>JAKEEE010000037.1:1204659-2409319 GCA_021498325.1 Bactrocera minax | reverse complement strand
TCTCGTGACGAAGTCAGTCCAGGTTTCAAATTTAAAATGACTGAGAGATTCGTTCATATCTGGTAGAGTCATCCGCATTTTCTTCTCAATCTAAATGAAATGCTAAGTTTATTTAAGTAGCTGTCAAAGAAAATCGGAGTTCGTAAACTTCACAAACTTACAATTGGAAATAAAATTGAACCCTGCCAATGTTATGACAATGACTAGACCCGCCCATGTTTAGAAGAATTTTGGAATGCATATGAGTTGACTAGCACCGGAACTGCTGGTAACAAGGATCACTATCTACCGCTCAAGGTCATAGATTTATAATAATGGTTTCGGTATATTACTAATAAAGGAGGAACCACCGAATTACCATGAAGAACTAAAGAAATTTAGGAAAGACAAAAGAAAAATGTAAAGAAATGTATACGAGTTGAGATTTCGCAGAAAGCACAAGAAATCTGTAGAAGTCCCGTATCCGGCCGCTTACGATTAGTTGGCTTATCAACATCTCCCTTGCAAACAATTAAAATCGGCTTCAAACCTCGGATCTAGTTAAGTTTCTCTAGATTCAACTAAATTATTACTGCTGAAGGTCTGAGGGATCTAAAAATGTCGAACGATTATTTGTTCGTCTCGAATTCGCTCATTCTTTTTTAAGAAATGAAAAGTTTGCCCAATCAAACGATCTGTTTTGGAAACGACAGTAGAGTGTGAAGACTTTGAACAAGGTAGAAGCCAAATTTTTCCGTATCAATTAAGAAAATGAAGGGAAGATCAACAATACAGGGTTAATTTAGTTACAGTCATATAGCAAGAACTTGCAAAGACCGAGAGAGTCAAAGTAGACGCAAGGAGGGTTGCAAAGATTTCTACATACAATGCTGGGGATATTCGATGTGTGATTCGAGTAAATATACGAGCGTACCCGAAGCTCTGAGTTGTAATATCGCTTTCTAAATGAAGAGTCGCTCATGTAAAAGATAACAGACGGTCTAGAATTTGATAAATGGTTGAGCCATTTCCATATCCAAAGAAATTTCGGATACATATTTCTCCTTCAAATCTTCCAAGTCCTGTAAAATGTGTAAGCTCGTTTTTTACTCGTGGTTCGGAAAGTTTGTCGTTCAGTTTGTTAAAAATCAACAACGATTAGAAGATAACTTCAAAACTTATTGAGATCCGCGGGTTTTAGCAAACTGGTATCATCATCCCATTTGCTTTAAATTATGAGCTAATATATTTTCAAGCGAACCGCAGGAAATATATCACTAATTTTCACCAAAAAAGTAAATAATTTGATTGTAGTCAACATCATTCCGCCTGCAAAGGTTGCCAGCTTTTCCACATTTGTAGAGTTGAGCAACTTAACGCGTTAACTTGCCACACGTTACCAAAAGTTGTGAACAATTAAAATTACAACAACAACTAAAACTATGCGAAATTTCTACAAAGGTGGCAACTAAGTGACTAAATGAACCCAAAAGGGGTGACCAGAAAACTAAGCTCTCCATCTAGCCGGGACGACAAAGTGACAAACTATAACGGAATAAAACAATAACCAACAACTACAATTTAAAACAACAAACAACGAACCACAACAACAACTAACAACTGCCGAAATATTTAAACGGGAACAGCAAATTTGCCGCAATGCAACCGTGTGACATGCTTTCTATAAACAAAAACAAAGCAAAAAACAACAACACCAACACCAACACCAAATACACATAATAAAAATTCACCGCTGCCAACATGGATGGCCGAAAAATTGCCACTTTGTGACTTTTCGACCGAACTAACTTGGAATTCACCGGCACACCGCCACACCGCCACACCGTTGGCAACGTGTCAGCGCTTCAATGGCCGCCCACATCCGCCGACAGTTCTGGCTTGGCCGGGCGCAGGAAACATTTTAGTTACAATGTTTACTACAACTAGTTCGGAATTTCAACTTTGTTGTTGTTATAATTTGTGGTTGCCACGATCACCGCCACGCAACCGCGGCACTCCACCCCGCATACACATACACACACACATATATACACAGATGTGAGCGTGTAAGTATGAACAAAAGTTACAGCCCGCCGAGCTGTTGGCTCCAGGTGTCACCAAAGCAACCAGCCAAGCGTAGCCAACAATGGCTCGTGGACTTTGTTGCACGTTTCCATTTGCGGTGCGTAAAATAAAAATCACATTGGAACTGCACAAAGAAGTTTTTCGGCTGTTCACAGAGCACATGCGAAGCCAAACGGTGTCGCACCGATATGGCACAGTGCTTTGTTTTGGCAGGTCAAGAGCTTATTCTGTTCTTGTGGAGGAAGAGATACGGAGAGTTCAGCCTTCGCATACAGAGGGCGAGAAAGAGAGAGAGGGAGAGAGAGAGAGAGAAAGTGACTTAAGTTCTCCAAAAGACTAAATATCGGGACCAACGTGATGCCGCTCTCAAAACTTGCTCTCCAAAGGCGCCTCCGTAAGCGTGAAAGAAATTTCAGTCTTGGAATCCTTAGATATATAATTTCAGAGTGAAAAGCTGACCACCTTTCATAGAAGCAAACAAATTTCTTTCTTGACACTCCTACAAGTTTAATAGAGCCCAAAAGGAATGGTGGTTCGATAAGAAATATTACTAAGTAACAATTTTACGACAGGTTCAGCCTCTCCATTTGAATTAAGAAGTCAATTAGCGAAAGGGTTCTACGATATAACAAATTATAGATATTCCTAAATACGGAAAAATTTATTAAATTCTTTTAAGAAATTCTTCCAATTTACAGAATCTTGCAAACGCTCTCTAGCTATAATAGAATATATAATAATAGAAAGCAAAATGTCGGAGGATGGTCAGATATATTAATCAAATCCTTTTCATGAATTCACATTTCCAACTAGTGGACCTAGTCGAATTCTTTAAGAATATAGAGAGCAAAACATATTTGGATATTTTCTCTTCAGAACTCACGAAGTAGATGGAAGCCAAAGCCAAAAGTAGCTCTAAGTATTGATCCACGAATACTAATCTCCACAAAATCCTGGCAAGGACGGAAAATAGATTTCCCTTGAGCAGCATATTTCGTAAAACCTGGACTAAGTCTGATTCAAAGGAGTCGCTAGATGCATATTGAGGATCTACGAGCAATGAAAATATAAAGGAGAGATGTAAGTTGCAAAGGTTACTTTTTAAAAACCTCAAGGAAGAATATCATATAGAGGAATATCTCACTCCAAGCAGTTGTAACTGTAACTGTTCTAAGGACATATACTTAAACTTTCCAAATGTCTGTGGAAACTCCGGAAAGCTTTTAATAAAATGGATGTTCCTTTTTTTTGCTATTAACTGGGAAAATACTTTTTGATTCTACAACATATTTCTGCCATTATGACCCACTGTACCCTTCAGGAATTGTTGTGCTGCGCCTAATTGCATCAGCACTGCTTCAACTAATTTTAGGTAGTTGTGTCGATTGTTTCAAAGGTTGACATGGCAGCCGTGACAGTTAGAAAATGGTTTCGTCTAAAAGCGATTCGGGCAACAAATTGAGTTTGTTATGAATTTAAAAAAAAAGGTTAGAAGAGCTCAAAAAATATAAATAAATTTAAAGATATAGGAAAAAATTTGCCTTATAACGGTAACTGGGTTTGATTCTAAGTTTTTCTCTCAAAGACTGATTCCGATTTATATAACAGGTAAACAACTATGTGGGATCGCCGTAAACACTTTTCATACATTTTTCATTGCTCAAAATAATTTTGAGACTCATAATATACTTCGCTCTGGCCTCCTCTCTAAAGTTCTAATCTAGACAAAAGACAGACAGACCTAGAATTCAAGTCGTGTGTTACTCTAGCTCATTTTTACCTAATAGCATAATATGCTAGTATTTCAGAAAGCATTAAGTTATGGTAGTACCTGTCCTTCATTATTAGGAAGGGCTCTCGGATCATTGTTTCTACAATATTAGCGACTCAACCTTCTTTGGATTTCCCTCCAGGTCAGCGCAATTATGGTTCCGGTTTAGGCAAGTCCAGATGATCTCATCTTTTATTTCTATGCATTTTTAATTTTTATTTTCCGGAGGCAATACTTTTCGAAGATTCTTCCACCAAACTAATTTTTTTTTTCAGAATCTTTAGTTAATCTTAAGGTAGTTAAATATTCACTGCGCAATTCCATTACTATTCCCCCCAACTTTACTACCAAATCCAAAGTCAACCCTAAAAGCACAACAACTCAAAATCTCGAATCTATTTTGAGACTCATTTGCATAAGAAAACAAAATTTGTCGCTACTTTAATTTGCAATTAAAATATGCTCAACCCGAATACCAACAAAAATTACAATTTAAACGAAATGCGTAAAAACGAACTAATAAATGGTTGAATAGCAGTACTGAACAAAGAAGCGAGCAAACCAGTTTGAAAATAAAATCAGATTCCAGGAGAGGATTATAAAATAAGTATATGGCTCTATACACTGAAGGGGACCAAAAAATTTCAATGAAGTCAAATAAAATTAACTAATTTACATATACATATTTACATGTGTGTATATGTATGTTCTCTAGACTTTATGCTTAGCAGACACTTGTGGTCCACAACGCACCACCGAAAATTAAATAAAAATGGTTATCCGGGAGTTCGCAAAAATTGTTACAATTATGGAACCGGATAATTAAGCGGAATTGTTTTATGTTGAAGTTGATTGTGTTGCTGAGTATTGCTGGAGACTTCGGTGCAGTAAGAGTTGTGATTCAAAACCAAAATAATTATTGCTGCATTTTGAGCACAAAGAGGGTAATATATCGAAGATGAAAACTTGAACCCAGTATTTATGTTTGATTTGTCAGCTGGGCTCTTACCAGGCTAGCTAAGTGGATATTTCTTTAGAAATTAATGGATTTGGGTTGAAAAACGGCTATAAGGAATTGAAAATTACGCTGCTGATATCTCTATAGCATCAAATCTGGAAACATTGCACCGTGGGGGGGTTGAATTACAGTGAAAGTTGTGAAACTAAGCATTTTTACAATCACCAAAAAGGAAGTTTTGTCAAAGTAAAATGCGAATATTTTGCGGGGAAACTGCAAGAACATCGGGTACTGTGCCTGAGATCACTTCAAAAGCCTCCATCTCACAATTCATCGATTTCAAAAATAATCTATGCAATCATTGCTTCAACTATTCAACGCATCTCTCAGCCTGCCCGTAATCAAGTTTAATGTCAACGATACCCGCGGTATTAACTAGCCTGCACGGCCTCACATAAACGTAACCTCACATTATGCGACACACTTTAATTTCAACTGCTTAGTTACCCTCAAATATGAACTTCAATTTATTATATCGTCAAAACGTGCAATTGCCGCCCGAAAGTAGACTTCCAAAATCGCTTTGAAGCGTCAAAAATTGGTGGTAGGGTTCAAGTAGCTAGACGTGGAGGATAAACCGAAAGAGAGGTGTGAGAACGCAATTTGTGTGTGCACTGACACGTTCGCCTTGGCTATAGTGCATGCATTTTAGCGGGTATTAATACCCAGCTTCGGTGAGTCGTGCTTAATATAGGTGTGAGTTCATGCTAATTTCGGATTTGCGTAAATTACATGCAACATTTCACTACAGTTGCATCTACGTGCCTGTGTCTGCAGCAAAAAGTAAATGACGAAATTTATCAACTCTCCGTGAGAGACAGTCTTCCGTCGGCTTCTTTGTCATTTGCAAGCTAAGGCTCTGATACCAACACATTGACACGTCTGCAGGCTTGGAGCATTTCGGTTTTTGATTACCGTGTCGCTGAGTCGTTGGCGACAAGACGTTTCCTCATTACAAATAAGATGTAGAGGTGATATAAAGCCCTCACATACGCACACGTGTGCTTATCTCACCGCCCGTCTCCATAACAATGATTATTTTATGTGAACTAGTGCTCCTTTGTGACTCGTAAGACCAAAATATAAAAGCCGTAAATCTTTAGCAGTCTCGAAGGGGTTGACTTCAAAGATTGCCACTAAATTTGCGACAAGCAATTATGCGTAAAGGAATGAGGAGATAAGTAGAACCACAAAATTCACACGAAACTTCATGCGAGTTTAATTGTTGAATGCTATATTTTGCATGAGGTGGACATTAAGTGACTAAAAACTAAAGGGAATGATATGGAATGAAACGAGAGAGAGAGAATGAGAGAGGTACAGCATAAATAAATGCAATGAATTCGCATAGTTTATGTTTCTTGATTATGGAATAGGTGAGTTGAAGTGATTTAAAGTTATATGAAACCGAAATAGATTGGAAATGTTACGAACAGATTAAACGGAACAAGACTGAATGTAGAGGAATAATGTGGGATTTATTGGCAACGGAATGGCACGGAATGAAATTGAATTTTGGGGAATAGAACGCAATGGAAAAGAATGAAACGGAATAAAATGGAACTACCTGGATTAGCACGGAATTATGGATACTGAAATGGGACTGAGTTTGACCGAATAGAATGAAGAACATTTAGTGAAATTAAATTTACGATAATAGAGTGAAGCCGGGTAAGAGGTAAAATAAAAGTTAGTAAAAAAAAAGTTTGGACTGAGAAGGCTTGGTATGAAAACAAGGCACAGTAAAATAGAAATCCGAATAGAATCCAATGAAATTAAATGGAAATAAATCAGAATGAAGTAAAATGAAGCGGAATGCATTGAGAAAGTAAGAGAAATTTGTAAGCAGAGGAAATAGAGGAATAAACTATATTGAAACACGATGGAATTCGATGGACGGAAATTGAAATGGAATGCAATGAATAACAAAGAAAGGAATTTGGAGTAAAGGAGTGGAAGTAAGGGATATACTGTAATGAAATATTCTCAGAAGGATGAAATTGAAATGAAATGCTATTAAGAAAAATTGAGAAAAGTGTCTAAAAGAATGTAAATGAGGTAATAAACTGGAATAAAATATATTGGAACTCAATAGAACGAAATACAATTTTACAAAAGCATTACAAAAATGACTAATGCCAATTCACCTATAGGTTGGTATGGAGACATTGAACCACAAATTGTCACTGTTCTTTAGTTAAGAAAGATTTCAAGAAAAAGATTTTGGCTTCGGTCCATTACTTCTCGCAACCCAAACACTGGTTGAGAGAGAAAATGGGAGTGCGACCTTGCATTCGAGATATACGTATGTATATACAGCTTACGCTAATATCACTGGATCCTAGTACTTATTGAAATTTAATGCAGAAGTATGAAGAAATATTTCGGACGGAAGCCAATGGTATATCACCATTATCGAGCATTTGGTGAACTGACTAAAACTCATATATATAGAACATAATATTCTGCGATATAACACGAATCTGTTGAGGTAAATGTATTTTAGAAATAACGAAGACATATTCCGAAAAATATTGACGAACTAGTAAACTTACTTCAAGTGGCAACATCAGATACCTTTGAGTTAAAGTTGACAACATATCTTCTTAAATTTTCGAGCTTTTTGGCTTTCAGGGAAATAATAACTGGAACAAGTCTCAGACTCCGTCACTTAGTCGAGCAGTCATTTCATAAATTTTGAAATGTGTGCTCTTATCAACATTTTTTTACATTCCTCTACTCTTCACTTTTTATTTTCGACAAAGCTGTGGGCTCACACACAGTTAAGCCATAAAAAATTGTCAAGGATTTACTAGGATTTTAGTTTTACCTGAGCGTATTAAGACAAAACAAAAATGCCAAGTAAGAAGGATGCTACACAAGGAAGTTAAATTCGCAGCTAAAGCTGACAGAAATATACACATAAGACAAAGCATCATCTCTTTGAGGGCTTGCCTGTGAGGGAGTACCACAACGCCACCAAAAATGTTGTTATGACAATGTCATGGCGTAATAAAATTAGACTCACTACACTTTTTTGCCTCTTACTGTCACGTCGTAGCCGTTGAGACGTAGGAAGGGAGAGATAGAGGAAGGAAGGGAGAGCTGAAGACAGAAAAAGGGAGAAGAGAGCGTTGTAGAGTGAGACAGAGTACAGGCGAACTAGAAAGCGGTTAGAGAGCTCACAGCAGTGTCGACTGCCAGGCTAAGGGCTCTCAAGTCAAAGAACAAGCAGGACGAGGCGAGGCAATAACAGTTTTACAGCATCGCAGGTAGCAGACATGGAAATCATATGCAAATTATAAATGATGATTGTCATTATGCCAAAATACACAAGTGCTTGTTGCTGCTACGGATAAACATTTACAACATAAACGACAAGTAATTAAAAACAATACAAAATTAAAATTGTTTTGCAACTGTAAAATAAAAACAGCTTGTAATGCGACAGCTTGGCGAGTTTTAAGCGCCGTGACAACCAATGTATGGATTTGCAGTTGGCTTCTAACAATGTTGTTGCTGTGACTGGCTGCGTGAGGGCCATAAAGTCGGGCTGACAGCCAAACAACTGGCCGTCCACCGCAGGCTACTTGGTCCATTTGTGACTTTAGCCGGATAAACGATTAGCTTTTCTGCCAACCACCGCCAGCCGTCTTTTTTTCACTGTCTGCTTGACCATACATATGTGCGCGCGTGTATATGTGTTGTCCTTCGTCCGTCCTGCGACAATAAATGCAAAATGTTTGCGGACAAATCTATTCGAGTGAGCGGGGTGAAGAAGTGGAATTTCAAACTAATTGCAGAGGAGAGAAGAGGCAAGGAAGTTGTACACATAAGTGTTGAGCAGGTAGAAAAGTTTGAAGGATATTACGAGACTGGAAAATCAATACAAATCGACTGCAGATGAAAAGCGTGAGCGATGGAGCATGAGATAGCTAAAATTTGGCAGAAAAGTATAAGCATACGACATCCATTTGCAAAATCTCGTAGTTCTCCAAAGAAGTATTTTTTTATGGATTTCTAATGGAACATAGCCCTTCTGAGTGAATCACTGTGACCGTGGATCGACAGTTTTCGTTCGGAGGAATCTTAATGTGTTCAGAAAGATTATATTCGTCTTTACGTACGATTTGCAGAGCTGGTCTTTAAAAGTACCTTCACGTAATACTACCGCGTATATAGATAAGATCATCATCTGTTCCGTTTGAGGTTAAGAGGTCTGTAATTGGCAAGGCCAAGGTAGATGCTATACCTAATTTCCCTCATTTTAATTTTTTTAATACGTGGACACCCTGTTCCAACCACTTTTCAGCAACAAACTTTTTCTAGCAATATTTGCTAATGTCATATTATTTGATAAGAATCAGATATTTTAATGTTTAGTTTTCCGTTTATAATAAGCTGGCAACTCTGATTGAAATATATTTAGATTTAACTGTTCTTAAATATATTTCTCAAGTACCTTCAATTTCCTAAATTTCTCTTAATTAAATATTTAATAGATAATTTTCAGTCAGGTGGCAACTCCTTTCAAAAATATCCAAGTTTCACAGGAAAGCATTCATAGTTTTGATCAAGTCCTCGCGAAGTTTAGTTAGTTTAGTTTATTATTAGTTATTATTTAGTTTATTATTAGCGAGTTTAGTTAGAGAACAGTTCAGAACAGTACCTTAAAATGATCAATCTGTTAGCTGTCATCCAAATTATCAAAATCAAAATCTACCTTGAATTTTAATATTACCTTCAGAAAGAAGAGCTTCCTCGTAGTAGTTTCACATTCCTCACACACTCGAGTTAAATGTATGAATTTGCTAATAGGCTAGAATCGTACAGGGCGAAGCCTTCCGATTCAAGGAGCTCTTCTTCCCAAACTGTTAGCAGACAAGGCAAATTTTAAAGACATCTTGAGAATATAATTTGAATCTCTTTATCGCAGCTTGGTTTCATTAACGCTTGTCCGAACTCGTCAATCATCCAGAATTGACCAATGGTTCACGTGCAAAATTTTTGCTCTCATTGGCTCCGACCACATTTCAGTTAGTATGTATGCTTCTATCTATCCAAACTTACAACCGTTTAAAATTCACCACACTCTAACCATTTGCCAGCAGTTTCCTATGTTTTTACTAACTTTCAATTGCATCACCTGTCGAAAAATACATTAGTGAATAACTTTTATTATTGCTTTCAACATACGTCACCTCACATCGCTCTCCTTGTGGATTCATTAAAATTTAATTAAAGCTTGGTAGAAACTTTTACTTCAAGTATTTTTAACAGAATTCTAATTTGTGGCAAATAATTTAATTGAATCTCCCATTGTTTTGTGGTTTTGTCTACAGATCATTCTGAATTTTCGAAAGTGGTTTTGTGGTAAAATAATTACATTTCAGGAATGATTGAATTTAATAAGCGGGGTTTGCTTTTCAATGAGCAAGAGATAGAGTGGGAATATTTTTTTCTCAATATCTGTGTATATGATGTATATATATGACTATATAGATAGTCGATCAAAGGAACTAAGGACTCATTGGTATGATATAAAGGAAAGGAGATATACTTGTGGAGATTAACAACGTTTCATTTGAGGTCGTGAGACGTGCTGATGCCTAAACATCTCTGCTTCTTTTATGGCCAAATTAGAGAATTTTTTAAGGCTTAAGATCGAGGAGGCTACTGATTGTCGGCGACGTTCACGAATTCGTGAAAAGCTTGGCTAGAACTTCAGGAAACTAACGAAACATAAGCAGTCAGCCAAGAATCATATAACTTTTCCAGACTTCTTATTACTTTTTGCTTACAGGTTATAAAATTTTATATCCTAACCCTAATGACGAGAGTAAGGCGTCTTACTTTCAAATTGAAGATCTTAGTATTACTGGACAAATCTTCTGTAGAATCGGACATAAGCAATGAATATAGTACTCTCAGTATTACCTACAACTCTTTGAGTATTCTCTCTCTCTAAAAGTCTCTCGTAGTCATCTACCTCTCCTTCTTCTTCCTTCTGACTAGAACAGTAACTGTCTGAAAGTTTTTGGTACATCGGTTCGTTGAATGAATTACTTAATCCTCACCTACACTATCGACAAACTTTACTTTGAATCCGACTAACCGAAACTATAAAATGTCTTTGAATGTAGATGTGTTCCGATCGCATAAATCTCTGGAAGAGTTAAGCCAGATTTTTTTCGAAATACAGTTGTAAAATCATTAAAAGAGTTTATATTCCCGGAACTTGTGATGTGAGAGTTCTTTTCGAGACCCTTAACCAATCAATCTTCAGTTTTTGGAAGAGTTATGCCGAAACACAGTTGCAAAATCATTAAAATGTTTTATCTTTATGGAACTTATGAGGTGAGCATGCCTTTTGAACCATTCATCACATAGCAAAGCTTCTCTTTAGTTTTTGTAGATCTAACGAGAGATAGTGGCCGCCATCTTTAGTAGAAAATTTAGTAAACTGAAGTCCCTGTGAATTTCTTTAAGATTTTATTCGACAACTTAAAGGAAGAGGTCTTTCATCCTTCATTTAACAGTAGCCTTTTAATAACAGGTTTAATCTCACTCTCAATTTCACCAAAATTTCTTTTCAAAATTCTGTCGTATTAATTTGTTCGACACTTATATTCTCTTTCCTGGAATTTCATGTCCTCACTTTCACTACTTGAACCCACACAGAATTCAACGTCCATTGCTTACCTTAATTACTAAATACATTATATAATCGAATGCAATACCAAAATGCAAATGTATTCGTAAGAATTCACGCGTTCTTGGCATTTGGTGACTCAATTAAAATGCCACAAATGCCCATCATTCGCCACCCCTAAGTCTCCCCTCGCACACCACAAGGCACAAGCGCAAATACCAACACATACAATGGCTGGAATTATTAGTAGCTTGCAGCCATTACCAACGCCATTGCCATGCAAATATGAGCGAAATGCAATTATGATATCTACTAATAAGCCCAGGCATAATTTCCATGTCATACATGGCAAGAAGAGACAATGGCGGAGCACAGTTTCCTGCAAGGTAAAAGCAGCGATACACGTAGCCTCGAAGGCTGAGCCGAACACACCTACATTGTCGGTTTAGCACTCGATCTTAATGCTGCAGTTTAGGCTCCAACTTCCGATTGGTAGGTTGCTTAAATAAGCAAGGGGAGCGCCGGGCTGCGTGAGCTTGAGAATGGGCAGTGTGAAATGCCGTATTTGCAATAGCACGTTTGGAATATTCATTTCCGTTGTCCCAAATATTGCCATGACTTAACGACCTTTTGCTCTATGAAAATTTCACACAGTTGAATACTTGCTTAAGTATAGGCTTCGTATAATTTCATGAGTGCTCATAATAAAATACAGTTATGAAAATACATAAGAGCTTATAAGCAACACTTAACCCTTTCGAAGTCAGGAATGAACAAATTGTGTGTCTCGAGTTCCAAGAAGTTAAATGGAGTCTAACTATTATAAGTTGCGTGTTATCTTCTGCATTTTAGCCCCGTTGGAAAGAAATTCCTGTATTTGTCTGCAAGATTTTTCAATGGATTGAAGTGTTTTCATTTGCAACGGGTTTTCTGTTTTCAAAGATCCAGTATTATTTTTCGACTTCTTAGGAACATTTCGTCTCATAATGTGCGAAGTGAATGCTACAGAGGATGAGGTTTCTGAATTTGTCTTGAAATTTTTTTGGACGAATCAACTTCATTACCACAAAGTTTAAGCTCAATGATGCCGGATTTTTGAATTAATTTTTAATTTCCTTTTGGAATTTTTACTTTCTTGCATTCAACTCAACTCCTTTTAAATATTTGTCGGAAAAAAAATATCAAGTCGCATACTGAAGCTTGGAGTAAGTGAAAAATAATTACATATGTCAATTATGTGGCCGATTATATAGACTTTGGGGACCTAATATAATCCTAGATTTAATAAAACGCGCAGTTTAATAAAATTATTCTACTATAAATGAGTAAATAAATTAGTAGAATAATTTAGATAACACTTCAGACTTCTGCTAGAACTCACCAAGACTGAAATTTAGTCAAAGTCTAGTCAAAGCCACGCCCACAAAATATATTAATTTCACTTTCTTTCCATTTCCTATCTGTTTTATCTATTGTATGCTAAACTATTACTTTCCTATCCATTGTATGCTAAAGCATTTATAGTTTAGTTCCGTTTTTTTGACTAAGCTGATATTAGAAAGCAAAGTTATTCCGGCACAGCAAGGGTTAAGCCTATAAGTATCTGATCTGCAATTAGATACACGCCCCGAAAGTGTTACGATCTGAGCTCATTGCGTGAAATGGCAGTAAAAGCAAAGTGAAAGCTTATGAAATAGTACCTAATATAATGGCAAATGCATTGGTATTTAAATGTAATCGAAATTAAATAGAAATATGAAAATTTTCCGTACTTGTGTACTTATGCACTTAAGTACACATGCATTTATATATATTTATACATATAGAAATCTTAGTTCACTTAACTTTTGGCTCTAACTAGGCCGTAAACTATAATTTCTGCTGATACCCCAAATTTTACCAGAAAAGTGTGTAAGCACGTAAGTAAGTGGCTAAGTATTGTACTTAAGTAAATGTACACGTATAAATGTAGATACTTGCAGGTATGCTTGAATGCTTTCATTACTTGAACTCACATTCATAATTCGCTTTCAAAGCCATGAGTTGGTCAGCCCACATTTGTTAGGCGCCACAATCGCCAATTAGTAGTGGAAATTAAGAGGTTAGAGTGTTAAAGTTAGGCGAATAAGTTTGTAAGTATGTGACCCAAAGTACACCATGAGAAATTGTAAGACAATTTATAAATTAAAATCAGAAAATTAAAATTAACTTAATTTCGTTGAAAGTCTTATATAGAACGATAGGTTCTCAGCAGTCTGTACTCTCTTGCTGAGCTTACTATACACTTCAAGTTCAACTGTCCACTATCTGAAGAATACTAAGTGTTCTTAGTACATGGAATTCAACTGCTTGAATGCTATTTTTGTTTCAACCCTTAATTTGATATGTATGCTAGCATAGGCATCGGATATGTATCAAATTTTACTTAGAAGTAGGATCGTCCAATACCGTACGGTCGTCCGACCGTAGTCCAATCGTCAAATATCAAAATAATCCCATTATTGGTGGTGAAGCTCAGTCACTAGTCGTACCATTTTATTTTGGTTATGCCTTATAATCTGATGAAACTTATGGTCTCTTTATAAAAATTTGTCCCACTGGATCGCGAATAATGAGAAAGTCCTCAAATACTACAATGTCCACTGTAAGGGTCCTTCTAGACTGGTTAAATATTGTTTTACTTTTAGAATGTCTCTCTTATAGTTATGTTGCATTAAGGTTTTATTAAGCCTTTCGACTCTTCACATGTTTTAATTCAATGAATTTTTCTGCAGGACTTAAGCTCAAATCCTTATAAAATTTAAGTAGCAGAGGCGCGCAATTTTCGATAACGTTTGAGAGCTTCTGGAAATCGCACAGCAGCGACATACTTCGGCACATATCCACTTCGAATTGAGAGTCTCCCATAAGAATTCGGGTCTTTTCCGGATGCGTCTATATTCAAAGCGGTATTTTGACTGATCGACGCTATAGATTCTACCAGAAAGGCGATGCCGTCGCCGCTAACTGCTAGCGTTATAGTGCGAAAGGACTCCATCTACTTCTAGTGGAGCAGAGAAGATTTGCGAGAAGTTACATTTTGCTCATTGAGATTTCTAAAAGGCAAGTGAGTTTGTCAGTGGTGTCAGAGTTTCCTTGGTTAGACAAGGTCCGTTGACAGTATTGATCTTGCTCCAAATGGTTTCTGTCCATATTTAATTTTCCATTATGTAGATAATCGTAGAACTCATGAAGAAATATGTGGTTTACTTGTTTTCTAGAAAGTGGATCAGAAACTATCAGATTTTCTGCATCTCAAAATATTTAAGAGGTCTTAGGAAGCCATAGGTATTTATAACTTCAATTTCTAACGATTTTGGTGCAAGGAAAGTTAATCAGTAATTAGAGATTACGAAGGTGTACTAGAGCGTGAGAGTCCATGAAGAATATAAAATCAAGTCGCATGGGCAAGATTCTGTGACAACCTTCAGTAAAAAAGCATAGCTCTTGGTCACATGATCTTAAAAAGTCATCGCTTTTAAAACTAAGCCAAGTTCTAAGCAGTAAACAGGCTATATGACTCCTACAAATCCGTTTGAAGCCTAGCCTTGAGATTCTGTAAGTAATATATAATTTTTTTATTATGGTTAAAGTAATAAAGACTTCAGTAGTATATAATCCAGATCCACCAACCATTCGATGGAATCAGAACCAAGCGTTTCGCCGAACGATCGAAGTCAACGTTTCTATTGGAATAATCTTAAAAGCCGTTAATTTATATTTGGGTCAAGATTTAAAACTATAGAACTCACACTCTCACTAACAAATATATATTATTATAACCGAAACTCTAGTATAAACAGATCTTGGGCTGCGCCAGCAATTTCTCGACATAACAACCGACCAGAAATTAATAAAAATTTCACTAGTATTTTTTGTTCAATAATTTAATTATTTTCCACATTTTCTACAGTGTCTCTTGATGACGGGTGAAACCCGTTGCCTAAGCACGTGATTAAGGTGGGCATAATGCCAAAATCCAATTAACCTTTAACGCACATTAAGATAGTCGCAATCGCGCCCACACACACACACATACATAAACACACATTTGCAATGCCTAAGACCCGTTAATAATTGGCGAATAATAGACTATGAGTTAGTTAGTTGTCCGGCAAGTATAGCAAGCAGGCATATGCGACAAAGCGGCAACGGCAGCGACAGCGATTGTGGAGGCAGCAAATTTAAATGGGTTAATACGCTGATAAATGGCCATGGAGGAGCTTAATGAGCGCCAATGGCGACAAATGCACACACACACATACATGAAATTGTAATTGCAGTTTTTAGACAAAGTATACACACATATATTTATATATTATAAAATGGGTAGGTGGCGCTTGTTTCTAACTGTGGGTGCACCGCTGCGTATACGCAACATTAAACGATTTGCCTACATTTCGCGAAATTCAGGATAATTTCACGCATTTATGGCGATTTCTACAAAATAAAGAAAAAACAATAATAATATTAATGCCACATGCAGTTTACTTCGCTTTTGTGTAATAACAACAGCAACAACAACAGCAACAAAGCTTAAGTTCTTCCTCTTCCATTTTAATTTGCTTGCTTTGCAGATAAAAAGCACTTCGGTTGGCTTGTGTTTATGTGTATGTGTGTGTTGGTGCACATCAAATGGCAGCTTGCCGACTAAATACCGCCCATTTATGCTGCAAAATTTGCGCAAAGCTAAAGTGGAAATCATTTAATGACATCAACAATTTCCCATTATGGCGCAGCGATAAAGAAAGGTGAGAGGCGCCAAAAACAAAATACCAACAAATACAACAAAAAAAAAGTAATAATTTAGAGAGATAATTCAAGCGACAATATCCCTAATGCGGTCGAAGAAGTTGTGCATTAAATAGAGCAGCGGCAACAGATTTAGTATACTTTTAGGCTGTGGGCTTTTATTATATTATTTTAATCTAATTTGTATTTTTATGTTATAAAAATGTAAAAAGCGTAGGAAGAGTGTTTGAAAGTCAAATATAACAAACAGAGTTGCCATCATTTTATGAAAATTCATTCAATAATTTTAAAATGCTTAATCAAATTTAATAAAAAAAATTGCATTTTTTGGTTTTTGCATAAAAAATGTTGCCAAGTTTTCCAAAAAAAAAGGATTTTTTCATTGGCTTTGGTTAAACTTGTTATATAAATAACTGTTTGCAACAAAATTTTACGATCAAATAATTTTGGTTTTTCTTTAAAAGTGTTACCAAGTTGTTTATAAAAAAAACTTATTAAATTGGCTTTATGGTTACAAAATTGGTATAAAGTTTTATGGTTAAAACTCTTTGTCCTTAAAATGGGTTGCCAAGTTTAAAAAAATTAGTTAGGCTTTATAGGCTTTAATTAAATTTATTATGAAAATAATATTTTGTAACAAAATTTTACGGTTGAAAACATTTTTTTGGTATGGTTGCCGTTGAACGTAAAATTGCAAATTATAAAAATTTGTTAGAGTCGTATAGTAGGTTTAACGCCGAATAAACCAAACCACTTCGGTTGTTCGAAACGCTTTAATGTACGTATTTTTATTAGAGTTGCCATTCATCTTTTATAAATAAAGGGTGTTTTTATTTGGGAGCTTCTGCATTTACTAGCAATTATACCAGCTCTTTTGCTCAGAAATAATTCTAAAATAAAAATTTGTGCAAATAACTAAAATCAAAGACTAAACTGCTTCCTAGTGACTAGTTAGGAAACTAGTTTGCAACTAAACCGTATTTACATATTCTATGTATCAAGTGAATAACTGATTATCGTATCACCTGATGTATATATATAAGCAGGCTGGCAACTCTATTCTTCGTTAGGTTATGAAAACGTAACTCATAATGCAACTACTCCCAAAAGAACTATGTATAAACTAAATAAATACTAATAAAATAAATACCAAATAAATTCGAACTAATAATGCAGAAAATAAATTTTCAAATTTTCATTACAGCTTTTAATTGAAAAATTTCATCCCGACAGGACCTGCAACCATATAAGTATTTGTAAATATTTAATGCCGTGTCTGCCAACACCTGTCAACTTATCTAATGCTTTCGCCACCCTTTACCACCTACTTTCTAGCACTTTCTTACAAACACTTCAACGACATACTACTCGCCGTACTTGCGCTTTGTAAGCGCCTTCACCTCCGGCGCGGCCAAATACTAAGTGGCATATCAGTGTCACTGGGTAAACTTGGCAGGTGTTGCGATAGTCCATCACAAAACACTATGTCACTGTTCGCCAAGGAAAAGGAGAGAGCAGAAACAAAAAAAAAGAAGAAAATGAAAAAATAAAAACAAAAACCAAAAACTAAAACACTTGAGTGGGTCGAGGCGCTAAAAGGCCTAGATGGCTGTCATATCAACACAAAAAGGATAAAAGGAAATGAAAGTAATGGAACTAGAGAAAATAGAGAAAAAGTAACGGTAAAGGCTAAGAGTGTAAAGCAGATATCTAAAATCAAATAAACTGAACAAAGCTGACAAAAAGAATAGCTTGCAGAAAAGTGCTTCAATTGTATAGACGAGAAAGTAAACTTCGGCGGAAATGGCGGTCGGCTGTCTGCTTTCACTTCGAGAGTTATATGTGTAACCTGTAGCCAACATGTCGCCCATATCCGCTTTGTAATAAATTCTTACAAAATTCATGACTTTCTTCCGTTGACACAGCCGTGCTCACCCCTTCCCCCGCGGCATAACCCAATTTTCATTTCGATAAGCATTCTTCAATTTACTGGCATTTATTGAGTTACTGGCGCACACACGCACACATACACACACACAAGTGCACACTAAGTGCCACATGTGACAATTTGTTCTCGGTTGACCGCAAGTGTATGTCCAAATAGAAGCATTACTTGAGTGGTTGGGTGTGTGTGTGTATTCTTGGGTGTGTGTGTGTGTGCGTGTGTGTGTGTGTTTAGTAACCGGAGGGGAATTTTACTAAATCGTATTATATGCGCTTTGACTGAGAATTATTGACTTATTGTGTGGCACTATCCGTAATTTACAGATAAGAGAGAGTTTAATTCGTTTATATTGAGAAGTACCTCAGTTCTTTTGAGGACCCAGGCTTTCCGTTAAGTGAAGTAGATCAAAAGAAATGGAAAATAATTAATTGACACGCTTGGTCAACTGAAATCAGCCGCTCTTGTACTCTCTTGTCTTTATTGCCTACATTCAGGCGGCAGCAGACATTTTGGTTTGCCAAATGGAACCTTTTTCTTCAGAATGTCGAAAATAAAATTGCTTATTAAATTACTCATTTCTATATGAGTAAAAATACATAGGCGAGCCACATAATATTTGATTATATTGTTCATAAGGTGCTGAAGGCAGAAATAATTTTTCACTCTCTCAATCTACTCATGGTCTAAATAGAAGGTTAGCCGTTGAGCTTCGGTATTCTTGTAAAGATCAAAGTCAGAGCTACCGTACTACTCTCTACAGAAGAGTTCTCTCACGATCCTGAAAACTCTACCACAAGCCTCTTTTAACACCAAGCCACATGAAGAGGTTGCCCTATTCCCTTTCCGGAGGATCGCGCCAAAGGCGCACCTTTCTATTACTTAATCCCAACTGAAAGCAATAATTTTTTGAAAGCGGTCAAACCTCGATTTAGTAGTATTTGCTAAGCAACATCAAAGCACTCACCAGAAAAGGTGAAGAAGTCCGGCAAATATTATACTAAAGATTTAAGCACCAATAATAAAGATAGCAAGGGAGCCGGAAAATCCGGACAAGCTGCAACTCACAAATTTAAGATAAAGAGAGCTGGTTTTCCATGACGAAAGGAAGGTTTTGAGGAATTCTACTTTCTTTGACCAAGATTGCCAACCGTTGAAAATTTTAAAATAAATGTGCTTATGCGATATAAAGGACAACGCTATTTTTACCAAACTTAAAAGCTTAATAAAATATTTCAGCCGTTAATATTTTCGGAAAAAGTTGCCACTCGTTTGAAAGTTTTCTTTAATTTAAATAAATACATTTAAACAGTTCAATTTTACAATAATGATTCAAATTTAAGTTGTTCGAGAATAATTTTTACAGAACATAATTGTGAAATAATAAGGTTGCCACTTATTTAAAAAGTTTTAAATAAATTAATTTATGCAATATAAAAGAGAATAGTCTTTTTATCAAGCTAAAGAGGTTTGAGAAATATTTCTCTCGTCGATATTTTTGAGAAGAGTGGCCACCTCTTTTAAAAATGTATTATTACAATAACAATATAATAATAATAACAATAAATAATAATTATTACTTAATTACAATAACGATAGCAAATACAAATTATTTCAGAAATTTTTTTAGAGAATATAATTAGGAAGTGGTAACCCTCACAGTCAATGAAGGTTTACTCAAAGAAATTTGTATTTTTTTTTTTTTGCTTCTAGTTCAAGCGGTATAAACGGTAGCGGGATATATTCACCGATACAAAATACATTTGTATTTGTAATTGAAAGCTGGTTTCATCTCTTAGTATTGGATTCAGTCTCTTCTCATGTTATCTGAAATGGAACTTCCGCTAGCAAACTTGTAATACCGCATGAATACTTTTTAATTTCTCATGAAATTTCCCACGAAATTTCCTTGCAATAGTCATCAATTTTCAAAGATTACTTAGTCGCTGAAGCGAAGATCAGCAGCAGGAGCAAGACTTTGGGTAAAAAATGATGGAGAAAAAGTACTTAAGCGGCCACAAAAATTGTTCAAAATTCAAAGGCACGCCTTACAACGGAAGGCAAGTACCGTTATGCTACTAAAACACCCTTGCACATGTATTTATTTATGCTCCTTAGAGCACATTCTGACATAGAGACCCACATAAAATTGCCTTTCATTGCCACAACGATTTTGGTTGACATGATTGCCATGTATTTTCTTTGATTTCTATATTTTCTGTTGTTGTTGGCATTTCTCCACTCCTTTTTTTTTTTTTGTTCTTCGCCTACTTCAATTGCAACGCTAACTGAGAACCACTTAAGTGTATGTCAATTTAAAGTCAAGTATCTGTCAATGAGCTCGAAGTAGAAGCGTTTGGCTGATGGAATACTTCACACACACACACACACACACACTTACTTACACGTCTACATATGAGAAAAATTAAAAAAAAAAGGATGTACAGCAGCTACATCACGAGCTAAATAGGATGCTGTGGCTCATTCATCATCACCGAGGCGATCGCTCAAGTGTGGAGTGTAGTAGGGGAGAGGGGCGAAGAGCTCCGTAAGCGAGCATTTTTCCCCAGTGTCACCTGAATATTCATATATACGTATACATACATACAGCTCAAAGGTGTTATGCAATAATTGACTTTACCTGTAATGCAGTCACGTGGCTTTATTTTAAAGCGTTCGCGCACATGATTGATCGGCTGAGGTCTTCGCAAGCGCAAACGCTCGTTCAACAGGGTCGCGAAAAAGCCAAAAGTGAAGAGGTACAAACAATTCGTGTCAATGTGTCAACTAATGTGTAGGTAAGTGTGACGTTTGCGGTTTAATGAAAAATGTTTCGAAAATTTATGATTGACAAGCAGCGGCTTGAACGCTCTACACGCTGTGCATTTTAGTTAGACAAAAGCGTTTATAATGCATGCCGGTGATGGACGATATGTATGTTTATACAGTATATAGAAATGTTATGCCATATTAAAATCAACTGTTATAACGGCTTTTATGAGGTCATTAATAAAAATTGTAGCTGCGCTGAAACTCGAAGCGAAATTTCTCTGTTCAAATAGATGGAAACTCCATTTCAAAACGTCTGCTTAAATATTTGTGAATTTGGTGTGACACAAGTACTTTAAATTCCAATTTTCCTCTTTAAAATAGATGGCAACTCTGGTTACTTTTTGTACATTTTCAATATGACTTTTATTTCGAAAAATATCGGATTTAAAAGTCAATTTTATGTAAAATTACTATTGTCGATTACTTTTATCGAACAACCGATATTAGATGTGTTTAACGAACACCCGAGAGTCGATAGCTTTTTATCGATAATTTATTTTTGGTTTAAAATACATAATAGTATGTAGTTTTACCCATTTTATAATTAATAAGTGTTCGTAATTTTTTATAGATTGTTTTATTATTCATCGAATACGTTCGTTTGTAGCTTTCAAAGCTTTTCAATAATTTTTATCGATTTAAAAAAATGTTTTTTTTTTGCCTGAAATGTATTGACAATCTATAGATTATTCTAAAATTAATATATATTTCTAATTTTTTACACATTACTTATTTTATTATACCGCGCAACATTCATTTGCAGCTTCCAAGAATAAATTTCTCTAATTTAATTTAATTTAAATTTTATTTTCATTAATTCATTTCATTTCATAATAAATTTTTCGACTTTCAGAAAAAGTACGTTGACAATAACAATAAAAAAAAAAACTTCTTGGCCAAAGAGGCTTTCGTTGATCGTATTTGAGTTCCGCTCGCACATTTAAATTTTTATTAAGTTTTATCGATAGAGTTATCGCTAGTGTTATCGATATTTAAATTTACATTGCTAACTAAGACAAAAGCGTTTCTTGGTACAATTTTAGTCACATATGTATTCCATCAGCTTTGTTTTGTAGTTTATATTTTTAGATCGCTGTTTTCGATATTTTCACCGATTTCGATTATTTATCACAAATATTTTCAATTCGATAGCTTTGAAAAATTTTTTCTTAAATATTAAATTTTGCTTGCTTGATTTTAGGTATGGTTGAAATCCCAGCTTTTCTAAATGATATATAGAAACATCCATGATACCACATATCGATTACAAATAGTTCGATAAAAATCTGTATATATTTAGTTTTCTTTCATAAAGGGGTTCAAATTTAAAATAGTCTATATTTATAGAACTGAATTTGCTCCGATCAAGTATGAAATTTAACGTTCGATTCTGTTTTCAATCCAAAATATTCAGTTTTTTGTTCAGGAACTTCTTTTTTCCAGTAGTGTAGCGAAATCTATAGGCTCAGTTTAGTTGGCTTTTATAAAAATAAGTATCATCCCTACTTTTATCGCATTTACACTTCCACAGGCTTGTATAATGACCTTGGTCTGAACTTTATTACATTTTTGGACCGTTGTGGACCTATCGATTTTTCGCCAGACTTGTTTGCTAATTTACAATTTTTTAATCGAGATCAAAAAATTATCTGGCGTAAAGGCGCGCATTAATTGGAAATTTTTTTTACCTTTTTTTTTTGTTTTGTGATAAACAAAGCATAACTTGCAAATCATAAAAAGTCATGTGAATTATGACAATTGTAATGGCAAATAGCTTTTAGTGGCCAGCGGCGTTAATCAGCGCAAAAAATTAACAACAATTATCGGTTTGTATGGCAAACAAGTGTTAATCGCTGAGCACAATTGACCGCCAGCATGTGTGCAGCAACAAATGCGCCAAAGCAAAGCAATAACAATAATAATAACAAAAAAAAAACCTTAATTAAATGTCAATTAGCTGACTTTAATTTACTGCACTGAAAATTAGTGTGGAAGTAAAACTGCAACAAAGCATTGAATAAAAACGCAAAAACATTTTCCAATTAACAAACTCGCATTGCATTCACAGCGACAACAACAAGAAGCGTGTGCAAGAATGTGCAAAAAATGCAAATGAGAGCATGCTGGGAATTTGTGATTTTTGTTAAATGCATAATTTATTGGTTTATTAATAAATGTATTTGATTTCTAATATTCATCATGTTTCTAGTTGTTGTTTTTGTGTTTGCGTGTTTGACCGCAACAGCAGGTAGAAGGTTAATGAGCGGCCGCATATTAGCAGATATCACATGTGATGGAGTTAATCATTTGTATTTATGATCTACTATATATACATATATATTCATATATATATATATATATATATATATAAGTATGTATGTGTCTATTGTTGTTGTCTATTTTCAGTTAACGGTATATGCTCAAAATTTCATAATATTTACGTTCATACATACATATATATATATATATATATCTATATATACGTACATATAAAGATGGCTGTACGTAAATAATCGGAATTATAACTGCAAATACTTAAATTGCAATTAAGTCAAAAATTTCGTGTGAAATGTGCAACAAACACGTTTTGTGTACATTAGAGTGCTACCTAAATTTTGAAGACGATAATTTTTTGATCCTTGCAAATTGCGAGAGTATAAAATGTTCGGTTACACCCGAACTTGGCACATCCTTGTTAATAAATTATTTACTGCTGATTTTTGATCAAAAATTAAAATTTTTTTAAATGTCCATCTTTTTGCGAAGATTGTGGTAAAGTTGAAAAGATACATGCTCTACAAGCAATTCTAGCAAGTAGATTAAGATCGGGTTTTTCGTCTTTTTTCAGATGGCACAAGTTCCTAGAATCAACATCGCCCGCAAAATCCAACTTCAAAAAGCTGATTCCGCCGATTCGCTCAGTAGACGGCATTTTCTACCGAAATATCAATAGAAAAATTTTTTTATGCACTTAAATTCATGTTTATTAAAGCTTGAAAAGAAGAAAGACATTTCTTTTTACTTACTCCCAGAGTAAATCATCAATGTTATGCCTTTTAAGACTCCAAACATCCCCAATACCTTAAATAGGATCACACACGGTCTGGCAGCAAACACATTAAGTAGAATTGGCGTTTCTGGTGAAACAGAAAATCCATTTGAGAGCCATGAAACATCACTGCTTGACCAATAATTCTTTGGATTAAATTTTTTTCAAATAAAAACAAACGTAATAATCGATGAAAGTCGATAAAAAATCGATATCGATGGATCTTGGCTTATTGCAACTGCCCGCCAATGTATCCAAGTAAACTCTAACGTGTCAAATGAAACAAAAATATTGCAAATATAAAGGGTCGTTGTTTATTTTCGAAGTTATTGGGCGTTTATATGCCGACATGACAGATGGCGCTCTCTTTACTGGTGTTGATATACAGCTTACACTAATTATCGCCAATACTTCTGAATCTCCAATTAGTTACTTATCGAATGGTCGACCCCATCGCTCTGAGATCTAGTAGCTGTGTAGTCTGTTTGTCGGAATTAGATGAAAAAAAAGAAATTATAGATTTTTAAATCGCCCTAGCCGCCTCTAAACGGAATCAAAAAAATACCTATATGTGATATCTGCTCCGTTAGTAACAGAGGTTCAGATTTATTGAACCCGTTGCAAAATCTTTTTTTGCTACACTTGTGTGTCACCCTAACGCCGTCATGTCGGAATGAAAAAGTACCTATATATGGAGTCAACTTATAAAATAATTTCAATGTGTTCAGATTTAGAACATGCCTTGAAAAATTTTTCTAGCAGTAATTGAGGACTACCCTAATGTCGGAATTAAAAAAAATTTAATACAATCTGCATTTAATAATTTGAAAAGAGCGGTTCAAGTTCAAAGAAATTGTTACAAAATTTTTTCACACCACATTTGAGGACCACCCTAATGATAGCTCATAAAGTAATATGTTGCAAAAACATATTATTTAAATTTTGTATTACTTTTTTTTTCGTTTTCACTCTGAAATTGTAAGCAATAATTCAATAAACTCATTAAAATACTGTTAATAAAAGGCTAAATGGCAAGCAAAAAGTTCATTGAAAAACGAAAACCGAGTTCATATTGCAATGCAAATTTATTTGACGACACTTTGTTGGTTATACTAAATACTAATCAAAAAATTCTATTATTAAAATGGGACAGTTGTAGATGAGTTCATTTGTTTTTGAGCTGAGAGTATTTCGTTTAGTTAACGGTTGAGAACCAATTTGACACAAATGAAAGCAATGAGACAAGTAAAATGAAAGATAGTAAAAAATTTGGATTAAAATGAAATAAAAGAAATTAAATACTCAGGAATATTAAAATACAAAATAATAAATTGGAATCGAATAAGTTGAAAAAAATAACTTAGGAATTATGAAAAAAATTAATTAATAAATTAATAACTTAAGTTGAAAAAAATAAATTAGGAATTATTAAGTACAGACTTAACATACAGATAAATGTTATGTTGTTAACAGATAAATGTAAAATAAAGTTAAGGACATGACATGAAACCAGTATCAACCGACCTTATATTACGCACGAGATTCTTACCTAATTTTATTAAGAACCACCATACTGGACAAAGTATAGAGTGTAAAATCAGGCGAAGGTACTTGATTCATCTATTAGATATATAGGAACTAAGAAAAGGTTTAGACCGATTTTATAAATTTTTGAAACCAACTTGCATTACCTAATTTTACCAAGATCTCATGAGCATATGTCTGGTATAAAGACAAGCGTGAATATCAATATGTCAGATGCAGGCTAGGGGAAGATGTGAACCGATTTTATCTACTTTTGCCCATACCGCATTATGCTGTAGAGAATATGCTCGCTGAATCCGGCTAAGGGATCCCACTTCGTGACTGATATATAAGGTGTAAAGTCAACCGAAAGAAGGGAGGTTATAACTTTCAGAAAAAGGTCATCAAAGAAACGTATATTTGGACCAAAGATGCCTGTTATCATAACCACCACTTATGCAAAATTTTGTTTCGATAACTTTAATTAATACTTGAGTTATCTACTCTACACTTCATGGTTTTCAAAATGCCACTAAATGGGTTATGATCTAACTTCGCCTATTTTCGTACTGAACTGCGATCTCAATATTATAATGCAACCGGTTAGGTGTTTTGTAAGTGATAAAATATCAGTAAAAAGTGGGTGGTCTTCCACCGAAGAGTCAATTTTTGACCGATACTTTTGTAAGATTAAAGATCAGCATTTCCGCTTTGTTTGGAGTTTTTTGCGTTACTTTTCAGAGAGTAATCGTGGTTACAATAATTTTGAACACTACCGTTATGTCAAGGAATACTGCCTGTTTGCACACATTTTCTTATATCTGGTTTGGTTTTTCAAAATTATGTAATATCGGTCGGCTAATATCCGGGCGACAATATCAAGAAATAATTCGGAATAATCAATTGGAAGTTCCCGATCAAAAGCGCTAGATTTAGGATTTAACTTACGAGACAGTTGTTTGGTGTTGTTTTGGTGACTACTAGGAGCTGATTTAAACAGAGTTAGTTGGGCTATATAAGAAGCTTTGACCAGATAATACCTAGATAATACCTAAGTAACGTAGAACCGACAATCGTGGAATTCGAATTGACCGAAGAGACTTAATGCTGCATGAAATTTTCCAGACGGTGCGGCTTTACGGTCTTTACGGAAACGGTCTCTTTTCATTGAATATAAAGCTTTAGGCCATAGCATTGAAGAGTTCACAGCACTATATTGGTATTGAAAAGACTTGATATCTAGAAATATATATTATATGAGTTTAAGAGTGTACAGGAAGTCTATTGGATAAGTAATCAGCTTAAAGGCTTCATATACCACCTCAAATTACTGCAGCAAAATAACAGGCTAATCGATTTCTCAACTCTCTAAATTTATTGCTATCCATTCGAGCTTACAAACTTGATCACACGAAACCCCGAAAAGCCAAATCAGCGGAGGAGTAAATTGAAAAAAGAGAATTTAATAAACTTGTCGCCATTGGCAATAACCAGCTTAGCAGGAGCTTCTTCACACACAAACAAGCGCACCTCGATGCCAAGTTATGGTGGAAGAGCAGACTGAGGAATTCGAATATAAAGGACTACAAGCATGGGAATGTGGAATTAATTGCACCGAAATAAAATTGCCCGCACACCGCAAAGGCAGCAGCACGCGTCAATGAGAAGTGTTAAATCATTTAAATCCATTCGTTTTAACTACAAAAACTCTCTGGGGTAGCCCGTGCGGTCCACGAAGCGGCCAACGAAAATTAATGCCAAAATGATTAACGCGAGCGGAAAGTGAATGAATTGAAAGTAGCGCCGAAGTGAGCAAGTGAGCGAAATGGCTAAGACAGAAGGCGATGTAATACGAGAGCTCGGGAACAAAGCTGGGAGACGGACGGGGCACTTGCAGTCGCTGTGTATAAATGCCGAAATACCGGCGATACGGAAGGAAACCAAAAGTATTTGCCGCATTTAAGCGTGTTAGCCTGCGTGGAGCGTTTCAATTTGAGCCTGAGCTCTGGCGGTGTTTGCTTAACTGACGTACGAAAAGGATACCATTGTCATTGTGATTCAATACACTTATACTCGGGTAGCTGTGTGCTCGCTAACTCGGCGCTGGTCAATGTCTACACGTCCATTATTTTTACACCAATTCGTTAAAGCGACATTTGAAAAGGATCCTAATGAAATTTGCGCTGTTTACGTGGGTTCGAGTGAAAAGCGGACTCGCGTGTCCGAAAAGTATGGGGTCTGGTTAGCTAAATATATAGTCGACGTTGTGCAATGCGGCGGAAATATTATACCAGACGGAAGCAAGCAAACAGGAAAACAGACGGATGGGAACGCTGAAGAAGTACAAAGCTGCCTGATTGGTCTACTTGAAGTGACGTATAGCAAAAAATGCTTTTTGTCCGCAATTAAAATGGCGATAATGTTTTCACGATTTTTTTCCTACATTTTCAAGGTTTCTACAACTTCCTACGGGGTTAAGATGTATGTAATGGTATGAGAAAGTCGAGGTCTAATGAATTTTACTGCAATCGGAGTGAGATAGAAACTTCAGGGATGTGAAGTTCCTAAACTAATGGCTTGCAGACACCTCCGTTTAGCTTGTCTACCGTACTTGGAGTTCAGCAAGCATCTAGTAATTATTTACGTTTTACTAAGCACGAGAGCAGAAAGGAGTATTCTATCCATTCTTTAAAAACTTACGTTAATAACTTATAGCTTCACCCAGTCATTCATCCAGCTTCATCCACATTAGCATGTTTCTATGTGCTCTGATGTAAGTTTAGAGTTATGGTCTTTTTGAACATTCAAGGGACGTCTTGTAATGGATAGTTCCGCATCTTTGTTGGACGCTCTTCCCCACAATTAAAAAGTTAAATCGGATCCAATCACGCGAATTGGTTAACCTTGGATTCGGGAACTTAAACAACTTGGAACCAATAATAATGCTTTCCTGAATTTTGTGCTATATACTTTATTACAGTTTTAGGAACATGAGTCAATGGTTTAATGAAAATGCATGCCTTATAAGAAAAATCTTTAGGAGAGCCTTTCATATACGATCTAAGTTTCTACCATTCAAGTAGGTCGCTTAGCTAACACCAGCAATGTGGCTCACGAAAATCTATAGAGAGCTACGGATACTCCGAGAGCTGGTGGGGTTTCAGCGGATACTCAAACCACTGAGCGAAGCAAAGAATTTCGAAATATAATGGAAATAATGGAAACGCAGCTAAGCCGGGAAATCGTTGAAGTCGAAATATCAACATCAAATATATTTTTCAAGGAAATGTTTTCGAAAATGCCTTTATTGAATATTTCATATATTCCCTAGACAATCTTTATACAAATTGAAAAAAGCTTTCTTTTCAAAAGTACATTTTGAGCAATACAGATCAAAATTGATGACTTAGCCTGTCATAAATCTTAGCTTAGCCATCAATACATTGAAGCTGAAACCCCATTTATAGGCGAAACATCATTGTCAAAAGTTCTATATTTTTATGCTGTCGAGTTTCCGACTCACAAGTCCCTCTAGCCGCGTCGCTACAAATAATAACTCTCCCATAGTTTCTAGTTAACTAGCCATTCTCCTCATCCATCAAAGTTCCTTATCCACTTTCTCCAATTCATTTAGTCTCCCAAACACCTCAACGTTACCAACTTTAGCACAATTTCGCTCCTTCACCAATATATCGTTGCTCTTTTAAGCGACATTGCAAAATCGCTAGCGCACTCTCCCTCTCTGCACTCCACACAACGCTTTCGTACCGCTTACCGCCGCAGGACAATGTCATTTAGCCAGTGTTAAACGAGCTGTAAGTGCATTGGAATGTGAAAAATTCGTTAGACACGTGCGGTCTGCCGTAACCACGTTCACATTTAGTCTTCTAATGCGATCTTTAGCGGATGAGTACAAAATGCACAGCGGTTAATGGCAGCAACAACCCTTCGCGTAAACGAAAACCACACGATTCATTTAGTTCGAATTTTTGTTGTGCGAAGCGCAATTTTATAACCCGAACCCAAAGTGGCTGGCATGAACTACCCTATCGTTTACAACATATTTCATTGCGATTTTTCCGCGTTTCACATTTTAAACGGTGATCAAAAAGATAAGGTTTTCTAGTTTTTGCTGTTATTTTTAACTCAAAAAACAAAATAAGGGGAAGTAGAAAGAATGCTTAGCATAAAATTAGGGGTTTAGTCTAGGCGTCTAGTCTATTCGTGTGTATTGTTTGTATGTCCGTTGACTGCCGCGACCGCGCCGTTACCGTTATCTACACGAGCGTGTCATCAAATCCTGGTGTCCGAGCAGCTGTACCAACCACCTGGCAACGCGTCTGTGTGTGTGCTTATGTGTGTATGTTTGTGTAACTCTGTCTGCTGCCTGCCTTTCAATTGTTCATTTTTCTCTTATCTTTCTTTATTTTTCTTCCTCTTTTCCTACAGTTTGGTTTGACTTCCTGTTCATTTAATTTGTTTAAGCATTGCTTAGTCAGTCATACTTTTGTTCTATTTGTTGTTGTCGTTGGCGATTTGTTGCAATTTAGCTTTTAATAGCATTGACGCGTCGGCTATTCATTTTACTCTTATCTCCGCCATTTTTATTTTATTTCTATGAATACTTGCGGTGCTTATTTTATGACTACTCCTTTCCAAATTGCAATCTGTAAGATATTGTCTTGGAAAGGTTGCAGCATTGTCTTTGAGCATTGCAGACAATTGGGACATTCGTGAGGTTAAGTTCATTTAAATTCTTCATATTTCTTAGAGGAGTATTAGTAGTTTTGTAAATAGCAGTATTAGTACTATAATATGGGCCAAATTCGCAATTTTGGAATAAACTTACAAATCTTCCCCAAATCCATCACTTAAGCACTCTAAAAAGAACGCGTTCAAAAGCAGGGTTCCGAAACACATAGTCAGTCCTGTCCCTCCTTTAGGGGTTTATATAAAATGGCCTTATAGAGAGAAAACACTTGTTTCGACTATTGCGGATATTATATTTTCTAAATCAATCAGTGATTCCCTCTCCCCAATGGACTGGCTCCTGAAACCCGGAGGGTGTACTTTCCTAAGCCTCTAACACTCAAGTGTCTATAATTATTCTCTGTATAAATACTTTTAAACTGATTTATGTGTTATTAAATATTTTTAGCGCAGAAGACTTGCCAACTACAAGAACAAAAAATGGCGTCGCTTAAGCGCTTGCACGTCCTCAGTATGCAAATACTTTTAAGCGCCAAAAAGTATGCACAATATTTGTGACAACCACTTAAAAATACCAAAACACACCGAAACAAAAGCCAACAATGCAAATTTAGCAAACAACAACAACGGCTATGCAAACAACCGAAAAAAGGTCGGCAAAAAAGCGCATTTAAAAGCTTTTGCGGTCAAACAAATCTCGACTCATCGAATTTCAAAAACGCTACTAAAGCGCCATAAATTATGTTATTAATATTTATTTTATTGTGAAACTATTTTATACAAACAACAACAACAACTACCAGTTGTGCAAGGAAAGCCAAATGAGCGAATGATGAAGCTTACGTGAGTGAGTAGGGGAGAGCGGGAGAGAGAGAGAGAGTGAGGCGCTTAAAAGCGGCAGCGAAGCTATGTGAAGCACATAAAATAAATCATTTGGGATTTTCGAGGCTTCAAATAGTGTTTGCTTTTCATTTGCGCACAAAATACATATATATATATATATGTATATGTATATATATGTGAGCTTAAAAGCTCACTTATTTGCAAAAAAATATTTTTATACTCACTTATATGGTATGTGTGTATGTGCGTGCATTAAGTGCCGCTATTTTTATTTACTTTTCATATTTATTGTGTTAAAGGATTATAATTATGCTGTGGTGTTTAAAAAACATATAAACAAAAGCTTTTGAACGAGAGCGCAAAAAGTGCTGTTATTTAAAGATGTCGTCAGTATGTGTGCGTATGTGTGTATTTTTAAGTGCAAGCATTAGCATAACTCTTCATTTATTTAACAAAGTGAACAATCATAAAATATTTTAATGCAATTTGAGCTGCGGCAAAATAATAGGCGATTAGTGAATACCTTGAGTTGCGTGAAACGTGCTTAGCGTGCATTGGGGGATTACTTGGTCATAGCTGTTAAAGGCAAATAAATTATTGAGAAATAAAAACTAAGCCGAGCGTTGAATCTATGCAAATTATTTAAAAATTCATTGAATGGAAATAAAAATATCGAGGCTGACAATGGTTAGTAGAGCAACATGCTTGAGGTTGGTGTTTTTAGAGCAAACTTTGAAGCTTGCAACCTCTCTTAGTAGAAAGTGGTGACACTAAGAGTAAGCTTTAATTAGAAAATGGCATTTAGGGAAGAAGCATATGAGAGATGGTTTAGACCTTTCCCATATATTTTGGGCGTTGTCCAATGAAATGGAAGCTGCTACAAACTTTAAGCCGGCTTATAACGGTTTTTAAACTTTATGAGAAGCTTTCTCTTGCCAGATATATACTCTGTAGTCTAATATTAACTTTTATAGGATATTTACTGACATCCGTATCTATTTTAATTACCCTAAAGTGGTCGGTTAGTAACAGCCTCGCCTTCAAAAGTAACTGCGACACACAATGAACAGTACCAAAAAGCCATATTTCATGGATATTCTAATTTCAAGGTCAGGTTATCCTGAATTACAAAATCCCTTCATTATTCATTCGCCAAATTGTACTTGACCTTTGAAATAATACGACGATTTAAACCAATTTGTCTACAGCGTGCCAGCCTTTTCTTCGCCAGTTGGTACTCGGTATTCATTTCGTATTAAATTTGTCTTTCCAGCATATAGAAGACCACTGGCGAATATCACTCTACATACTTCCTTGAGCTTAAAACTCATCCAGTTTTTAAAAAATTTGACTGTCTGGAATTGACTGTCTGAATCTTTAAAAACTGAATTTTTGCTTCCGAAATATCTTGTGCCGCCTCATCTCAAGTTCCCAATCCATCGTTAATGCTCCTTCCCTCTATATACAAATTATGTGTGTCTGCATGTTGGTCATGTTCATCAGGCAAAGATTTCGTGACCAAATTCTATAATCGGCTCAAAATACTCCCTCCGAGAAGAAGATACTTACATTAACACTAGATATGTAATCGCATAATATCCGTATCGGTTCTCTGTTAAAATCCGCTTTCAGATGTTCTAAACTCCTTAACTTGAAATCTTAAAAAAATTATAGTTAATTTGCAATCAAAAAGTTTTCTTTTCTTACTCCCTAAAAGACCAATGTCTGGTAAAAAATTATGATATTGGTTACTTCCGGCTCTTCTGCAAGCTTTCACGAAGGCTGTGACATTAGCTGATGAAAGCTGACGAAAGCTAATGTTATTACCTTCGTGAAAGCTTGACGAAACTCTGATATTAGTTTTATTCTCGTCAACCTAGTCATTGGGTCTATGAAGTCTAAAAAGCGTTTTAAAGCTACTTTCAAAAGAACAAAGCGTCTGCTCTAAAATATGTGGTAAGACTATAAAGCCTTACATAAAGAGAACAAGGCGTATGTGACAATACTATCTATAATAGACTATACTAGCTAATAATTATTCGAGCTTATTCAGCTTACTGGATGTTCGACCTCAAAGTATAGCAACTGCTTTCTATAAACGGAGAAAGTTGACAATCCTATGAGTTTCAGTTTACTAGTTTATATGAATAATGGAAGTGATTAATTGGATACAGGTACAATTTCAAGTACTAAAAATAAAATGCTCTAGATTGCGAACTTTCTGAAGGCGTCTGGAGTGACAATTTGAAAAAGTAAGGGTTCTTTTACTGTTTTACTTTTGATTATACATCTGAGTTGATTGTTCATCAGTGAAGGATGTGGATAAACCATTGGACACAGAAGTGCATTCAGCTAGAGCTATTTTTAAAAGCTCGAAACCGAGATCTCCTTAACGAGTTTTCAGTGTGCAAGATAACAGTTTGAGAGTGTCGAAGCTGCGCTCACCCCAAAAGCTTCGGCACAACCAAAGTTAGGTGCTGCCAATATATTCTATCTTCATTCCCGTCATGCACTTAATTCTACTACTGAACTTATAAACACTAGTAATAAACAGGTTTATGAGTTTGAGTGAGTTTATTTAAAAGCGGGAGCCTCAGCCGCCATTGTACGTGCTAGCAACGACTACCTGAGACTATTGTTGAGGCAACAGTTCCGCCGCCGCCTACTTATTTATGGTCATTTGATGAAAAAAATCAATCATATCGATATAAACTCGTATGGCAAACGAGGGACAACAATGGTTGTGTCGATAAATAAATACAATACGAGAGAATAACAACAACAACGTCAACTTATATAGTATCATAATAGTGTCAATAACAACAGCAATTGCAATGAGCCCGTTGGAATATTTCCTGTATTCTCGCGACACTAAAGTCCGCAGTTGCATCTGCTTTTGCCGGCTTTGTGTATGGTCCGGCGCTGCGTGCCTTCCGTTCGATTGTGTGGCTTTAGTATTGCCTGGTTTATTTGACAACAGGGAAATTGTTACGACCACAAGCATGGAAGTATGAGCTTATGAACATATAAACAGGAATATATGTATTATCATTAAGGTGAGAAAAAAATTGATGACATAGCAAACATTTCGAGAAGAGTTACAGACCCCTTCTTAGTAGCGATTTAGGGGCACTCATTTGCAATTCCGAATTCCTGTTTTCAGGATAAAGCCTCGCATTAAATAGTACTGCTTATTCAGTAAGCGAAGTTCCACCGCTCCCTAATGTTAAACATTTTGAGAAGCAGTTATTTTCAACATTCCACACGAAATTTTTACTATGTTAGTCAGGCATCTACCAAACCCGCCGATCGTATCGTACATTGGAAGTCAATCAGCACTACTATCAATTATGTTCCAACACAACCGAACCCACTGGAGTCAAAGCGACAAAAGTTGCCAACAAAGAGGTTAATTTATTACGTGAGACCCGAGAAACATTTGTGCACATCGGCTGCGAATATTTTAGGTAGCTAAAACTTCTACTCCAGTCGTTGTAATAACCGTTAGGTGACATCTTTAGAAATAGCTGAAGCTCACTCCTATAGTTTGACCAGTTTTTCTGAGTATTTGAAGAGGCGAGAGTGACATTAGAAGTAAAGTTAGGGAATCACATGACTGGGTGTAATACAGTTCGCTCGATATAAAAGCTTGCTGCATCTAAATGTAGTTGAGATTTCGGAAGGAAAAAGTTGACAATTTATTGTAATGTAGCTCAAGGCTCGTCGCAATCGAACAATTAGGCAAAAACCAGCAAATTTTCGATAGTTGAAACTCGATTTTATAATAAGTTCTTCAGTCGTTCCCTTGCTTGTATAGCAACAATGCTGTAGCAGTGAGTCTAAACTCGATCCAAACAGCGTTAGATCATCGGAAGGACAGCGCTTAGGCGCTGAAAATCCGAATCAATTTCGGTAATATAGAATAGGTTGTCTTGAGAATTGTCGTTCTCGTTTTCGTTCTCTCTAATCTAACCTCTTTTTTTTTTCTTTATTTCTATATATATTCTATATATTTCTATATTTTCTCTTTCTTTATTTCCTTAGAAAAAGGTTAGTTTATTATAAGGAGAGATCATATACTATATTCTAGACTTATTATATTATGCCAAGGTTAGGACCGAAAACCTCTAGCCCTACATGTCTTCGATTAAGTACATTGTTGTACAAAGAAAGAAAAATATCTCTAGACCACTCCATTTGGATCGAAAATTAACATCGATTGGAGTCGTTGGAGCCATACGTGCATAAGGCATTTCCCAAATAAGTCTACGGCATGCTGTTAAGTTGGCAGTCAAACATCTACCAGAAAAATTATTGGTTTTAAATTATGCCTTGTGCAACCAAGCATGCAGCCAAGCAACGTCTATTTCTTCTAGAAAAAATATACCACCCTAATGTGAATTTATATATTCCCATTTAAACATGTATTAGCGAAATGCATACGTATAATACACATGTGGTGGGGCATTGATATCGATAGTTAAACTTTTATATTTTACTGCTTTTTCGAAATGGTTGTTAAGTTTATTACTAAATTCTTTATTAATTTAGTGCACAGTTGATTGAATTCAGAAATAAAATTATTAAAACTGCTGCAATGAAGTTCATCGCCTGTTATTTAAATGTTTTCATGAACCCATTAAGAAGTTGTGTTATGTAAATGGAGATGAACGAAATGACTTCACCTAGTGATAATGCGCCTAAAACTATGCTCTACATGCGTTGTGTTTTAGTACTCCAACTTTTAAGGAAAAGTGCCTCGAACTGTTTTTTTAAGTCTCAGGATATCACTCTAAAATGAGGAGCTCTCAAATAGGAAGACTTAACTGTACAAATCCCCCTGTACCCTGTATTCAAAAATTTCAAAGTATATAAAATGGTGGAATGGAAGAAATGAAAAAAGTGACAAGACTAACTGTGAAGTGAAATCCAGATCAGCTGAGATTGACTTAGCATAATGAGGGAGATCTTGAGTAGATAGTTAATAGATATACTTCTTTTCTTCTTTTCGATGTTCGCTGAATATCGCAAGAACTCTAGGAATGTAACAATTACTATTCAACTTGAGTAATAATAGAAATAAGTTCTTCTCAATATCAGGTATTAGAAAGACATTTTATGATCACATCGTCATCGTATCCCGACAAATCAAGCTGCAGAGTAGGGTAAGTTGAACTAAAAGGGTCAAACTTAAAGGGCACCTTCGAATTCCTCTGGTCAGGCCTTGTACACTACTACTCGAGAAGAGTTAAAGAGAAAGGTGAGAGTATAAAAGCTTTCCAGCTTAGTATCAAACGCGAAATATGTCAACAGAGGCTCAAAACATTCCGACATCGATTTTTAGAGACCCAAAATAATTATGACCAGTTAAATTTTGTGCAAAAAGAAATCTCATACTCGACCAGAGAGATATCGAACCTGAACTTTTTTGACAGTTTTGTTTGACCCAGTTGTTGTGGCGAGGTTGCCGTATGCAGTGAATGGATGTGCAGAAAACGAGGAGATGATTTAATTTCAATGCGCTTTGGAAAGGACAATTCTTAAGTCAAAGAATGGGGACAAGTACTAGGGCTTAGTTTTGATTGGTCTAAAAAAGAGAGACTCGTCCTTAACTAAATTGATAGGCATTTACAGACGAGAGTTCCTTTAATGGATCTCAATTGATCGGTGAGTTCACTAAGCTAAAATGTAAATATATATTATATATGAGTTGATTCGTTATAAGATTTTCTTCCTTACTAATATTAATCCGAATACAAAATCTACTTTCCTCCCTATTTTCTCATTCTTGAATTCAACGCATCACCTGCCCGCCTCCCTTTATATGTACTTAACAATTTCGATCATAATTTACAGTTCGTTTAATCTCAACAATTTTCACAGACCAGTGGAAAGAGCGGTATGAAGGTGTAATAAAAGAGTACCGAAAAAAAAGATAAAATGATATAAAATGTGAGCGAGTTAAAAATGAATTACTGATATCCGTGCAATAAATTAAATTAAAAGCTACACCTTTTGGCCAGCCAAACTGGGCGGTAGATAAGTGCCGGATGACAATAATTATAAACCAGATGAGCGAAAGGATAAAATGAAGAATGAGCGTAAACGGCGGAATGGTATTAAAGATTTTATTAATAGCTGACAGGTGGATAATTTAAAATCAGGAAGTAATAAAAATGGATAAAACTATAATTACACGCTGAAAAATGTGAGGAATATGCGGAGTGTGGAGCAAGGAGCCGAAGTGAGTACGTTAAAATGGCATATACTTATCGATATTTTTAGGGCGTGTAGTATTTTGCAACGCAATAAATACGATGTCAAGGAAAGAAGAAATAACTAGAAAGCTTCGTTAAACTTGTTGCGCTTTCGGCAACTAGACCTTTTTTTTTAATTATTTAGTGTGATATAAGAGAATGCTCGAAGCTAATTTTGATAAAGAGATGGTAATTGAAAAGGGTCAACAAAAATAAAATATATTGACTTTAACTTCAGTAATTCAAATAAGTTTAGAGAGCTAAAGAGTTCTCTCCTTTCTTCCACTGAAAGGAGCGAGTTTGAGAAATTTCCAAAAGCTCGACTTTGGAGAGAAAGAGAATAGAAATCGAGTCTGGAAGTCAAAAAAATATACAAGTTACTAGCAAACCATGACCAAACCGGAGAGAGTATAGGAAGGGTGGTGATCAAACTGGTTGAGAGCGAGAGAAATTTTTGACCAAAGCGCTGTAGTTTTAAATTAAAGAGCAACGAAGCTTGCTATACTTAAAACTGAGTACTCCAGCAGGTTTTAAGACTTGATTTTTCATTTTGAGCTATTGCCTCAAATGATAACCTAATTTTTGTCACTGTTATTTGATCGACCGTTAGTCACTAAAGGAGTCTCCTCCTTCTCTCTCGGCATATTTCTCCTATCTCTCTATTACTGGGAGGCTGATTTATACATATCGTTCTTGTTTAAAGGGAAATTTATTAGTTTTGTGATTGATTTTATTCAAATTAATAGGCAGAGAGTTAAACTTGCTGAAAGAAGAAGAAAGAAAGAAAAGTTTCACCGGGTAGCGAAAACATATTCTGGATCTTATACTTTTTAGAATTAAATTTTATAGAGATGGGTCTTAACAGAGTGAACAGAAAAGCTGTGTATGTATAAGTCAAGTTCTCTTCAGTCCTCAAAGTCTTCAAAAGCTCTCAGTAGGAAGAGTTATTTTACCTGCTCCTCTTCTCTTCTTTGACTACACTCAATGCTTTAAATTCTCCTCTTTCTCTTTTGTAGTTCTGTTTTCTAAACACTGTTTAGTAGTTCTCCCGCTGAAACAACATCGATCCTCTCTCTAGCCAAACGATTGCGTTGCGATTAGAAAGAGTTTTTAGCACGAAAAAAAAACCATACTTAGAAAAGCGCTCACGCCTAGAAAGGATTACGAACTTTAAAATCTCTCAGTACTCAAAAGAATTATGCTCCCGATCTCGTAATGATCAGCACAATTCTCTATTTCCAGATGACCAACGGAGAAAGGGTCTTACTTCTCATCAAGCTATTCGCCGCTTAGCAACGAAAACGGACCCAAAAATATTAGATAATCCTAACAATTTGTTTTTACATTTCGAATTGCTTAACTAACATCATATTCAGTCTTTAGCATCTATTTTCGGCGTCTTCATTTCTAGTGTGTCCACCTTCGCTGTTCCTGCATTTTAACCGTTACGTTGTCGCCCATAAATTTTTCACATTTAATTCCCACTTGAACACGCTTAATTCGTCAACACTTCATTAAGCAGTCGACAATGGCCGACAACAACAACAACAGCCACAAGAACAACAGTGTTCACGACTTTTTGTCGCCCTAAATTATGCAAAAAGGATATATTTGTAAGTAAATGTCGTAATAAAGTTTTCATAAGTTTTTATAAGCACAACACTTCACTCGGCATTCCAACATTAGTAGGAGAGTTCCTGCATTTGTCAAAGAGAGAAAGAGACAAGTGCAAGCAGGAAGCAGCGCCATAAGTCAAAGCACTGACAAATGGAATTCTTTTTAAATGTACAATAACAAAAATTATCTAACTGTTAACAACTACTTTTAAGACTGTCATTTGCTTTTACAATTCAACTCAAATTACTACTCAAGAATTTTCCTCGACTCACTCGCTCATTAAGGCTCATTACTCATTTGCCGCGAAGTCAGTGAAGTGGCGCGCTATTAAAATGATTTGAAGTGTGTTTGTGCGAAGTGATAAAAATTTTGTGGCTACATATATTTCTGTTGGAAAGCGGCAAATTCTATTCATTTTAATAAGTATTATGGAATTTTGTGTAAAAAATTTTCAAACTCTTAAGCTTTATATTTAAATGATATGGGCTTTATTTTAGCAATATCTCTTATGTCTTCAGTGACTTAATTCTGTAACTTTTTCCACACTCAATACATCGCTCGCTCTCTCCCTCTCATACTTGTGGCACATACGATTCTAATTTTAAAATATTAAAAAAAAAGCAACAACAATATTCGAAGAAGCTACAATCATTGCGAACAGTGAACTTTTCTTTTTGCATAGCTTATGGCAACTTGCAATTTCATTATGCACACGCATTGAAAGCTTGACAAATTTGTGGTCATGTTCGTTATTGTCTTGAAGAGAGACGAATATTGTTCAATAAGTAAGTAGCTTCTTCTACTAGAGTGTAGAAATCCTAGTCAGTATTCTGCAGCTAATTCAAGGTTCAGTACTTCAGAAGTTGTAAATAAAAATGATGTGAAATGATGCGAGGCTCCTAATGAAGGGGAACTGAGGGAATCTGAACTGAGAGAGTAAACTGTATGTATACATAGGCATGGGAACGATCATAGGATGCAAAGGCCCACCCAACCAACCGTTAAACAACTTGGTGGGGTTAGATCCTAATTAAAGTAAACTTCGGACTAGGTTAGGACTAGTTTAGGTTAAGTTTTACAAGCAAAGGCAATATAAAAGTACATTTTAATACTGCAGACATCAAGAAGAAGAGGTTGTTAGTTAGAAAGAAGAGAGTGTGTATTTTAAAGAGATCACTCCAAAACCATGGTGGGCGTGTGATCCAACATAATCACAGGGCGGTTGGTTTCGCAACCATTCGGAAACGTGTGTAGTGATTGTTCCAAGAATATTAGAAATATCAAAACTATTTTAGGATAAGTCTCGAAGGTATATGGCCAAACAAGATTTAGGGCTAAATCTCGTTGTTGTGTAAGGTTGCGAAAAATACAAATTTGAAGGATTCGGATAGCAAAAGCATCCTTCCATTTGAAGAATGGTTTGGGTGCTTACAATGCCGGAAAATCCGCAAAAAAAAGCCAAAAAGAAAGAAATTCGATGTCTGCTTCCTTATTCCCGAATAAATGATCAAAGTTAAGCCTTTTGGAAGACTCCAAAGAGGCCTAAGCCTTTAATTTACAAATACAACAGAATTATCCATAGTTTAATTCTTTTGCGCCTTCAATGTTAATGTCTATTAAGATCAATATTACTTCTCTATCGATATTTAGTTAGATAAGGCGGAATATTATAAATGTAATTCTTCATTGAGCAGAGTTCCTTCTCTGTACATAGATTCCTTTAAAGAGACTAAAGACATCGTTTGTTCTTCGAGGAGAATCTTACCCTTTAGTCCGACTCCAAACTGAGTAAGGTTTTAAAAAGCATTTGTTTTTGTAAAAAATACAGTAAATTTTCACATTACCTCTATTACCCCGGTATTACCAGTACTGTAGTCTTAGCTTCGCCGGGCTCTAAACCAATAACCCATCAGGTGTTATTGCCGTACTTAACTCACTTTTTATGAGTCCCAATCGCAGGTAATTCTAACATGATAAAGATAGGGAAGCTTCAGTGTCAGGTTTGACCCCTAATTTTTGTCAAATTAAGCTTTTTAAATTGTATACACTTTAGCTTAAGGTCTCTACTATAAATTATTGAAATAAGTCTATTTTTCTAACCTATGGAAGGCGCAAATATGCAATTCAACAATATGAATTACTGTTCTCAGGTGTTACGAAATGTGACACCCTTTAAACAATCTCTTATATTGAAGACCTGATAGTTTTGAAGCGGTGCTTGAATATCGTACATCTTTAAAGTCTCGTGGTTACTCAGTTCGAGTAATTGATTATTACAATGCTTTCCAGAAAGAAATATTAAGGTGAGAACATTAACGAAATTTCCAAACCCCTATTTTTTACCTTTTAAACCTTTACTTTGAAATCCTATTTTTAGCTGGACCATTATAACGACAGTAGTCAACTACTAAAATCAGTCGGTGGATATTTTCCAATTATACTATATATTTTAATGAAAAATCTCAGTGGTGTAATCTTCTTACGTTGCCGTTATTTTTGCATAAGAACCAACGCAATTCTCTGTCTTCTAAATTTATAACCAGATTTCGCAATTAATCCATAGTAGCAGAAGATTTTCATAGACCACAAAAGCCACAATAATTTGTCAACAAGAAACTTTCTACTATTTTATTTATAACTAAGTATTTAATAGAAAATTATATCAGCTTAAAATATACACACTCTTAAGTTGATTACCTTAAATTACTTACCAAATCTCCAAATAATATAAACTCATTATTTAGAGGAATTAAGTGAAAACCAAAAGCAAAATCCACCAAATTCACAAAATAAAGCCTTTAAGTTTTATGACAGGCGAGAAAGTGAGCCCGGAAAGTGGAGAGAGCGAGAGAGAGAGAGAAAGAGAGAGACAGCGCGACTAAACGACTGAGCAACCAGCGACCGGGCATTGCTTGCCGCAGCGCAGACACAAATTGTGACCCAACTCACAGCCGTTGAAAACCACATAGTACGGACTGAGGACAGTCGGACCTTTCGAGCGCCGCTGAACCTGGTTAAACAGCGGCGGCGAAAATGAGTGTAGAAGAGATTGTGGTTTTAATACGCACACACACATTTACACCCATACCAAGGCCAGTTAATATTTAATTAACTTACTGTAATTAAGCTGATTCGTTGGTTGTGAAAGAAAGGGGTTCGCTGATGATGATGATAGTGAGCTGAGCTAAGCTTGAATGTGGAGTAGAATGAACGAAATCGTAAATAGTTTTAAATTTATCAACATTTCCAATTTTAATCCATTATTACTAGCAAACCGAAAAACTGTAAATATCTACAGCAAGCATGAGGGCAACTGGGTGAGGCAGTAGAACAACAAAATTACTAACAGCAGACAATGCTCGCGTAATGGGAAACAGCCGAAAGTGGAAATTAAGCTCGACGAATGCGATAACACAGCTAATGACGATGATGGGGTATGACGGGCAGCAGGCACAGAAGGGAGTTAGTTGGTTGGATTAATATTTTGAGGTTAGTGGGATGATAAGCAGGGTCATATACGATTCGGAAGCGCTATTGATGAAGAAGTCCTGCTGGAAATATTTGTATTTAAACTAAGAGTCTAACTAAGAGGAGAAACTATGAGGCTAGAAAAGGGTTGAGAAAAAAGAAGCCCTCATGCATACAGTCCAAAACAGAGCTAATATTTCTTGCTTCAATATCGTCTTAAAGACTCTTCAAGCTAAGGATTTCAACCGTTTAGAAATTCATTCGATCTTACGTCATAAACTACCTGACCCAGCTTGAGTTAGGAAGGAATTTTCGTAAGAACTAGGCGAAATAGATTTTGATTACCTGTCTGAACTGAGAAAGAAGGACGTAAAAATACCCAACCTCAATTTCTTACATTTTTTTAACTCTGTATTTCTAGCCACGTATTCTTCCTCGGTTCTTGAGTTTCTTATTACATAACTTTCGAAAGACCATTGATGGGTTCGCTACGTATGCATTTACTAACAATATCAGATTTTAACTCCTCGCTTTTTTGATGAAGCTGCCATTAATAGCGTCTAATGTACACAGATAAATCTTTTATTCCTCTAATATCATCTTGGAAGTCTCACAAGGCCTTTGACTCTTCTAGAATTTGATACTATCTTACTTTATGTAATTTCCTTTCATTTGAAGGCCTTCTCAAACATCATCTATTCGTTAAAGTCCGATTTCAACTTCGGAAAAGGGAGCATTTTTTTACTCGAGTTCCCTTTTAGGCTGATAACGAACTTACGATTACATAGAGCAGCATTTTATAGAAAAGTTTTATGGGAATATTTTGATGATCCTGACTCCTGATGTTCCTGGAATCCCAACGGAATGGTGGTGTGTGAACTATGGAACGTAACCATGACTATTTGCAGTTAATTTAACTTCGGAATTTTTGTTTCATTAAGTTAGTACTTCTATTTTCATCTGGTGAAGAGAGTCGTTCTCGAATTGTTTTTGAAAAGGGTTTTGATTTTGACAGAAAGAAGTGAGCATGCTCCTCGGTCTACTTCTACACTTTATAACATATGTCTTCAGAGTCATTGCTTAACGTCACTATCATTCAGCCATCATTTCTGAGGTAAAGAAATCTCACAACGTATATGGAGAACGTTGGAGCTTATTGTTAATTAAGATATCTTCATGGTTGAGTTTGGTTTATTTTTATGTTATTTTCACTCAATGTACCGATTTAAATAGAGTAGGCCCGACATTTCAGTTTGATATTATTGAAATCTTTTTCCGTTTAGAGCTCCAGAATATTTCGTAGTTATCTTTCAGTGGAGTGTTCGACTTATTTTTGAAAGACGAAGAGATCCAACATCTCCGAATGGGCCTAAGAGAAATTATGACTCCTACAAGTTTCTAAGAGAAGCTTTTCTAATAAAGAAAACCAAAGAGGAGGATGTTTACTTTATAAACGACCTCTATAAAGAAGTCTTCGAAGAAGCGCCTGAAACACAATTTACGCCAGCACAAGTTCCATGGAGCTAAAATTTTAGGATTTCTCTTTGGGTGCCACTAACAAATAATGCCAAAATTAGCTCGCCTTTAGTGAACTGACTGTGATGATAAAATAGGAAATGAAAGCTTGGAAGGAAACTCAATGTAATAATATGTAAATAAGTGTGCAAGTATTGAAAAGTATATAAGAATGGAAGAGTGGGTAAGGGATTGGTTGGATACTGTGTGTAGATGACTTAAGCTGTGGGACATAATGACGCTTATTGCTTTTTAACACAATTTTAATCCTTGCCATAAAATGCAACACTAATTACCGTTAATACAAACGCCCTCGCTGAGACCCGAAATTTAAACAACAAGAACACCTCATATAGATATACACACAACGGTAAATAAAATACGGCAGCTAGACTGAAGAACCGAATAAAGAAGCAGGAGTAAAAAAAAACTAAAAGAAAAAAAACTACGAATTAAAAGAGAGCGTAACAAGCGAAAGAAAGCGGAAAGGAAACAGAACTTGGTTAGAGGGAACCAGTCGATTGCAACAACAACGACGACTGCGAAATGGTGGCAGTGAAGGTGTTGAACGATGGGGCGACCGAGTAAAGCGCAACAACAACACAAAAGCACTTCCGCAAGAGAAAGACAAACATTAACCCACTTTATTAAAGTCATCCCATAATTTATGACAATCATGCAATAATAACAACAACAACACTAACAATAACATAGAAAATACACAAATTACCAACAACACTGGGCTGACAACAACAACAACAGCGTACACTAAACGCAATTAGCGCAAAATAAAATGGCGCGAGTGGGTAAGTGGTAGGCATTAACAAAAGCGAAAGACAAAGCCAAAGGGAACACAACAATAAAGTAGCACGCTAAATAAGCCAACAAAGTGGTGTATGAGCAACGGACGTTAAGTGGCTTGTTTCGCGCGGCAAAAGCCCGTCTCTTTAGGCGCCGAGCGCATGTGCGTGTGTGTGTGTGTAGATATTTTCGTTTTGCTAATTTCCATGCTTGCGCTTGCTTTTGGCTCTCTGCTATGCTGCCATCCTTCCTTTTGTGGGGCACCAAATAATACACACTTGACACAACAAAGTTGCGGTCAATGTTAACACTTTTCATTCTCGGCGGCGACATGTCCGCAGCGTTGCCGTTCGGTTATGTTTGCTGTTATTATTATGAAGTTAATGATCTGACTTTCATTGTGGTACTGCATTCTTTTCATGCTTCTATTTTGAATTCACTCATACCCATCAATGCATTGTTCTAATTCTCATTTATTCCACACAATTAATTTTATGGTTGGACTTTGGTCTAAACTTTGCGGTTTGAATGTGTATTAAGTTAGGCTTAGAGTGAAATATAATGGTATTATAGTAAGACTTAAGCCAAAAGCCTTAAGTCTATTAATCCCTTTTAATATTTTTTACGTTGAACGGTGGTCTATTTGGAAAGTCTCTACAATATGTTTTAATTGAGTATTTTTGATAAAGGGAGATTTTCGAAAAAATGTTGAGTTAAGCAAGCTATTAATTGTCCTCAGCAGATTTAAATTGATTTTGACTGTTAATAAATGGGCACTTATTACTAGTTTGTCTCAACTACAGTCTAAGAGAACCATGTACCAATCCCAAATTAAATAAGGCGAAGTAAGAAAAAATCAGTCGAACATAACCTCGAACGGCAGAAAAATTTCGATTCGGAGTACGGATGTAACCCTAGGTACTAGGTACTATGAGACCTTGTTTGAATTACATGTAAACCAGAAGCACGAAGACTACGAAGCATAAGTTGAATTGAAGGCGGTGATTCGAGTAGAAGAACTAATTATACTCACATAATCTCATCAATGGATTACACACATTATCTAAAATTTGCGCTTACAATTTGGGTATTATATATCAGAGAAGAGTAGATATTAAAGTATAGTAAATCCAAAATTAGTGTAAAAGAAAGCACCTTGAGATTTATGGGCAGAAGAGTAGAGATAATGATAAAGGTTATTGCTAGGTAAGTCTTCTTTTGTACATACTTAATACTTAATACTTGGGAAATTGACTTCTTAAAATAGCTATAAAGTTTTTCGGAGTTCTCGACACCACCTATATCAGTACAAAGTTGAAAAACTGCAATAATTGATAAGCAAATATTGCTTAAATATAATAAAAATTTTAAAAGCTGCTTAATAAATAACGGATTTAACGATTCTCCACCATATTTGCGTGATTTTTTTGAATTATTACGAAAACAAACTCTCTAATTAACCTGGTGAGAATTACGAAGCTTCAATTATCAATGCAAAAAAAAAATTTAATTTCTTGCATACTTTTAGACCATGTTTGTCGATGATTAGTTATTAAGTTCAAAATACCTGTAATGTTTTTATAATTATCAATAAATATGTATATATGCATCTCAAAATCAGGTCTGTCTAGGAACCCTCAGAAAGTCGACATCACCTTTTTCAAGAGCGTTGGTACGGACGACGGTGATTCTAGAAACTGGTGTTATTCAAAATAAAATAAAGAATGACTAAATTTTATATAGGACTAGATAGCATATTACTTAGATCTTCAACTTTGCGTCAGTTCTTCCCAAAACTGCGGACTTGCAAAGAAAGGTTCAAATTTCGACAGAAAAAGTTAGTATATTGTTTACAAAAAAAGTTTCGGATTGAACAGGGGCAAATCTTCTTTCCACTATTCTACCAATTTTATTTTCATTTCTTTGAAAAACCTGAACCCCTTAATATAGCTTAATATTTTTATGTTAATATTCCTTTACAAATAAAAAAAAAAAACAATACATATACTCTACCTTTGCCGTTTGCGTTTTTAAACATACAGACATACAGGCCCGTCACTCGCCTAAATATATGCTACTTTTCATACAATATCTTTTTTATCTGTCTGCCTATTAAGCCCATAATACCATTGCTGAAATGTGGTCACTTAAATTGTAACTCTTTTCCACTTTTTTCGGAATATTTTTCCACATTTTTGTTTCTGCCGCACTTTGCTTTTGTTTTTATTGCCGAACCATATTACTTTTGTTTTTAGTTTTTGTATTCGTTGCCATTTGTATTCACAAAACCATTTTGTGGTTTTAGGCACTATAATGTAGATTAATTTGGCCGATATGATAACATAATTTGTTAACACTCTTCAAAGGCGATTTCGGGCTTAAAATACGACATGATTTCGGCAGTGCGAAAAGGGTCAGCTCTAAGAGTGGATTGTTGCTGAGCTGAAAAGGATAACACTCGAGTATTTGATTGCGGTTTTTCATGGGTGGCAAATAAACAAACAAGAAGCAGCGATAAACGATGCCAAAGATTTTGTGGCGAAGATAAAATTATGATTTAATGGCAGGAAAATGTGGAAATATTGCAAAGCAGCAATTGGAATGTGAACAAAAGATGAGTGGAATATTTCCTGTAATTGGCCTTCACAGACGCTAATGTGAAAGCTCTGATATTTCCATGCCAATTTACAAAAGCTCACTTAAGGTCTCGCTTTGCATCTTGAAATGAAAGGGGAGTTTAAATTCATGGTGTTTTCGCATTTGAACTTTATCCAATAATGTAAGCTGTTGAAAAGCTTTTGAACTTTAGTAAAAATTAAAGCTGCCGAAAAAGCTTCTATGTCGTTAAACAGTGTACACAGTAATTACATACTTCCTACACTTTTAGGTTAGGTATATTTATAATATTTTGAGGCAGTACTAAATATGAAACGGTCCCGAAAAGCCATAATTACGTTAAGTTAAATGTTTGTTCTGCTATATCTCTAAATTTATGGTTTAGAATGGTAAAAAATAGTAAAAATAGTAAAAAAAATAGTAAAATTTATATATATTTCAATCTAGTATTAAATATAAAATAGTAAAAAAAGATATCTGATATTCGGACAGCTTGCAAATTCTTATTAGATTCTAATTTAGCTATGGAAGCTAGAGTTTTCTGGAACTAGTAAAGCTCTTAGTCTGTTAAAGTTCCTTATGGTACACATATATAAATAAAAAGCTTTAACAACAAATATGGGATTGTGTGTGGACCATCCCCAGTTATAAGAGGTTCAACTGCAATAGTTTTAGAAGCTTAAATTTTGTTCTTTTCATCATTAGATCTAAAAACTTATCAATGCATTCGCTGATTACTGAGTTCGCTGATTACAAGCAGCCGCACTTAAACCATTATTTGACTCATTGTGATCCCTAGTGAGTCTCAACTAAGCAGAGTTTCTTTTTCTATTCAACATCAATACTACCACAAAACAATTTTGTTTGGTGTTCCCAGATCTTAAATGTTCCTGTATTTAGTATAGCAATATTTGAAGGAGCTGCATTGTAACTGCTTTCTCCACCGCACATATTTTTTCGTTCTCCTCTATGTTAGCACTTAAATGATGGTATTGACGTAAGGAACTTAAAAATCGAGACCCATTTACCTGTAGTGTTTACCATTGATAACAACATTACATTGGTCCCATATTCAGTTGCAAAAAGTGTGGACGAATATCAACTGAGGGTAACGTTTACTAAATGAAGAGAAGCATAGAGGGTATCGGCAGGACTTTTCGCCCAAGTATAATGAACATTACGGTTAAACTACAACAGCTGGTTTGACACATATCTCTATTGAAAAACCTGGCTCTCTGAGCAAAATATCGATATATTTAGTATTTTTTAAGGACTTACTAGGGTTATAGCATTATCAGCCGGATAGAAGACCAACAAATTAAGTAAAATATTATCTGAGACCGTTTCATTTAGAGTACTTTGAGATTTTTTAGTTCATTTAGTCATTCTAGGATAGTCTTGAGCCGATAGAAACCTTTATTTAAGTAAAATATTACTCACACGCCTAAAGGTAGGCAACAACAAACCTATTCTTGTTTTTATACGTTATTCATATGAGCGGAAAATACTTTTGTTCAAAATTTATATGCTTGAATGGAAGTTGCTGTGCAGCAAAAGGAAATTTTATGCCGCAACAAATTCAGCGCAAACGGAAATGCGCTGAAAGTTCATGCGGTGCGCTTCCACATTTAAAACAAACATAGACCAGCCTAAATATATGCCATGTTTTTGTGACATAATTTTACATAAAGCCGCGGCAAGCATAACAAAAGTTGTTGACGAGCGCTGGTTTGCCGCTCGGCTGGTTAGCCAAAAATTATGCGCGAATGCAAAAAAGAATTCGCCTGTTTGCGAAATGGGCGAGTGTGCAAAAATATATTTTATTCGCATAGTTTGCACATCCTTCGGATTACAATGGGCTGCGTAGACGCGACGCATGCCCCGTGTGCTGCACGACGACGGCGCGTATTTTAGCGAAAATTATTATTTTCATAATTTTATACTTTTACTTTTTAACTTGCTTTTTCTTTTTCAAGCGGCAGCCGCGTTTTGTCAATTATGCCTTCAGTGTCTACTTAACTGTTTCTGTTAAATTTGTTGCTGCTTTTTTGCATATATTATGCTTATCTTAATAATGTACGAGTCGCATGGCTTTAAATTAACCTAAATCTTTGCCACAACATGAGTTGACATGTATATGATAATATGCGACGTAGATGGGAGAAACGTGTCAGCACGCCGCAAAGTATGCAATGCAGACAAACACAAAAGTTCACAATTTAACGGTGTATTTGCATAACTGCCAGAAAGTGTGCGTGCGATTGTGTGCGAGTTTTAAAAAGTACGCGCAGGCATTGCGTAAAAATTCCACCTGTACTTATGTGCCTGGTTGTCTCGGCATGCCCGCGAAGGCTTGTACTTGTCAAATTAACAAGCTTTGTTTTTCCCCACACATACCACACCATATATGGCTGTTCTCAAGTAGCGCTGGTAGCTGCTTCCCCAGCTGCTGTCTTTTTCACTTATGTGTCCCCGCAGTGTTGGAGAATTTCTGATATACCTGAAAGTATGCTTTAATTATGTATTCAATGGTTTCTCAAGTGATGACAAATTTGTGTCGTGCGCGTATGTCAAGCCGACAGCGTAGGGTTAAACGACTTCATTCGCTGTACTCAAACATAGTGTCTGCTGCATTTGTGGGCGCAGTAAGCACTTAAGCTTGTCTGTATTGTTATTTGGTGAGTTGGCGTAATGGAAGGCAATGTAGACGATGAGTGTTTGATGTTGTTGATAATGTTGATAATGTTGATAACGGCAGACAAACTTTACAGCAAACCTCCAATGACTACACTCTACTTGCTACTTTTACAAACTTCTCTCTGTCTTACAAACTTCGAAACCTTCATACAACACCTATTCGCCTAAACTGTTTAATTTCCGTTCATCATGTTTTGTCTCATTCTTTGTCTGCAATTACGCCGCCCCATTTGACATGTGAACTGTCAACTTTTGACAGTGAACGCGCTTGATTGTATAACATTCGCGTTGTTAATGATGTAGAATTTAGGCGTAGGTACGCACAAAATTGAGTGCTTAAGTAGTTTGTTTGAATATTTTAATTTAACAAAATTTTCGAAATAAATGAAGTCAATTATTAGAAAATGCCACGTTGTATTGCTAATAATAAAAAATCTTGTATATTTTTGCACCTAAAGATATGCCTTGTTAGTAATGCAAATCAATCAAATCAATTCAAAAATTCCGTTCTTAATGTACTAGCAGAAGATTGATTGCATAATTAGAAATTCTGTTAAATGAACTTTCAACTGATGAGTAGTAAGTCCGATAGTCCCGATAAAAAACTCTTTCTTAAAATATTAGAATAGCGAGGTAAGTTCATCGAACCGAAAGCAAACTGTTCGAGATATTGATTTATGCTCAATATTGAAGACATCAGTGCAGCTTCACTGAATATGAGCTGATGGAATCAACACAGTTATGAGCCTCGAGAGGCTGTAAGATCTCCTAACTTCCTAATATTGTACTTTCAATGGATTGTTAGCTAAAATTTCTCTGCTTTTTAGTATAGCTCTGGATGAAGGCTTCTCCTAGCTTTAAAAAGAAGATTAATAGATTCTTTGCTGCGAATTCGCTTCATTGTTGTATCGCTCTGTATGGAGGGTACTAATAGCTATATGAGAAGCTGATGAGAAGCCATACTCTTAGCTGAAATTCCTTTTACTTTTGATAAAGCTCTTAATGGAGGATTCTACCTATTTTTAAGCTACTGAAGCACTTCCCTTATGGGAAATGAGTTCCAAGATTTTGAATTGAAATTGAATGAACTTTGAAAATGACTCACCAAGTGTTTATCGTCGATAATGTTTGTACTTCCAAGGCACTAAATCGACTGAGACCTAGGAACTCCTCCTTTAATATTAGTTTCAAATGTAGCAAATAGCTACGGTTTCAACTCTAGTTAGACCTGGTCTATTATAGCCACGATTCAACCTTTTTTAAAAATATATTTGGATAAGCAAAATGCAGTGGATACCTGCAACTACATTTCCCGAACTTTCCGTTTTTGAAAATTCATTTGTATAGGTGTACTACATAGTAGGTGGACCAAAAAAAAATTATCGGTACCACTTTGATTTGAAATTTAGTGAGGTGAATCCAGATAATGCTTTCGGCAGTGCGCCTAGTAGCTTTAACGAAGTATTATCTTATAATCCCGGTATTTCTGTAGGTTTTCTTAGGAATAATCAGGTTAGAACTGTAGAGGAACTGCACCTTCTACGATCAATTTACTGTCACTAAATAATACAATTACTCTGTGTTTGGTGGGCTCGTCCGGTTTTTCCCAAATCGTATGCTTTTTTGGCTAAATTGCTTAGATTCTTTGAAAATAACGTCTGCGTGTGATTGTTTCTGTTGACGTTTTTCTTCAACATCAAATGGCTTAATATTGTTCGAGTTATTTCCGAATTTTGCTGATCGGTGCTTTTAATCCCTTAGGATAATCTCTTCGATTTGCTTGCTCTTCTACGCTTTTCGTTTCTTCCAATGCATGTTCATTCCCTAATGGCCTAATCATCATCATCGTCTTGATTGAAGTATACATTTAGGCTGCATGAAGTTCTATCGGGCCTATGGTTGCTGTGCGTGACGTGGTCTATATCCTAGTGGTGCTGTGTAGAAAGCCTGTGTATAATTGAACGGAATCGTTAATTTTTGATCAGGAGTTTCTAATACGAACTTTTTTATCTGCAGCACCCAAATGTATACTTCAGTCCTTTTCTTTTTCCAAAATTCAAATAATTCTCCTTGCAATTTCATAAATCAAATAAAATGTATTATTTTCCGGCAAAAAATCACACAGCCACAATTGACTATATTCAAATCAACTGCCATCTCTGCTTTGCAGCCAAAAGTATGCTTCGAAAATTTGCCAACAATTTTAAGCGTTGCCGGACAATTGGCGCACATGCATGCTGCCTCTTTGCGCTTTGTTGCCATGCAGTTAAGTGTTACTGGAAAATTTTCGCACATTTATGTTGGCTAAAAGCCGGTCGGCTGGACACGGCCAACAGTCTGGCAGCGAAGCAGCTAACTGACTAACCGAAAAACAATAGGAAGTGGCGTAGTAGCAAAGACAACAACTACCACAATGGCAACAACAACAACAGCAACAACAATAACAATAGCAAATAAGCTTGGAATAAATGCAAGCAGCAGCAGCAGCAGCAGCAATGACAACACCAGCAACAACAACAGCAACAACAATTATGGCATTGCATGCGCACAGTGTTGTTGTTGTTGTTGCTATTGTTAGACACTTGCAACACATTACATCCGGCTGAAATATTTCAACGGTGAAGCTGAAAAGCAGAAAATGCCAGTGAAAAGCGTTTCCGAAACCCATAAAATGGGCATGAAATTTCATAGGCGCCAACAAAAACAAAAGCAAAAACAAAAACAATGAAGTAATGACGATATGCTTTGGCAACGGCAGCACACGATTGCAGCATGAAAGCGCCGTTGCTTGTTAACAACAGCAGGGAAAAATCGAATGCACGTGTGTGTGTGCGTATGTGTGTATGTGTGTGGTTGTATAAGAATGGGGGGCAGCGTGTGATTACAACAGTGGTAACAACAACAACAACAACAACAACAATAAGTGCTAGATCATATCATCGCACAGTAAGCGGACTATACAAAAGTCGCTAGTGCTCATATGTGTGTGTGTATGTGTATGAGTATTAGCGTCTGTACGTATAAGTGCATACATTTGCTTGTAGGTGTGTGTGTGTGTGTGTGTGTGTGTGTGTGGCACTTAAAAGCCAGCTGGTGTGCATATTTCTGATTGCAAATTTACTTATGCGTGTGAGCATGATTTTAGGCGCGTAAACGCCAGTGAATATATGTGTTTGTGCATGTATGTGTATGTATGTGTGTGTGTGTTAATGACATTAGTTGGCGCCTGTTCACTGCAGTCGACTTAGCAAGTGACGTTTTGGTGGCTTGTAATGCCATTGCAGGCGCTACTAAGCCTGATATGTGTGTTGCGAGTAGACTGCAACTAACCGTGTATATATGTGTGTACGCCTGTATTTGTTGTTTAAGAGCTGCTGGAAAATTTACGCGGATAATACAAAAGAACCCGATTGGACTCTAACTATGGGGCTGTGTGATAAGGACTTGTTGTCATAAGGGTAAAGTAAGTGAGTAACCTGAGACTCTTAAATAGTATTTTATGGCAGTACAGGATGCAGAAAATATTGGATAAAAATGTTATTGAGAGGCTTCTATTGTGAGGGAAATAATCTACCTAAATCTTGCTCTCGGCAACTGCTTGAAGTAGCATGTTAAATCATGTGTATGGAATCCTAAAGTGAACGTTGTAGCAGATTTTTGCATATATCCAAGTCGATAGCTCCGATTTGCTCTAATTTTATATATACCAAAACCAATTGCTGTCATAATCACATATGAATATCGTCTTTAGATCTACTAAGATCACATACTTTCTGCTCCTGACCCCAACCTTTTATAAGAAAACACTTCTGGACTAATTCTCTACTTGAGTACCACATATTTCATTACAACTGGTATGGATTTTGCCCTATTCATACCACAATTTCTTTTAGAAAATCTTCTTCTACCGAAAATGTAAACTCTTTCAAATATTGGGTCTATAAATATATTTGTGCATTTTTTTTTTCAACTTTTGAACGTTTATTTGAGAATTATTCAAAGTATTGCCCATCTGAAGCTATAACATTTTCCCATCTTTCTGTTAATTTGTGGATTCCATCCCAAAATAACTGGGTCCAAAAATGCTTGGCGACCAAAAATGTATCAAGCCAATTTTTGGTACCTCGTTCTAATGTGAATCATATTCTTGTGAGAGCATTCTGCATCGACCGGAACAAACGGCAGTTAGAAGGGACAAGGTCTGGGCTATAGGCGGGTGAGGCAAAACTTCCCAGCCGCTGTTTTCCAAATGGTTTTTAATCGGTTGTGCAACATGAGGCCAAGTGTTGCCATGATGAAAAATTATCGCTTCGGGCCTAGTCGGAAATTCCGGGCGTTTTCGGCAATCGCTAGCTTCAATTTGATGCGTTGCTGTCGGTAGCATTCCCCATTAATCCCCGCAGCACAGCCTTCCGATCCCACCAAATAGCAAGCATTTCCTATTTCGATATTCGGCTTCGATATTGATTTGGCTGGCTGGCCAGGTTTCACATATGATGTTTCGCGTTCAGAGTTGTCATAATGGATCCATTTTTCTACGCCAGTCACAATCCGATGCAAAAACCACTTCGTTTTGTAACGTTCCAGCAGCATTTCTGATATGCAAAACTCTCTCTCAACATATCTTTACTTCAATTCGTATGGCACTGAATTTCTTTGCTTTTGAATATATCCGGCTGCTTTTAAAGATTTTGAAATGGCTGCTTGAGTGACTCCCTAAAACTCTGGAAGCTCTTCTTGTGTTTGGCAACAATCCTAATTGAGTAATGCTCCCATTTCCTTATCTTCAAACTTTTTTGGCCGCCCAGGACGTTCATCGTCTTCAAAGCCAAAAACACCACTTCTATAATAATGTAAAAAGTATTGCAAAAATAAACTTCAAATCTATAAATACCCATACCTTTTGCTCAAGAAATGACGAACAGAGCTACTTCGTATTTAAGAGTTTTTCAATACCCACCGAAGACTGCATAAGGACATATATTTCGTCTTCAAAATCGCGGCTGGAACCGTTTTAATATATATCAAGGTCTTAGAATCAGGAAGGTGCTTGAGCTCACAATACGAGAACACTTGAGCAGGCCTAAGCCAAATTCATTCTCACTTAGTTCTAATAATCTGGAAGGATTAGTGACTAACATTAGTCGTTTACTGATGTGACAATAACATGTAGACTTCAGAAATGAGTCAGACGTCTAACACTGCTGGAGAAGAAAATATTTTATAGCAGGGTTGACTAGGTTGAAATTACTGTTCCGGGAGATATGTTTTATTTATTTTGTAAAGTCTGGACCTTTTTTGGCTAGATAAAGAAATATGCTCTAATATACGTAATTTCGTAAGAGCTCAGTTCTAATGCAACAGTTACTTGTAAGTGTTGTAACGTCTTCCATCAAGATAAGTAATTATTATGCTTTAGAAACATTTTTTACTCTTGCTAACTCATACTCAGCGAGACTATTGCTTTAGTCCAAACTTAACTTAGCCATTTAGGCTTAGGTGGATCGTCTGACGCGCTTATCATTTTGTAGTCAGTCGACCTATTCGAATATTTCGAACATTTGATTTATTTCAATAATCTTTTAAGATGTACAGTGTTCAGTAAGAAACTGTCTTCCTTGATGTAACAAGCAACCTTGTCATACTACATTTCATCTTTCGATTGAAAGAAAAAGCATCTAACTTCGAAACTAGTAGTGCCTTACTTGTGATAAACTTTTAGGCAAATGCTGTCGAAAATCTAGAACTAAATTACAAACCTAAACGGATTGTTTAATTATACGTACTCTTTATCAATATCGATCACGTAAAGCAGTTGAGAAGTAAAGTTTCAAATGTTTTGAGTAAAGAAAAAAACAGAAAAAACATTTGTAAAGGAATTTAACTTAGTTGGTGTGTATTGAAATCAAGTTTACCTTCCAGCATTACATAAGTGCTTGACCCGAACTGGGCTAAGACACTCGCGAGTTCTTGCGGTTTCGACAAACACCAGCTGAGGCTTCTATAGTTGAAAAAATAATGGTAGAGTGCTAAAAACATGTGATTAAAATGTGTACGAGTATTAACTGGTTCAATATAGAGTTCTTGAAGGTCATTTTCAAATGATTAATCCGACAATATAAAACTGTAGAAGAAAGAACGGAAAAGTGAATTAATATGTTAAGGAGATAAGGAATGAAAAAAGAAAGAGGGAAAATGGTGCAGCCCAGAGGTTCGTGAAATCTTTAAATCAACTTTCTTTTTACGTTTACGTTTATGCAGAAGGATCCGTTGTATGCCTTTAAGTCCAAACAGTCCTAGAGCATTCAACTTCCTGCTTTAAGACCGCTACAAAAATTTTATTAAATCCAAGGATTTATTTGCCGCTCATACATTCCAAATCGTAATCGATATCTCGTAATCGATATATTTTAAGTGAACTGATCACGATAAATAAGCTATCAACAGTATGGGCACCCACAAGCAAACGCCTTGCATATGAACATATGAAGAATACCTTCACCATAGCAAGCATGAACGTGAGAATTCATGTACATCAGATGAAGAGCGTACGAAAGTCATAATTAAACCGAAAAAGGGAAATAAAGAAGAAATTAATGATGCGTTTATGGTAAAAACACTGGCACTTAGACAATGATTGGTTCAGTGATTGCTACCCGATGGAGTCGGAATTCAATTGAGGAAACATAAGTGAGAGGTACGTAGCAGTTAAGTGCGTACCCAGTCAGAAAAGAGCGACGTTAATATAAAAAATTAAGTTCTAAGTGGAAGACAAATTCTATTAAAAATTATGTTTTGAAGCACTCAACCAACTTTATTTTATAGTAAAGTGGAACTATACATCAACTTTTAATGTTGCTAAAATGGGTTTGATTATTTGCTAAATATTTAAAAGCTTATTTTAGAGTAAGTACTTGTTTTTTGTAATTTCTATTCTCGAAATAATACTCGGATTTATATTATATCAGAACATCCATTAACTCAGGGTAGAAATACTTAATCTCGTAATGGTTACTTTAACTTAATTATTTTTTAAGTTTTCTCTTTAACCGACAATCCCACTGTTTAAGCACGAGCCCAAGGAAGAAGGTAGACACAATACACTCTCTTCTCTGTCAACTAGTATCAGAAAGGGTTGGTTGTATGGGACATCGGTGTAATTTTCAGTGTGTTTCGACAGACTGGCTAATGTCGATGTTTGTAAGGTCAATCCGGGAGCTATAAGACTTCGGTCTGCCGCACCCGCCCAACAGGAATCGACGATCTCAATTTCTGATAATGACTGTTATGGCCCTATATTATCGTCATAGCGCTGCATTTATTTCATTGGACTTCCGTTTTCGGCATTCTAGATGGTTCTATTCATGGATCTGTGGTCCTTAAATGTTCCTAAAATTGTTACTAATGTTAATGTTAGAACACTTAACTGTTCGAACTGTTTTCTCGCAAACTTATAGGGAAAAGCCACCAGCATAAGATGGAACGGCAACCCTTTCCGATGCTGTGGAGCCCGACATTATAATTGGATTACCAAGAATTCAAGTATGATTACTTGACTAATACTAATTACTGTACTAATATTAAATTACCGTTATTTTGCTACACTTTAGGGAAAATTTTTACATCCACACTGTCAAATTCCAGCATTGTCTCAGCAGTTACTGGCTTATGGCCACGGTGGTAGGCCGTCATTTTACACCGAATATATTGCTGCTTCTCCATTCCAATTTGTTGATTCTCCATTCCAATTCCATTACCGCTATTGTTTTCGCACATATTTAGCTAATATATCGCCTCAATGTGTGAAGCCCATTGCTTGTTCTTCTTCTTCCAACGCTGCTCTTAGCAATTTGGAAGCTTTGTTTAGCTAGCGTATCAAATTAGCTGCACACACAGCTGGCTTTGTAGGCATATTTACAAAATATATGTATGTATATGTGACTAGAGTAGCGGTACAATACAATGCTTTAGTTTTTTGGAAGCCAGTAAGTACACGCGTAAGTATGTGTGCTTTGTATCTATGTGTGCATCTCTCTCTCTCGCTTTGTTTCTCATAAAATTAAATCCAAATTAGATTTTATCGGTGCATTGCCAGTGTGTATACACACATACATATACACATACACAGTGCGACACGCAATCTCATGCGACTGAGTGCTGCTTCGGTTTGGTTTTGTTGGTTTCGGTTTTGCCTCGCTTGAGTGGTTGGTTAGCTGCCTTAGTAGCATGTTCCTCTTCTAACTAACTAGCCGAGAATTGAAGCTGCGACAAGATAATGGACTAAATATGCATTGTGTATATACAAATAACAGACACATGCACAATCACTAATATCTGTATGTAAACATGCATATTAGGGTGGTATTTAAAAGTTGGAAATAATATTTTTAATCAAAATTCTTCTAGCTGAACTCCTATATCGACACTATTGACTCTAAAATATAAAGTTTTTTGCGATTAGATTTTGTTATTGGGTCTACTGGTGGGATACAGACTATCGAGTAGAGATCAGAGAGAAGAAAATTCATGAGCGATATCTTCTACCAAAAATATTTCGGTTATTAAGGACATGAAAAATGGGGTTCAACTTTGCAAAGGTAGGCCTGTATAGCAGATGACACGAACTGAAATACTATTCTATATTGAAAAATGGAGACTGAAATTTACGTGCAATATGTTAGACTGAATCGATTTTATGTATTAGACAATTACAAAAAGAGTTAAATCTCATTTATAACGATAGGTATGTAGAACAAATACGAAGAGATAAAATATTATTCTTCGACTATGTAGCACAGTGAAACTATACATATATATATATATATATATATATAAAACTTCATCGGTTGGATTTATTGGACATTTGTTATATAAATCAAAGGAAACAGGTTAAATCATAAATCTACCACGCTTCGGGAGTTCCAAAAATTCATTTGCTTCTGAAAATTTAGAGCGAGAAATCGCTTTAACTCGTTAACAGTTTGGAGAAAAAATTTGAGTGACTTATAGAAGCCCAAAACATATTTAAGTAGTATTTTTTTCGAAATTATGCTTTAAGATCCGTACAAAAATTTAACAGTTTTGTTTTAGGCCTGAAGTTACTACCTACATCTTTCACTTTCTCAGCAACTTCTGAAACGAACTGCAGGAACACGTATGTAAATAAGCCACGTAAATAGGTGGAGAAATTAGTTCTAAAAGGAAGCTCAAGTTTTCCGGGAGTTATTTTAAATCACTCTAGGCGTCCATACTAGGTGTCTATTGGTTCATAACTTTATGAAGGCTTAATTAGTGCCAGTGTCGGTACAGAATGATATCATGTAACGCGTTTGTATATTAAATTTGACTATCGTTAAAAGAATCCAACTATTTTCAGAGCACTTACTGTTTCGAGACTTAATAGGGAGTTCTCAGCAATGCTAAAGGGTGTTCCAAAATTAGAATACCTAAATAAAAACACTTAAACGTCTTGATTTGGTATAAAAAATTCAGCTACGATATTGTTTATTGAAGAATTACCGCTTGAACCGTTATTACGGGGTGAGGTCGTTAATTTGAGTTATATAAGAATCACCCTAATAATGTATATGTATATGAGAGTCTTCCAAACAGCCGCTTGTTTCAGGCTGTTACGTTGTCGAGCGCTTTTATAAAGGAGCTATAGACTTTTCACTTCATTATACATGCAATAATAATACATTATAGCAACAACAACAACAACAATAACAATAATAATAATAAAATACTAATAAAACAACAAATAATATTTGCAAATAACGTTGAACCATAAACCGTACGAGTAGACAGCAACAAAGTTTATAATGGCATTGCCATAAACACCTAAAGTGGGCGAAGGAGTTGAAGTGAGAGACTAGAAGTGAGAGCCAGAGAAGCAAAGATCTACTTTGTAGGCGTGTGAATGTGTATCAGAGCAATATGATTTGCCGCCAGAGCTGACGCTGGCGTTTGAATAATGGTGACAATGACGGTGGACCAACAACAAACACAACTGTAGCAATGTTTGAATGCAATCACAACAAAAACAATAGAAACAAAAACTACAAAATAATAGTAAAAAACAAGACTAATAATATTAGACAACAGCCACTACAGCAAATAGGCGAAACAACAACAAATACAACAATGAAGGAGCATGATACACCAGCATTCTTCCACACCACACTCTCCAATCTGACCGCACTGAGGCAGACAATGGCAAAACAATAACGTGAAACAGTTAACGGTGAAAGACGAACGGTGAAAGGCGAATGGCGAATGGCGAATGGCGAATCGTTAGTAGCGGTGAGAAAAGAACTTAGCTGTAAACAATGTAAACAATAAGGCTTGGAAAATCAGTAGGAACAACAAAGTGAACACTTAAATAAACAAATAGTATTAGCAACAACATTAAAGTATAAAACAAACACAACACAACAACAGCAAATTGTTAACAACGGCCTGCGTAACAAAGTTAGCTGATATTAAGGACAAAGGCGAGCGAACGAGGCTCCTCGCGCAATATGCTGATGAGAGCTGTTGTAGCGTGTTAACACCGAGTCTACTTAAATTTGAGCAAACTTGAGGTATTTATAGTAAAAAAGGAAGAAGAACTTTTGCCTAGACAGGTGGGTTTAAGAGGGTAGTAGGCGTAAATTGAAGAATGCTACAAATTAAATGCGGCAAAGCGTGGTTTTAATCTTCTTAGGCTTACTGAATTTAAATGGTAACCCTGAAGTGGTCTCGATTTCACACAGTGTTTACACATCTTGATTAAAAACCTCTATGAAAATAAATGTTTTTGTTTCTGCTTATAACTCTGCTAGACATGTGGGAGGAATAATCTTCGTAAACACTTTGGAGGCCGCCTTAAATCAGCTGATGAACTTTCATGGAAAGATTTTTTAGAGCAGAATTCTACAGGGGGTTCGTTTTTTCACTTTAAAAGGGCAACGGATGACCACCAGACCCTTTTTAGTTTTAGAATTTCAGCACCAATATTATATAGGAGGGGTTGAATTTGATCAATGATCTATATAGACTATAGAGATTCTATCTATAGAGATTCAGCAGAGTCAGTCCTTTCCAATATATTGAATTAAGCCTATAATGCGATAAGTCCTCACGGGCACAAGTTTAGTGGGAAAGTAATCGTACCAACTTAATAGCCTACCCTTGTCTGTTTATTGGGAGATAATAATTATAATGATTCATCGCCCCATTTCTCTTATAAAACTAAGGACCAACAAAGGTTGAAGTTTCCTTGCAATAAATCACAGTAGTCTCTGTGGTCAGAAAAATAGAATCTATTCTAATTAAATTAAACAGATAATATTATATATGTCATGCGTTATGACCTCTAGATTATTTCAATAATCGTACGAGATTGTTTTCAATTAACACCATGACTGGAGGAACACATCATACCAGGGCTGTTACTACCACAGTGCTTCAATGATCATATGAAGATCGAATACAGACAAAACAAGAGATGTAATCTCTGTACGTTCCCACTACAGTCGGGTCTGTTTAGTTCGGAACGGACACGGATCTTTATCCAGCCAAGGACTTTCAACTCGTACTATTTAACTAAAGCAAAATCTTCAACCGATAGCGGTACCTCCTCAAGTCCACAAAGGAAGAGATAGAACCAGTCGTCAACTAAGGGACCTTCTGTTGTTAGCGGTGAGGGCTACTTCAATATTGCACAGATATAGGCCCAAGCCGAAACCAGAACAGAATTTTTAGCGCCTTGGTTGAGTACAGGCAGGCATTATATGGATTCGATAAGGTACGGGTAGATATAGTTTCTTCCAAAAGTACGAGATTCCTAAAAATTATGAGATAGATTGCACTAAATTCTGCACTAAGCCTTGTTTTCTTCCGTTACTTAGTCCAACAGTCAGAACTATATCTATTAGAACCATAGTGTGACTACTGCACGAAATATTTTCTGCGAGATTTTGTCACAAAACCCCCGAAGGATGTTTTATTCTCTATCCCGCATCTCTGACACGCTTAATTCAAGGTTCGCCAGTTCTGAAACCTACAGTCGTTCATTTTGAAGACAGTCGGGTGAAGATAACTGCGACGAATTCGGATTTAGACGGACTTAGAATCCGATGAAAGTCTAAGCTCAGCCACTTTGGTTTGATTAGGTATTATTCAATAAATTTTTCTATGTTATTTGAAGGACGATGGGATTAAATTTGGCAAATAGTTGCTTGGAATAATTTAATATATATTTAATTATGCCATTATATCAAAAAAATCTAGTACCGTCTATCATTAGCTCTTCATATTTATTGCACTTCATAAAACTTTAAGAGAATCCAAATTCAATAAATCATCACCAAATCAAGTGCAGATTTTCGACAATTTATTATCAATTTTTTCTGTATGTACAAACACCGTTATTGTTAACCCGCAGAATGTATAACATTGTCAACACAATAACTAACAAAACTTCGCACATATTTCATGCGTACGCATATTTGTAGCATGTACTGTGCGCTGTGTGCGTAAACAAGATTAAAGATTTTTGCTGGCGCTTGCCAAAGCAAAATTTGTGTCAAAAGGATTTCAAATTGACAGCTGCTGTCGAGAAAATAAAAGAACTTCATTTGTCAAAGTTCTAAGTGAATTTTTCGTCAATAATGGCAGCGAGAACAAAGTGAGTGAAAAAATCGAAAAGAAATAAAGCAAAGGCTTAAAAGCACATAAAAGCATATATGTGCTTGGTTATAAAGCATACATATTGAAAATAAATTGCATTTTTCTATACTTATGTAAAATTGAATGCTAGTTATTGATTGAAACAATTCAATGCATTTGTTTGACAGGATGGCCAGGTGAAATGTTTGTTGACATATGAAAGTACAAAAGATTATTATTAGTTCACAGAAAAGAATCCTCAATTATTTCCATGCAGCTAAATCGCTATTTTCTTAGCTTATGTTTTAAGTGTTCCGTATAAAAGATTGCGTCTTTTAAATAATAAAGAAACATTGAGTAATATGAAGTTTTAACCTTATATGAGGAAACGGATATGAGGCAATAAAGATGAAATAATTGAAATGACATGAAAAACTCCTCATTTCTTAATTGCTTCAATAAATTTTGCAATTTTTTTTAAATAGGTGGCAACCCTTTCAAAGAATATATCCAATGCGTGTCTGACATAAACCTATACATTTCAACACCCATGTTATTATAATTTGTTTTAATACATTTTCAAAATATTTAAACAGGTGGCAACCCTTATAAAAATATATCCAATGAACATCTTCCAGTACCTATATATTTCAGCTCAGGTATTATACAATAAATAGCAATTTGCTTAAATATATTTTTTAATTCTTTAAACGGTGGGCAACACTTTTAATGAAATAATTCCAATAAAATTCTCTCTTAAACCTTTTTCGTTTGAAGCCTTTATTCTCTTATTCTCCAACAATTCTCTTATCTTGAAACTTTTTTCAAATAAAACCTTAAACAGGTGACAACACCCCGCAGTATATGGTAATTGTAAGTAATTGTAAGCTTTCTGAATTCTTTACACTTTGACACCAATTTTTGCAATCTCTACAATTTATCGTATTACTTTATAAAACAGATGGTAACACTCCTGCAAGAATATGTTTAACTGTAAATTTTCTTCAATCTCTTCATATTCCGTAATCCATATTATTATTTATGTATGTATTTATTTATTTATTTACTTATTTATATTTATTTTATTTTTATGTAAGTATAATTTGATTTATTTTATCAATTTAATTCAATAAAAAAGGTGGCATCGCTTTATAAAATCATTTCATTTCGTAAGCTTTCTTAAACCTCTTAAATTTGATATCAAATGTTTAATCATTCTTTCAATATTTATGTATTATCTAAATATGTTTTTCAAAGAGTTGGTAACTCTGCTCAAATAGTTCAAAACATTTTTCACTTTTAGGCTTCCTGAAAACTATTTAGTTTGCATATGGACGTGTTTTCTTAAATAATAAATTTTTTAGCCCAATTATTCTTTTAACAGTAACAGTTGGCTAACAGTATTATAATATCTTGTTACCTTATCAATTATCCTGACTTTAAGTTACAAATTTCAAACAGGTGGTAACCTATCTTAAAAATATTTTCAACTGTAAGCTTTTTGACTTTTGAGTTCGTGGTTGCACTTTGTCTTAAACATTTTATGTTCCATAATTTCAAACAGGTGGCAACCTTCTTCCTCTTTTATTTAAAACAATCCGCGTATTATTTCGTGCGACCCAAATAAAAATCATGCTTTTTACATTTCAACTTTATGTTTAAGTAAAATAATATATTTAAAGTGTGTCTTTACTTTTCCGAACTGGTGGCAACGCTTAAACAAATTTTCTGTAACCAAATAATTATTTTACACACATGTCTTATTTATTTTTGCATAGAAATTTTCCCCAGTTTGTTTTGTTTAAATTCTACTTAAGAACTGTTTTTTATGCTTCACTCCCGTTATCTCTACACATGCATACATATCCACATATATTCATAACCAAATCCATGTGCACATGCGCCCGCCCACGCATCCATTTACTGGTCAAACTACACATTAAACCTTTGGGATCATCGCGCCTTGTTCGCTTGTTTGTCGCTTTACTTGCTCTCCATGTTGTTGTTGTTGTTGTTTGTTTCTGTGTTATTTTGCTGTAGTGCAAATGGTGCAAATTGTAACCAATTGCATAAATTATGCAGTCTCAATGTTGTAATGTAGACGACAATTGTGGCAAACGGTTTACAATTTGTTAACACAACTGTTGGGACTTGAACCACAACTACACACACACACACTCAGATATGTATGGATATAAGCATTCGCAATGCTATATTTGTTATTATTGTTAATTCATATTTTCCATACTCAACATTTGGCAATGTATACTCATATGTGTTTAAATCCACAGAAATGTATCTACTTACTTACATTCATACATATATATATATACTCACACACTTATACATACACACCAGCAAAAGTATAAAATTTGCGGTTTCTCGGAATTTTCAAGATTTTTGAAAATCTACACAAATATACCGTTGTATGCGTATGTGTGAGCATATCTAACGGTAAATAACACACGTTATTTAATATTTACAAGCCACGAGTTGATTTAATCGTTTAGGAATCATGGTCAAGTTGAAAAGGAAACGAGTTCAATTTGGAAAGTTTGGGTGCGTAGAGTCCACTTTGGGTCCACATTTTTAAAATGTTTTCATTGGGCGTTAAGTAAAAGTAGAACTTTGCGATACCGCTAGCCACTTTTGATCGAACTTTGTTGGAAGAAGTGCGAAGTCGGGCTCACCAAAACTGAGCTTTTAACGTGATTCTTGTTCTAAGTGGGCTCCAGCTATCGGGAAATTTATGAATATGCCGAATTTTTTACCAGGTAATCTCGGTGGACACAAATTAGGTAAAATTAATAATAAAGTTTACGTAAAAACTACCGAAGAACTGCTTAAACATTTACAAGACAGTTGATTTACGCTCGGAACGAAACGGGGTTTTCTTCGCAATAACTTTCTACATGGTAAAAATTCGCACAAATATTTGAAGAGCGTTTCTGTTGTCACAATAAAACAAACCGACAACTCTATAAATTGCCCCTAAACTAGCTGAAGACTAGATTGTATAGCCACAAAGCGATCTCTCTCCAAACCATTTGTCTTTACTTCCAGAGTACACCATATCAGTCCGAATGATTTGAGTCGATTTCACTTGAGACACTCGCTACTCTCAACCTTTTCTTTGTACATACCAAGAGAAGATCTTCTACACTTGATATTGGCTCTGTTCTCTTCCTCTACAAACATCGACTGCATAGAATACTATCGAAACTACAGCAATTTTATTAAAGTGAAGCCTAAAAAACCTATATTGGTCAATGTTCCATCTTATGCGAGTTTATCCGTCACTAACTTGCTAGTAAGATTAAATTTGTCTACAGAGATTTGATCTTCATAAAGCTATCTGTGGATCGTTTATCCGTTCGTATCCCAGAATTTCCTACTCTAGATTCGAAACTTTAAATCTTTCGGATTCAATACTTTTATGGATGCCTACTGGTAATATCTCTGTTATTTCCTTCGCGACATAATCTAAGACCCCAAGCTTGTGTAATGTAATTGTGGCTAACTTATTTTCATTCTCGAGTGATGAATATTTGCAAGTTTCTCGACCGTCACACAAATCTACAAGCTCGATTTTTGTTACTTGTGATCTCATACGTGCTTTTAAGACCGAACCGAAGGACGACATTTGTTGATCTGAATGCAAATTAGCCTCAAACTTCGGCTAGGTTCCAGTTTTTGTACTCAAAGCATGTAAGGCAAATTCGATCCATCGGATCTATAAACCACCTTGTTTGGGATCTGAAAGTAAAGAAGATGAGGTCTTTTGAAATTCCATGTTGATAGCTATGGGTTCTAGTTAGAAGTAATTTCTTAGTTGAAATTTATCATATGTGTAGAAGACTTAGTAAGTGAGTATGGGAAGAACCCTTTTGACCGCAACGCTTGTTTTTAAAATATGCGTATTAACGCCGTCATCCTTCTCAAAGAGTCCTCAGATGTAGAGTGTCTATAAACAGGCGACTGCAATGGGTCAGCGACTACTATATGGACTTTGGCCTAACCGAGAGATCTCGCTATAAGCAATAAATTTCTATCTTTGACATTTCATTCAATCGTTCTCAAGTTATCGGTTTCAAAGTGATGCTACCTCGACTATTTTTATTTAAAATGGAAAGAAGTGAGTTTCTTTGAAGTGAAAACGTTGTCTCATAATGGCAGAAAACACAGTTTATGCAAAGCCTTGGCTTGTTAAGTGTTACAACAAATCTGTCCCAGCATATTAAACTCTCAAGCACTGGTTTGCTGAATTTTATCGTAATAGTACCAGCGCAAACCCCCTTGCACCCCCCTGAGAACGGTTTCGTTTTGGGGGTTTCGTTACTTTTTCGATCAATGTACCGCTCTACAATTATTGGTTGATTTCCGAGCATGTGTCTGCCATTAAAAAGATTAATACGAAATCCCTCGTCCCCTGCCTATAAAATCCGTAATATCAATATAGGTCCTACCGATTGCGCAATCCTGGTCCACCAAGTACACGCAACCGTGGTACGTGGTACGGCTGGCCAAAAAACCTCCTCAATTAGTTGTCTAATTTTTTTTATAGTATATCCTATTAACCACTGCATAACCAATCACTCAACCATGAAAATCAATCTAATGAGTATCTCAGCTAGGCAACAAGTATGAGAAATTAAAAGCCTAACTGCTGTAAGGTCGTCTATATATTTAAATAGATGCAGATTGATGGAGATCCACCAAATGAAGTGATAAGTGGTAGGAAGTGAAAGCGATTTGAATGGGCAACATTGGTTTAAACCACACACCTTTATAATAACCTCCGCTCCCAAAAGTAGGCAATAAAATCAATTAACGTTGTCACACGGTAAACAAAGCAATTGCTCAACTTTCCCTTTCCAAATAGAATTGTTTGTGTGAGCGAGTGTGTACCGACTCCGCTTTATTTGCATGTAACTGCCACCATTATGCGTCCGAGCATTTGGGCAATTGACAATTGACAAATTACTATGGCCAGCCATGTGGCTATCAACAGCGGCAACAAGAAGGCAGTAGAGTGTTGAAAAAAGGCGCTTTGTTAATGAAAATTTCATTGAGTCTGTCTCGGTTGCGGGGCTCACCACATACCTCATTTGTTTTTGCTTCTCGCCCGCTATTCTTCGCTCTGTTGTCACTGAAGTGAAGTGTCGCCATCAAATAAATAAATAATAAAACAAATTGCTGGGTTGTATGTATACACCCCCGTAATACCCCTGTATTATCTATGGAGAATCATTTGGCGAGTGTTGAACCGAGTCCGCAGAAACCAATGTGTGTGTGTAATGTATGAGACAAAAGCACTTCTCGTTGCGAATTTCAATTTATCTATCTCAACACTCGTGCGTTGGGTTCGCGAGACAACTTGTACCATGCATTTGAAATGAGGCTGAGTGGATAATCCGAAGCATTGCATTGTGTCTACGTTTAGATTTGCAGCAGCTTTGTGTGGTCCTTATTCTCGATAGACACTTTCTAGTGCTATTGAGTTTGTGATAATATTTGCACTGGAAAGTGCTGCTGCTACTGAAGCGGAAAGTTAGTGCACGGGAGGAGTGGATAATACAAATTAATTTGAGAATATTAATTAATGAATTGAGTAGAAATTTTGAAGAAATTTTTGAAGAACCTAATAGGTTTGCTGAAAATAAAATTTCATACCTAACCCTGAACTTGAAGGTTACTCAACTTAGGTGTAATATTCATGCAAAAGCCCTCAAAGCTTCGGTTCGCTTGCCTTTCTAAACAGACAGACAACCGATATGAGACCCTCATGCTCTATTAATATATTAATAATTGTTCTATTAAGTCAGCGAAACAGCTCAGCTCGAGAAACACTCTGTGCTTTTCCGTCGTCATAGATATAAATACATATTTGAGAGAGACATACTGAGAGGACCCTCTTGTCCAGTTTATTGCTTGCCTACTATTAAATCGACTACTCTTAAGTTAGTAATGGATCCAAACCCAAAACGGTACACAATTTCGACACAGTTAATGCATTATAAAATCGTTAATTTTATTTATTGCATAAAGAAAGTTATTCTGAAAGTCTACCGGTGTTTCGGTTGACTTAAGCTTTACAAATAAGAGGGACAGTTCGATAAGACAACAAACAAAGGTGCAGGAATTCTTTACCCAGTTAGATATATATTATATAGCTTCAGTGCATCTGCATTCCTCACCACCGATTGCAAGTAATATTTCTATGGATGGTCGAGGCCGAAGTGACATTACCGCACGCTTCTTCGTCGCCAAACTCTTAGCTTTCCAACAGCCTAAAAACCATCTTTTGTTTTTTCAATCAGCTCAATATTTAAAAGAGTATTCTCTCAATTCACGAAGAACAAGAAACTTTGGCTTCTATACGGCTAAATAACGGCCTGGACTACTGGAATACCTTACTCAGTTCTTATCATATACTAATTCTATCCGAATTAGTCGAAATTTCCTCATTAGAGTATTTGACTTATTTCGGTTCAAGCACATTGAAATGTGTCCGGTAATATCGAAGATATGCTGACTAAGTACGTTACACTGGAAGAGTTGTGCCTCGACGAAGCGGAATTGAGATTTCAAGAGGTTTCTTACCAGTTTTCACACCAAATCAATTGCACCTACCTGTAGTGCCGGTCATTTGCTCCTAAATTACCCCGCATCCATGTAACTGTAACTGGGGTATTTCAGGGTACCTGCTTACTTCGAGACGGCCTCAGGGGACCAACAAGGTCTAACCTAATCTAATCTTAGCTAAACTTACGGTGTAATAGGTCAACACATAAGCTGATCGAACGGCGCTTGACTTTTAGAGAGTAGCTTCGAACATGTTAGCAAGCTTTTAGTAATTTTCGATTTTTCTACGAAAAATAGCACTCTGAATTATCCAGTCTTTGCAAGTATGAAGTATATATATACCCCAAATATAGGAAAACTCCTCTCAAGGCTAAAGCAATACAGCTGAAGCAAATAAAAGTAAACTATTTGCATAAATCGTAACATCACGTTGATAAACTTTTCTCTCAACACATTTAAAAGCATCCCTAAATATTTAATAAATGCCCCACAACTCTTTCATATGCATATGTATGAAAAGCTTCACCTAACTGTATATATATCTACCCTTATGTACACAAAAATAGATTTAGTTTCAAACTTATCTTCGCACCAACACACTTCCCTACTTTTCATTCCTTTCGTATATGTTTTATTCCTTTTGTATTGTCTATTTTTAGGCGTTAGAGCACTAACTCTTTTCGTGCCGACAATTTTTGGGGCGCTGATAAAGTGAAAATACGTGATTTGCTTCATAATAAAATAGCACAATTGGAGTGAACGGATTTAAATGCGTCCGCTGTATGTAAACGTGCGCCTAAAAGCGTGCAACTACATTGCCAGCAGTTATATTTATTGGCTGGGGTGTGGTAAGCTTCAAAACACGCTGTGCCGAGAGGTTATATTTATTACTTCGCGAACACAAACCTGACAGCTATATGCTCTACGCTGTAGATAATAATTTGTGTAGCTAACTTTTAGGCGGTGGCAAGAAGACAAAGCTGCCGAGTTTTAATTGAATTTCGCTTTATTTGAATTGAGGCGAAGGAAGGGGAATCAGTTGCAATTTCACTTAGATTATGTAAAATAGTGTGAAAATTAATAAATTTTTGAAAGCGTGTGGAACTTTCAACTTAAATTGATGCTGCGCACAAAAGTATGCCACAATAATGGTTTTATTTTATTTTGGTGTGAATTGTATCTTCTTAACTCTTCACTTTGTTGTGTTATTGTTCTCCTCATAGCGATATCTCTTTGTCTCTCTGTTTTGCCCGATTGTTTACAAGTTTTTGCAAAATTTTCCTACAATTAAGTTCATTATCACTAACGAAATGCCTCATTCACTTTCATGACCTCCAACACTACCTACACTCACATAAGCATACTAAGCATACTAAGCAAACCAGTTTTCGTATGTGTGGCACGTATAACATCAAATTTGTAATACTTCCGTTATATAAAATACACTATCGACACTTCACCTCGATGTTACACATTTCTCGTACCCATTTGTGTGTGTGTGGGGATATTTTCGCAGTTGCTTGTTCTTCAAGGACTTGCTAAATTTACAAAGCAACAAAGGAAACATGTATCTATTGGCCCTTCAAAAGGGATTAGTGTTCGTATGTATTGAATGTTTGTTGGAGCGCCTATTCAATGTTTAACTTCAACAAGGTGAGCACAGGGTGACTTCAATATATTGCCTAAAATTATACTACTGTTTCTTCTTTGCGAAGGATTATTAATGAATCCGTACGCCTCAGCAGGTTTTCTCATTCTATTTTATATCGTAATGGTGAAACTAAAGCTCAGATAAGTTTTGGAAGAACCTTTAACTAGATGGTCTACTCTCAACACTAGTAAAATCTCAAGGAAGAGGTCAAATTCCATGTTTCTAATAAGGCAGGTTGCAAAGTTTATTGAGGATATTAGAAAACATACATCGAATATGGATCCGCCATATCCGTCATAACACCCATTTTGGTTACGGTTTGGGAATTCGAGTATCAGATCCATTAAAAATTTAACAGGTACTCAAAATCTGCTAGGGGGAATAAAGCTATCGGACACAGCAAGGTACATAATAAGCCAAGTGTCGTATAGTGGATGAAAGAACAGCTGAAATAAAATGAAAAAATCTGCCGTAGAAACGGAATCTTCAACAACATTCTAAGGCAATTTTTTGGAGTAAGGCAGCAGCATTTACTGGGGCACCGCTTCTTGGTGTATTTATTTGTAGGGACATTTGAAGCACCCTCTTGTGATGGTGGGCGTACAAAGTTTTGTTTGCGCCGAAGATTTAAATCGAACATATCCTTGAGTAAACTTGTCTTGACAGTACCTTAGATCAGGGCCTAGACTCTGAGGTATTTAAGGCTCTCACTAAATGATATTGTGTAATTTTTTGTTGTAAAACTATGGAAGAAAAGACGAGTATGTGGTATAGATTCTTACAAGTCCGAAATGTAATTCAGTGAAAAGCTTTTGACTACATCTTTGCTGAATTGTTCCGGTTAATATGGGAATGATGGATGTTGATTGGCCAATCCTATAGCTGGGAGAACACGTGTGAAAGCTTAAGCGGATAACCTTTATGGCATTCAGATCTATTTGTCGATGAACTGTGAGCCTTATCTGAGGTGTGCTTTAAGATAAACCATCAGGAGACATTCCTCTGACTTCGTCTAACGCGTTTCACAAGTTCATTTATCTATTACACCGTTAGTTGTAGAGTCGCAGTTATCTACTAACTTGAATTACAAATATTTCCAGCAGGGTTGCTACTTAAGTACATCAAACTTTTAACCTCCCACTTTCTTCCTTATAAAGTTTATGTGTAACTCTAGCAAATTTAGAACCACCCTAACGCATTTGCAGTCATATAAAAGTAACGCTACCTCAGCATTACACATCACAGTTGCCATCACGTCTCGCGGTCACTTGTACGGCCCTGCCTTGGCACTACAAACTCCCACAATTTTCATATAAATATATACTCTCGGGCCTTGGAAGATATGCTTATGTTGAACTTGCCCACCCACAGACCACAATTCAATTTGTTTTAAGCAGCTCTTTAAGCAATTTGATTGAGTGTAGTGCGCTTTTACTTAGTGCCATTTTGTCGCCAAATGACCTTCCCGGCACATTTGCTTTACCGAGCACTTTCATGGCATATATCTTCTATTACGGTACTTCAGTATGTCCGTCACACCGCTAGTTTCCTTGTTATTTATGTCGCCCAAAAATGTAGGTCAAGGCACCATTTTCGGTAGCTACACTTTATTGTCAGTTCGTGATGTGTATCTAAGACTCGTTTCATGACTTTTGTTAGTTTAAAGCGTCTAAAGTCTACATTTCCTTGAACACATTACTTTACTGTTGCCTCAGTTGTGCGCCGCTAGATCGTGATGTCTGTACGCTACGTGTAACTGCGTTGCGTGTAGGGTCTTCTGACACGGAATTTATTTCCTAGAGTTCATAGTTACAGTATGTGCTTTGAGTTTAGTTACATGCTTTGGTTTCTAGTGAGTACCGTTCTGTTGTAAATTTCAATAAATTTAATGAGGTCAAATAGAGTTTGGAAACCAAGTTAAACTCTGACTTATTTGAACCGGTAATTTTCATTAAGAATAAGAAGGTTATACTCACTAGACATAAGAATGTTCGACTCTAACTAACTAATTTATTCTTCGGTCACTTCTATTCTCTCAGTCGTCTAAATAGTTCATAGAAGTGAATAGATGTTCAAATCTGCGGACGAAATTTCCATCCGAAATCTATTTTTGACATGTTTTCGTAAACCTTTTGAGAAGTGGATTTATATGTACATATTCTGTGTCGAATGGAATCAGGTGCATAGAGGGAGACTTAAACGTTTGTAATCTCATTGCGTCGCTAAGAAAGTCATATGCCTTAGCATTTCGCTACTCAAGGTCTAGTTTTGATTGGGATGCCTCAGAATTTCTATGAGAGAAGTACTTTACCTCAATCTGCTTTGTGCAACTTACCTTGCCTAAATAATTTGCCAAGCCTTTAGTACAATTATTTCTGACTGAGAAGGGTAGGCAATTTAAGAAAATGTAGATAAGCTGATCGTACTCATTTCTCTAGTTTACATAATTAGGCTAGGAGCAGTTCTTTTCTCTATCTATCTGGCGGATCTTTCTGGCTATCTATCTGGTAGATATTACAAAACTTATGGATACTGTAGTCTGATAGGCAAGACTTTCAATCCCGTGCTGTTTTCTAATGATGTTAGGTCAATTCCCAAAGATTTGTTAGGAACAATGAAGTTCCTTTTGTTTCATAATCGCTATTAAATGCTTTGAAATCAAGTTGGTTGAACCCAAAATCCAAATATTTGAGCTTTTTAAGGTATTTCATGGGGTAAACCTAGGGTGGAACGGAGCTGCTCGCACTTGACCACGAATTTTTTAAACCCGGTTCAGGTTGTTTCAAGTGAATGTTTGGATCACCGAGCGATGACACCTGGTTAGTACGTATACAGGTTCCAAAATCACAATGGAAAATTAGCCTTCTTATACTAGGGTTCTGACAATTTAGTATATTCTGATACTGTTTTAAGCAACTATTTCGAGAATATGCTGGAAATGTATTACTTTGATTTACAACTTGATTAACAAAAACAAAACAAAAACATCAAAAAATTTTTCTCTAAAACTAATGTTTGATAGAGTTGCCACCTGTATTTAAATAAAACTTACACAGAAATATATGAAAACTTACATATAAGCAATGTATTGTTGCTAAAAAAAACTTTTAGGCTTTTAGAAACGTGGGGTTAAATTGAAGCAGAGTTGCCACCTTAACCCGTATTAAATTTGAAAGCTTGCATTGAACTGAACTTCAACTAAAAACACATGAAATGGTAGGAAGGGAGTTATATTGAAACAAAATTTAAAATTTGGCGTTGCCACCTGTTTGAAATATCAAAAAATTATTATTCTTTTAAAAATTGTTAAATTAACTTGTTTTCTTGATAGTATTTGACATTTTTGGTTATACAATCAGGTGTTGCCACTTGGTTTGAAATTTAATTTTTTTCTTCAACACTCAATTCACACACTCACACTCACTTCTTCACTGTGTCAATTTTTACTGACACAGTATGTAGAAGAAACTTTACATCCCAGCGCAAATTCTCTCTTAAGTAAGAATATTTAAGCGTAGTTATATAATTTTCTAACTTAGTCGGCAGTTGAATTAAGACATTTTCAGCTGTCACTCGACGAGCTTCAGACAAACCGAAAGTAACAGCGGAAGACCACTTACATGTGCGCTTACCTAGTAACATACAAAATTTGCGTTCACATATCAACAAATCTATGTAAATATATGTATGCTTTAAGCAAGTGTGCGCATATTCACTTATATGTATGTATGTATGTAAATGCAAGCAGACACTTCATAGAACAACGCTGAGTATTATATAAACTTGTAAAGTTTCTGCTAGTGTATATATATTTTGAAGTATTGTACTACATATGCACATATCTTTGCAATATTACAATTTCTAGAACATTGTATGTATGTATATGCGTGCATGTCTTATTATGTAAATTTATTTCGACACTTGTCCACTAGTACAGTTTCAAGAACTGTGAGAGTTCCGTGTGTACGTAGCACTTGTTTAGTTGAGTTACATCCAATGACCCTCAAGCGAAATTTAACACCAACACTTTGACAAGCACAACCACGCTGAATAAACATGAAAACAGCGGAAGCAAAGAAACTAACAAGTTGTGTGCTGCGGTTATGTAAGAGAGTTGCCACCATGTTGATGATGTAAGACGAAATTCAACACAAGTAGTATGTTTTTTTTTTACAGCAGGCAAATGAGTGAGAGTTCACAGAGCACCATAAATTATAATCAAGAACGCAAGAGAGCTCGTTGATGGACACACATTTTAGTAGCATACATTGAGGCGCATTTTGAGATGATAAGATAATTTTCGAACTTCTTCTGCTCAAATCGGCATAGTAATCGGCATTTAATGCAATTTTGTAGTAATGTGCAATCAGTGACAGCTGCAGACCTTACACTCACGAGAATAAAACTTATATAAGCAACTTCTTGCTAAAAAATTTTTTGTTTCAAAATCAATGCGAGCAAATTAGCAGCGCCTGCTTCATACTAATACTAACGCAAAGTAACTTGCATGTGTCTTAAATATTTGCTTGCATTGTTTATATAAAATTGACCTGCACACAGGAAGGTCACCTTTGATGTTTGCATGTAACTGCACTTTTCGTGAACTTTGTTTATTTTGTAAGCAAGCAATGGAATTTTTAATGAAAAACTTTTCGTTTAGCAAAACACAAGCGCTTGACATTGGCAAAATGTTTGCAAATATGCAAACAGAATTTTTAGTGCGTACAAATACGCTTTTTTCTTGATATTTGTTGAATTAAGCAGGCAACACTGCGTATGAGTAACCTTTAACTAACCGAAATTCGACTTTGATGGAGTTCCTTGAAATTAGAAAAAATTATAATACTGAAAAGAGTAGAGGATAAGAGAATAACTACATGAATCTCACATATAACGGTATTCTATAAAATTACTTAAACACATTAACTCTCTAGTGGGAGCGAGCGCATTCCAAAATTTAGTGGTGAGTAGGATATGTTAAGCTTACAAACGGACCGCTGCATACCTGACATATATGCTACTTAACCAAATTTATTATAACACATTTTTATCATTGCTGCAGCATTCAAAAATGTGTAAAATCAGTTAACAAGTACGCCTACTTCACATGGCCCCCTTAGCTTGTTTTAGCTTACGGCTGTTGGCTCAGATACTTACAACAATATCGGAATAAAATTTCGCACAAATAAAAATCGTAATATGCGGCAGCTCTTCACAAAAAATGTTTCAAATCGTTCAAGAATTTCTGGTAGTTCTTCTATGCTGAATAAGTTGATTGCGCTACTTCTGGTTTCATTGATAGCTCATATATTCGTCAAAAGGCGCGATATTTTGTTAAAATTTGGTGTGAACGATTCGCTTAATATCTTGTGATTTGACAGCAAAAATAGTACAAATTGGTCAACAGCTTGACCTAGTCCCCATATAACGCGCTTAAACATTTACGTACTTCCGGTTTGTTTTCATGACGTTTTTAACGGTAATTACTGAGTTAGCTTAATAAAATTGCGAGCACATGTTACAGTTAGTTTAGTGACCTTGACTAACAAAAATGCCCCACTTCCGAGCATATTTGTAACTAGAGCCCTTGTAATGAATATAGTGATTTCCTATAGGGTTGTAGTGTGTGTGTAAATACCGCAGACAATTTAACAGTTAATTTGATAACCTTTGGTTTATAAGCCGTCTGCTATTATAGGTAAACTCAAATCAAATTTGAAGTAAATCGGTTAATTAATTCGACGATGAATTTATATTGGAGTCGTGGGTATAGAGTCTAGAGTATTTAATATCCGGTGCGGACTGAAATTCTTGAATTTCTTCAAAGACGTAATGCTTTTTAACTAAATATTTCATAGAAAAATGTGTGCTCTTTGAGTCAAAGTACTGGCAATCACTCGCCTTGAAGACTCCCATAATTCGCAGGCATAAAATTAACTTAATGTATGCACACCCACAAGCTTTAATATCCTGTCGGTCGGCAGAAAGTCGAAATTATTGCGCAAAAATGCAGTGACAAATTTTAATTACACACATTTATTGCACACATGCCGAGAGCGGTGAAAAATTGCTAAATTATCAGTCGCAGTCACGCGCAATGAAACTCTGACTACAGGCCAAAAAATATGGCATATGTGTGTGTGTGTGTGCGTGTGTGCGTGTGTGTGCATTTAAATGCCTTTTGCAATTAACGCCAACACATTTAATTGTCGGCAACAGCAATTGCTGTGGAAAATCATTAAGCGAAATAAAGCAGCGTGCACTTGGCGCCTAAAAGTAGGCAGTGCTGTTGCACAGTTATTGCATATTGCGCGCATGTGTGTGCATGTGTGTGTGTGTGGGTGTGTGAAAAGCAGAGCAAAATTGTTAATTTTTTTGTGTGCAATATTTGGTAATTGCGCGCTTTTATGAAACGAAAAAAGTTGGCAGTTGGGTGAGCCAGCGGTTTTAGTAGCATTATAATAACAGTGCACGAGCGCATTTGTGGCAATGAGAGGGCGCGGTAGGCGCACATAATTGCAACAAAGCAATAAAAGTAATTAAGTTCGTCGCGATTTTAGGGGCGTACGAGCAGAGGCACACAGATCCAAACGCGCAAACAATTACTCAAATGCACACATGTGTGTGTGTGTGTGTGTTTGAGTAAGTGGTCGGGGGCGTGTCACGTGCTGGTGCGAGAGGCGTACAAGTGTCAGTCGGTGGCTATGTTGCGCGCAAAATGTCAACCGCAAAGCTAATAAAACTGTCAACGCGAAACTCTAGCTAAGCGCGGAAAAAGAGTAGGCTGAGCGTGTGTGCGTGTGTATGTGTGTGTGTACTTTTGTTTGCATGCATGTGTGTATGCGTTTGACAGTCACCGCCATGCACACAATTGCGCAATGCAACCGCAAAATTGACAGTGCGTGGCATTTGACACAGCCGCACACACGCACACACTCACGCGTCTTTAATATACACACATAGACACAGTAGTGCTCACTCACACACACACACACACACACACACACAAACGAAAAATGAAAATGTGGACACACGTCTGTGACGCCTCACTGCGTCGACACACTTTTGGTCGCCACTGTCGCCTGCAAAAGCATACACGCACACACACACATGCACATATGCAAATTTGTCACACACGAACACATACGCACACATGCATAGGCACTTTTGTGCTGTGCGCTTTTTGCCCGTCATTGACAGTTACAAGTAAATTTATGATGTGATTTCTGAACAGCGTACTAATTTCGCTTCTCTCCCTCTCTCTCTCTTTCACTTACACTCTCCCCCTCACTCTCACTTCTGCCCCTCGGTGGCTGTTCATCCTTGCTGTCATTGGCATGTTGTGCGCCTAAAAGTATACACGCACCCATTTTCCAATAAATTTGCACACATTTCAACACTTGCCACTGCGAATGTTGGTGTGTGCTTTTAGGCGCCAATTTTATGCTTTTGCTCAAAACCGCTTTTGAATATATTTTTTTTTGTGGCAAGCAGAGAAGTAGTTTTTGGCTTTCATTACTACATTATTTTTGGCACTGAAATTTATTGCTGAATTCACAGTTAGCGGGTTGAATAAACGCCTACGCATATGCAACGAATTTTTAATATTTATTGAACGTTAATGTCTAAATAATAAGACGCACACTTTTGGCTAATTGGCTAAATAATTCTTGATTGCAGAGGCTATATTTGATTTCTGCGAATGGAAATATGCTATGTGGTTATATTAACTACCTTGGTTTGGACTCGATACCTCAGTTCAATTAGTTCCATAATGATTCTTTAAATAAACAATTCAAAAAGAGAGTTTATGAGAAGTTTGGTGTTGAGGTGACATCTGTTGAATGTATATTGCATAACTAATCAAATAGTGATAGAGAGAGAGACAGATAGTACTAAAAGTGAGAGAGAGAGAGAAAGAGAGACAAATCAGAGGTATCCTTATTCGGAGGACATCTTTATCTACTCGTCCATACTAAATCTCTCATTAAGCAGCAGCGTTGCTTAGTAAAATATAATGCCGTTAAGGAAAGATCCGCAATCCAAACTTTCTGAAAATTTTTACTTTCCATTTTGAACTTTAATATTCATTCATTGCTTTGTTGTTCCTTCTGTGTTATTTAAATTTATTTCCATTTGATTTCTATCGGTCTGCTCTTTGCTTTTTCTTCTTAATGGTGGAAAACTTCGCAGACACTTTGAGATTAATATTTGAAAAAATTTAAAAGAAAAATTGAAAAAACAAAGAAATTTTTAATAATAAGCAGATAAAATGATCAGCAAAGACTTGGGAAATTATGGCTTCAAGGTTATAAAGTTTGCGACCGTGAAATAAGGAAAGAAAAGTAAACTTTCCAACCTTCGCAAGTGCGTTGCACGTGTATGTATGTGTGTGTGTGTGTGTGAAGATGTGTGCGCTTCAAAGAAACTTTTGTTTATTTGAGCAAATGCAAAGGCAGATAAGCGTAACGGCAAAGCAAAGTAGTGGTATTGGTATTGGTAATTGTTTGAGTAATTGTTTTTTGTTATCGGAGATCTCTGTTGCAATCGTATATTTGTTGCTAGTTTCCGATTGGATTGATCAATTGTTAGTTATTGGAGTTTGAGTTCATTTTAAGCTTACTCAAATGCTATTTTTTATTATTTCAGAATTTTTTGTTACTAACAACTTTTTTTATTTGCACGCGATTTTATTTTCATATTTTATGTTATTTATTTTTTAATATATTTATTTAAATTTAATAAATTGTGTATAGAAAATTCTTTTTAATTCTCAAAATTTTTAACTAACAGGGAACTTTTCATAGAATTATATTAAAATTGGAAAAATTACACTTCTTATTTCTACCTGTTTAATAAAAATGCCTTCACAAAAATATTAGGAAAATTTTAATTTTACAAACATGGTTTTTATATTTACTAACAATAAAAAAAATTACTAAATAACTACTACTATTCCTAAATTTATGTTATTTGCTTTCAAGATTTTTGAAAACCTTCAACATGTTGGATTGCTTAAAAGAAATTTGCTTAAAAGATTTAAGCAAACATTTTTCCAATTCGAAAAATAAATATATATTTTGCATTGGCTTATTATAAAGCTATTTAAAAAAAGTTAGTTCTCATGGACAAAAATTTTTTAAATTAAAGTATAATAATGGTAATATGATAAACATATTTTTATGCAAAACGGTGCAATAATTTCATATCTTAATATGAAATAAGGGTTTTAATAAGCCTGAACATATTTTTGTACTATAGGCTCAAAATTTTAAAAAATTTTTCAAAAGTTTGTTATTCAAAGCTAAAAAAAAATGGGTTTTCATTTGTAATGAATTTTCTTGTATATTTAAAAGGCAGCTATTTCGAATATCTTTCTAAGTTTCAAGATTTTAATTTAAAATGAAAAAATTACAATTTCGAGTTTTTTTTTAATTTTTCAAATTTTAGAACGTTTTTAAATCATTGTTTGAAACTATTTTTTTTTTTAAGTTAATTACTTTCCCCAAATTTAAGAATTGATATTAAATAATTTCTATTTATTTTCAAACAAAGGAATCATTTTGTATTTTATATTTAATTTGTAAAAAATTTAAATTTTTGTACTTGTTTTTGGTCCGAACAGTACTAAATTTTTAAAGACAAAAGAACAGGTTATTTAATTTTAGACACTATTTGTAAATAAAATAAACTTTTAGTAAACTTTTGAAAGCTTTAAACTAAATTTTTTCAAATGTGCATTTAAAAAATGGTCTTTTATAATTTAACTTTTTAATATTTAAAATTTTTTATTTTATAAAAATTTCCAATTTGTTCAAAAATGTTTTTAAAAATTATGTTTATATAATTTTTGTAGCTCTAGAATTTTTGAAAATTTCTAAAATAATAAAATAATAAAAATTTTTTTAATACAATGTCATGATTTATTTATTTTATTACAGTTTTTATTTAATACAAATTTATTTACACATTTTTTTAATTAATTTAATTTTTTAAAATTTATTTAGATTTAATTTTTATTTAATAATATTAAAGAAATTTATTTTATTTTACTGAATAATGAAAAAAGCGAACGCATATAATTGGAAATTTTCAACATTATACTTAATTATTATTATTAAATATAATTTATTTTTCAATATTTACGTATAAACTAATTTTTTTATTATGTCCTATCAAGCTTTTTTTAAAGTAGCTCAATTTGCATTAAAAATTTTTAAGTATGTTTGCGAAAATAGAAATTATTTTAACTAAACAAAAGGTTTCAATTATATATTATAATATATATATTTTATATAAAATATTTGAAATTAATGAAAAAATTTGTTTAAATATTATTTATATACAATATTTTTGCTTAGGTTTCAATATTCCAAATATAATAAAAATAAAAAAAAATTTGTGGCAGATTTGTATTGAAAAGACAAAATAAAAATGATTAATTAAAATAATAATTATCTATATGCTGTACTTCAAATAAACAAACCTAGAATCTAAGATAACGGAAATTTTTTTAATATTTTTAAAAAAATTTTGTTTTTGTTAAATTTTAACTGTTTTACTAAATTTAAATATGTTTCCTCAGTCATATTCAGCATATAAGCATTCTTTTTCCCTTCTTTCGTTACATTTTTATATGTGTGGAGGCGTATAACTGCATTTTCATATACTCAAGCATAAAAAAAAAAATGCTTAATGAATTGCGTAAGTAAATTGCGGTCATTGTTATTTGGCGACAAATTGCATTAGCACAGGCGCGCACACTTACACATACACACAATATACACACATACATACATGCACACAAGCATAAATAAATATTGTCGCTTTAACTGCTCGCGCAGCAAATGAAGTACAAGCAATTTGCAATTTCGCTTGCAATTTCAGCAGAAGAAGAAGAAGAAGCGAACACAGTGGGAGACGCTGAAGCACCAAGCGGAAGCTGCCGCAGACAAGTATAAGCGCGCTAATAAAGGAATATGCTGTGCACTGACACATGCATCCACACACACACACAATCACATATATGTGGAAGTGTGTGTGTGTGTACGCGTGTGTGTATGTAACAACCATCGTTGCCGCAGCGCGACCTGAGGCCACCGCAGCGAAGTAGCGCTAATGTCATTGCTGTTCCAGCGCTGCTATCTCGCCTTATTGCGCTGCCACTGGACTTGTTGTTGTTATTGCGTTTGTGCATATGTATCTGTTCACTTCACCCCGCCATTCCGCTTGCTTGTGTGCTAACCAGCACTTGTTGGTTGCCTGCGGCGTCAATTGTTGGTTCATTTGGTGGTGGTGATGGTGTTGGTGGTGAAAGTGGTGGACATGGTTGGTGTTCCTGTTGGTGGCATCGTAACTGTCTTGGGTTTTGCGAAGTACACTCTTGTGTGTGTGTGTGTGTGTGTGTGTGAGTGTTTCTATTGCATGCCTCTACTTTGGTGGTTGATTATTGGCATTTGCATGCCACTTTGCTCGCCCACACACACACACACACACACACACACAAATTAGTTGAAATCCCACTTACGCAACGCATACTTGCTCATAGCTGCAATTTTCCTCATTATTTTATTATTTAATTTTCTGTAATTTTCTTCGCTTCCTGCGGATCTTATTTTTGTTAAAAGCTTTTATATTGAATTTTTTATTTTTTTTAAATTTAAGTAGCTTGTCCATTATATAAGTCCATGTAATAAAGCAAATATTCACCGACTTAGATATATAATTCTACTACGAGGCAGTAGGAGAGGCAATACCCTCATCCTGTTGACCTTGCTACTTAATTGAACCGAGCTAAAAATCAGATCGATTGCGAAGTCTTGGCAAAGCTATTCTTAATGTACCCTTTGTAGGTTTCCTGATTATGCCTGAGACTGCCAGGTGGAAGATGGATCGGTAGTACAGGGATGTACTGAACTCTAAAAGTAATAAAATTTAGGTTTTTTATTCAAGTTATTAATGGGACGAGCTTAAACTTGGTACTACTTTTCATTTAATTCGGCAGGAACGATGTTATAAAGACTACACGTTTGGCTAGACATCGGCGGAGATTCCAGTGGAAATTGGGTTGCCGAACCCTTTACTTTATGAAACTATGGCTTTCTGATGCTTCTTAATATTTTTGAGGTCCTTGGAGCTGAGGTTAGTGGCTCTTATTAAGAGAGAGTGACGAACGGCCAGAACTGCCTGAAAAGTACCAGGTTTTTCAAACTTTCTACCATTTTTTCGGATCATGAACTAAGAAGTTTACCGAAGAGGTCTCCTTCGCTCGTTAGCTAATTATTTCTTAATCTCCCACTTGTTGGTCTAAATACCAGTCCCTTTCATTGAAGTCGTTAGCATGATTTTTATGGGAGTGCAAGTATGGCCATAAATCTATTTGAAATGCCAATAACGTTTTAATTCGAAAAACGCGCAACATTTTCCTTAATTGCCCATTTCAAATTGAAGTGCAGACATTTTTCATTTACTCCTCCCCAACAAAAGAATACTTATCAGCTAATCGCTTTCTTTTCACACTTTAGTCTGCCTTTAGGCTTAAAAACTGCTGTTCATTAAATTCTTGAAAATTCCAACAGCTAATTGTCAATTCGTGTATTATATTTCATACAAATTGCTTTCTAACCAATTAAGCCACAATCTACACACACCAACACACACACACACACACAAACTTATACATGAAATTATCAAAAGCAGCGTTCAAATTTCTTTCACCTCACCGAAGCGTCGCATGGACTCTTCCGCACCTATTGCAAACAAATTGCCAACTCATCTGCGTTAATAGCCGCGAGGCGTGAACGCATATGGAATATGGAAGCGTTGGCATTTTATTTCGAAGCGGGGCTTCAAACAAAATTTCGCATATCTCCCGCAAATATTTTTCAATACACTCCCAAAAAATGAACACACGATTTTTTATCATTTTTTTTTGTCTATTTTTGAGACTTCTTCCACGCTGTGTAACCCCAAATTGATTGAAATTGGACACATTAAAGTGTTTTCTCTCTTTCGCATGCAACTTCCTGCCACACACATACACATACGAGTAACCTTCGGTGTTCATAGAAATATAAACACTTATGTGTGTGTGTGCATTTGTGTCGGGCTGAAAATTCCACCACAAAAATTTCACACAACCACCAAAAATCTAATGCAAATATTTCCATTAAGGCTCTTGTCTCTGTCAGGCTTACTCGTGTAACTGTTCTGCCGACATACACACGCGCACACACACATACCATCATGCCACATATGGTTGCCGAAAGCGATTTATATGTGTGTATTGGTGTATATATAAATGGCTATTAATGGTTTTGCGAAAAGCAAATTAATTAAACATTGTGAAGTTGTGTCTTAGAAGACAGCTTAAGGCTAATTTTGAATAGCATGTCTCACTGCCGAACGCTTTTTGTGTAGAGAAACGAAATTTCACATTACGAAAAACTCAATCGAGCTTATTATCCCAGCCTACCTCTGCTAAACATTGCTGTAACGTAGGTGTAATAACTGTTATTCCAAAGAGTCGTCAAAATGAGACACTTAAGAAGAAAATTTAAGCCAGAAACGGACCAACTTTAACAAGCAAATGGGTTATAAGGACTTTTTAGTAAGACTCCATGCTCAGCGCCATCTGTTGATAAAAATAATTTTGATAGGTATTTTTCTTCTGTTAGCTTCTTGGAGCTTATAAGTATGTTGAAGAAGTATTTCTTGTATAATGGCTATACCTTATACATTCGATTGCCGATAGAAAAAGTCAAATATTCCTGGAGCCTTCTTGACACCATTTCTATTATATAGACTTCAGCTATTCAAACACGTTCTGCAGAGAAATGCTAAACTGTCACCTATACCTTAGCTACCAAAAACGTCTGAGAAGGCATTTGAACTCACTGAATCCTCTTTTTAGTGAAATATCAGATAGAGCGCCATCTGTGGACTAATTTATTAGCCATAAAATCTCCGTAGTGCTTGAATACATTAAACGAAAAACGGAAGTAATTGTGTGTTAAAGTCGAACTTACGCAATAAAATAAGTTTAATGAAATCCAGACATACCTAATATTCCAGAAAATATATAATGAATAAGAAATTTAATATTAATCGACATTACAACTGTCACTTCGGAGATAAATGAGGCTTCAGCTTTTTGTAATAACACACTGTTCTCTCACGCTTTATTGAGTAAATTTCCACTCGAAATATATACCTTCAAAGAGGTTTATATATCTCTTTAGTATGAACTCAGCGCCACCTACCGGGCACAACGCTTTTGTGCCGAGTGATAGTGCATATAGATCATGGTTTGTTACTCCTCAACTCAATTTCATATCGAAACCCAAGCTATCTTCCAATAAGATTGTCGTTCCAGAGCATTGCCCATTTCTAAAGTTTTACTCCAAAACAATATAAAGTATTTCTGAAAAAATTCAAACAATATAAAGTAGCAACTAAGTTGGACCTTGTCGACAACGTGGCTGAGCCTATACGAATTTATAATATTTATTGAATGCAAACTCTCTTGTTCAACACTCATTTAATATTTTTTTTCTGAGCCTAGGTTCCAGAAAAATTCTCCATCTCACAGTATTTATGAGCTTTCTCAACTATTTGAAATCCAACGAAGATTAAAAAGAAATCTCGAATATCTAATGGCACTTTCTTTTTGTTATGCTTCGCGCACTTAATTTTGACTTAAATTTTTTATATAATTTTGAGCAGATGAGTAGTTACCCTTCCTTTTTTTTTGTGGAAATAAAGAGTTCTTCGTCTTATTTAATAATTTTATTAGCTGAGAATGTTCCTTCTATCATTGTACGCTATTTTCCAAAGGACCTGCCATGTAAATGAGTGACGGAATTCATCCAAAATGTAGGCAACAATTTTTATATGCAAATATTAATATTAAACTGTTGCCTACAATTAGGAGTGCTGATAACAATAACATGCTCTTTGATTATACACAGCTTTCCCAGCTAGTAAATTACAATTTTTAATGCTTTTGTAGCTGACTTTATATCAATTCTTGAATGTTTGTCTATTTTGCACTTTGAAGTACTAATTATTATTCACAAATACTCTTTGTAACAATAATCTGGAATTTATGGTTGAATATACCACAGAAGTAGTAATTAGACACAAATTAGAAAGAAAATCAATAGACGAAAAAAAGTTACTTTGTGCTACGAAGTTACTACTCTTCAAGCAGCTAATCGGTTGACTCGGATTAGCCAGACAGATGCAGTAATAATTACCCACAAGCTTTTGTTATTACCAGTTATAAATACATTCGTGTGACTTTTTTAATCCGTCCTCCCTGATTGCATGTCTTGCTTTGTCGACATTTTGGTTTACCCCTCTCTTGTTTTGCACATTTTACATCGTTTCTTTTTTCGCATCATAAGTTGATGTCTAAGGTCATCAGCACACTTACAATGGGTTAATCTTGCACGCTTCAAAGCGTTAACTTCTTACTTAATTGTTAAAGCAGTGGAATTTTAATTTACTCTCTGTCGTTGTTGCATACTTGCAGGCACGCGAAATGATCTTTGATGGTTTTAGACTCATTAGTCGACAGCAGAAAAGCATAAAAAAATTTTATGACGATTTTTTGCAATTTTTTTTCTTCACTTCATCTTCCTTCGCTTTCAACATTTCGCTTGCGGGAAATGAAAAGCCTCAAATGCTAGCACGAGCGCAAAATGCCAGCACTTTTCAATTATCCAGCCAGCCGAGTCAGCAGTTAGGCATTCGCGTTGGTTTAGGGCCTCTTGCGGCAGTTGACAACTGTCACAAATCCGCATAAAGAGCGACAGATCGCCACTCAACCTCAATACCACTCTAGCAAGCAGAGTGCAGTTATTTACTTGCATAATAAGTAATTGCTTAAAAACAACAAATTTATGGCGAAAAGCTTGTTAAGCTGACGGATCATGCGATAAGCACTTGTGCGAGTTTGGTTATAGAAATAGATTCTCCGCTGAAAATCGCACTTAATTTGGCGAAATATGCTTTCAGGCGCAGAGAATTTATATTGTGATTTATGAAAGATTTTATATAAGTGGAACGGGGCACTCAATCGCAGGAGCGTAAGTTTCATATAGTTTCAGGAAAATAATTTTTTGATAAGACAAATTAAGTTTTATTTTCGGCTTACATCAGGATATGCCATGGTATACATTTAGGCGCAGTTAATATAGCTTTTAAAGCTCCTTGAAAGGAACTGTGCATGATATGCAAATGTTTTCCTAAAAGTATATATCTGAAGAGTGCCGAATACTGTCATAGTGGAAATTAGGGGGCCTAACGTAAGCTCTGACTTTTAGACGAGCTACTGAAGCCTTTAAAGCGCTCTTAAAAAGTGGTGATAAAAATTCATCTGCTTGCCAGTATGACTTAGTTCCCGATCAAATGATTAACTCAGAAGTTGTTTCAAATTCAAGTTTCAGTTAGTTCTCTTTGGTAATTTATTTAAGCCACATTGGATAGATCAAACATTTTTACTGTAAATTAAAATTTTAATTAATACTGTATTTTTCCAGTATTAAATTTAAATTGCATATTTGGTGGCATTGTGGGAAGTATAATATAAACACGTGTTTAAGTATATTGAAATTATATGTATTATTTAGCAATTATTAAATTAACCTACTCAGCTTAATTCAAATTGAATGAACAACCTGCCGTTACATACAAACAGGCGCCAAAGCTTTAATTTTAAAATTTTAATCGCAATTGAAATAAATATTATTAGCAATTACAAGCGAAACAAACAGAGAGTAAAATAAATGGACACTTTATAATTATTTACGATGCACAGCACGCCTGCCCGCACTGGCACGTAATAAGCCTAAAAGTAGGTGTTCATTTTTCACGCTTGTCTCGTGCACAGCATTTTGTTGGTCTTTGAAGATTTCAGCACAACGCACTGACTGACGGCCGAAAATAATTCAAATAACTTGATAATTAAATAAAAGTTCCTTTTAATCTAATTACATTTGCCACGTAGTCTAATTGCAGGCGCAAAAGAGCACATTAATTTTGAGTAGTGCTGCCACGCCAGGCGCTTGACAATACGATGACCGAAAACGAATCGAGAGCACAAACAATAAACTGAATATACACACACATACACGCATGTACATAAATGTTTGCCATGGCATTGTGCACTTTTAGGCGCAAAATCATTAATTAGCACAATTGAAAATTAATTATGCGTGCAATCCACTCCTTGTGACTACGTAAACTTAAAAAATGTGAATAGTACTGTATAAGTTCATTTATTCACAGCACAACAGTGGCAGTGCGGTACTAAACAGCGCTTTAATTAAAGCGCAAAAGATGGCTGACAACTGGCAAACTTGCGCATGGCGGCCGGCGACTGGTGCTGGCTGCCGTTGAACGAAATGTCAATAAAAATGGTAAATAAAAGTGGGAAAAAAAATTTAAATTGAAAATGCACATTGCTGCCGTCCAAAGACGCGAGTGGTCATGGCAAGCGCCTGAAAGCTGATAATGAATTTGTCGCTACGAAATTTATATTCACTGTTGTTCTTCGAAACTGTGAAGTTTTGTGCGGAGCAAATAAGCAGCAAGCGAAACAAAAACAATGCAATCAGGAGTAATGGCGTGCCGGTGGTGGTGTGGCGTAACACATATAGTATACGTAGTAGGAGTGTGCCGTGTCGCGCAGTTGTGTGGCACGAAATACCCGCTTTCGTATCAATTAAATAAATTAAAAATTTCGCTGAGAAACTTTAATGCAAAATTAATTAATTGCAGCGCCATGAAATTTCCTTTTCATCAAATCATTTGCAAGTGAGATGTTGTCAGACGCTCCCGCTCTGCAGATATGGTCTTAACGAAGCGAGTTTCAAATTAATTGTTTTTGAATTTTCTCCTGTTTTTCAATTTAGAAAAATATGTATCATATAAAAATGTGAAACGTGAATGGGAGAGGTTATCTTTATCTACTCTCCAAAAGGGAATATATTAGTCCCAAAACTAAAATTCTGACAACATGAAATGTAGGCAGTGAAGTTGTTCAACTATGTAAGCTCCAAAGTCCCTAGAAACATTTTAAGTTTCATTAGGCCTTATATTTTGGTAAGACTGGAAAAATATTTGTATATTAAATACTTGTCAATACATAGGCATGGAACCGAACTGGAGTCTTATGTGCGGATCGGTTGATAGGTCAGAGAAACCGAAGTGGAAACCAAAAAAAAACCATATTGACCATATATTTTCTAGATATTGTCCCTCGAAACGGTCGAATCCATTTTTCAAACGAACTGAATATAACGACGCAAACTGGAATATTCGCGAAGTCACTGAAGCCCAAAAAATAATTCACACTTTACCAGAGTACAAATAAACAGTCTCAAAGGAGTATCAGAAATAAAGTTCCTGGTTCCTGGTTTTTAAGGACTTCGATGTATTAAAAGCGTTATGAAAATTGAGAATTTCGGATCGAGAAATTATTTCTTAACCCTAAATATAAATCTTCTGACCTCGCTGGTTAGATTAACCGTAAACAAATTGTGAATATTAGAGAGAAGAGCTTCAAGACTCCAAACCTGAACCGACTAACTTTAGCGGGGTCTGAATATTTCCAGATGTCCTTAAAGTACAGATTTAATTCCGAAGGAGAGACTTTCCTAGAGGGATTGATGCCAAATCAGCTGTTACATAAGTGTTTAACCTGTGGAAGCATACTTTACCCTGAACTCATTACCAAAAATCGGTTTTTGTGAGGCAGACTTGACCGCAGACAACCGTTGATCAATTGCTCGGTACTTTAGTCTTGATCTTAATTTCTTTAACGTTCACATTTTCGGAGCTTCGTAGCAAACTTCGGTCTGATTGAGATAGCTGCTCTTTAAACTCATTCTTTTCGATTCATCTTCGGTCAATATAAGTTCAGTTAGTGAATAACGAATTTTACATAGGCCGAATTTTGGGCAAACACTGAAACAACACCTTGGGTTAAAATCCTTCTATAAATGTAAGAAATCTCTTACGGTTTACTCATTGTTCTACGCTTAAGTAGCGCTGCCCAGATCCAAGACATATCCAAAGTTTCTACAGCCCATACATCGCACGTTCTTCAATAGTTTATTGAGAAAGCAAGACTATATTTTATCCCAAGCAACGACGACGATTATATCTATCAGATTAAATACACTTTTCCATGATATTTCGAAATCTAATCTCTTGAAGATTTCCATAGTTCAGTTAACGGAGCTCCTACTTGAGTTTATTAGGAGCTCGTCAGCTTTCGCCTAATTTGGCGTCTTCCCGAATGGTTTGGCAATGCTCGGATAATTAAGAATATTTTTAAACGTTTCGTATTAATTTTTCTGTCAAACGAACCTCCGAGCTTAGTGTTGGATTTCGTGACACTGCGGCATCCAAGGAAATTTTCCAGTTTCTGTTTTCTTTATCTGTTTTTTGAGTTTTTAGAACCAGACCTCTTCGGTTATCCCGTTATTCGTAATGATAAACATTTTACTAATGCTTCAGATAACGATCAGTCTTCTTATGTATTGACTGTTTCTGTCTGACTATGTGAAGACTATCAGCTTTTTCCAAAAGAGAACGAGGTTTCAGAGCACTGTGGATTCTTTCATTCATGGCTACATTGACCAATGCTCTCTTCTGCTGGATCTGCGGTGGTCGATTTTTTGACAATTTGAAAGTCGCTAGACTTTAGGAGTTCAAGCCTTTGGTGTTATGTACCATTTTGTGACGGAACTGTAAAAATTTATTATATCTAATCATACTCTTCTAACCGATTCGTATTTAAATAACAGAAATAATTTTCTCGAGTTTCCTTTTATTTTCGAAACAAAGCAACTTTCAGTTATAATTTAAAGTCGTCGCCCGAAAGCCAATGTCAACTGACGCCACAGTTTATTGCACTCTCAATGTTTGCCGTCCACTTCAACTGACAAATACTTGATTAACAATCTTATACAAAGACGAGGTGTGCGCTCGACTGGACACAGACGCGAGCCACATGTTTGTCTGCAAACTAATATTTGCCTTGCCGCCTACAACTGCACTTCACACGCTTTGTGCCCTCCATTCTGAGATATTGGAAAATATGTGTGAACAACAAAAAGAAAATTAAATATTTCCCAGACATATTTCTTTCACTTTGATGTGTAAATTTTGCCCTCCAGGATATTGTTTACATGAGCTATAAGCTCACCTGTGTTTTGTTATCCTTTATAGGCGATAGACGTCAGTTGGTTGTGAGTTGATTAGGTGTGAGGGTATATTTGACCGCCAAACTGTTTGCCTAGCTGCTTGCTTGCTTACAAATAAATGATTGTCTCAATGACGCTCTCAACTCACTGTCAAGCCGTTTGAGGCAAGAGCTGTAGGCGCTCACTCTCGCCTTACTTGGAGCGCAGTGCGTAAATTGTTCCGTTAGTGTTTATTTTTCCTTTCTTAAATATTTTCTTTTGCTTTCTGGATATTTTATATTCGTTTACAAAAGACATATTTATTTTCTGTCTGTTGTGGTCACATGTCTTTGTTGCCCGCTTTGACAGGATTCCTAGACTTTAGTACCCTATATTATGCGTAGTTTTATTTCATTAGAACAGCTCATATTGAGATATAACAGAACAGTTAAGACCAGCTGCATTTCAATGCCACCTTAGTCTCGGTCTTCGGTGAGTTTGCATGAAAGAATGAGGATGGTAACATGGCATAATTAAAGGTAAACAATTTTTTTCAGCAGTGAAAACAATAGAAGTATGTAAAATCAACATTGTTTAGAAACAACGCCCGCTATTCATAGAACTTCCTTCCTTTTAAGCTCGACGAGCTTAAAACAAAATTTGTGGTCAAGCATATAGGCATCCTTTTTTTATTGTTTGGAGGAAAACCATGACTATTTTCCGAGCTCAAGATCACGTTTGGAAAGTTGCCCTCTGATTTGTGAATATAAAAAATTCCTGTAGATAGATTAAGTTTTCATATATCAATCATTACAAATCTGTAAGATTTACAAGGTAAAATTAGATTACCTTGTAATTTAAAAAAATTATTACAAGGTAATTAATTTCTATACTAAATTGGTTCTCTGAGAGTGAGTAAGTTTGAACTTTATTCTCGTAAATCCGAGAAAGTCAGGTAGCGTTGAATTTCTTTACCGAAGCCATGCGTCATTGGAAAAGCATCGAGCATAACCCCTATAATTAGAGAGTAAACGTACCTTGTTGAACACAAAAGACTTTCTGGACCTTACTATAAGCTTGCAGTTCACCCCTACATAGAAGTACCTAAAGACCGCATAAATACTGGCGGTTACCCAAAAGTTAGTGAACTCAGCTGTCCAACTGTAAATCAGAAAGGATACCAAAACTACCGCCCACTAATTATGAGTTTAGAATGCTCCTTTTCAAAAGCTCATCAGCTTTAAAGCATTCAGCAAGTCCTCAATTCTCAGTCCTCAATTGATGTTGAGGGCAACTGCTCTATAGCAGTGTTTTTAACTACCCGAAGTTGCTTCCACTACGAAGTAGTAGGTCTTCTGCTACGTTAAAGACTTCCACCTCTAATTAAAAATAATGTCCAGTAATCCAGTCAGAAGTTCTGAAACTAGAGTTGATGGAATGGTAACAAGCAAGCTGATATAACGGTTTAATTTGTCAGGGCCTATAAGTGGAAAATTTGAAGTTTTCGCTTATTTCATAGATAATGGGAAAAAATGTGCCACAAAATTTTTAAAAAGTGGGCATAGTGGAATATAAAAGTTTGGTTTGATAATTCAGTGAAAAATTCAACCTTTTAGTCCACAACTGCATAATTTTTTACAAACATGTAACTTGCCACGCCCACCTTTACACTTACTGTAGGTTACCTATGCTTCGGTGCGACCACAAATATTACTTTATACCACTTTCACAGCTTTCACTTTGTCTACTACTCATTTTGGATCTTTCAACTAACGAGCGTCTTTAATTTTCCGTCCTTATAACCTTCACTATTGTTATTACTACGCATTTGCAACGCCGCTTTGTTTATTTATTTGCTTTACCTCACCTTGCCTCAATCACAAGTCTGTCCTTTGCTACAACTCCTTAGCTATCTCAGCATTTACAAATTTGCTTTCACTTTACGCCACGCAATCAGTCTCGGCCAGACAGCAATCATTGTCGCCTTCTCGCTATCTTAGTCATACGCCACTCTGAGAGAGCGCCTTCAACACAACTCAACCGTATGCTATCCACTTAAATGCTTATCTTATGCTATAGTTGTGTGGATATGTCGTGAAGATTTGCTTTCTTTGTCAAAGTTCGACGTTATAATAGCAGCGGAGAGCAGTGGGGAGCAGTGGTGAGTTGGGCATTGAGAAAAGAGTGTAGCTTATGATGTGTAGCAGTGGGGTCTCAACCGAGCGACATAAACAGCCTGCTAGCTAGCGCCTTCTCTTTCGCATGATTTTTTCATTATCTTTGTGCTTCTTCCATACACTTTTCTTCTTCGACTGCATCTTTACATGCATGCTCCTCTCCACTGCTGTTTCCCCATCACGGCTTTGTGCATCTTCAACTCGTTATGTTTACGCTGCACTTCACTTGTCCTTCAAGTGGCCTCTTCCTTCGCTCACTGCGGCCTGTCTCAAAGTTGTAAGCAACATTCTCTACGCACTACTTGGCCTCCGAGTTTCCAAATACGTTCATACACTTAGTCGAAAGGGGAAGTTGTCAACCGTCTTTGAAAAATACAACATAAGTGACCATTCTTCAACTCGGCAAAATTGCAATTCTACTGTCCGAGCTCAAGTATTGTATATGACTTCCTTTGGCCGCATTTCAAGTATTTTAGTGGAAAGCCACTTCGACTTTGATTCTTTCGTAGAGGCATATAGAGTTATGAGGGTACCTATGTGTGCAAACCCCTGCACATATGCATCCATGTATCTTCTTTGTCTTTGGACTACTCATCCTCGGCTCATCTCACGAACTACCCATCGCTCTTCACTTTAACCCATCTCCCGTTTTATTGTAATATTAGTCGTTCATGCGCTTAGCTGCTTTGTCTTTACTTAACTTAACTTAGCCTAGCTTACATGCATGTACAACATGCACTTGCATAAGTTGAAACTTAAGTATGCTTTTAAGCATTTGCTAACAAATAAATGTATTTAGATACGGTTATGAAAAGTCTTGTAAGCACTCTAACTTATGCAGGTGAGCGTACGCAAAGCAAGTGAGTCAGTCAGCTGCTGAGCAGCTCTGTCTTGTTGAGCGAGTGAGCTGTTGAGTGAATACCGTACGGATTGAGTTCAAACTAAACACAATCGAGATTGGATGTTATAATGGAATTTCTGTGATTGAACACTTGAGAGTAAACATTTTTTAGAAATTGCAGTGAAATTAGTAAATAGCGTATTCATATATGAAGGCAATCAAAGTCTGAGTACACACTAGAACTCAGGAGTACATAGAAGCTCAAACTACAACCTTGAAGTGGAAAAGCTGGAGATTTAGCTGGTAGTTACGGCTGTAAACGATGGTATTTGTCATCTATAGCTTTCACATCTGATCGAAAAATGCCACTTTGCTGGTAATAATAATCAGTGCTCGAAAGCGGAGAGACTGTAAAAACTTCTGCTTCAAAAATCTTCTTGTGAACTCCTTGAATTCCTAAGGTGGAACATATCCTTCTAGTTATCTTTCGATAATGACAGTTCAACCAAGATAGTTATCGAAAGGGTGTAGAACCCTCTGATATCAAGCGCTGTGGTATCTTAGAGAATGAGACCGAATATAATTCGAAAAAGTGATTCGAACAACTTCAGTTCATGGGTTCGATTTAAGCAAAATATGTACTTAAATGAGGAACTATGTCGCATATGTATTACAGAAAGAGGTCTCAACGGCTGTGTCCCAGAGACCGAAGCTTCTCGTTAACTAAACTGTTGAAAAGTAGAAAGATAATCAAATTTAAACTTCGAAAATTGCATGCTGTCGTCAATGGAAAAAAGGGAACCTGCTATAAGTTCCGATCGATCTTGCAATTGATCTGGAAGAGTTTTAATTAATATGAACTGCTGAGAATGCCACTCTAGTACTCTGAGTAATCTGTGTTTCAAGATATAATGCTTGTAGAAAGAGCAAAGGCAGCGATGACTCAATAACAGATATCTCTGAAGAAAACAGAGATAGAAGGATTCATCAAGAGATAGAGAGAGAGAGAGAGAGAGAGAGAGAAAAATACAGAGAGGGAGAGAGAGGAGCTCATAGTATTTCTTTGAAGGAAAATTAATGACTTTATATCACCTCGGACAACTAAGTATGTTCGAGTATATGTCCCTGTTAAACAAAATAGAACAACGAATAAGTTTTGACTCATGATGATGATATTATGAGACGAACCACTGACTTACTTTGCATAGTAAATACAGCCAAATTTGTTGGAATTAAGTATATGTTAATTAAATACGGCGGAGATGGTATCAATATGGTGTTTGTTTTATTTTTCTTTAAAAAATTAAATCGGTAATACGTTATTTCTGCATGTATACTTTTTTATATACTCACTCTAAAGAGATCTCCTGTTTCTCGATTGTTGGTAAAAGTTTTATAAGATTGAGAGAATTTGTGAAGATGGTTCCAAACCTCACAGGGTTTGTATGTTTTTTACATTGATAAATCCATAAACAGTCTAATCTGCTCCAACTTTCTCTTCTCCAACGGCCATTCAATCTTAAAAATGTCTGCTCTCTTTATTTATATGCACTCTTCACTTAGTATTTGCCACTCAACCTCAACTCAACCTCATGAAATCCCAAGGATCAATGTTGAAATCCGTCTGTGAAGCTTTCTTTATCTCGCCTGTTTTTATTACTCACATAATACGCTTTCATCAGCTAAAGAGTTTCACACCGCGCGCAACCGTCTTTTACTATGTGCTCTCAGCGCTCCATTAGCACCATAAATTCAACACATACTTAAGATTGCATTTATATGCGCGCCTCATGGAGAAATTCACACAAATATACCTACTATCTTTTTATTTTTGCAACTATAAATTACAATTTACATTGACGTCTGCTCTATGAGGTTTTAAGACTGTGAGCCGAAAAGTATGCAATACAAAATAATAAATACGCTACCAAGGGTGCAAGGCAGCTTGTGGCTTTTTAACGCTTACTTTGTTCGTACTTATAAAAAATTTAAGTGCACTTGCAAGTGTCAGCACAAAAGCTGAGGAATGAGAAGCAAAAACAATGATGTGCACAACAAAGCATTGCATATGCAAAGGCATTACATAAGACAATAACAGTTGTTCGCAAGCGGCGAAAAGAATCGTGGCAATGTGTCGCTCGTAGGTAATGCATATTCATAAATTATAAGCGTTGAAAATTGTTGTGAAAGGAAAATATTTCGCTGGCGACTTGTGAGTGTGCTGTGAGTCTACTTTTAGGGGTGGTAAATGATAATGATAAATGCGCCCGCGTGTATACACTGAAGGCATATGAAAGGTTGCGGGTTGAGCGGTGTAATTTCACTTTCTTTACTTTCATTACTGTTTTTTTATTTTATTTTTATTTTTTGATTTGTTCAAGCATTTTGCCGGAAGCGCATACTTATTTGAATGGGCGTGACCGCGAAAAATGTTAACATTTGTTTTGCAAAGCAATACCTGCTGCTGCTTTGCTCAATATCATTTTACAAAGCCGCATAATTACACAGCGGAAAATGCAGAAAATTATCAGACTCTCATTACCTAGAGCTATCATTCAATTATTTCTTTGATTGTTGGCAGGGAGGAAAATGCTTTGAACTCTCAAGCATTGCAATGTCAATTGGTGTTTAGCTAAGAAATTCTCGGTACTGTAAATACTTTAAGGGTTGAAAATGTCAAAATGTAATGTATGTGAAAAGATCATGGGAATTGCTTTAATGCTGTAAGGGCGGAAATATAATGAGAAGGTCATTTGTAGGCAAGTTCTTGGAAAAAATGAAGTGAAACCAAGCAAGCCAACTACTTTTGCATAAGACAAATAAAAAAAGTTTAAATATTTCTAAATATCTGCTCAGATGAGAGCAGTCAGTTTGAATACTCAGTTTCGTATATCTGTCCCCGGGGTCCTTGAAAAATTACCACAGAGCAGAAGATTCCCACTAAAGCTTTCGCAAATCATTTACATGAAGAGTGGAGGTCATTACAGAGTTGGAGTGAAAGCAGTGTGCAATTAGATGGAATAAAATCTGGTCACTATATATATATGTTACATAAGTTAGTGTACCAAATTTTCATACTTCCCGTGCAGTGCTACCCTTGAATTTCAACCATAAATGATGCAATTTTATTTAATTTCTAGCTTAATCCACTATTTTTGTCAGTCCTAACCTAAAATTTTATATAGTCCGCATATATTCGGTATGTTATTCATTTCTATAATTACAGCGCACTTCCTGATATATTTTAAGACGGTACTGTTGAACTAAACTTGTATATGGAGCATAAGTTGAGTAGGACTCCGGAAATTTTTAGTGATCGCTATAGTCTTTCTCAATCGATCAGCTCGTGTGTGCTTAGAGAAGTTAGGTGAGCCACTCACAAGAATTTTTAATAGCATTAGTGGAGTAGATTCTTTCGTTCGATAGGTCAGTAGTAAGGAGAACGTGTTTATAAATATGCAGAGTTCCTGCTGTGCTCAAAAATGGAGAAATATCTCAGAGATGAGCGATGTTTTGCAGCAGCCAATTGAGTATGTAATTTTTAATTTTTTCTGAGAATAACATAGAAATTAAAAGATTGATAAATTTTACTAAGAAGAGGTTTGTAATCTCTCTCTTTCTCAAGGCTATTGTTTCTTCCTTTTCCCTACCTCCTTAAAGTAAATTACTGCTTACAAGTGTAATAGCTTCCTAAAATCTCGGGATATATGTGAAGAAAACACATGTCTTCTACATATCCCACAATCAGCCTCAATGAAAATCTATAACTCAAATTGACGCCTTACGGACAATATATGGAGAGGCAGTGGTCTGGAAGTGAAAATTAAAAAAAAAAAAGCTTTCGCAAGGGTAGGAGTCCCACCACAACTCATTCTACTTGCGCTTGAGTTGGCTGACAACCAAACCAAACCACCACCACCACCACCAACCAAACACTAGTCAGACTCAAAAACAAAAATGAAACCAACCTTACACCTCACACCACCACTCTGCACATATGACCGCCCGAAAGTGTCAGCATGTCAATGCATCAACCATCAATGCGCTGCTTTGGGCTGTCACAGTCCTTTGGCCGGCCCATCGAAACGCCAATATGTAACAATACGACATACTAACCAACCAATCATTAATCATATATGAAGCAGTAGTTTAAAATGCACGCATCTACGGCACACACGCACACATAGCACACACGTATTTCCACTGACCGATTGTAGATGTTTGCATTAGAAAACAACCACTAAATTCATTTATGTATGTGCGTGTGCGTCATTCTCCATCAATAGTTGCGCTCCACTCGCAGTTTCCATACAAACTGTAACATATCTTATGGCGCTCAAGCAGTGTTTTATACAAATTTATTTCTTAATACCCTCTTCTTCCATGCTGACAAGCGAGTATGAGATTTTGTATTGAAATGCCTGTAGTATGACAGATTTTCTACTCTTGAGACTTTCTTGTGTTATGAAATGTGCGCTCAAATGCCTTGGAAGGTTTCTGTCAGTGACAGTAGTTGGTTTATTATTGATGATAATTTTGAGGGCATGTTTCAGCAGGCCTCAATCAGGGTATGCAACGATATGAAGCTTATTGAAAATAGAAAGTGTGTGGCATAATATTAGACTTACGTACAATATATATATATATATATATATTCCTCCCAAATTTACATATATATATACCCAAAGGAGTAAACTACTTCAGAGGCATACTTCTATGAAACTACAGTACGGTAGCGCAAATTTTTATTTTCTCATGCAAAAATATTTTTAGTGAGGTCTTGTTAGCATACCCTTACTTATATAGACAATTTCTGTAAACTTTTTAAGTCCTTTAAAATTAAGTCTCTGTTGCACGGTGTAATTTCTCATGAGTTCCCATCTCTGTGCATTTAAAATATGCCATACATATGCAGTCTTGATTACTCATCGCTTTGAACTCTGTATATAGCATAATCTAGCATATATATATAGCATACCCTACATACTTTTAGGCTATTGATGTTGTAGGTATGTTGTTTCACTTCTTCAACTGTACGAATTTGTAATTCTCAAAAGAGTTATGAAAAAAATTTATGGAATGTTATGAAAGAAATTTCGAGAAAAAAATGCATTCTGTGTCGTCCTAAAGAAATATTATATAAATATTATATTATTATATAAATATTATTATTACATAAATATTATTATTATATAAAATTTATTATTATATAAATATTATTATACAATATATATCTTATATATCATATTATGAGAAAGAAAATATGCATTTCTGAAGAATAATTTAAGAATTATATGTTAGGAAAATAAGCAACTTTAAAGGTAGAAAATAAGAAGAGTCTTGGATACCAGAAAAAGGAGCTAAGGGTAATTACGCGCGACACAAAAAAGAAGGTTTTAAGACTGATACTCATCACTGACATGACGGAATTTGTTTAGACCACCTTAAGAGTAAGATCTACGATAAGATAAGATTTAAACCTAATTTCCATATTTGTTACTCAACTATATACCTAATAACATTAATAAAACCTAAGGCTGGGTACACAGTGAAGCACAGCGCAAAGCAGCGCTGCAATGTAGAATAGAAATATCTATATAACCACTACAGAATAAAAAAAAAATTACTGAAAAAGTGAAATCACCCTACACAAAATGTTTCAGCCTATGCCCTGAGTCCAGCCTAACACTTGGCTGATTCACAAATGCTTCACTTATGAATGAAAGTCATATGCTTTGAGTGCAAACTATTTTCAAACACAAAAACAGTCGAAAGAAATAAGATAAGCACAAATTTAATCTATTGTCAACTGTTTTTATAAATCTCAAATGTGTAGAAGTGTTATTGTTTATGCGTATTGTTTATCAAAACTTTTTATAATCCGCTATTTTTCCACTTCAGCAAGAAAAACTTTAACCATCAATTCATGCGCATAAATATTTACTTTGCACGCCTTTCACTTTCAAAAAGAATCGTAAAATTTTATTATCGCATTACTAATGTTTGTTTCTGGCTTGAGCAGCGATATTACCATTAACCTCAGTATAAAAGTATTGCCGCCTTTTAGGCTGATTACCAATAGCAAATTGCCATCTAATGTCCAACTCAATTTTTATAACGCACATGCCTTGGCAAGTAGTTAACGGCAGCGGCGGATTATGCTGACACAAGTGTTTTGCTTCAAATTTATTGGAAGGCATAAAAAGAAAGAACGAAAGGACGAAAGCGGAATATGTATATCTTTTACAATTTTCTGCCAATGAACAAAATTATTTGCATAATTTTTATATAGCTCAGTGAACTTTGTACAAAAAATATTTTTCTCTGTTTTTAAATTCACTTTTAGTCTTGGAGAATCCTTGCTTCGTCCTTTTCGTGCGACTTGTCTTTAATATTAGCTGTGCAGGTTCGTGCGTTCAAATTAAAATCACGGCAGAATCAGCACATCTGCTCAATATAGTTTAATTGAAAAATTGAGTCCTAATCAATCATTGAATGCCAGGATTTCATACCCTTATTTCCTTCGTCCTTTACGGCAGGCTCTCGCATTTGCAGTTACATTTTATGTAATGCGCTTTTAAGTAGCTCCAAGCAAAATTAAAGAGCTATTAGTTGGTAGCCTTAGGTGTTGAAGTACGATTGCGAACAACAATAACAAAAAATTCAAAAACAACAACAAGAACAACATTAAGTAAAATCGTAAAAGCAAAACCACCCCCATTGCTTACTCTCTAGACTAACTTAGAATGTATTTCACATATGTTGAAAAACTTGCGAGTCATACGAATTTGTAAAAAACAAATAAAATTTAAAATTTGAAACCTGCAGAAAAAGTTGTTTTCTTCACTCCCTCTCTTTTCTCTCTCACTCTCTTCATTTTATTTTTTTTTCTTATCGTATTTGCGCTTTTGTTTCCTATTTAATTATGCACATCCTGTTTCTGTCAGAAGGATATACCTTTTATGACTTTCAATATCGCCAACAGATTGATATTTAATAAGTACATGACAACTGTCTACAAACAGTTGAACTTATACTTAAGTATTGAGCGAAGTAAATATGTCTACTTACATACATTCCACATACCACATCGAGGCCTTAATTCAGCGGTATTTGATTTTGCCTCCATTTTTAGGAATGAAGCTTTTAAAGCTTTAATGAAGCTTTACAAGCTCCTTTTGAAATTATTTGCATTCCCGCAAAGTCATAACTTAATAAAGCTTTCTTTGAAACAAATAAAATCCTCAGCGCTGTTATTTATTTTATTCAAAATTAACATCATTCTAAGAGATCTCGGCCTGGAAAAAGCTTACATTTCCTCACATCTTTTTCAAAGTTTATCCTAGATAACTACCTAGACCAAGATATAATTTTTCTAGAGCACTTGCTCGAGGAATCCTTAGACGATACCGAAGACATAATTTCCCTATAAAGTTCGATCTTTATTTAAAAGTACATTCTGCCAATTTGATAATACTAATTTCACAATTTAGTAGCTGTTTGAACTTGCGTGGAAAAATGTCGAACCACCGAACCACATCTCAGAAATCAAAAAGCACAGTAGAATATTCTCTCAATTCTTCAGTCAGGGCGGAAAAGATATTCGTTCATATAAATGTGCTCGCAACATACTCAACAGCACTGCAGGAATAATGAAAAATTAAATTAATCTTGCCTGATTGGAAGTTCCTTCCTTGGAGCTGTGACACCTTTCCTGGTTCAGCGAACCGAAGTGAATTAAGTTACATCCATTTGATTTACTTTCTTACTTACATAATTCTTGCACTTGGTAAACTCGAAAAATTTTGAGTGCATTTGAGCTTTTGCAATAAGCTTTAAGCTCTCAATACCAGAACAGTTAACTTTGTTGTTTAAAAGAGAAGATGTTTTCAAAAGTTATTGCTTCAAAACAATTAAAACATATAAATATTGTAAGAAAAAAACGTTTTTCAGTCACACATATATTCAAAAATAATTTATATTTTTTTCAGGTGTGAAACTGTTCATAATAAAATCTTGTGTATTTGGGTACGTAATCCAATAATAATTATTATGAATATTAATTTCTCCAATGAGCTTTGAAAGCTTCTATACAATATGGTAAAAACAGGTGGAATAACTACTCAAAATTGATACTCTTATCCCTTCTGGTGCTTTAAACAGGACTTGGAGGTAGCAAATAGCAAAACTTTTTAAAGATTCCACTTAAAATATTAAATTCACATAACAGGCTCTAAAAGTCGAGAGGAACGTTAGAGGTATAGTGGCATATACTTTCAATTTTTCCTTTCATAATTTATCTTTGTAAAAGTAATGAAACTGAAATATCGCTTTTACGTCGAACATAACCTCTTCTTAGTTAAAAAAAAAAATGTTTCCTAGAGTTTTTTAATTTCTGATCTTTGCCAAAGTTAAGTTAAGTTTATAAAGTTAAAATTAGCTATCATCGAAGCAATTCCGCCGCAACTACTTCATTATCGTCGTATCAAAGCGATTCCTTATTTCCTTAGCTCTCAATAGCCGTAATCAACCCTTACTCGCTGCCTTTATTGAAAAATATTGTAATACCCTTATAAATAAATTAATTCTTTAATATTTGCAATTTATTTAATTTTTGTTTCGCAATTTCACCGATGTTAAAATGTTTTTTAGTTGACTATAGAAAATTGGCTATAAAAAAACTCGCAACACGATTATCTACCGGGCAATGGAGTAGAAGCACGAGTAAGGGGTTGGAGCTAATAAATGCTACAATATTATAACAAATGTTAATAATATTAGCAACCACAATTTTTATGGATTCGCACACCCTATTGTTAGAGTAAGAAGATATAGAAAAGCTTAAACTAAGGTATAACAAATTATAGATATATTTTTGCTACGTCACCATAAATTGATTTAAAAAGGTTCTCTTCTTTTTCTAAATCGCTCCTTAACTCGTGGCTATTGGAGAAGTTAGGCATAACTTAGCTTAGTATTCCATACGACATTTTTTAGGTCAGTATAAGTATTGACATATTGGCCCTCCTTCGAACATACGTATAAATATCAGAAAACAATACCTTAATAAATTTGGAGAGAGACCCACAATTCTCTACTATTTGAAATGTTTTTTTTTGTGTTGTTGTAGCTTTAAAGCCTTTATTCTTAGCTGTACATTAACACCCCTATTGCGGAAATCTACTAAATTATAGTTGCCGGTACACTTGCCTTAGATACTATAATAGTATTTTACTTTACGTAAGGCTACTGATGCCAGTGGTCTTGAAAACGCAGACAACAACCCTGAGTTTACATTTGTGGGAGACAATATTCAAAGTATTGGCAACATTGCTCAAATTTGTCATATAAATTGTAAAATGAAACTTAGAGGTATGGAAAACAAAAAGGTTCATTACAATTTAAAATTGTTTAGTATATTATTATAGTAAATTCGTCAAGATTTCACAAAATTCCTGTTCACTAAATAACTAAGTTTTTCAAGTTAATTACTATTGGCGTTTTTAAGGAGTCCAAAAAATTGTTTACTAACTGTCAGTTTGTGAGAATGTAGAGTTTAGGCACAATTTATTTTTGTGTACTACAACAAAGCTTGATAGTAATCGATAATATACCCAAAATGGCGTCTGCCGACTCAATTGCCAAGGGTAGGTAGTCGATATTCAATCGTAATGTAAATTTTGGTATACATTTTCTGAAAGGCAATTATACTCACACTATTATAGATACGTAATACGGGTGTAGTGTTACATAAGAAATTTTGTTTCCAAAAAATTTTGCAGAGAGAGAGAATAGACATAAAATGTGATCAGAAGAATTGAGGTATTACTACTGATAATTGCTTTTCCTTTAGAGATAAACAATGCCATCCTTTGCCTCACAATAGGGCTTGATAGCTTCATTAAACTTTAGTAGCTCAAGATTTAGATTACCTTCTCTGAAATTTTCTTAGGAACTTTCTCTAAAAACTTAAAATTTGCAAATAAATCAGGTTTTTGTGCCCAAATTTCGGGTCTAGATCTGTTTAATTTCTTACTACAGTTCCAGCTCTGCTTCCGCCTGAGCACTCTGTAGGAGAATCAATGTTTATGGTAATGATAGCTCTAAGAAACAGTTATGCTCTTAATCTATTTAATTCAAAATATCAAAGAATCTTGGCAATAGCCTAAATTGAACGGAAACCGGATTCGGAAGACAACAATTATACTTAATGGGCCTAAAAGTTCAAAATGGATTCAGTAGGAACTTTTAACTTTGCTAGTTGCTTGAAGAGAATTTAGTACTGATCTATGGAGTCGTTCTTCAGCTGTTTTGTTAAGTTAAAGCTGGGCTTTAAATGCTTAGGCAACATATATAGCTTTGAATCTGTCCATAGAAACTCTAAGAATTCTCACTGAATTCTTTCCTGGTTTTTTCATGGCGAACATCCGAGTACCTCTACCTCCGATTTTTGAAAAAATAATGCAACAACGTTTGTACTTTTTTTTTTGCTATAACTTTTTTTTGTACTACTCATCACACACACAACATTATTATCACCCACCCACATGTTCAGTGCTTTCATTTGTCACTTCTCACTAAATCACCGCAGCACATATTTGCATTTAGTTTAATTATAAAACTTTCTCACTCATGCATCGACTTGAAATGCGTGAAAAGTAAACAACAACGCTGACTCATCTGCGAAATTTCGCATTTTGTTTTATTTATATTTTTTAATTAGAAAACACCAGAGAGGCGGTTAAATCTTGTGTGTTTTTCATTAGCGCTTCTACCTTCTTCATGTTTGTATGTACCTGTATTTACGTGTATGTATCGTGTTTGTTGCATGGCAAGTTGTCAACTGCCAGTAAGCGTTGCACACGGCGTATACGCAACCACTGCTCATGCATTGGAAATGCACAATAAGTAACTCAATGTGGAAAAAGTTACTCATACGACGTGCCGCTGGAAGTTTCGGCTGTTTACGGTTGCAACAGCCCAATTGTTGTTGTTGTTGTTGTTGAGGCTTGTTTTTCGGCAAGTGCTGTCAGCGCACTCACACCTACTTGCTGTCTTCGTGTATGTGTACATCTGTGTGTGTGTGTGTGTGTGTGTGTGTGTGAGTGCGTGTTGCCAGATTGCCGGTTTAATTTACAATACTTTTAATTGGAGACCACTAAAGTTTTGTATTTGCTTATTGTTGTTGCAAGCGCATACTTAACAAGATCATAGCGAATTGAAGTGTGCTCTTCCCTTCAGCTAAGAATATGTTCCACCTGCCGCAGAGGCGTGTTAGCTGCGGCGCTTGCTGTTGTTCAAGTACAAGTATGCATTTGAGATTTGTTTGATACTCCACCCCCCAGGTGTGGCAGGCGGTGAATAATCACCTAGTGGTTGCCACATTTGATTTCGCTTGCAAATAATGCTCCAAGTAATATGTCAAAGTTTAATTCGTTTTCATTTCTTGGTAATTCTAGCTTTCTGCTTATTTTTGGAAAGCCGATTCTCTGAAGTTATATGAACTTTTTTGGTTTTTGTTGAAATGCAAGGCTTGTTTTCTCCTACTTCATTGCAGAGTGAGAAAGTTGGCTAGCAAAAAAAAAAAACAAAACACAATTAAATAAATATAATATTAAGTACTTATGAAAGTTATCTAAAATATAGGCGAGCTTTCATTCAAATATTTTTCACATAGGGTTGCCAAAAAGCTAGAATAATAATAATAGAATAATATGCAATATTTTTTCATTACTTTGTGGCTTTCCACATGAAGGAAGGTCGGTTTATAAATTTCATTTTGATACATAAAAATAAAATAAAATTATTAGAGCTCATTTCTAGGGTTGCCATTGGCCAAAAATTTTATAAAATAACTTTTGGGTATTAAGCAAAGTAAATAAAGTAAAATGTTCCTTTATGAAAACACTTTTCAATTAAGAAATACGTTGTCAAAAGGTTGCCACTTCTCTAAAAGTCTTTTATGGAAATAATTATTATCAAAAGTTATAATAATATACTTCTAAAAAATTAAAAATTTTGTAAGAAAGCTTTAGACGTGAGATATTTTTGTGGCGTGGCCACATATTTCGAATTCTCATAAGTTTAGTAGAATCGGTTATGTATAAACAAATAACTAAGAAATCATTTGAATATTTTTAACATTGTTTGTAAATATTACACAGTTTATAGGGTTACCAACTACTTTTTGTCGGAATGAATGACTTTTAAAACACTATTCTTGAAAAGTATTAAAATTTTCTTAAAGTAGCTTGAAATTTATAAAGGTTGAAATCAAAAAATTTTAAGGGTTACCAATGTTTGGTTTAATTATTAAACTTATTGCTTTCTAAGAAAAACCGTAACAACCATTTTTTTATAGGATCGCTAGCTGTCTTAAACTTAACATAACAAAAGTAAAAGGCTCAATATAATATGTCAAAATGATTCCACAACCCCATATAAATATAAAAATATGTAGCAAGAGTTGCCACTTTATATTCAACATACTTGTTTAAATAAATCTCACTATGATTAATCAAATCAAGTATTTGAAAACGATATTATCTAAAAAAAATTTTATATATATATGTTCTTTATATGTCTTTATGTGTCAGTGTTGTCAAATGATCCAGAAAAGGTATCGAAATACATATATGTACACATCTCAAAAAAAAAAATTTTACGCATTCTAAACAAGTTTGACACACACATTTTGCACAGATTTTTATGTATAGTGTTGCCACCTACCGAAATTGTAATTCGATGAAATAAACACAGAGATTAAATAAACAATTTTTAGAGTGGTACGGAGAATGAGATATTAGAATTTTCCGCAGTGTTTCCTATACAGTGTTACCATCTCCAGAAAAGTGCAATTTGTTAAACTAAGTACTGAGATTAAATAAAGATTTTCAGTAGTGCTAACTTAAAAGAAAATTGTAAACAAAAATTTTGCCCTTAAATTATTTAAAGGGTTGCCACTTATTTACAATTTTAATAAGTGAATTATGAACATGAACATGAAAACGTATGTCTTATATATAACAATAAGTAATCAGTGTTAGAGGTATATTTCAAACATTTCTTTTCAAAAGTTCAAAAGGGTTGCCACCTATTTATTTAACTAACTGCGACTGTAAGTTTAATATTATAGGAGAGCACTAAAAACAGCAGACAAAATTATTGAAACAACAGGCAGTGTTTATATAGATAATTTTGTATATGCAGACATTTCTTCCAAGAAAATACAAAATAATATTATTCGCTTTGAACCACAAAATATAACACAAGCATATTCATGATTTTTCCTGCAACATAACCAATACTTAAGCCACACTAATTGAACCAACTTCCTTATGTAAAATTCATAAGCATAAAGTCGAGGATGGTAATACTGAGCAAACAAAGACTTAAAGCCTATTAAAACTGCTCAAAAGTTAGCACGACCGGCTTACGACATAAGTCAGAAACGCATACCGCATTGCATAAATCGACGCAAAGCCAATCAAAGCAAAACAAACGACCACAAGCAAACATAATATTTCTTTTTACTACAAACTCCTACAGCATATGAAGCTTTTATTGCTCAAAATTTGAAGAAAAAAATTCTCGAAAAAATTCTTATGGCAGACAATTGCACAACAAATGCCGATAACAAGCAGAAAGCTGCACGAACGCCGAATCAGAGCAGACAAGCAGAAATTCATAGACAATTGACTGACAGACACACACATAAATAGACAAATAAACAAACACACAAACAGACAGGCTGAGGGAATTTAGTATTACAACAACAGCAAACATATGTTGAAGAGTTATGATACTCGTGTCCATGCGTGTGTGTGTATGTGTTTGTGGAAATCTATTTATCTGCCTCTGTGCAGCGCAATTAAAGCCTATCGATAGGCGCTGAACGTACAAATGCGGCTAGACGCATTCAATTGCAGCGACAGCGCAGTCAATGAACAATTTATGTCCCCCTGTCGGAGTGTGCTCAGCGCCCGGAACATAGCGCTGTGCAGGCGCTGTGGCAGACAGCCACAAATTGGGCGATAGACAGCGGCGATAAGCAATGCCGATGACGCGTCGTTACGTGGTCAACAAGCAGGAGCTCCAGCCATGACTTGGCGTATGAGAAATGTCAGAATTTACGATTGAACCTAAAGTAGGAACTGCTTTAACTGTTATCCGTCTATAACCCACTAACGTAAACTTTATCTCCAGATGCCCCCCATCTTCAACCCTTCAACTCTTCAAACTCCAAATTTACTTTTGTGGCCCGATTTGTTTCAGCCATAGATGGGGCCATGAGGTATCGATTTCTTGAATAGCAATATTCTCTAAAAATAAATTGAAAGGTCTTTCTTGTACAGAACTCTTTGATCTTTCTCTCCTTCTCTTTCTTCATAGAAACTCTTTGCAATTTCCAGGTAGTGCAATGGCCAAATTCCTAAGTTCCCATGGCATCAGAAATCTCTTTTGGTACCGAAAACCTTCTGAGAGCCACTCGCATTTCAGGCTCTTACAACAAACATATCAGAATTCATTGGGCCAGTGTCTCCACGTAAGGAATCCGGGACACAATACTCGAAAACCCAACATCCGGCTCAAAACTCCACAGAAACTGGCCCCACAGAATCTTTGCACAAAAAACTGAGAAAATTGGCTTCGCTGTAAGAAGACTACGAGCACACTGAGCTCCAAAAACTCGGAATGAAATTACAGAATTTGTAGAGCTAGCTGTAGATATTGGCAGTTAAGAAGGAATGATTTTATAGACTTTGGAATTTGAATAAAATAAAATTAAGGAATAAGGGCAGTACGAAGGGTTAAAAAAATCTATGAGCACTTTTCGGGGACTTCGAAAAGGTCTCATTGCCTTTAATCTTGTCTAATAGCACAAGTTCATAGTGAGACTTAGTTTATAGAGAGATTACTTGTTACTTAAACGAACTTTCATAATGGGAGAGCATAAATCGGTTTTTGATATAGTCATAGAATAATATAAGTAGAGCTTTAATCGCTTCCTGTACCTGGCTGGTCCCTTGGCTGGATTTAATTAATTTTCAAAGTTAAGAGTAATTATGGAATCCATAGCTAAAAAGGAAATGTCCACTTTGTCTTTACCTGGTTCTATACCCGATCGGAAAAGCTGATGATATCACCTATTTAAAAAAGCCGTTAATTTTATTAATCTTGGCCATGTATTCGTGAATCTCAGATTATTCGAGATGACTTTTCGACATGCTCATTTCTTCACAGGGATTGCTTTTCTACTTGAGCCGAAACTATCGTCTCGGTAAGACCTCTGAAGTCATATTGCAGGGTCTTCCGCTGGTTTCAGCATAAACCAATTGTTATCTTTGCTTTGGACTCCACTATTGTGTCTAGTAGACTTCACATAACATTGTTCTCTTAACAATGCTAACAAACGCGAGCTAAGGTATTTTTGTTCGTTTGGTCTGATAAAATGAAGATGAAGGAAGCAGAAAAAGAAAGAAAGAGCGACAAAATTTGTGGATCCGTTAAAAATTTTAAGTCTGTAGAAGAAACTGACATTAAGTGTTGTAGAAAAACCTTTTCTTTTCGGAAGCCTGGAAGAACTCGAAAACGTACTCATATTTCGGCTAATATACCACTTAGAAACTTGAGATCTTATCTCAAGGTTGGGTTAGTTAAATAGTTCATTCTTTAGATAACGAGGGAACACATTTTTTCGGAATCTTGACAAGCTGAAAATGGCCACAATTTCGGTTTGGTATCACTTAAGAAATTGGGAATAGCACGCAGGTATTACCACGCATAATTTAATAAAACAGTTCAATTTTTTTAACACAACCCGAAAACCTTGTACAATCGAAATTCATATATTTCTCCAAAGTTTGATGGTTTCTGGACAAACCTGAGGGGTTTTTTTGAGAGGCTCACTCGTATATCTTTTGTGAAGTGTAAAGTTTTTCGAATTGTGCTATTCAGGCACCATCTCGAAGGATTTAGGCGCCGAATAAGAATCCAAGTTCTATTTATCCATCGGCAATTGCTCTTAAGGCCGTATTACTCGCGAGATAGCTCCGTCCGAAGCTTCTTGCTGCTGAGACATTTAATATTCAGCGTCATTTTCATGCTTGCAATGACTTAGCAATCTCCACGAGCAGATTTCAATAATTTCCGCCCAGGTCTTTATGATCAAACATTTCCGGCCACGAGTATGTGGTATTATGCAATTGTGTGTGCGCTTTTTATTTGCACAGATTCCGGCTATGTCTGTGCAAATTGACAAATATGACCACAATGAACGTAGGATAAAAATGCCTAAAATGCAACCAATGAACATGGTGCCAGCCAGCAGCAGGAGGTCATCGAAAGTGAAGTGGGGAGTTATGTAAAGGAAATGAGGCACATATGTATGGGTGTACGCGTGTCTGTGTGTGTGTGTGTGAAGACTTTTTTGTTGCTTTGGTGTCATACATTGTGTAAATACGGACCAGTCAGATAAATAGTCGCTCGTAAATACACACACACACACACATATATACACAGGGACGCACTTGAATACTCTACTCAAAAAACTAGGCGGTTGTCTGAGCGACAGTAGAGCCGTGGCAGAGTATTAGGCAATGGCATAAATTGACACGCAAGTCGACAAATTGATGAGCAAATAGATAGACGAATGGACGGACGAACAGCAAATAGAAAACCGAAACTGTTGGCGAAGTACAACTGGGCGGAGTGGGGGTGCCGGCAATTTGAAGTGAACAGTCTGTGGAAAAGCGCAATCCAGTGTTGAACCATGTGGGTGTGCGTCTATACATTATAAATGTCATTCACATTCCATTACGTGCATTGAAGTCGCAGACAGCCAGTGGCGGCCTACTCATTGTTGGCAATGAGTTTTCAGCTTTCCGACAATACTATTGCGGAATGCATGTGTCATGTAATCAGCCTGTCAGCTAAGCCAAAGCGTGCAGTTAGCAAACAGTGTACACAACACCAACAATGTGGCGGGAGTTGTCATTAAACACTGACCAAAATGCTCTGTCGAACTAGGCTGAGTGTGCAAATACTGAACGTCTCATGTCCAAGTTCACCCAAGACTCACACCACTTCCTTAGCGGTGGCACACACCCACTCAGCCCAAAATTCATTTGCTCATCTTTCGTAAATCACTCTGCAACTATTTAGCAAATTGTTTGTTTGTGTGGCTGACAATATAAATATTGTGTGCGCAATTCGTTTCGACTTCCTGTTGTCAGTGATGAAATTACATAAAAGTTGTATGTGCAGTCTACATGTTTTTGTTATGTGTTTCAACACACAATTGTCTAAATCAAATGCTGTGCAAATATTTGCTCTGTGCATATTTTTAGGCGCTATAAATAAAGAAAATCGCATATCATTGTCTGCGCGCCTAATTGCAGACTATATGTTTTTGTACCGCAAATATCGTAGTTGCGGTTTCTAATATTATGCTTGTGGTTGTGTGCATGTGGCTGTGCGAAATTTGTTTTACTCGTATTTGCTCATTTACATTTCGTTTAAATATTTATTTAACTTCGATGCTTTATTTGGAGCTTGAAAATTTTCTTCATTCAGTTACCAGATATAAATAAGCGACGTTTGTGTTTTCCACTAATAAATGTATGCCCAAACTCTGAGTGTGTATGCTGGCTTCCACTTCGTTGAATTTCTTTTGATGCTTCCAAGTAACTCCAGTTCTCACCAGCTCTAACATTAACTCGAAATTTAATCGCGATTGTTATTTCGGCGATGTATCTCGGTTTCAGTCGGTAAATCATAAGTGAAGATTTCCTGAAGGGGTTTGGTTTTTGGTAGATTTGAGTGCTTGAAGACCTAAAGAACTACCTACCGATGGCGCTACTTATTTTTAAACCGCTCAAGGCAGTTATCTAGTAATTTGCTTTCTGTACGGTTTAGTTTTAGTTTCTTTGGTGGGGAATGTCGAGCTGTTGTCAGAATTTCATATGTGGCAAATTTTTTGATTTGAAATGAGCCAAGATTATAGATTTCGGAAGTCCGGAAAAGCAAAGTAAGTATCTGCTCCCCATGCTCCCACAAAGATTACGTATATCTATGTACAAAAAGATGAAGTCACCCATAGTTAGATTTTTGTTGGCGCGAACACGGAGAAAGGCTATTGACGAATCAGAATCAATAGATAAGAGCTTGTACCCACCGCTACAAAAATTTTGTAGTATTTTGTTGACTTTATCCGTCTATTCCTCCAACAAATTTAAGTTCCTATGAATTTTGAAAGCAGAAAGGCTTCCCAAGATCACTTACCTCGCAACTAGTATGAAACTTAGGCGAAGTCACTACCATACTTTTTATGTTTATACGCTTCTGCACAACGCAACCTGTCATAACCTCAAATTAAAAAGGTTTAGCTACATAGGCTCAGCAAGAATGAAAATGCCCGACTTTTTATTATGCCTTCTTTTAAATATCACTACAAATTATATAATAGGTAATACTACGGTAATAATAGTATATTTTTCCCTCCCTTACGCTACCATCCACTCCTCGTCTGCACCCGAGGCCACTTCCCATTCCCCTTAGCTAACTGTAGCAGCTGCTTGGTCGCCCAATTATTATAACAGGTATTTATTTCACTCTATTCTTCATCTTCTTTGGCATCTTACACTTGACTACGCGCTCGACTAGCACCACGAACCCTTTGCCGCAGCCCGCCTGCTCAACTCCAACAAATTCTTATCAAAAATTTTTGCAACCATTTTTTCTTGTTAACCAAATGAAAATATTGTTTTGACCTAAAAAGTGAATTATGAATGGAAGATATTACATATACACACTCTTGTTGTTACTGCTCGTGTTTTTGCTGTTGTTGTTGTTGATCACACTGTTACCAAAGCGCTGCTTCTACTCCACTTCCTACTTACTTTCTTATTAGCGGCTAAAGCAGTCGAGTGCGAGAAAATTCACAGTGCAAAGGCACAACTTGCCGCACACAAGCAAATGAATGAATGAATGAATGAATGAGTGAATGAACGAATGAACCAAAGGTAAGGCGGGTTAAGCTTTAAGCTGTGGCCACTCAAGTGGCACTTGTGCTAGTAACCAGCTAAGTAATTCTATACTACTTACGCACACTGGCAGACACTTGACGTTACAGAAGTACAAAGTGCGCTTATATGTGTACGAGGCTGGTGTGATATGTCGATGCTTTTTTTGAAGTTTTTCACAAGAAAGCGTCTTATTTCCTTTCTCCACTCTTTTACGCCTTCCAGTCAGTAGTCGTACGAAAGTTTCTCAGACATACAAGAAAAGTCAACGGTGTATTCAAACCGTCGCAGCATAAAAGTTATTTTGGCAGCTTTCTCTCGAGGCGAGGCGAGTCGTGCAAATATAAGTCTGGGTATAATATATAATAATATAATATAATCCAGTATGAAGGCGCGATTTCTGAACGAATTAATTTTAAATCCCGAAGACATTGAAAGAACTTCTCGTAAAATCTATTAGCATTGCAGAAACGGTAAAAAACTTGAAGAACCCTGAATTTGTCGGACAATATCAAAACACACCACAAGTCAAATAGAAGCTCGACAAAGGATCCAACAAAGAATCATTCACTCGTTCGAAAATACTACCGTAATTAGCCTGTTGGCGGCCCAGTTCACCGCTATCTACTTTGTTGTACACTTAGATTACTTGAAAGATGCTATTTGGATTAACCCTTGATCTCTGGTCTCGTGTGAATGATATATTGTAGTTTTCAGGTATAATTTTCGGAATTGTCGAAACATGTTCCTCCAGCAAAACAACCTTGAGATCCTAAAATCATTTGAACTCCTGGCTCTACTTCCACTGGTGAATTATACTTAAGCCTCAAAAAATTTCATTCTTCGCGCACCCAATCTCAATTTACGGATTTTACCTCGGGCCGCATATAATTTTTCCATGGAATACTTTTGCAATGATGACCTTATGACCTTAAATTAGCTGACTCGATAACTTTTCGACCGAAGTTCTCACGCAGCGATTGAATCTTTCCACTGGTTTTTGCAATGGATTCTTAAAATTAATAGCTCTCTAGAAGTTTTGTGATTAGATTTTACCAAATAAGCTGTGCAAATTACTGCAGAGAACAACTCGGAGTTATGCTATATACGCCGCATATCGCTCAGGTGATCAGAATTTTAGTAGAAAGTTGCGAGATACAAAGTGTTGACCGGTCCACTTTGGACTAAGTTCCGCTCTCATTTATCACCAACTCTCAAATCCATTCACAATATTTGAGTTTAAGTTGCTGAAGGTACTTTTACTCTCAAACTCCGAATCGGAACATATCAAATAATTAACTGTTAGTCTCTAAGTCTTTCTAAGTAATGCCATTGATGCAACCGTAATTAATTCACAATCACACCTACCTAGCAAGCAACCCTCATATTTACAGGCACATCTCCGTAAATATACTTTTGTAAGCAGTCACTTATGTGTAGTTAAATGTTAGTTTCGTTGTTACTAATGTATAGAGTTGTAAGCCGAAGTTTTTGTACCATCCTCACCTCTCTCCTCGCTCACTCGCTCTCTCTTGACCATCCTCTGCCTCTCCAAATACGCCGAACTCCTTCTCGTTCATGTGAGTTGTTTGGCTTCCGTTCGCCTCAACAGTTTGGTCAGTAGTTTCGGTCGGTTGGTCAACTTGGCACATAATTTTCGGTATTAAGCGTGAACAGATTTATGAGCGTATAACTCAAATTTATGTTCTAGTTGAAATCGTAGTTTACGTTACGAAATTAATCGTTTCGCTGAATTAAAGTTTTTGAAAAGCATTGGAGAATTTTAAACTTTAAATTGACTTTATAAGTAAAATCAAGATATTAAAGTGGATGCGTTTAAGAAGAAGAGCATTGTTAAGGAGTTGAAGTTGTATTACTCTGATTACTAGCTGAGTTACTAGCTGAAGTCAATTGAATGTCCCTGTATTTTAAATATGACGGCTAGAAGCTTGCCGCTTGCAGCTTGTGGATCTCATACTCATTATATCCTCTCTCAGAAATCAGTCAGTCATTCTTCCATGATGAATAGAAGACCTCGGCTATTATTTAAATTAATGCCTTGATATTTCTCTTCCAACAAAGGGTCATAAAAGTTGAATAGATCCCCAAGCGCGTAGAAAACTTTTTAGAACGAGTTCCCAGCATGGATTTTGATATGACTTCGAAGCATTTGAACAAAGCTCTGCCATTGTATCTGTTATATTATGACTCCAAATAGTTACAAGTATTAGAGATGAGTAAAAAATCATGAATTATCGAAAACAGATTCTCGAGAAGTGATTTTTTACATGAAACCTCAGGAGAAAAATCGTTCGACCGCAGCAAATTTTATTACGCAAGCATACCATCATAAAAACTTTTTAATATTGGATGCATTATTATATATATTTATTTGGTGAGTCTAAACAAAATATAAAAGTAAAAGGTTGCCACTTATTTGCATGTTTTTTCAAAACATTTTATAAGAGAAGTATCACTATAACATAAATAAGTTTAAAAAGTTTCCAGTTGTGTAAAATTGTTGCGGAGAGTTGCCACATGTATGAAAAAATTTCAATAAAATAGTATATAACATATACTAGGGAGGGTTGCCAGCTGTTTCAAAATTCAGGTGAAATAAATTAAATATTATTGTCGAATAAATTTGCTGATCAGAGTTGCCAACTGTTTGAAATTTTTTTAAATATAAAATGCATAAAGAAGGTATGCGTACATATAAATGGGGTTAAAAAAATTTACATTAGAAAACGTATGCTGATGAGGGTTGCCAAATGTTTCAAAATTCAATTTATTAAAATTGTTCAATTAAATTAAATAGTATGACATGGGCAATCAAATAAATAGGTCGAAGAAATAATGTTGTTGAAGTTAATTTTTAAAAGGGTTGCCAACTGCTACAACTTTTGTTATTGTAAGAATATTGTTAAAATTGTTGTAAATATTGTTTTAACATATAATAATCTCCACGGAGATGAAATTTCCTGTCGAATTTTAGTCACTGTTGTAAGAGCAAAGAGTTTAAGAAAAATATGTAGGAATGGCCATATTAGTACTACCTCAGGACCAACATTAATTCCCTGATATAAGGTTTGAATTCATTTCAATAAAAATTCTCTCTTTTCACTTCGCTCATTTCACTAGTGGCTCTCTAAAATAGTTGGGAGCCCCTAGTGAGTATGCGGTCCGCAAGGGTTGAGCGCACCAGGCACAATCAGCAATAAGCGCTCAAGTACAGATACCGTAAAAAGATGCCTACACATGTGAAATGTCTCTGAAACTCTTTGAGTAACTGACTTTCAAGCAAATGCATTTAAAAAACATTTAACAGCCTACTTTTCGGCGTCATATGGAAGAGTGTAGGAGCAAGGGAGCAGAGGGTGATCGCTTTCAGCACTTCCGCTTGCATTTTATGTGGGTTTACAGTGGGGTTACAGTTACAGTTTCACACATAAAATATTCACATAACACTTTTCGTTGCATACCAACAGGCGCACAGGGCCATTCACTTGTAACAACGCACACCCACGCACATTTTTTTTTCACGAATATTTGTATGTATAATTGTGTTTGAACCCCTCCTCAACTGTGCACACTCAACTCTTTAATTTCTCTACCACACACATTGTTGCGAATGCCGTATATTCATCTGTGTATATGTGTGTGGCATTTTTGTGTTTGCACACATGAAAAAACAAGCAAAATTATTTCAATTTTTTTGTTGTAAATATGTGTAAATATATTTGTGTATCATTGTCTGCTTTACATGCATTTTTCAACGGTTAAACACACAGCCATTTCATTTGGTTGGCATTCTGACGCCTGCAAGTATGCAACAGTGGCTATTTTTGTTGATTTACTTCTCACATCCGTACATATATATGCCGCAGCGCTGCGCTACCCTGCCATCACTCATTCATTTATGCACGCACTCACATATTCATAAGAATATATACATATACACAAACATAAGCATATACACATATATATATATACATCTGTATTATTCATTGTCTTGTTTTTAAGCTGTTTGTGGAATTTCGCACAAATTTCGATGCACCAACATGCGCAATGCTTACTGTTTGCAAGTGCGTAGGTGTGTGTTAAAGTGAAAAGTGAAAGGTGTATTGTGCGCTTTAATATTTAAAATATATGCTCTGATTGCCGACCGAAAGGGATATTGCAAAAACGCAATATGTGTAAAATGAGAATAAAGGAAACATCTTTGCCGCCAGCAAACATTGCTACAATTACAACAGATAGGGTTTAAATTAAAGCTCACAGTATGCCCCAATAACGGATTTTATAAGGTAGCATAATAAAATTGAAGAAGCGGTACGCCTCGGATTAGAGATACACAATTTTTAATAAAAAATTTTCGAAATCATTCCGAAAATTGGTATGGTCGTTGAATTGGTCTATTTTTTCTTCAAAATAGTTGAATTTTTACAGTTTGCATTTCTTCGCTCAAATGTAGGCAACATTTTGGTGATATTTACTGAATTCTCAGAAATATTTCAGTGAAAACGTTGCCTATATTCAGGCACAATTTAGCAAACACGCACACCTCTTAGCGTAAGATGTGTGGTAGTTAATGATTACTTTAAATATTTAGAATTTCGCAGGGGGCTTTTTTTATTCCCAAGCGAAAATATCTGATACAATTTTAAATTTAAAATACAAATAATAAAAAATTAAAAATGCCAAAAATTTTATACAAAGCGAATGAGAGATTGAAGGGAGAGGCCTGCGCTTACCGTTTCATTGAAACCAAAAATGTTAAAACTAACATTCCCGTTGTCGGTTACGAATATGTAGTTATACAAATAGTGTGGTTAAAAACTAGAACACCGTCTTGTCCAACTTATTCCACACTCTTGGTCTCAACTCAATTTTCCTTTACGACTAAAATCGGACTGCCGACAATATAGCTGTTTTGCCAAGGCTGAGTGGACAAGACAAGGCAAGACAACAAAGATGTTATCCATCTGTCTGGATGTGGAAAGATTTAGAATAAAGGATATTTTTAGAATACAAGCCACCAGAAACTTATATAATTCGACAATCATTCATGGAAGAGTAAGATGAGCTCAATTATACCAAAAAGTTTTGGAGTTGACATTCGAAGGTGACCTTCAATTATTATTGATTACATTTTATTAGAAAAGAAAATATTTGATTAATATAACTACTCGAGAGTATCTTCCAAGACTGCCAGAATGTCTATACAAGGCTCAGGACACCCATTGAAGACTTTATAAAGGAGTTGGAAAACATGTAAAAAATGCTTAAAAGATAAAAGCGTCATGCTTAAATTAAAGTTTAGCTGCAAGTTTATATTCGACTTTAAGTTGTGGGAGACATCTAAAAGCTCACAAGTTGAAATTAAAATACTGAATATTAAAATATTGAATATTCGAATATCGAAATGCAAATTAGTATGTTAAAGCTAACTTTCGAGCTTAAATTTAAATGGGTTCAATTTACACCTAGAGCTTAGCTTAGTATTTTACGATTTTGTTTTTGTTTTCAAAGCTTAAGTCTACATGAAAACTTTGAAGCTCAAGCTCTCTTGCATAAGCCAAAGCTGCGATTCATTGGTTTGAAATCTAGGCAAATCGACAACAAGTATATCGGATATATAATCCCCTTAAGCATTTTGAAGATCGACTAAAAGACTTCTCGAATTTCGTTTGACTCTAAAGCTCAGTTTTCTATATATATATATTGCCTTTAAGGGTTTTCCACTTTCTCATCTAACTCTTTCTACAATTTCATACTCAGCCACACTTTTTTATGTACACCCATTTCTTCATTTTGTAATTACGAACACCACTTTGCTTCATTATTCCACCCACTCGAGCGCGAAAGAATGAAAATAAAAGGATACACAATGGCATTTTTTTTCTCTTCCGTTATAGTCTTTAGGAAAAAGTGAAAATTTCCTACGTCAATGTCAAAGTTGTCGGGTCGCATGAGTATTTACTTAAGTACCTAGCATTCACACACACGCACAAGACCTGTTTATATTGCCATTGTGTTTATTTACCCACACAAATGTCATTTGTGCGTTGGGCATATGTGTAAACATAGAGTTTTTTCCTACTCATACATATTTACACAAGGGCACACATTTATTTATTTCACTTATAATTGCTCACGACCCGTGCACATACTCATTACATTTATGCTTAGCCCTTGAGCAACATTTTTAATTACAAGTATTTACTATTTACATTCCTATGTATGTATGTATGTATGTATTTCTATGTATATACAGGTGTGTGAGCTATGTGAGCAAAGTGAAAGCTTATCTACGACACGTGCGCATGACACACATACTAATACATCACCCTGTCGAGCAGTTAGACTAATTGTCTAGCTCATTGTTAATGTTGCAGGAATTGCCATTGCTGCGCTTATCCGCCTGCGCCTGAAGTTATGCTTGTGTATGTGCATAATATGTACTTCAAGGTACATATGTCATTATTAAAGTTATGTAACAATGTGTATATGCTTGCCAACTTTCATTGCATATTTTAAAGCCTCTTAAACATACATAATAAAATTCGATTTCTTTTCTATCTACCAATTAATATTATTTTCATTTATATCAAATTGTATAATATGCTACATTTTGCTAGTAATTTTGTATACTTCCAACCCAGTCGAACCAAGCCCAAATCGAACCAGTTTGCATACCTATGTGATATAACTCGTTTTACAAACGATTGCATACTTTAAGGCGCTTATTGCAAACTTCATGTCGCTTTACTACAGGTTAATTTCAGTGTTTGGTAACAACAAACGTATGGTTTCATAATATTTCTCGTTAGTGCAAATGCCATACAGAATTTCAGTTATTTAACGTAGCAATATAATTGGGTGATGTGCCTAAAAGTATGCAAATAAAATTTTTAAGATGTTTGTTTAAGCCCATTTAAGTTTAAAGTAAAAACGTAGCAAAATATTTAATAAAAAGTATTTGCAATTTCAAAGATGATGACATAATGTAAGTGTGAGCTTTGAGCCGTAAGCTTAGTTAAATATCGAGAAAAATAACAGTGCTTGTATTTGTACCAACTAAAGATGGAGCTAATATATAGGTAACCTACAGTCTAACATACTTTAAATTATTCAATTTGAAGTCAAGTTATTCAAAATAAAGTTCAGGCGCGCATACCAGTGCTTTCAATCTTCAGTTTGATCAAAAGCTAATAATTGAATGGAACATTATCGCTAAGTTTAAGGTCAGCTTAGAGTTTCAAATCTTAACCTAATATTAAATCTCAGCTACAAATTTAGAGTTCTAGTTTAAAATTGAACTTCTTGCTAAAGCTCTGGCAAGGTTTTGAATACGGAAACTCTTGATAAACCCTAACTTCAAATTAAAGCTTAGGTCAGTTCGATTGTAATTTGAGTTTTAGTTTAGATATGCTTCTACGTAACTGAAATTCTTGCCAATTGCCAAAAGTAACTCTGTTCAAAATATGCTTTATTTAAAATATATGGAAGCTTTCAGGGAGCTTTCCGATACATTTCAGAAAAGAAACATAGCGCTGGATTTTTGAGTTTTATATACGACATATTTATATTTTGTTTGACATTTGAAGCCAGAAACAGCTGTTTGGTACCACAACTTTGAGAAAAAATAACGCCGTGAAGTGCGAAGTGCCTGTTCTGTGCTTAGCAAAGAGCTTTTTGGGAGAGCTTAACGTTCAGTTAACAGTTTTTGAGTACGAAAGTTGTTTTTCAAATGCAGTATCTCCATAAAATTTTCAGTACACTAAGAACATAAAGCTCTTGCTATGTTTGCTTAAAAAAAAGCTTGAACCACTCATTATATTACCTTATGATAGACTGCTACTAATCGACTGTTTATGCAACCCAACTGGGTAACATCAATGAGGTTTAGCTGTTAAGAGCTGTGAGTTAGGAGCTTTGGGCTTAAAATCTAGCTTTGGATTGCGTATAAGGTCGAAGTTAAGTTGTGGACAAGTTTGAGGTTGGGGTTTTTTTAATGATTCTACACTGGTTTAATATTATGGTTGAGTTTAATATTAAAGTTACGGGAAAGGTTTAAGCAAAAGTTAAGTTAAAGGCGTCAGCTAAAGTTAAATTTATGTTTATGTTTGAGGTTAAATTTATCATTAAGTCAAATGCTTAAGTTGAAGAGAAAATTAAAACAAAGTTTTGCATCATGTTAAAATAAGATTAGCGTTATTGCTAAGGTTAAATTTAAAGTTAAGTTTAGCTTAGTATTCATTGGTGGAAACTTTTTCCGCACAAATTATATTTTCTTCAACTTAAAGTAGCACACCGGGCCACAATGATATGAGAATATTCAAATTATTTTTTGCTAGCTCCACACCACTTCACTGCACCGAATTTCTTATACATTCTCTAATAATTTTGGGACGCTAATGACCGTTAAATGAAGTTAAAAGGCAATAAAATAAATTGTGCACGCAAAATAAGATAACAGAAATTTAATAGGCAACTTGAAGGTGGTCAACGCAGGTCACTTGGTCGCCAATGTGGAACAAAAAAGCACTTTGCACGCTGATTGCGCCTAAAATTATGTTACGAAAGCGTAGAGAAAAAATATGAAAGATGTGCTACTTTAGGCGTTGCCATTAAATAATGCACATAACTGCTCATCTCTGTGAAGCTGCTTCCTTTAAAAGAGTAAAAGGGTCGCGAGGGTGGCAGTACTTTCCAGCATAACCGCAGGCATTTTTTTTCCGAGTATGCTTTAAAATTTTACAGTCAATATTTTGAGATGTCGACGCACTCACGCCCACGAAATTTATGTTTTAGAAGCAAAAATATACAGCAATAAGAAAAAATGGCAAAAAATAAAACAAAAAAGAACATTGAAAATTGTGTCCCCTGTCCATTTGCTTTGCAGCTCTTTAATTTGCGGTTAGTAACCGCACAGCAACGAAGTTGCGACAAAAAATTAAATGAGAAAATGGCAGCCTCTGTTTGCCAGTCACCAAAATATCAAGTCGCACGTTTCGACGCCATAAAATAGACACACAATTTTGCATTTTCTCCCCACCGCAAATTTACTTCTCACATTCCTATTCCATTCTCTTTCATTACCCAACTGCTTAACTTTCACACTTCGTCCTTTCGTTGTTGCTTTTTAGCTAATCTCACTACTTCTGACTACCTTCAAGTTTAAAGCATCTAGCCTACTTTTAGGCGCCAACAAGGAATTTCACTTTTTACTATTGCGCCGGTACTCTTTTGACTTTTTGGAGAAGAAAAGGTGTTTCATCGCACATTGGAGAAATTGTTGCACTTTTTTTTGTGTGTGAGTCAAAGATATTGCAATTTTTCTTTATAAAAGTACAAAATTTTTATTGGCAAAAACATTTGGCACTGTTATAATGGCATGTTATATCTTCTGGATATAGATTTATCTCAAAATTTTCATTATCAGTTTATATATAATGTTAATTTCCAACTCATGCGCTGCTACAAAATCTTGCATCTAACACTAGGAAATGCTAAAATATTAGAAATTTTAGAGGAATAGCTTACGGGTGGTTTGTGTTGAGCTCTAAGTCATGCGTTGACACAGTGAGTTATGGAAGTAGTTGCTGGCTTATATGACTATACAGGTCAAACATATTTATTCACGTACGAAATTCTATTTTCACTGTGAAGCCTCGCTAAAAAGGATTTTAAAATGGTAGAAAAAATAAATAAAAAATTTACCTTTAAATATTCATGTAGTTATTATTGAAATAAAAATAAAAAAATATTGTGAATATTTTTTTTTTATTTCTTTTTTTTCTTGTTTTTGCTAAGAGATCGCTCATTTGCAGAGTTTTATATTTTTTAAAAAAGCTATGAACACCCGAACTTATTTTCAAGGTATTTGAGATTAATTTATTTTTCCTTAAAGAAAAGCCTGAAAAAGTACCTTACCTACAGACTTACATTAACAATTTTTTACAAAAATAGCATAAAATTAAAAAAAAATCGAAATTGCAGTAGTGGGAATTCAAGTTTTCCAGTTTTAAAAATATTATTTGAGCTGAATATTGGTGGGGTTTAAAACCATAGTTTTGGACAAAACTAAAGAAATTTAAAAAAAATTTGCTGTTAAAAATAAAGAAAAGCAATATAAAAAGCAAATAAAAATTTTTTTCAAACAAAAATAAAAAACAAAAATATTTCCTTGCATACAAAATTATTCAGGTATATTATTTTAGAAAATTAAAAAAAAACATAAATAAAATAAAAAAAATTTCTAAAATTTCATAAAAACAATATTTTTTCCATAAAAATTCATATGAACTTTTTTATTTAAAATTTTGAAAAGATTTATAAATCTTCAAAATTATTTGAAGTACTAAAAAAATATTAATAATTATTAATATTAAAATTTTAAATATCATTATCGAAATTTCTTCAAAAAAGTTGTGCGGAAGCTAAAATTATGAAAAGTTTAATGCGTGTCAAAACCAAAAACAAAGTACTAAAAACAAATATATTTGCTTTTAGCAGCCATTTATTTAAGCTGTAAATCACCGCGAAATATTTTATATTTTCAGCATATTTTAGATTTTTTTAAAACGTCTTTTTATAGAAAATTTTTCTAAATGTTTACGCAAAACCAACATTCGTTATATTCGGGTTCTACTGTACTATAAATTATGCTGCAATTGTTTTAAATATGTATATAAAGTGACCAGCAACATGTGGCAAATGAAAATTTCCAAATGTGAAATACGACTAAATATATGAATATATAGTAAACATGTATATATACACACATACACATCTACATACGTATATTCATATTTATGGGTTTGTATATTTCGACGAAATAAATTACCTTAATTTGCAAAGCACTCCGGCGCGCCACAAAGTGAAAATTTATAATGCGCATACTTGCCGTATCAACCGACTTATATACACATACACTCATATACATATACACATGCTCACATACTCACACACATGGCGGAAATAAGTCCGTTTTCCGCACGACATACGGGGCGTATGAGTAACCTACAAATGTGAAAGCGCAATTGGGTTTAGTTGCGCAGAGCCCCATACACAGCCACATACAAACAAACAAATGTTCAATCATACACCAAGTCAATACCAATACACACACATGCACATACACATAGAAATGCACACAGATGCATGGCAAATGTCTTAGTAACAGCAATATGCACAAATATGCAGCTCATTTCCGGTTGCTTGCTGAAGCTGTTATTGTTTTTTGGCACTGCTTACTATTTGTATGCGTTACCACTGCACATACACCACAACAGCTGTGGTTATTGTTGTTGTTGCTGTGTGCTGCAGCTGACTTTTGACAAAGCAACTTGAGTTTGTCGAATGTCGTCGTTGACTTGGAAAAGACAAAATGTTGCCGTCATGTAGAAGTTGCACAAGCGCACGCGGCTGGGTGCAGTAATGCATTATATGCACAATAATATACACAAATATGTGTGCAGTTGTATATGTGTGTTTGTATATTTATGCATGTGCGCCTTAATATATTTGTACTGCCTGCTGTTGGCAGCATTTTCAATATCTATTAGCAAAATTTTTGCGACAAATGTGTGCCGTAAACGTGCTTACTGTAATTTTAATAATAAATGCACCAACACACATGCAGTTCTTTGCTCTTATTACATTTGGAAGCATGCCTGTTCGCCCAACTTATTTAATGAACTTTTCAATCTCTACAAAATAATGACTGAAATGGTTAGCAGTTCAGCTTGGGTTGTCATGCGCTGTGGTAAAGGTATAATTTTAAACTTTCCAATTTTCGGGATTATGGTTTCGGAATGCCGATTTTTCGGGATTCGCTTTTTATCTTACATTTTGTTATAAAACGGCAATATTATGAAAATAGCGACTGAGATTGGGAGTATTATCAGTCTGAATCTTATTTACAGGAACGCGTGGAAAATGTTATGTGTAATTTAAATGGTCAGAATCCTCTCTTCTCGGACACCGCTGTAATTTACTTGGAATTTGTAGGGCCTTTAACCATATAATGCTACATATTAAAAGCTAGTTTATCTATGCCAATCTGCGGCATATTCATGCAGAAACTGTGAAATATACACACGTACATACGTTCTGATATCAGTTTCCTTATATAAATCGTCTAGTTAACTGAATTAACCGTAAAAGTTATGGACACAGATATGGTTCACAGATAATAAATCAAAAAGACTTTCGAGAAAAATCCCGACATTTCAGTACCATAAATTTCTGATCCCGAAATTTTTCAATTCACTAATCTATCTTATATAAAGCGTACGGTTAACTGAATTAGCCATTGAAATTGTGGTAAGTATGCAACATTCACAGTTAATAAATCAAAAAGGCATTTCAGAAAAATCCCGAAATTTCGGGACCATAAATTTCTGATACCGAAATTTTAGAATTCAGAAATGTATCTGCAATCAAATACCTTAACAACATGTTAATTTGTTACAGGTCTTAATAGCACGCCATCCAGCATACGACCCTTCAAATTGCCTTACAAGTTATATTTCCTGCCTACTTTTAGGCGTCATTGCTCCCATTAAGAAAATTTCTCAAAATCTGCCACGTATTTCATTTTGTCTTTATATCTCCACTTTTTTTTTAACAACTCACGACATGTCAGCGCACTTCCACTGCATTGCTGCTGCTTGGTTCGAGTGCACATGTACTCTTTTCGCCTTCGTCAAATGCACAAAATGGCGAATATGCAAACGTAAGTGCATACATGTGTATGAATGTAATTTGTTTCGCAGTTGAATGCAACAACTAACTACGTTGTTGTACAGGAAATGTGAAGAAAAATTTATTTCCGCTCCAAATTGCACGCGTTTCCTCTGTTCGTTGAGTGCAGTTGACTTTTAATTTGTAGCTTGTTTAAGTAAATGCTGTTAATATAGTGAGAGAGGAAAGTGATTAGTTTCTTCTGATACTAATATTTAGACTCGTATGCAAAATTTTCTGATAAGAATCTCTAATTACTACATTCAGTTCGACCAATAGATACTTCTACAAATTCTGGCTTGGTTGGACCTTGTTCACTTATTTGAAGGTCATTCCTGGATACATTTATAACTACACTATTTACTGATATATAACTTTGAAGCAGTAAAAGGGACCTGACCATCCTCGAAAGATCATACCTATTGAGCTCTTTCAGACAAGGCTCTCAGATTTATACTTTTAAGAGCATGAAACAAAAAAGTTCCTATTTCTACAGCTTTTGGATTTTAAGCGCCTCTATTTCCGAAGATTTCTTATTTTATGTTCGTAAATTTTGTATTTAATCAACGGCTCGGCGAGGGTTCTAGGCTTGTTCGCCTGGTTATTGTCGTTGATTGGTTTTTTTTTCTCTTCGGTGAACCGAACTCTTCGGTTGCCTCGGTATGTTTCAATCAGCAGTGTTCGTTCTCCTTCCGTAGGTCGCTTCCGGATTTATCTTCCATATTTGATCAGTGTTAAGACATTATAGCATTCTACGACTTACCCTCTTAGGTTTACTGATTTGATATTTCGTTACAAGAACGTGGAGAGTTCTTTTAACCATGATAGGTCAGGGCCTCCAGCAAAACTTTTTGGCCAGATTTTCTCGTCTGTTACTAGGCTAGTATTAATGCACCTTCCACATTACATCAAAAGTTTGTGTTAGAATTCGATCCCCAAATACCCACATTTCTCCAGATGAACGAGTTCCGTTGACTACAAGCAAAATTACAGCGGAAAACTACAGAGCCTATATTTTCGATGTTTTCCATGAAGTTCGCAAGGTACGAGCTAACCGCTCAATATAAATCACGAAGGTAAACGTGGACACCAATTTTTCAACTTTTGAATATAGTTCGACTTAATCACTATAGTAGCTTTGTGATGGTGTTTCGAATCAGTCAACTCCCTTTGGTTCTATATTTTGCTCAAGTTGGAATGTGGTTCCAACATGAAGGCAAACTTCAGCGCCGTCACATTAGAACTTACTACCTAGGTAGCATTTAAGCGGTTACCGATCATTGTCCTAAGACCCTTCATGTTATGTTCAAAAAAAATGTGCTAGGAAAGTTCAATGTTGAGCTCTCTTATAACATTTATTAATACCGCCAGTATATAACGAATCACTAAGTCCAGTTCGGTATATCTGGATGACCTTTGTATTCCTCCGATGTATATAAACGATATGTCTCTGAAATATACTACTATAGAGGAATATGCCGACGGTTTCAATCCTCTGCCTTTGCTACATTTTGAGAACCAACATATTAGGCCTGAGACTAAAATCTTTTCCAGCACTAACTGTACGTTTTTAACGCCCCGAAAGCCAGTTCAATTGGCTGTCAAATTCATTTTCTATTCGTAGTGTTGTTGCAAGTTTTCGTTAAATTGTTGTTCTCGGCGTTGTCGCCAGCAACTTGTAAAACATTTTTGGTCATTTAAAAGTTTCAGCTTCAGCTCTGGTCTCTAAAGTCTTTCGCTCTTATATTTCCCTTACAGCGAAATTGGTACCGCCAACTTTTTTCGTCTAATTTCGAGCTTTCAGCACACACGTTGCCACTTGTGCAACATCAAAAGTTGACGGTGACAACAACAAAAGTAATAGCTTAAAAGAAAGGCAATCAAGACGGCGAAGAGACAGCCAAGCCAACAAGCTGGAAGCTCAATGGCCATCCACACTACTCACACACACATTGCCTCACGGTTAAAAAGTCGCAATGTTTCCGCAAGATGTGTAACTACCGGCAATTTTGTGTTGCTTACATAAATGTAAAGCAAAGTTTTGACACAGTTTTTGACTGGCAACATGGTCGTTGGCCCGTCGCCGGCTTCCGCGTCTGTGAGTCGCTCATCTCCACGGACGACGGGCTCGAGTATTTTAACAAGAAAACTTTTGTAGCAATTTTGTACACTAATAACGAGTGAGTTGCTGTACGAGTAAGATGGCAGCGCTGCTGTTGTCAATATCTTGTCATCACAACAACAATACTAGATATTTGAAGTCAATATGGGTTGTCTATCTCATAAATGTCTTGGTGCTTACAAAGGAACAAGTTGTGCGAAACAGTTATTGGGTTGATTCTCTACGTTCATTACTTGGTTATAGACTTGTGTTGTAACAAAATCATATTGTATTGCCTACTTTTAGCGACAGCGCTTACTTTTCTAGATTGCCTTTATTAAAGCCTCATATTTTACTAAAAAATATGTTTAAAACCAAAAGGCAGTGCTAACCTTTACAGTGTTTAATTACTTCAAATAAAATTCTTTTGTTTCACCACACGAATTTTATAAATCATCCCTTTCAGCCGGAAAGTATGCAATGTATTTTAAAAAACTATTTAATACGCCGTTAATCATGTCCGTGTGTATGAAAAGCTGATGTTATAAATCAAAGTGGCTTTAATGAATTCAAAACCTCTCGATTTTATATTTGCATGAGCGAAAATGCTTTTGGGTGTAATATAATACATATACCAGAAAAGAGCACCAAAAATAAAAGCTTATGTATAAAAATATGTCACATATGTATGCAACGGTATTTTAAAATGTGCGCTTATTGTCACAAACGTAAGTGAGATTAGGGACCACAACAATTTAGGGCATAAAGTAATACGTGGTGTTTATGGTATCCATAGAGGTCTTCTCTATGAGAATTTACGCAAACGCTATCTTCTGATTGGACCTTAGCTTTTCTTCATCTTGCCATTTTTTTACCTACCTTTTAAATTGAGCTCTTCCTAATCTATTCCCTTATGTTGATTCCACTCTCTGGTTTTCTACTATATATAAGGATCTACTTTATAGAAGATATATCTTATACCATTTCCTATCAAGAGAGTTGCTATCAAAAGGATTTCCTATCAAGAGAGGACCCACAAGTAAGAACTTTCTTATATTAGGTTTTCTTAATTGCTCATGAGGGCTAAAATGAGATATTACCTCTTGATTGCTTCTATAAAACATTCTATATCCATACCGTAAACGTTTTGGATTTCCTTTCGAATCAGACTCATTCACTCAATTTCGTATCTATATTGAAGAAAGCTGATCTTACAGCTAGGTTGTTTGGTTCAATAATATTTGATTCAGTTCAGAAGTTTTGCCATCACCAATATCTGTCGATATTGAGACCTCGGACCGCAAGAAAATTATCGAGCTTTGAAACAACCCCCTGAGCTACCCTAAAGGGAACCTCAGTCAGAAGCACGTCAAATCCAGTGGAATGATTGTTTTGGAGCCTGGATTCCGGAGGCTGTTAGTCTTCATCATAAACACTCGATCATATGATTTTCAGATGGGTCACTCGGTTTTCATTTTCTCTCGAGGTCTCAGTCATTTTGAGGCAAAGTGTAAAGTTACAAATAAAGTAAAGTTGCAAAGCTGAGTCTTTTAGTAGAGATAGAAATATTAGTTACACTTAATTGCTCAACTGGGAGGACCAATGTAACATTTAGCTTAACGCCGCATTATTTCATCAGCAGTGACAACCGTTAGTCTAAACTAAAGGCTTCCTTGAGATTTCAAGAGCCTTGAACTCCGTCTTTAGACCATTTCTGGTCAACTCACTCGAGCCCTACTACAAATGAACCGTCGTCGAGTTCCTCTACTACAGTTTGTTGTATGAGACTTCTTCATTTGGGTTTTACTTTTCTCTGTATAGTAAAAAAATTCCATTCCCATCTATGTTAGATAAACTTGCATATCATTCCTTCCTATTCTCTCAAAGCTCCGCTAAAACTTCAGTTTCCGGTATTCTCACTTGATCCTGAATCTTTGAATTTATATTTTTTCCACTCAAGATAGAACACGCTTGCCGAAAGCCCGCTTTCTGTTAAATTTTGAAGCACAACAATTAAGCTTTCGCAACGCAACAAGCGCACCATGCACCCCTAAAAATAGTAGCTAAAAAACATGGAACTTTGTTTGTGAAAGGAAATTTTAAACGAATTTTTCGTTAGCCAAATGTTGACAGGCAAAAACTGCACACGTAATATTTCCAAATTCCACAATGGGTGCATGAACAAAAGCGTCGAACTCGCAATGGACCCCACGGCAACGGATATATCTGGCATTAAGGCATAGTCGATTGCATTCATTGGCGATTTCTGTGTTTTAAATTTTTCTGTTTTTCGTAATTTTTTTTTTGTTCGGGAGCCTGCCTTGTTTTTGAACGCTCGACATTGTCATATTCAAAATAGCCGCGCTTAGCATAGCTTTTCAACTTGTTTGCCAGCGAGTTGTTTCATAAACTATGCAGCTTGTTGACAATCGCTGCAGCAGCCATTTTGATTCGCTATTGTTTATGGACAAAATTTTTTGCCCAGCCGCTTGCTGTTAGAAATTTTCTTTATTCACACGATGATTTGTTATGCTCGGTTGCATAAAGAATTCGCAACTTTTTTGCTCGTTTTTGTGGGTAGTGCAAATTAGTTCGAGTATTGTTCAATGGGCAGGCAATAAGACATATATTTTTAACGCTTGTTTACAGCTACTGAAACTAATCGAGATAGTTATAGAGTTATAGATGTGAAAATGGGCAGAAGGCGACCCGGAACATGTCTGTCCATACCAATGATCGTAAAAATTCTGAAATCTTCATGAATGGACGAAATCGGAACACTGCCACGCCCACAAAATGCTGTTAATCGGAAAAGTATAAATTGTTATATCTAAATGAAAAATTAAGCTGCAAAATGGAGTCTCAAGGTAAAGAGGGGGACTGGGTTTGAATAATTTTGAAAAGTAGACATGGCACCGCCTTCTATGGGGTTTAATGTATATATCCCAAAAACTACTAAAGCTACATCAGCCAAACTTAATCAAAGCATCGCTCTCTAGCATTTAAGAAACGGTGCGAAAGTGGGCGTAATCGGATAGTGACCACGATGGCAATAAATTGAACCTAACATTTGTAAGCCCCGATATACCTAACATGCGTACCTCGGTACCTTCGGCTGACTGTAATCCGACAAAATCGGTTAATATGCGAGTTATCTTAATGAAATCTTAATGAGAATGAAAGAATATTTTTCCAGTAATAAAGTGCCCTGGTGCCAGAAACTCATTAAACCGGGTAAAGAATTTCCCTAGCCCCCAGATATCTAATAGCAGGCTTCTTAAGCCAGCGTTTGGCTTTATGGAGTATATATCGGTTAATATGTAACATATCTTAGCAAAATTTGAGGAATTTGTAATCTCGGATATTGTATGGTTTGATGCCGAGAAAGGGTAAAATCTGTTCATGAATAACTCCTGATGGACCTAGGAACATATATCTTAATTAAAATGCATTTTATTTTATTTCAGAATCAAATTTCTTCAACTCATTGTAGTTATTCAACACTACAATTACAGCAATTCACTAAGTTCAAAATCTTAGCACCTCAATTGCTCTGAACAACCATTTCATGGGCACTTAAGGCACACTTCGTCCACACTGACTGCCTGCTAACACACATTCCTTTGTTGCCACTGAGCGCAATAACCTCGAAATATGTGCTTTACTGACACACACGTTCACTCCACTTCTCGCTCGCCGCTTACGGCTGGAGACTGCATTGATCTAGCTAATGCTCAAGTTGAGTGACCGTGTTAACATCGGAATTACATTTCTACATTTCCACTTGACAACTTGTCGATTTCTGTTTTCATGTATTGCCATTTTATTTCTCTGCTCTATCATTTCACTTTGTGTGTGCGGTTTAGTTAGGATATAAATTCTCAAAGCTTGCAGTCGAATAAATCAGCGCTTTTCTTCTATTCGGTTGTAAGTCAATAGTTTAATGAAAAGAATCGAACTTATTTGAGTTGTCGCGAGAGATTGTTTCTAATTTTCTTCCTTTCGAAAAGTTTTGAACTGAAGTATTTCTTAATATACTTTCTAAGAAGAAATCTCTCGAGGGATCACCAATACCTTTAAGAGTTCCACGCCCAAAAATTGTCGAGTTGTTAATGCTGACGCTAAAAACCGAAGAAAGATTATCAAAGGGGTCTGAAATTTAAGAGGGCCTTCATAAATCGCACCTTCAATATCTTTTCCTTATATCCTTATAATTTTCGGTAGAAGTCTATCAATTATTAACTTTCAAAGTCGTCTGGAGAGCTTTTAACACTTTAACACTTTAACACTAGTAATCTCGTAAATTCAATTCAGCAGTCTTTTAGAGCACTGATCCACCGTATCTACTGAGCTCTTTAAGATATTAACACATTTATTTGTAGCATGTTTTTACCAGTGCTGAATTGGTTTTTAATGCGCTGAATTGACAATTACTTATCTAAAATACTGTTCTAGTTAATACAGTGCTTTCAAATTGTTATGGAAAAATGCCTCCGATTAGTAATTTACTAAATGTGTGAGTTGTTACCTTCTCAATGCGAGACCAACTCTATTCAGCTATGCTTTTAGAGAGCTGACCAACTGCAAAATTATACTAAGTTGTATAACTTACTAAGAAATTTATTTCCATCATATTTTTAACAGTGCTGAATTGATAAAAAATTCTTCCAGATGTGTTCTTCTTAATGTTATGCTTTCAAAAATGTCAAAATTACAAATATCTCTAAGCAAACGTGCTAAAACGTGGTATAATCCACACGTAGTATATAACATAGAACAGCCCAAAAAATTATATTTATTTCTTTTAAAAGTTCCACTTAAGTGAAGCTAAGATTTGTTCTTTTTAATGTGGATTAGGGCAAACCTATTTCAACACCGAGAACCTTCTGTCGGTTTAGCACTTTTGAGGAGTACAAAATATCTTTTGAGAGTGCCGAAAATTTGGTTTTAGAATCATTTCAACTTGCAGAATTTCATATAATTTGGCTCAATTGCCCAGAGAGTAAAAACAACGCATTCTAGTAAATACTGTTTGCAGGAGATTCTATCTGGATATAAAAATATGTTGTAAAAAATTATTCAAAAACAGTTAATGCAATTAATCCATCAGCGGGAGCAATATTAAGCTACATTTTTAGCACATCCAATGTCAGTAAGCATATGCTGAATTGCTTGCAAAAGCGCTGACTTGGCTACAATAACTTAGCTTGAATATTGCACTTTCATTTCTAAGAAACAGCAGGAATAACAGTCAGTAAAGGTGCTGCAAAGCTTCTAAGTGCAGCCAATAGTATAGAAAGGCGCTGAATAAGGTAAATTATGTTTTTTTTTAATAAAAAATAAGGGAAATGCACAAAACTTCTAGTTCCACTTCAATTTCCTACTGCTGAGTTGTGCTAAATTACCTCAGCCTGTCAGAAGAACACTAATTGGTCTAGTCAGTAGCATCAAAAGGCGCTGTATAACGTAAATGTACCGAAATAAGTAACCGAAAAATACGAAACTTCCGATTTCACTACAATTCCTTAGCGCTGAATTGCGCTGAATTTGCTTAAGTGAGCTGAATAACTACAAAAATAATTTAGTAGTTTATGTTGTGGCTTTTAATGTACCCCCTTTATTTTCTCATAAGAAAAAAACCCGACGAACTCATTAAAAAAATATAATTGCTTGCGTTAGTCTACTTGCAATGCATCTAAACTCACTTAATGCATTAAGAATTCCCACCAACGATTAAACGCTTGTCCTCATAGCCAAATGAAACTCTCAATCACGGCAATAAAAAAATTATAAGCTGAGCGAAGATACGCTTACAGCCAGCAAAACAAACTATACAATTGTTGTGACTGAAATTGCACAGCGTCGAGATATCGTAGATCTATTGGTCCCCCGATAGTTGTGTAACTACTTGCACTAATACAACTTTACAATGCATTTGCTTCAAGGAGTCCATACTTGTGTACGTGTGTGTAGGTGTGTGTGTGTGTGCGAGGCATGTTGCAAGTTGCCTGGCTATCACTGCAACACTTGTCGCATGTCATTCAATGCCGATAAAGGGTATAGTATAACAACAGCAGCCAGCCATGGCATGACAGAATAATTGTCTACGCAAGGACCAGCAACACAAAGTATGTAATTGTGAAGTTAAGAGTATAAGGATTGCAAGTTAAAAGGCGTTACACAAAAATGCCATAAAATAAGAGCTTGCAGCAGACCAGTGGAGGATGTGGCTAGTTGAGAACATGCTGTGAGTAGGTGGTATGTCCAGCGATACTGCATTACAAGTGGCGTCTGTTGTATATGGACGTATGCTGCTACGACTTCGATGCCAGGGAATTTGGTGAGGATGAAGTATTTATATTGTGTGCTGCAATCGATTTGCTGTTGCAATAAGCAAACAAAAAATTTATCACCACAACAACAATAGCAAGCATATTAGTGGCCACTGGCACAATAAGGACCTGGGACCTGTCAAGGACAATAATAACTGGTTAAGCACCGAGGACCAGACAGCAGCTGAACTGTTTAGGTTTCATTCCTTCCAAGTTAACATTCCCGAAATAACCGAGTTCTAAGTCTCTGGTGGGATATAAACCTGGGTCGGCTCCGGCAAAATAGACCCAACCGTGGTCGAATGCAGATATTATACGTCTTATATCTATATATATGCATGTATGTACTTATATCTAACACATAAAATTTAATTGTTTTTAAATATTTAATTTTCGTACACAAAATTTATTTTGCAAACATATATGAGTGTTCGCCACAACAATGACTTATATACTTCTCTATATATATACCACATATATACCACATGCATATATATTTATATAGCTCACCCTGCTTGTAACACACTTCACTTTAATAATTCGCTCTCTGCTTACACATACCCCCCCACACCGTTATTAGTTTTGACATGATAAATAAAATTGTCAAAGCCACTATGGCGTATGAGTAACCTCAAATGCACTTTTGTTTTTGATTCGCTGAATTCACTCTGCAACAGGGGCATTTTCCATTTGATTAATTTCTATTGCAGTTGTGATTTATTTCAAATGAAATCGCTCTCATGGAAATCAATAAAATTGCTGTTATATTTACCGTTTATTTAATTTAATTTATTATACAAAAGTGTTGATTGATGGCTACTAATGCGAATGAGCGGGTTGGTTTAAGCGTAATACCAGGCATCAAATGTTGAAAAGTACAGTTCTTCCTGTGAGGTCTTTTTCTCATTACACCTCCGGCAGTAATTGACAACTCAGGAGCACTAAAAATCGGTGCACTTTGCAATCCATGCTCACTCGGAGTAGAGTGAGAAAGTGAAATTCCGAGCGCAAGAGGAAGGGCTTCAAATGAAATTAAGTTCACGGAATATAAACTAAGCAGCTCTATGGTTTTAGGCTTGTGTGATGAGTTTTGTGGGACTTCTAACAAATAGTGGAGCGTTATCTACCCTTTACAGTCATATTTTGGGGAGGATTTGATTTCTGGTAAAGAAAAGTTTGGGCCGATTCTAAAAAGAGTAGTATGCGGCCAATTAGCTCCATAAATATTTCCACCTTCCAGTAAATTGTGAAGGTAGTAGGCGTTGTCGTTGATAAAAGATTGAGGATTGTGATTAAAGGAGATAAAGAAGCCTATTGCGAAGAAGCCTATTTCCATGAGAATATGAGAAATATCAATCAGCACTCCATTGACACCATATGACATTGACGAAATATAAATATATGTAAATGAAAAAGCTATCAGACCTTCAAATTTATCTAATTTGTTAAAATTTGCCTAATTCGCTTAGAGGACGTAGGTAGGAGATCTCTCACGCCTTTTGCCGCTGAGAAAATCACAGAAAATAGTACTTGAACCACACACTAGAAGTGTTGTCGGCATAGTTGCCGACCAAATGTCCATCGATAATTCAAATAAGCTCCACTTCTATGTTTATTTTTCAATTAATTGAAAAGCGGAACATCCAAGCCTTATTTCACACACGAACCCCCCCAATACGAAGAAACCTGGTCCCTAAAACGAAACTGGAAAATACTATTAATGCCGACATTTTGTCATCTGAATCGAAACTAGACGTAAACTAGGTCTAAAAGGGCCAGTTGTTCCACTTAAGTATTTTATTGTTATCGCATGGTATAAATATATAAACACCTTTTAAGCTCTTGAATCATGCCGCCGGCAGGTCTACGCGCCACACGATATGCTTCAGCTACGCTAACGGTTATTGCAACTGTAAGCGACCGCTTGTCCTTGGCCAAATTGGATTTATTTATGCAGCTGCATATCAAACAGCAATAATTGTAGTTAAAGCTGCAACAATCGAGAGAGCATATGAAAACGACCAAAAAGGCAATATAAAAAATATGATAAACAGAAAAATTACGGCTGGAAAGGAAACTTCGCCGAGAGAAATTTACCGTATGCAGAGTAAATAAAAGCAAAGTGTAGTGCTCCGGTGGAGTAAAGCACTTACTAAAACCATGCACCGCGCTCAACGAGTGGTTCTACGAAAGCTTCTTTGCATAGTAAACTATCGCCGTCGGAGCGCCCGCTGTTACCGCAATTCCCTAACGGCATAGTTGCGGAGGCGCAAAACCAAAAATAATTACATTACCGTTATTATAGTTAAACTCTGCTTTGAAGTGGAGTAAATAGGGTAGCCAACTAGAAGAGGGGTGGAATTTCTATATATAGAAATATGAATTAGATGAAGAAAGTATTTGAAATAAAAATAAAATTACGTAGTTTACTTGGGAACAAACCCGGTTACTGATGTCTCCCTATCATTGTTTTTGAAACTATTTAAGAAAGCGACAAAGTCGTCTGAAACTTAGTACCAAAAGAGAGGTAACGTGTATATAGTAATACCTGAGAAAATTCGGGAGGATATAGCTGCTAATATAGTGCACTTTCCGTTCAAAAGAAGCTCTTGCTTCCAAAAGGCCAGAATAATAATTTTTGTGGAGCCGCCATTGAGGTCTTTTCCAAGTCAAAATAACGAGATAATTTCTATTTAACCCGGTTGTGTCTTAAGCTTATCATCCATACCAACTGTTACACGGTCTTTAATGGCGTCTATATCTAGGAGATATTTGCTTGTGGAATATGGCTCACTTTTCTTTAATTACATTTTTACTTGCAGAAATTAACTGAAACATTAATTCTGACAGTTGTTTGATGAGTTCTCGAATTATTAGCGCTTCGGACTCATGTTAAGTCAACTTCTTGTACATGTGGACCACGATCAAGCTATTGACGAGTCTTCTCTGTATTTCTGAGTTAGAAATCTGGAATATACAGTTTTTATAGCATTGACAACAGTTTCCTTCATGAAATTTTGCAACTACCTCATTGTTTTAAAAGATTTTCATTCTTCTTCTTACCTGGGTCCAGATGCGCAAGTATCTGTAAACGTAATTACTGTTGCGAATGATGCAAAGTGAAGTAAGTTATATTTTCCTATGTCGTGTTCTTAAAGCTATAGAATTACTTCGCTCGCTGTTCAAAATTCGCTGTAATTCTCAACTGGTTTATACGAATTTTTGCATATGAAAAGACGTTGTTGTTGCTAGTTTTATGTAATGTTGCCGCTTTAGTTTAAAAAATCTAAAATATTATACTTGTACAAAGAATTAAAGGGTTCAAATATTTTTTTACTCATAAATATGCTATTCAGCATCACATCCTCATAGAAGAAGAAGCAAGATAAGATGTCATAGAGTTTGATTAAGTCTAGATGGCGATAGATTGTGTGGTTAGCGCGAATTTTTTAGTGATTTAGCTGGAGTGACGTCACCAGAAAGCTGACAGTATATTCCACTTCGATTAACAACTCAATCGTATCCATTATTAATATGTTAATAACTACTGGTAACTAACATCTCTTTACATTATCCTTGCAAAGAGATTGAAAACAATAACAGAAACTTTGCATTGCACATTATTTATCCAACAGCAGCTGTCATTTCACAAAAATGACACTACTCAAATCGTAGTTACTCAACCACTTCACATGCCCTAAATATTCGAATACAAAAACAACAATTGCCATAAATAACAGTTACACCGGTTCTCCTATGGCCAACTGCTGTGGTTTGTAATGTGGAACAGAATGTTTATTTGAAACCACTATTTACAAACGCAATCATTTCAATATCAAAAGTAAAAAAGCTAAAAGAGCGTTGAGCAGGAAGCAAAATTTCTAAACAGTTTTTTAGACGAAAATTTATATTTACTATTTATTTATATTTTAATAACTTTTTGCAACTATTGTTGCATGCAACAATGGCATGTAAATATGAGAACAGCTGTTATAGCAAAAAGTTTTGGAATATGTAAAAGTAGAAAATAATATACCAAAAAAAAATTAAAAATATAAAAATAAACACTTCACACCGTGCTGGACACAGCTCATGCTTACTTTGAGTGAATATATACCCAGCTACATGGTGCGTCACTTGCCACAAATGCTTGTATTGCATTAGTTGCATAAATTGCTGAACGCCTGAAAGTATGCTTCTATGCCATTTACTGTTTATTTGCACAGACTTTCATATTTTGTTTGGCCTTCACGTTGCTGCGCTGCCAAATTGCCAAAAATTCATTTCACTGTGCGCCATATATATATATATATATCTACACATCTCTTTACCTATATATAACACACACACACATATTTACCCATTCCCCCTTCTACCGAATAGTGAAAGTTTTTAAATAATATTGCCTTAGAGTTTTCACCATACACACATACACGCACTGTTGTTGTTCCACTTGTGAAAAATTTCGAATGTAATCATTTTTGAAGCACACTTTTAGGTGTGAATTTGTACCCTTTTCCCTTTTGTGTGTCCTAGAAACGACATGGGTTAGTTTAGTTTGCACAAAAAAAAACAACAAATACAACAAATAAAATTTTATGAAAATTTTAAAACTAACGAAAATTTGAAAATGTTAATAAATTTATAATGAATATATTCTCTATTGTAATAAATAATACAAGCAAGTGTTTGCGAACTTTCTGTGCTTTTGTGCCCTTTTTTTAGTTTCTCTGCCGGAAATATTAAAATGGTAATCAACTAGGTAGCAAAAAGTTGAATGGATTTTCATATTTAACTACTATATGCAAAAATGCTTGCAAATAAATAAGTGCTACTCCGCTCTTGTGCATCTTATATATGATTATTATAACAAGTAGTTAAGTACGCTTTCATATTTTTGTTTATAAAATTTTATAATTAGTTGCATTTAGCTCGCAAGTGATGCTCAAATGCAGCCATAGAGTTTGTAATATATTTAGTGAAAACAAAATTTATTTACTAATTTATTAGTTGTGCAAGCTTGCGGCTGTCAGAGGCCAAGGCTACAATACAATTCATGTAGATAATTAATGAAATAAATTCTTTTTTTAGATATTTTTTTGATATACTCGTACTTACGCGACTACATAGTTAGGTTTTATGAAAAACTATTTGAAAATTTTGGAAAACATGTGGCAATTTCGACAAAAAGATAATATTTCATTACACACAAATAACACTTTCTATCAATACCACACCAAAAAAAAAAAAAAAAAATTAAAAAAAAAATAATAATAATAGTAACATGGCAACTCTGATGAAAATTATTTTAGCTGTCCCATAGAGCTTGATATTTTATTACACAAATTGAAAATTTATTTAATTTAATTGTAGAATTAAAACTTGTAATAATACAATTTCAGCTCACAAGTTTATTTTAAAAAATTCATTTTTCCTTTTTTTTCTATACACTACTCAAACCGGAAAATACTGGCAACTTTGCCAGATTTTTTGCCACAGATTTTGAAAAATAATTTCATATTACACAAAAAACATTTTATCTTTTACCACATATAAAAAATTACAACATGAAAATGAATTTTTTTTAAATATACCTACATGGCAACCCTGACTGAAAACTTCTTTTTTGTAATAAGTAGTTTCACAAAATTTAACATTTTTCTACTAATAGAATTACTATTAATAATTGAAAATTGATTAATTTTCATTGTGGATTTAAAACAAATAAATGGCAACCCTGCTACTTATTAAGTAGAACATTTTAGAAAACACAATTTAATATGCCAAATTTCATTTAAAAAATACACATGCAATAAAAAAACACGAAATGCAAATTTTATCAATACCTTCAAAACAATACTTGGCAACCCTGCTTACTATTATTAACGAGAATTTGTATATAAACTGTAATAATTCCTGAAAATTATTTTGCATATTCTAACTTTTTGAACGCAACTAAAAAATATGATATTCTATACCACCTAATAAACTAATAAGTGGCAACGCTGACATTTCTTAAATAGAAAATTGTGGGCAAAACGGTTTAATACACTAGAATTCATTTTAAAAATATCCATGTAACGAAAAAAGCATGAACTGAAATAAATGAAAAAATTGTATTAATACTTGGTAACCCTGCTTTATATTGTTAACGAAAAATTTTATATAAAATGTAATAGTTGCTGAAAATATTTCTGCAAGTGCTAACCCTTGTCAACGCAACTAAAAAAACTACGTCTGTGTGAATAAATATGAGATATGCATAAATATACGGCAACTCTGGTTGCTATTAAATGTATATTTGTCGTAAACACGAGCAGTTTTTTTGAAATCAAATTTGTGAAAGAAAATTCTTTTAGTATAAATTGCAAAATTCCATCACTAGCCTAAAGAAATAAGTAGATAGAAACAAAACATGGCAACCCTGCTAGTTACTACTTTTAAGATTACGAGAAAGAGTTTAAGTTCATACTTAGGCTTTTTCATAGAGACTCAGTCAATTATTTTATACAGATTTTTCATTGTTTTCTAATAAATTCAACACATGTCAACCCTACTAGTTATTAAATTCTCTTAAGTGTGTTTTTTCTATAATTAGAATTTTAATAAGTGACCCCGAGATTAACAGATTTGGTAATTTGTACTATAATGTTGTTTAAGTGCATTTGGCAGCCCTGTTAGGAGTTAAACTCGAAACTACAATATATATTTTTGAAGCGTATTATAGCGTGAAATGGCGTGGTGTTAATTAATTTTCCATGAAGATTAATAATAAAAACTGAATAAATATATTTTTTAACATGCGGCAGCCCTGTTTATAGTAATTTTAATTTTATTGCCTAAAATGTATAGGTTACTCAGGCTGTTTAGGTTAATCCCTGGAAATGGAGTACTTAATGAGAAGAAATATTTTTATTTAACTTTTTATATTTTTTTTTGCAATTTTTTTTTATTAATTTATCCTTTCCCACTCAACCATATCTCAAACAAAACAATTCAATTGCAATAAATGTCCATTGCCAACGCGTTCGCATTGCAAAAGTGAATGAGCAAAGATGCGATAATAATGCCGAGAAACCCTTTAACGAGATGGCAGCTAGCAATTTAAACGACTTAACTTGACTGCGCTCTCATTTTCATAATAAATATCACTCGGACCTGAAATGCATTTCATTAAAAGCGAAATAGAATGGCATTTCTCCAACTGCCTGTGTGTGTCTCTCTGTGTGTTTGTGTGTGTGTGTGTATGTGCATCTGCATTTCACTATTAAATAAGGACTTTCATTTCATTTGTGTTTTTGTATTTTTGTATTTTAAATATTCTACGCATTCTTGCTCTGTCCCCTTTGCGCTTTGTTCCCTCCCCAAAGGCGGGCCAAATGTCATTTGTCGCCCTCGATTCACTTGCGAAATGTCTTTGACATCGAAAACTATCCAATAACAGCGATTATCCTATTTACATAATACGACAGGCAAACGACAAATAAGCAGACAGGATAAAGTGACAACAAAAAGCAACAACAAGAACGAAAGCCATAAATGAATAAAAAATAAAACAAAACTTGAATTGAAGAAAGTATAAAATAGCAAGCACCAGTTAAGAAACAGTCAAGTGGGGGCGGAGAGAAGCGGATCAAACGATGACTAAAGACAGCAAAACGAAAAGGAATATGTTAAAAGGTATATAAGGGAGGCAGAAGTGCGGGCGTACATAAAGATTTTGAAACCGTATCCTACCGTAATATCTACTAATATTGGTTTACAAACTCTTAGACATAACTCGAGTAATCCGTGACCTTAAGGACTGAACTCAAGTCAACGGAGGCCTTCAGATGAGTCGACTTATTAAAAGAGTGAGAGTTTATGAATAAATTTAATGGTGTTGAATGGTAAAATTTCCGACTACCGTAAACGAACGATCAGCTGTATGGATTTTGTGACAACATGGACATAGTACTGAGAGCTAAACCACAGCGACCAAAATCCCAACACTTTAGTACGTGTTGCGTAAAATGTTTAAAGCTGAAAGAGAAGTTTAAGTACTAAGAGGTCTCGACTATATTGGAATCACTAAGTAGGTGAATCAACTTGACTATTTCACCTTTGTTTGAAGCTTGGTCGCGCTAGACTTATTCCTTTTGGCGTGCGCCTCAACGTTAACCTACCAATGGATGGTCCCATAAATTTGAAGCCGCCGGATTTTTATGAAAAGCCCCTTTGTGCCAGAAATATACTTGAAGGCTTCAAATTATCTTCTAGGGAGCTTAACCGTTGCTTTGGATGTTGATCGATCTTGGGATCGCTTCGATGTCCCGCATAGATCTCGCAGTCTTTCCACTTGCCATAATTATTTAAACTTGATGGACTCATATAATTCTAACAGTTGATTCATATGGTTCTCAAATCTTAATGTTATGCATTACCGAAGGTAATCAGCCCCTGAGATTTGCGGCAATTCTACATGTAGAGCAAGATCCAAGGAATATTGCAGTTTTTAAAAGAGCAAAGGTGTCGTTGTAGTGTCTAAAGTTATTCCCCAAAGAAATTTGAAGAACACTGAAAAATATGTAGTTCTGGCGGATAGTAATCTGAGTATATCCCAATTCTGTAAATCCAGCAAGACCTCTGGCTCCACTTCAAAATAATTAGTATAGCGTTACATAATACCACAGTCCTTAAACTCATCCGAAGAGAGTCTCAATTCTAATCCCAAATAAATTTGGGAATAATTGTCGAGTTGACAGTTTTTGGCACGATATGAATGCGGTTACATAGACCCGAATGTAGTGACCCCAAACTACTATTCCTTGCGTACTTACCTACCATTACCTCCAACTCGAACAAGTTCTTACCATAGCTCAAACATAAAGTAGAGGGCCCCCAGCTCATCTACTCGAAAAGAAGAGTATGGCGTCACAGGGACTTCATTACTTTCACGTAAAAGTATACTATAATACTACTGAGCATCAAATTGTAAGTGGGTATAAAGTTGCAAATAATTGGAAAACTGAATGAAAAGGGGGAAAATGAGAGCAGCAAAACTGAAAAAAAACCGATTCCGTAGAAAACTTGAAAACGGACAATCATTGTTAAAAGCCAGTTAGAGGAAAAAATTGGAGCAGCCATCAAGAAGGGAGCACGGTTCAGACGATAACTCTGTGAGCTATGAGAGCGAATACATATAAAATACCATGGAATGCAATTAAAGTCAAAAAGCCAAGGCGACAACGGACAACTCACGCACAGAGGCAAAAAAAAAAACACAAAAAAAGAAAGAATAAAAATTCGCAATAAAATAAAAGTATTGAAAGCAGAAGCAACGGTAATGCCGGAAAGACAAAAAGTGTGGTTAGAAACGAGCGCACAACATACTCACATACAAAATGACAAGGTATTAAGGGGGTGAGCGCAAAATAAATGCAATAAAATATATTTCGCAAAAAAAGACATGCTTTTGAGCGGGAGCAGTATCAGTCGCTATGTTGTGGCACAGGATATGCGTTTAAAGAATATTGCTGTCGCGGCTGAGTGTTTGGCATTTATTCCGTTTTCGTGCGCGGCAGGCGGATATTTTTCATTGCGATCCACTTTTTTCTTTCAAACTATCAATAATTTGCTTAGCTGTGCGAATTTCAATGTAAAGTGGCAAATGAATCTGGCAAGAATAAACAACTCGACATTAAATTTGAATTTAGAAAGATAATAAGAAAGAAGACAGTACCTTAAACTCATGGTATAATTGTACGAATGTAAAAACATGCCCCTTGAAGTGATCTGAGCAGTATCAGGTCAGCAGCCAAGGCATTACCTTTTTACAAGGTCTTCTAACAAGAGACAAACTATCAACCTTAGTCACTTCGACTCTCTGTCCAAAAGCCGATAACCATAATACTGACTGAGAGACCAAGTATTTTGTTAAGCTTCTCTTCAATAATAGTTTTTAAGTCGATTTTGAGGAGGCCGATAAAGAAACTAGCTTCCTAACCTCGAAATAGGCTCGTGTACTGTAAGACTCATAACGAAGAAGAGATGGAACGATATACATAAGTTCAATCATTGGAGATTCCACTAACAAATGTGCTCTCTCTCTATCGTTCTCTCACCATGGGAATGGTCACCAGTTTGTCGTAAGTCTCTGACATTTTCTAAAACAAGTTCTTGAACGTTTGATCAAAATAAGGCAAATCGTCCAGTCGCTAAAAAATATTACTCAGTTAACCCACTTAGCTGAATTAGATTCATCAATTGAGTACTTAAATGACTTCGAAATATTTTAGCGAATTTAATTAAGTATTGGTAGGCTCAGTACCTTACTGGCAACTAAAAATTGTTCAAAGCTTCTATTTCTTTCCATACTGATAAGTAAGCATAAATCAGAGGTCGAACAATATGTCGAGATTTAATACGTTAAAGACTGGCAGCCAGTGAAAGCTCAATAATAGCAATAATGAAATAGATCTATATTCCCTTGGGAGGCTAACCCTCTTCCAAACTCCAAAAAATGACGAATCCACCAAATTTCTACATAAGATCCACGAAATTTTATCGGTAGTGATTCCTATCAGCCCAAAAAGTGTTGACTCTCGCTCCAGATCATTGACAGTTATCGAAACAACGAAGCGCTGTCAATTAAGTTCAACACTTCGACATAATTTATGGCGCTGTAAATGGAAATGCGAATGGGGTAAAAAATTTCCATTCATTTTAACTGGAAGAAGCAACGACCTCGACCAAAACACCTCTACTCATTTAGAACCGTTCGCCATTGCATAGAATGGGCAAAATTGCGGCGCAATTAATTTGGCGCATTAACATTCATTACGCGATGTTTATGGGTTGCCGATTTGGAATATTGAATAGCTGTGAAGTGGATAAAACAAGTATGATGAATGGTTGATTGGAGAAGAGAATCGCAAACAAGCAATTACCGCAGCACAATTAAAGAATATACTTCAAGGAAAAAGGAGGCAGATGCGAAGAATTCGCAAAAAGCTAATAAGTCGAAATAAGTGTATTGGTAGTGAGAATACTCAATATTCAGACTCAACTGCTAACATGGCATAGAGATTAGTCTCTCTCCTTCTTCAAGTCCAGATTTTTCCATGGGTGACCAGAGAATGCTGCATTGAGTAGCAACTTTCTCGGCAGCTGAGATATGAATCTTATAAAGGGATCTACGTTATTGTTTTCTTTTAATTATGTAGATAAGGCCTACCAAAAGAGATATGCCTTCTCACGAACTGATGGGTGAAACTAAAAGTGATAGCCCTTCCGCGGGTTGTTTGAATAATTTGGAGTTGTTTTTAGCGCACTAAATCTCTCCTATCTATTACCCAATAGTTCCCACCGAACTTCTCTGGTACTTACAGGTTCCTAATGCTTCTCACCGGTTCGCCCTAATTCTCACCAGCTTTCACTGCTTCTGTCGGCGTCTCATATTCTCTTCCGAGCTCTCTCTTAATCTTGCCTTCCGGTCTCTCTTAGGTCCTTTCCACTTTTTTGGGCTCTTAATTGCTATCCCGGGATCACTCTGATTTTTACTGGCTCCTACCGGCATTTGCTTTCCCGATTCTCTACCGAAAATGGGAAATTTCCCTACAGATCCAAATTATTGATCTACGAGTATATAGAGTTTTTCTATAATAATATCCAAGGTAGCTTAAGAAAGGTTTATATGTCAATGTAGCTGAATTACTATAAAAATACTCCCAAAATATGGGCTGACGGCCCAAAATTTTCTTTAATATTGATCACTGAGCAACATTAACCAGTCAACTAATGATATTCTATATAATAAGTCGTTTTGTTCTGAATATTTTTGATTTCGAAAAATCGATCACTTGCTGATGAGAACCATTATTTTTTGTCTCCAATTTTCGCGCAATTTTGGCCGGGCGGTCTAAGGCAACAACAGTCCGAAAGGACAGGTTCATTCCAATTAAAAAATCTAGATATTTAGACATTGAATTAAAAGTTTGAGTTGCTCTAATTGGTATTGTATTAAGAAAGGGACAGTTTTATTTACTTATGAAAAGAGCAAGTAATAACTTCATGCATTACAAAGGCTAGGAACTGGTAAAGATATAGCATTCGCATTCAAGGTCACAGTTCTCATTACTGCCATAAATGGCAAAATGATATTTATACAAATAAATCGTTAATAATATTTTATAAATTTGAAAACAGTTTTTGCACTGTCTAAGTGCTTGTATACTTTGCATATATTTTTTATTAAGCTCCACCAAAGTAATGAAAACCTCTAAGTATTTTTATTTGACTAAGTCAACAGTTTTATTATTACTTAATACCTATAGTTTTAGATGCATTTCTAACTACACACTAACATATTTTGCTGATTATTCTTGCTATGTTCCTAGGTGAATCGAATGCCACGTGGCACTCGGTCACTAATGAGTCTTATATATCTCAAAATCTACCCAAACAAAGCACATACCACCACCGTGTTACCAACTCTTTATCGCTACCTGTCTGTCGACCTACACACATTCATTCATACCTACAAGTTACCGAAACGCATGCGCAGCAGTTGACAAAGATTATCCACAATTCATTCCTTATTTTATATACCATCTTACCTTAACCATAGTTTCGACTGTTTAGGTTTTTCTTTTATAACAGTTTCCTTCCCCTGAATTCTCAACCAGTTTATGTGAGTTGGTGTTGAAATACTCCGATTTGGGTAAGTAGAAGTTAAGACTATACTTCACAGGATCATTTCTGTAGTCGGTTTTCATTTACTTTCTTTGCCAATGGAAAGTATTAAGATCCGCGATGAAGAGTTATATCATTTTATCGGACATCGTGAAGATTATGAACTTCATTTCTTATTTTATTTGGCATATTAGAAATGATATTTCTTCGATGATCGCTCGGTTGCAACGGATAAAATGATATATGAGTGGTGTTTTCTAAACGAATAAATTCCAAGGTTTATGAAAATTAGATGAATAGTATTTTGTCTAATTTTTACAGTAATTATTTTAATGAAAGAAAGGTTTTCCAAAAATCATTTTTTATTAATACTAGAGTCCTTCTTTTCAATATTTTCTTTGGAATATAAAAATATTTTCCTAAAATCAAATTCCAGGCCAATATCCAGTATTCAGAATCGACTTTGGATATCCTTCGTAGTCCTGCTTTTGTTGTGTGTTGAGCCATATAAATATCCGAAATAGGAGTTGACAGTCCGTGGGCGGATATGAATCCAGTCCGTTCCGGTTTTCAAGGCTTGACTAGCTGGTGACGGATAGAACGTGAGCGCTACTAGAGTTATTCCTAATAAGATTTAAATCTCTTTTTTCAAGTATTCTGTACCAGTAAACATAACTATTGCAATACTTCACTTTTCTATTTCTCTCATATATATCCAGAGAAAATGTTAATTTTGGTCCATCCTGGGTGATGCTCGTTTTTATACTCTCGCAACATGTTGCCATAAATTTTTGTTCGCCTAGTGATTGTAACTCCTAAACATAATCGTCTTGGATATGGAGGTTATATATATAAATAATCAGGTTGCCGAGACGAGTTGAATTCCGAGTGACTGTCGTCTGTCTGTCTGTCTGTCTGTCTGTCTGTCCGTGCAAGTGATAATTTGAATAAAAATTGAGATATCTTGATAAAAGATGGTGCGTTAAACGAATATTTTTCTTTATGAAATACTATACTTAGCTTCCAGTTAAGAAACGGAATTGTAGTTTGGTATATAGCATCACGGTAATAGTAAAATTTGCTAAATTTATTATTTTTTTAAATTTTAATAATTTATTTACAAAATTTTTAAAATTGTTAAAAAATGATTTCAAAAAATTCTTCAATACCTTGTACATTGTATTTATTTTGTATAGCAAATATTAGTACATCAACTGTACAATAATCAATACTTGTATTGGCAATATTCAAATATGTAACTGTTAATATTTAACATGCGAACGCCTCCTCGTGCCTCACACCTACGAGGTCCGATCAAACTGCAATTAAAATGGAAAAAAAATTAAAAAATTAAAAAATTAAACCAATGAAAACTTCATTAAATTTGCCACCACACATTTTTCATACTTTCACTCGCCCATTAACACACACACCAATGCACATACATACACTAACAGTTATACAAATATACATGCAAACTTTATAAGTTTATTGCTTGTAATTTAATAAAAAAGCGATTTAATTGAATGTGTTTTAAAGAAATTACCGCATCATCGATTTCGAACACGTACACATCGACACACATACACACACACACACACACACACTGCATTTATGTGTGCGGAGATGTGCGCATGTATATATTGTTGTGTGGATATATGCATATAAGCACCGTTACTTAAGTGGATATGCAATAAAATTTATACTCAGCGGGAAGCTGGTGTGAATGCGCACACATGACACATTGATAGCTATGTGTGTGTGTTTGTGTGTGAGCTGATAAGCATATTTCCATGCCACACACACCCGCACACACACACATACCTACATGCACAAGTGAAATATTCAATACAGCGCGCTTGCAAACAGCAGTTATGTATATATATATATATGTATGTTACAAATGTGTGAGTGTTAATATTTACACTCATGCACACACACATGCATACCACTTTTTATTAATATTTATACAAATTAACATTCTCACATTCATAACGTTGTGCTCTACATTTTCATTATCTCGCGCATAATTTTGCTCTCGCACTCAATTGACTGCGCGCCGTGCCTCTATCGCCGCCGATCTGCACATACACGCATACACACATATACACACTTACATGTGTGTGTATCCAAGCCAGCATTGCGCTGTAGTCAATTAATAAATGAAGTCAGCAAATGATTGAATTTTTATTAATAAAATCTCAAGCCACATTAACAGCTTTATCTTTATGGCAATGACAGTGCGCACACACACCCACACACAAAGCCAAATGTAATTTATAATATATGCACTACTTTATCACTGCACGAAATTACAATTGGAAAGCATGGAAAACTGCAGCGAAAATCAAAAAGAAATAATTATGTATGTATGTATTTATGTATGTATAAGTACTTGCAATTACAGTTATTCGCACAATTATGTTTATTATTAATTAATACAAAACTCAATTTAAAGCTTCCTTAAGCGCTGAGGTCCCCCCCAACGCCGTATAAGAAACTAGTTTTTCGGCTGGAAATTCAGATAAAGAAGCTTGCGTATGAAACCCTGACTGTTTCCAACGGTTTCGCGAGGCCCAAGGGTCCCATACATGACTTTAGATAATCAAACAGCGTCAAATATGCTATTAATAAAAAGAAAACTGCTCTGTATACGACATTTCCTCAACAGTTGTAGCTATGGTACCAATAAGTACACTCATTTTTTCCGGCCAAGAACTATCAAATCGACAGTATTCTCCAAAAACTACTGGATGGTTGTTTTAGCTGTTTACAACAACACAAAAAGTAGCTAGATTTAGTTTTACATCAGCGCTTTGGAAGTTCGCCGTCAACTTTGAACCGCCCACATCATAGCATAGGTGATTTTACAAAAGCCGAAGACGTTCACGATTTAAAAAAAGAATTTTACTTCATCCACTTTGCTAATAGCTCTTTAATAGACCCTAGGAGACTCGTCCATAAACAACTGCTTGCCAACTAAATGTTTAAAGATTCTTACCCAAAAGGAGCTTCACGGAAGCCGCACTAATATTATCGGTTCCACGAAGTCACCGAAAGTCTAAAGCGCATAGGGTTCTCTAAACTCACATATAGCTTCTCTTAAGGTAACAAACTTTCGTAAAGTGTTTGAAATCAGGTACTCTCTTAGCTCTGCTCACGATAAAAATATTAGGTCTAGTAAAAAGAAGTACATTATTTTTCCATTAGGTAGCGATACAGATTACTAAAGCCAGCTATTGCAAAAATATTGGTTTACCTTTTACTAGATCTAGTATGCGAAGCATTCTATAGAGAGCAATAAATTTTAGTGAATTCAATACCAGAAAAACCTGGTTAAAAAGTGCACTTCAGTTAAAAACGCACAGCCCACTTTGATATTCGCTTCCAGATCCGTTGATCTCGACCATTGCCAGAGCTATTTCGCTGACAGCTCAAAAGGAAAATGTTGGAAGCATGAAGCTAAAGGGAATGAAGCCCTGAAGGGAAGGCAAGCTGAAGAGAATGAACATAATGGGTTTGGGAGACTGAAGCCATATCGTCTACAGATTAGGAGATGATTCTAAGTTCACAGTAGGGCTGTTGTACTGTATTCGGGCCGATGCTGCTAGAATGTGATAAGGCGGCTTTTTTTTTGTGAACTTTAAAAATTAACATTTAAGAACTATAGAAATTGGAAGGGTTCCATATTTTTCTAACTTACAAGTCCATAGAAATCTGAAATATATACCGTCTGCCCATCAAAAGGTGTACTAAGAGTCACTTTTTGGAAATTTAGATATAAAGCGAGGTTATGTTGAGGCAATTGAGAGACCTTGACAGCCGTAATTGTTAAGGAATTGTTAAGGGGACCTAGCGACCTCAACTCCAAATTAAAAGAGCGCTTTGGCTGATGTATTTTATGCGGGTATTGATATCTCTAGTTTATTTTGACTTAAAAAAGTCGTATCTCCATTGTATTTTAACCTTTCCTTAATAGGAGGTTCTTAAACAAAAACTGTATTGAACTACTTGCGGTAAATCTAACATATTTTGGAGCAGAAGCAAAACCCCAATTCCCCAAAGTAGAAAGGAAGACTATCATTCAGCCGATGAAATTAAAGACAACATGGAAATAGTTGATATTTGTTAGGAGTAAAGTGAAATCGGCGATATAGCATCTAGTTTCATATCTGTAATACTAGTAAAAAGTCGGAAGCTTAAAATTGTCTTGACTTATATATCGAGATGCTGTGTTCACCAACAATGCGCCTATATTGCTTGTCTTTTCGGTCGGTTCAAGTCGGTCAAGTGAAGATAAACTCTTCCGCATTTAGTCTTTAGAATGCGTGGAAGATTTCTCTCTTCCTATTTATCATATTCATCATGAAGCAATTTTTGAAGGAAAAGTTCTGGAAATGGCACCAAGAAAACCAAAGTTACAATTTTAAAAATTCACTCATCGTTCTCAAATAGATATTGCTACAAAATGGTCCGTATGAAATTATGACTGTAAAAAAGTATCTTTTGAAGGGTAATCTCATACATAACGGTTTCATATGCCTTAGCTGGAGTGTGGAAATTTCAGGAATCTCACTGTTATATCACTGTATTGTTCAAATTAAGCCTTTAAACTGTATTTTTTATAATTTACCGCTTTGAGGTTAGAAAGCACCGTAATTGTGTGCTTTAAGAGCTTTCACTTTAAAGCTAACAATGAAATCGAACCTTTAACAATGTCCAACACTGCGTAGCTTGTTTTGTCATAGCAACATGGCAACGCTTATACTGAGAACACAATGGTACACACAAACACACATACACACACACACGCGCTCTTATCAATACAAGCAAACAGACAAATTACGAAACGATTACTTAACCCACGGCTGGTCGATTATAATGGCATCAATTTGTGGCCAAAGTGGAATACAAACAAATTTCCGGTTGAACAAAGACAAGCGACAACAACAACAACGAAAGCAACAACATAAAAACACACGTACCGAATATCTGTAAGCAATTGTGGGTAGTGGCATGTATATCAACATGAAATAGCAACAACAACGACGGCGACAAGCACATAAACAACAACATCATGAATAACAGAAATAACAATAACAACAACTACAACTACAACTACAATACAGGCACATAAAACACCGGCAACAGCAGCAAAACCAGTAATTGTAAAAAAAACAACAACAGCAACAACAACTCAAACACCGTTTTTCCCGTATATCAAACGAAAAACACTAAATTCCGTTAGTGGTCAACAAGAGTTTGATCGAAGACCGAATGACCTACTGAGCCGCATGCAGCACAATGAATGAGTGGTGTTGTTCAACTTTGCATTATTATTGTTGTTGTTGTTGTCCATGTTATGCCACATTGATATGGGTGTTGGGTGTGTGTTGGCGGCTTACAGCAGAAACAGCAACAACAACAACAAAAGCAGCAGCAGCAGCAGGTGTGTACGTGCAATATTTAATGTGTGTATGTGTGTGTGTGTGTGCGTGTGCGGTGGCCTGCGCTGTACGTCCATGCGCACTCGGTGGCAGCAACAGCTTTGCGGCGCATTTCGTCGGCCGACAACTGCCAATTGCCGGCTGTTGTTGGTTGTGGTCAGTGTTCGTGCAAAATCCAATTCAATTCAAAGTAAATTCACAATTTGACAAACCGTTTTGTACAACAACAACGCAGACACACACGCACACACAGTTATGCAAACTCACAGACAAAACACTATATACACTCATTTAAGCATATATATATATCTATTTATATGTGCGATTTGCCTTTGATTTCGCTCTACTTGCATGCCATGTAGCATACTTTTAGGCATTGTTGGCTTTTGATTGACTGTCGGTCTGACACTTGCCTACACGCACACTGAGTTAATAGCCACGAACAACAACAATTTCGAAAAGCTATGCCTATAAATGTCGAAACAAATCTCCATATAACACCCCGCTCACCCGCTCTCTAGCACTCACTCTCTGCCACTCCATCTCTGTCCAGTATGTGACCTGATCAATGAGTTTTGTCTGATTGTTGCTCTTCAAATGCGGTTGAAATTGTTTTCGTAGGCGATTTGTCCCTATTAGTAGGTCAATACCTGGGTTTGTATATATCTTTACAACCTTATATATAAACCTTATATATTTATATCTAACTATAAATATATATATTTACTATATAAACAGTTATAAACATTTGCACATGCTCTTGTTCGCCTTTTAATTGTTACAAATCGTCATTAGCACCGAATAAATTTACCGCTTGATCGAGGTGGTAATGAACTGAACACCGATTGGCTTCTATGCGGTCACTCCCTCCGGTTCTCTAACTGTGAGTTTGTGTGTATTTTAAAAATTAATTAGCTGTATTTGTCTTCAATTAATTGGATTTAAACTTGCTTATCAGAAATGTGGATTTTCCTAGAATTTGACACTGGAATATCGGCGAAGCTTACTATTCGATGTTTTCAAAAGATTTTTAAGAAGTACCTCTTCAAAAGAAAAAAACTTTTTTTAAACCGAATTTTGAAAAAGGTTCAGAAAGTTTAATATGAAATATTTAGAAATTTAGAGCTTTCACAATAAAACTTCTCAAAGCTTCGTGAAAGCTCTTTTTATATCAGAACATGTAATAGATTTTGGTAACTTAATTTATTACGAAAAAAATTCCTAAGACTTTTTTTTAGCTAAAGGTAATAATAAGTAAAACAATTGAGGCGGAGTTAAGTTCAATCTAAACGAACACTTTATTACACACTCTCAATATGCAAGGATCAAAGGAGGTGAAATACTTTCAGGTGTTTACAAAACTTTATATTAAAAAATGTTCCGTAAGAATTCAACATTCATTATCCGACGAAATTGTCAATTTTTGCCACCAATTTCAAGATTATACGTTATATCAATTTTGATATGCACGGAAATTCAAAAATTTTCATTTAGGTATAGAAGGGTTGGGTTGGCGGGGGTATACGCCTTATCTAATAAATTTATGGCATATTACAACCACTTATTCAGTAACTGGGGACATGAAAAATTATAATCCGATTTCGAGAAGTTTTAGACTTTCCGAAAATAAGAGGTCATACCCTAAAGGCATCCTTTGTGCAAAGTTTAGCTCCGATAACTTGATTGGTAATTGATTTATATGCTGCAAAGTTGAAGAATCAAATTGAATTTAGAATTGTGTTATATGGGAAGTGTAGGCGTGGTCGTATATTGATTTAGCCCATTTTCACTTTGTAACAAAATGATGCAAATTTATTGTCACGCTCTAAATTTGCACAAAAAAAATTTACCTTCTCGTAGTACCAAGGAATACGCCTACCAAGTTTCATCAAGGTATCTCAATTTTTAATCCAGTTATCAGCTACACGGACAGACGCACCAACAGACATTCTGATCTGACAAAAATTTGTGGCAACATGTTGCGAGAGTATAAAAACCAGCATTGTCCAGGATGCACCAAAGCTAACATTTTCTCTGGATATATGAGAGAAATAGAAGAGTGAAGTATTCCAATAGTTGTTTACTGGTCAAGAATATTTGAAAAAGAGATATAAATTCTTATTAGGAATAACGCTACTAGCGCTCACGTTCTATCCGCACCAGCTAGTTAAGCCTTCAAAACCAGAACACAAACTGGATTGACATCCGCCCACGGACTGTCAACTCCTATTTCGGATATTTATATTGCTCAACACACAACAAAAGCAGGACTACGAAGGATATCCAAAGTCGATTCTGAATACTGGATATTGCCCTGGAACTTGATTTTAGGAAAATATTTTTATATTCCAAAGAAAATATTGAAAAGAAGGACTCTTGTACTAATAAAAAATAAATTTTTGGAGAACTTTTCTTTCATTAAAATGATATATCACTACAATCATTAGACAAAATACTATTCACCTAACTTTCACAAACATTGGAATTTATTCGTTTAGAAAACGCCACTCATATATCATTTTATCGGTTGTAACCGAGACGATCATCGAAGAAATATCATTTCTAATATGCCAAATAAAATAAGAAATGAAGTTCATAATCTTCACGATGTCAGATAAAATGATATAACTCTTCATCGTGGGTCTTAATAGTTTCCATTGGTAAAGAAAGTAAATGAAGACTGTCTACAGAAATGATCCTGTGAAGTACAGTATTAACTTCTACTTACCCAAATCGGAGTATTTCAACGCCAACTCACATAAACTGGTTGAGAATTCAAGGAAGAGAAACTGTTATAAAAGAAAAACGTAAACAGTCGAAACTATGGTTAGGATAAAATGGTATATAAAATAAGGAATGAATTGTGTATAATCTTTGTTAACTGCTGCGCATGCGTTTCGGTAACTTGTAGGTATGAATGAATGTGTCTAGGTCGACAGGCAGGTAGCAATAAAGAGTGGGTAATATTGTGGTGGTGTGTGCTCTGTTTGGGTAAATTTTGATATATGTAAGACTTATTAGTCACCTAGTGCCACGTGGCTTTCGATTCACCTAGGAACATAGCAAGAATAATCAGCAAAATATATTAGTATGTAGTTAGAAATGCATCTACAACTATAGGTGTTAAGTAATAATAAAAATGTTGCACTTCGTCAAACAAAAATACTTTGAGATTCTACACAAATACAAATGTGTATTTGAAGCAACGTACAATAACAGCTATGTATATAATAGTCTTTTGATAAATAAAATTTGTAATAATAAAAATTTTGATAAAATATATTTTTGATGCTAGTGATAGAAAGCAATCTCGTGACATACACGTACAATTCTCAATAACAGCATTTTCCATTGACTCATTTTCCCTCCAATAGTCCTTTAGTGATGGCACCTTATTGTAATACAAAATTAATGCTGCTCCAAGATAAACTAAAATTCCACTAGCATCCGTGAGCCCTCCATTTAAATCCAAACGATGATTCACAGCAATCGTGTTTACCCTGGTGGATTTTTACTCCCTGCGATCCACCATGGTTTTCGTTATGCTCGTCGTGGGTAATTTCTTCGCCAACGTCAGTTTGTGAAGCGGAATCTGTTTAGATAGAGCTAGCACAACCAAACTAGCTTACAAAATCTTCAAAATCCTCACTTGAGTCCAAGTATATGCCACTCAAAAAACATATTAATATTGTAATATAATTTTTATGAAAAGCTTAATGCTTCCTAGATACTTTTTTAAATAAAATAAATTTTTCGCTTTGGAATTAAAAAAAAAAAAATATAGCAATTTGAACATTGCTGGGATCTGTCGTTCCAGTAGTCCCTAAAGGGCTAAGAACTTGAGAAACATACATACTTGCGTGGGTTATAATAGGACTCTTTTGGTGACGGAACGAAATCTACTATTGAGTGAGTTCGTGGAGTTCTAGAGAATACCGAATGTTGTCTTCCACCTCATAGGTTTGAATTGTTAAGAAATCTAATAAGAAAGAGGTTACTGCCACCCTGAGCCTTGTATTCTGGCGTTGTTTTCATATACGTGGATGCACGTTCAATGGACTCCCACATACGCTCCACGTAATGCTGAGCAGACTTCAGTACTTTAGTGAAGCTTCAAAGGTACTTTTAGGAGATAAAAGTCTCCAGAGTTTTTGTTTCTTTTTTATTTGAGAATACCTGTTTCTTCTTCTGTAAACTTGTAACAGTCTTCTTCGCTGCCAACTTTTTGTTGTTTTCGGAAGCATAAAATTGACTGCACCTTTTCCAAACAATACTCGCTTCACTAAACAAATATAAACAGAACTGAAATACGAGCATGTTTACCTTCTATTTATGCGGTACGGTACTGACTTCAATCAGCTTGTTGCACATTTTGTTGCAAATTCGCCAAAGTCAAATTGAATTGAATAAAATTGCACAAATAAATGTACTTCTCCATAAAGATTTACTTCGCATACTTTCCTTGTATTATTTCAAATATAAAGCGCAATGAACGAATAAAGCCAAGCAGAGCAATAGATACTTGAAGAACAAGATGTTCGACGGAATTGAAGACGAGGACGAAGACGTTGCAGCGCATGGAATGGCCACTTCGCTTTGACTATGCTTCGGACGGCCAAATGCAACTTCATTCGAACATAACTCCACTCAACTCAACTCAACTCGACTAAACTGAATGCAACTCAAGTCAACTTAACGACAAGCTGCCGTAGAAAATGGCGTAGCGGCCGAAGAAATGAAGTGATGAGGTGGAGTTGTGAATGGAAGTTTAATAAAAATGTTCACTGTCGGTTGGCAGTGCACGGAGCTGGTAAGAATGTCGAACCACCCCAAAGTACGGAGTCACCGCAAATGCTTGGGTTTGGGAGGAGAGTCCGCTTGTTAGAAGTCAGTCGGCATGGTGCAGTGTGCTGGTAGCATAATACCAAACAACTCGCCGATTTGACAAGTCCTGAAACGACCGAGGACGTGGTGAATGACCAAAGCACTGTCGAGTGGTCGCCTTCACTTAACGGCCAAAGTGCAACCGAAAGTAGAACGGACTGTGAAAGCGCATTCAGGACGCACGAGCTCATAGGTTGGGGTCTGTGTGTGCGCTACTTCATATGCCAAAGCAATCGCTTCATCAATTGCGCAAATAGTTGAAGCAAATAAACTTAGTTGCTGCTGCTGGCAACTAACGGCACTGAGCGTTCGAACTTCTTTCTGGTCCAGCCAAGTTGCCGCTGTTATCATCGGTGGCCGTTGGCTTGCTTTGCAGTTGTTTTTGAGAAATGCATGTGTGTCGCTGCTACTTCTCTCTTGTTGCTGTTTGACAAGTCGGCGTTGTCATCGAATTGAAAAAATATCATTCAATAAGTGAATCAATGATAGAATAACCAGCTCATGCTGCAAGCTGACGGCGCTGCGCGGCGAATACAAGCAATAACCCCAACAAATTGGTAGCAATGAACTCGATGACTCAGTTGGAAAGATGATATTTCATTTTTATTTTTTCAATTATTCAATATATTTTTGATTTTGTATCACAGAAAAGAAAGAAACTTGTCTCAGCCAACTCACATGTGCAATGGAGCCATTTGTAGTGCATGAAGATTTATTAAAGCTGAAAGTCAATAATCTTGGTCTTCTGTAAACTCAGCACATTACGAAGAAGCTCCATATTACTTAGATATTATCTTAAATTTCGTCAGAGTTGAAGACACTAGCAAAGATAGCCAGTTGAGAACTAAGACTGTAACTTCCTAGAAGAATTTTCAAGCGTTTTTGGCATTCAGCGCTTTACTCAGCTTTTATTCTCTTCAGCTGAATAAGCGGTGAAACCCGGAGCCAACCCCGGGCATGGCTTTCTAATTCAACAGCGTTCTGTTTAGCATTCAGCGCTTCATTCAGCTGTCTTTCCCGTCAGCTGAATATGTGCTGAAAGACAAAAATCCTGAAAACAAGGCTTCGTAAGCACCCATCTATTCCCCTTTCTTTGATCGTATAAATGGTGGACGCGCGTGAATCCCAACTGTCTGATAGTATACCGTTTTGATTGGTGACTAATGAAAAATTCCCTTTTAAATTAATCTGTATAATTTTAAAAGCAAGTTGGTCCCTACAACTATGATTTTCGGTTGCTTAATATGAAAATTTGGAAAAATTCGAACCAAGGTCCCCATTGAAAATACAGTATTGCGACCGCTGAATTAATAATCTTTCTAAAACTATTCCTGACAAGCAGTAGCTTGACCTCTAGAAAATCCAAGTAAATGCTAGTTCTCTTAAAGCTGCGTTAAAAGGAAGTCCTGTAATATGATCCCAAGGCGCGATCGATGACAACATCCGGTGAGAAAACTCATAGGAAATTCATAGAAACATTCTACAAAATATTTCTGAAAAGGCCAGCTGTAGCTCTCTATGACAACTGCAGTCCAGTTAGCCGAATTAAAACCCTGCAACTACGTCCCTGCATCACTGAAGGTATTCAAAAGGGTACTAATAAGAATGAGCGTATTTCTGTACGTTAGTTAGTTTACATTAATAGCTAGCCCCTGCCCAATCTATATTTTTAGGCGGCTACAGTTCGAATCAAGAAGAAGGATTGATGGAGAAAATGTGTAAACAGTGCGGTCTCAAAGATTGTCTATTAGATATGCGGACTCCTACTGTTTATGATTCTAGCAAGTATTTGGCAGTTAAAAGTAAGTCAGAAGAGGTAGAAAACATGTAGTAACCCTGCAAGGACCAGAGGCGATACGATACTGTATACTAGTGCGTATTAAATAATCTTGAAAACATATACTTGTATACGGAAACCATCACTTCATCGGTTCTAAGGACGCTAGGAATGTGATTCGATCACTGCTCAGGAGACCTACAAATAATATAGTGCACCCATATCCCCAAGTAAGCTGGTTTTCCAAGTGGTAGGATAGCTCCATGCTACTTAAAAGTTGTTGTATTTGTCGTTGTTGGAAACAGAGAAATTCTAATATCGCAATGGCGAACATAAGACGGATAAAAGTGGGTCTGTTGGGGGATTATTGATAAAAATATCAATTTTAAAATCGGTTTGTAATATGTCGGTCTGGGTACCATACCAACCACTGGGAAGTTTTTCTGCTCATTTCTTTCTCTTTCACTCTCAACTTTTGATCTTTATTAGGTCATCTCCCTGCAGAGCGAAGATAATCAGAAACAAAGCTGACCTTCGTTCGCTGTTAGAGTTACCTCTCAAGCCAACTGGCGACTTAAGGAGAGTGACAACTCGAAAGCGTAGTTCTAACTTACACTTAGACAACCGGGCTGCTGTTATACCCGAGATATATTAGTAATACCCTGTTTCATCTGAGATAGTACAAAACATACACATACATACACATACGGATGTGCGAATGGTGCCATTCCTGGATTTTCTGGAAAATTTTTCCGGATTTGGTTTTAAGTCAATACAAAAGCAAACATACTTTTATCAAGTTTTCATCCAAATTTTTCGTCCCTAGGAGTTTTCGAATAACCTCAAAACTGTACTTATTCACAGGCCTCCATACACTGGCCTTCATTTTGACCTATAACATAGAAAGAGCAGGTTTACACAGAATTCTTTCATTAATCACGATGGGAGTGAGGGGTGAGAGAGTGACCTCCTATATTTTGTTGTTCGTTTTCACTTTTCTAGCAGTTCAAATTTGAAAATGTCATTAATAAAGCAATATCGAAGCAGAAAAAAATCCATAACAGCAACGAACAAAACCGCAAACCACGGCAGATGAACAAGCAGAGTACAACACAATCGATGAACGGAAGAGGGCAAAGTGAATAGCAGAGATCTGGGGAGAAAACAATGAGAAATTAGACTAAACAATGTGGTAGAATAATGAATGAAACTGGTGTAGAAAAGAAGGGGAGCAGGGTACATGAAAAACGGTGAGCGGTAAATAAATGCAGAAATATGTGTTGCATATACGAGTATTAGGGTGGTCCTTCATAGATAAAAGTAATAATTATTCAGTCTCTTCACCCAAGTGGTGATAATGTGGTCGAAATTCACAGAAATAAACTTCTGAAATAGTTAAGGCAAAATAAATGTGTATTTATGAGTATTACGGTGGACCTTAAAATATCAAATGAACAATTTTTTTCAGTAGTATAATCAAAACGACGTTCTAAATTTTTATATTCAATAATTCAAAACTTCTGATTGGCGACGGCTATGTTGGGTTCAAAGGTCAAAGTTCAGACTGTCCTAGCCGTCTTCAAACGGTACCAAAACTTATATGCTCTATAATCGTTTCAGACTTTTCTTATTTGATGAAGGAAATTTTATTTGAATATTTTGAGTCATGTTGGGGTGAACCTGAAATTGGCCACTGTTCGAAAGTGTCTTAGCTACCTTCCAACCGGCGCAAAATTTTTTTGTTTTATTGTTATATAAGACCACAGGTAACAACGTTAGGCTTTCTTAAGGCTAATAAAAGTTTCTGCTTAACTCTCATTTTTTAATTTTTTTTTTAAGGACCACCCTAATGTTTGTATGCATATAGAAAATATGTGCGTGTTTAATAATGCTTATACTGGCGCAGCAAATTGCTGATGACCCAATTTTTGGTTGCAGTTCAATGCTGCGAATCACACACAAATCTACTGATATATCCACGCACACACATACACACACCTATATATATACAACAATAAACGACCTGTAATGGCGTATAAATGAAGCAGCGTGCAAAGTTTTGCTAGTAGTGATGTTTTTTGCAATGCATTTTTGTATGGATATGTATATATATATATATATATATATGTGTGTGTGTGTGTGTGTGTGTGTGTGTTGGTTCATGGCCCGCAATTATTCAGGCGCTCATTTATTTATGTAAACGCTCACACATACACAAACGTAGTTGTGCTTGTAGTTGTGCCAACAACACAACCAACAACAACAACAACAACACGAATGCTATAAACAAGCACTATTGCACGCCTATAATATAAAAAAAGCAATAAATCGAAACCGAAAGAACAATTGGCACTCGCAGGCAGGTTGGCGCAACGGTAAACCGTTATTCGGTCGCTCAGCCAGTCATGCATTCACTCAATTCCCATTCATTCGGATTCACATTCGCTGGACAATCAAACTACAACTCACTGAACTGTGAAGAATGAAATCGCTTTATTATCCTTTCCCATTTAACGTGTGTGTGCAAGTGTGTGTGTGTGTGTTTGTTTGTGTTAAATATATATGCATTAGTTCGAAAATATTGGTAAACAATCAAAGGCACTCACGCTTTATTGGGTCGAATATACAATCCACATCATACAGTAGCGGTTCTTTAAATATTAGAAAACCTGCTTCGCTAGATTTTGAGCGAGTTTCTTCTATTGCTTGCTTGGAAAACAGAGACTCTTACAGACCTTAAATTGCTTCCGAACAACTGAAAGTTTTTGTAAGAGACTTTTTCATGTCAGAAATATCCCGCAAGTCTCAGAATGGTAGAGACTATGACTAGCAAAGTCTATATAACAGCTGGAGCGCATTCTTCTGGGAATTCTCAGTGAATTTTTTCACTAAAATCTTAACTCTTTTTATATTAGACTTGCCTTGCTACTTCTTCTAATACTTTCTTCTCATGTAGATGATAAAAATAATATTCGCCTGCTCAAAACTTACCATACATGCTTGAAGACCCGGCATGTCAACAAGTCTCACTTTGGAATAACCACAAAAGAGAGAAACAAACTCCTCCATCGGGAAGCAGCAAAAATTTTTCTGATATTTTCTTTTTTGATTCCAAAACTAATTAACACTTACGATGACAACGCCCCTTGTGGACCCCTTGTGGACCCTAGTATTCGAGCGCATTGTTAAGCATATTCTTTACGAACCTATCCTCGAAAGAGCGCTAATTATTTAAAATAAGTATTAACTGTATTAGCTATGTGAATACACAAGACATTAATGAAAAATGAAAACACTTCACCGACTTCATTAAATCGATTCTTATTATAACGATGGTTCCGATATGGTCCCTGCTTATTTTGTTGGAGAAAAACGTGTGTCGCTTAAAAGGCAGATAGAAAAGCTGGAGTTTAAGTGTACTTCTGATCCAAAGAAACCACAGATCCGCTATAGAAATTCAGTCAAACCTACGCCAGAGTCTTACTACGACAAATGAAGCGACCTACCGAGATTTAAATCCAAAATTAAACGAGCGTTCGTCACTCACCCAAAGTTCTAGACGGTCTCGATAGGGTCACAAATAGCTGTTTTCATCACCTCAACGGCCTTATTTAAAATCCGCGTATCTTCTAAAGTGATAAAAAAAGAATATTGTACCGAAGAGATAACATATTTATATTGCATCTAAAATCGGAACAGTGCCTAAAGAGTTTAATCATCGAAACAAAATATAGCTCTATATTGATTTTGAAGTTTCAACAGTTGTTCGCCAGTCATCAGATTCCAACGGATATTAAGTTTGCCACGGTTTTTCAACCGAGATAAATGGGGCAGTGGTTGAGGAAGGATCTAAGGTAATTGACGTGGATTGTTAGAAATCTCCGATAGTAGCTAAAGTTCACCATTGGCTCTATACCAATAGAATTCACGCATTGCGTAGTATGAATCCTCAACAAAACATTGAAATTGTGATTCTGTTAGTTAGGAATAGAAAAGACATCTCAAGTTCTAGAAATTTATTAGTTCATATTTTATTTTTGAAACGATATTGTTGAGAACCAGTAGGAGAAGAGATAGACTCATCAAAGTATCACAATATAGTATTTGTCAATTGTCCGAATTTGGCGGTTGATCGATGTGATAAAGTTTTTAATATAAATCGATCTAACTTATAAGTAAATCTTTGTTATAAATTGCTAAAAGAAAGAATAAAAAAGAACTTTCGAATATAATTTTCTTCGAATATTAGTTTTTCAAGTTTACAATTTTACTTATATATCATCAATAATTTAACTATAATTTATAAATTTTTTTTCGATAAATATTAATTTCGACAAATTATATTTAATCGATAATTGACTACTCCAACAGTGCTGTAAAACTATAATCATCAATAGTTCGCGCATTTGATGCATATTTTTATATATTACTGAATTTTCTTTTGATTGACAGATAATGTCTACTTCTCACAAGTTCATCGACTTGTATCGATAATTTTTTCCTGTTCTGGTTTTGGATAGAAAGTTGTTTTAAATTGTCTCTCTGCCAATAGCAATATTATTGCACACGACTGTATAAAAATAGTGTACATAACAACCACAGCTTCTTCTTTTTCCACCGCCGCCCAAACAAATGATTATTTAATACCGCAGTATATCATCATTTTACCAGACCTATTGTTAAGTGTGTGGCGTTGACACTGAATGTTATTGTTGAATTTTTTGGCAACAATGTGTGTTTGTTTCACATCTTTTATTATATTTCCGCACGCATTCATTATAAATATATCGAAATATATACATACAAATATAACGCTTTTTTCGCTTTATCGGTCATTTTTTATATGCCTTTCACTTTAGGCCGCTTTCCGCCCAACTCTCTCTGTCTGCCTTAACACCGTTTCGTATCTAGTATGTCTGCGTTGCCACTTTTGGGGTTTTCACTGTGTCGGTATTGTGTTGATTCGTATTAATGCCAGTTGATTTAACAATGAGGCTGGCACCTCAGTCCGGTTTAATGACGAGTTCCACGTAAGAATTTTGAAACTTGATAAGTTCAGCGACCCTTTGGTAAACCACCAACTTTAAATTGCTAAAGGAAAGTAATGGAAGTAATGTCAAGAAGTAAAAGATGCAGTTAGTAATTGCAAATATTTTGGACCAAATTCAGGTACAGATCGACTATTTTTGGACTTATCACGAACCAGCATATCCAGTTGTTTTTCGACCTAATGCAATTTCCGGTTAAACGAAATCCCAAGTTTTTGTATTAAGCGGCAAGTTTTGTGAAGCATCCAGTTGAAAACAAATTTAATGGACCACGAATTTCGTTACCTTGCTTCTGGCTCTTCGGCGCTTGTGTAGTATTTGTAGCGCAGTATTCTGCGTGGGATCTCCAACCGCTTTGATCGGACTGGAGTTTAGAGTTCGGACCTCGCCGCTGGTTCGTTGGCTGAGGTTGAAAGATCTTGTTATGGATAATTTTCTACCCCTGAGCTGGCTGAGAAGAAACACAGAGCAAATAATTGACACCACGTTCAAGTCTTAATTTTACTATCCAGTCATCAGACTTTAATTTAAAAGAAAACCATACAAAATTGAGATGGATATTTGCTTTTAGAAAATCAGTAGTTGGTCAATTCTTGAGTTCACTTGAGTGAGCTCTACCGGCTTCAGTCCAGAAAGAAATAACTGCATAACTATCCTCCTTCGGTGTTCGACCCTAAGTCAACGAGTCGTTTTCCAATTCGTCATTAATATTTATGTATTCAGCTCATAAAAGTTTCCTACCAGTCCTAAGCTTGTCCATCATTTACCTTTCCAATAATCTTATTTATATATTTCCTTTGCGTAGGTGCGATTATTCACGCTTGCTGACCATTGTTTGTGCCGCTTTCTGGGCATTTATTTCATTGTTAATAGATTTGGCTATTTGTTTTTTTTTTCTCACATGGTTTCGCGCACATTCAATGAAACGATTCATATGAAAGAGTAGAGCTTAAAACTTTATTATTCTATTAAGGATATGTGAGCTAAGGAAGAGCTATAAGGAATCATATGAAACACATGGGGATTCCTTCGGTATATATTTCAAAAAAATTGCACTACGAGACAAAGGATAAAAATGGCCAAGAACTTAATCCCAAGTTCTAGAGGTGTCACCGGTCTAACAATGCGACCTAAACAACAGCTTCTAGCTCCATTTCTCAAAATTAATGAGCATCACAAACATATCGAATGCCTGTAGTATCGAACCCAAATACTAGCAGATCGACAGTAGAAAATTTCTAAAAATAGGACTGTGTGAAAACCAGAAAGGAAATAAAAATTTAAAAGAAAGTTATCCTGTTGTTAACTATAGTAGTAACCCTATGGTAACACTTATAACTGAGGTAAAATATGATATTTTTGTTTAATTTCAGTTCAAAAAAAAGAGTTATATACCCTTCTTGAGGCCAATGATGACTTTCTTAACCTTTAGCCAGGTCCACCACCCTTCTCCAGGTCAATGATTCTTTTATTTACATTTAAGCCAAGTCCACCACCCTTCTCCAGGTCAATGATCCCTTTATTTACATTTAAGCCAGGTCCACTACTCCTTTGTTAACCTTTAGCGAGGTCCAATTTTTTTTTTTTTTATTAAACAAAAGTATGGTCGAGTACACATTTCCGGTCAATATTTATTAACTCAAAATTAGACAGACATATTCGGTACGGAGTCCACTAGAGTAACGGTAATCATTATTTGTTATATATAATGGATGGGGTATTTGGTATGTATATTAAACCTATAAGAGACGTAGCCATTCCTATTTTCAGAGATTTTCAGCCCACATATGACATGATATGGCCTATAGTCGCACTGCGACACCCTGTACTAAATCTGAGTTTTATATCTTAATTGGAAGCTTAATTATAGCATTTTACAGGTTTTCGTTTAAAGGCATTTTGTGGGCGTGGCATTATCCGACTACCCGTACCCGCTGTAGACAAGCCTTCGTAACCGGAATGGACTGGATCCTATATCCACCCGCGCAAGAACTGTCAACTCTTATTTCGGATATTTATATGGCTCAAACACAACAACAACAGGACTTAGATCAATAGGAAGCCGCTTCTGGAATTTATTCGTTTAGAAAACCCCACTCACGTATCGTTTTATCCGTTGTAATCGAGCGATCATCGAAGGAACACCATTTCAAATATGCCATAAAACAAAATAAGAGATGATGATCATAATCCTCACGCTGTCACATAAAACGATATAACTTTTCATCGTGGGTGTTAATACTTTCCATTTGCAAAGAAAGTAAATGAAAACTGACTACAGAAATGATCCTGTGAAGTATAGTCTTAACTTCTACTTCCCCAAATCGGAGTATTTCAACGCCAACTCACATAAACTGGTTGAGAATTCAGGGAAAGGAAACTAGTATAAAAGAAAAACCTAAACAGTCGAAACTATGGTTAAGGTAAGATGGTATATAAAATAAGGAATGAATTGTGTATAATATTTGTCAACTGCTGTGCATGCGTTTCGGTAACTTGTAGGTATGAATGAATGTGTGTAGGTCGACGGGCAAGTAGCGATAAAGAGTGGGTAATATGGCGGTGGTATGTGCTTTGTTTGGGTAGATTTTGAGATATGTAAGACTCATTAGTGACCGAGTGCCACGTGGCCTTCGGTTCACCTAGGAACATAGTAAGAATAATCAGCAAAATATGTTAGTGTGTAGTTAGAAATGCATCTAAAACTATAGGTATTAAGTAATAATAAAACTGTTGACTTAGTCAAACAAAAATACTTAGAGGTTTTCATTACTTTGGTGGAGCTTAACAAAAAATATATGCAAAGTATACAAGCACTTAGACAGTGCAAAAACTGTTTTCAAATTTATAAAATATTATTAACGATTTATTTGTATAAATATCATTTTTCCATTAATGCCAGTAATAAGAGCTGTGACCTTGAATGCGAATGCTATATCTTTACCAGTCCCTAGCCTTTGTAATGCTTGAAGTAATTACTTGCTCTTTTCATAAGTAAATACAACTGTCTCTTTCTTAATAGAATACCAATTAGAGCAACTCAAACTTTTCATTCAATGTCTAAATATCTAGATTTCTTAATTGAAATGAACCTGTCGTCTCGGACTCTAAAACCACCGCCTTAGACCGCCCGGCCACGCTGACTGCGCGAAAATTGGAGACAAATGGTTGTCATCAGCAAGTGATCGTTTTTTTCTAAATCAAAAATATTCAGAACAAAACGGCTTATTATATAGAATGTCATTAGTTAATGTTGCTTAATGTTGTTCAGTGATCAATATTAGAGAAAATAGCCCATATTTTGGGAGTATTTTCATAGTAATTCAGCTACATTGACATAGAAACCTTATTTAAGTTACCTTGGATATTGTTATGGAAAAACTCTATATATTCGTAGATCAGTAATTTGGAGGGAAATTTCCCATTTTCGGTAGAGAATCGGGAAAGCAAATGTCGGTAGGAGCCAGTAAAAATCAGAGTGATCCCGGGATAGCAATTAAGAGCCCAAAAAATTGGAAAGGACCTAAGAGAGACCGGAAGGCAAGATTAAGTGAGAGGTCGGAAGAGAATATGAGACGCCGACAGAAGCAGTGAAAACCGGTGAGAATTAGGGCGAACCGGTGAGAAGTATTAGGAACCTGTAAGTACCAGAGAAGTTCGGTGGGAACTATTGAGTAATAGATAGGAGAGATTTAGTGCGCCAAAAACAACTCCAAAGTATTCAAACAACCCGCGAAAGGGCTATCACTTTTAGTTTTACCGATCAGTGCGTGAGAAGGCTTACCTCTTTTGGTAGGCCTTATCTACATAATTAAAAGAAAGCAATCGCGTAGATCCCTTTATAAGATTCCTATCTCAGCCGCCGAGACCATTGTTACTCAATGCAGCAATTTCTGGTCACCCATGGAAAAATCTCGACTTGAAGAAGGAGAAAGACTAATCTGCTATGCTATTCTATGTTAGCAGTTGAGTCTGAATATTGAGTATTCTCACCACCAATACACTTATTTCGACTCATTAGCTTTTTGCAAATTCTTCTCACCTGTCTCCTTTTTCCTTGAAGGATATTCTTTAATTGTGCTGCGGTAATTGCTTGTTTGCCATTCTCTTCTCCAATCAACCATTCATCATACTTGTTTTATCCACTTCACAGCTATTCAATATTCCAAATCGGCAACCCATAAACATCGTGTAATGAATGTTAATGCGCCAAATTAGTTGCACCGCAATTTTGCCCATTCTATGCAATGGCGAACGGTTCTAAATGAGTAGAGGTGTTTTGGTCCAGCTCGGTGCTTCTTCCCGTTAAAATGAATGAGAATTTTTTACCTCATTCGCATTTCCATTTACAGTGCCATAAATTATGTCGAGGTGTTGAACTTAATTGACAGCGATTCGTTGTTTCGATAACTGTCAATGATCTGGTGCGAGTGTCAATACTTCTTGGGCTGATAGGAATCACTACCGATAAAATTTCGTGGATCTTATGTAGAAATTTGGTGGATTCGTCATTTTTTGGAGTTTGGAAGAGGGTTAGCCTCCCAAGGGAATATAGATCTATTTCATTATTGCTATTATTGAGCTTTCACTGGCTGCCAGTCTTTAACGTATTAAATCTCGACATATTGTTCGACCTCTGATTTATGCTTACTTATCAGTATGGAAAGAAATAGAAGCTTTGAACAATTTTTAGTTGCCAGTAATGTACTGAGCCTACCAATACTTAATTAAATTCGCTAAAATATTTCGAAGTCATTTAAGTACTCAATTGATGAATCTAATTCAGCTAAGTGGGTTAACTGAGTAATATTTTTTAGCGACTGGACGATTTGCCTTATTTTGATCAAACGTTCAAGAACTTGTTTTAGAAAATGTCAGAGACTTACGACAAACTGGTGACCATTCCCATGGTGAGAGAACGATAGAGAGAGAGCACATTTGTTAGTGGAATCTCCAATGATTGAACTTATGTATATCGTTCCATCTCTTCTTCGTTATGAGTCTTTCAGTACACGAGCCTATTTCGGGTTTAGGAAGCTAGTTTCTTTATCGGCCTCCTCAAAATCGACTTAAAAACTGCATGTTAAAGAGAAGCTTAACAAAATACTTGGTCTCTCAGTCAGTATTATGGTTATCGGTTTTTGGACAGAGAGTCGAAGTGACTAAGGTTGATAATTTATCTCTCGTTAGAAGAACTTGTAAAAAGGTAATGCCTTGGCTGCTGACCTGATACTGCTCAGATCACTTCAAGAGGCATGTTTTTACATTCGTACAATTATACCATGAGTTTAAGGTACTGTCTTCTTTCTTATTATCTTTCCAAATTCAAATTTAAGGTCGCGTTGTTTATTCTTGCCACATTCATTTGCCACTTTACATTGAAATTCGCACAGCTAAGCAAATTATTGATAGCTTGAAAGCTTGAAATAAAACCACAAATTTCAAGCAAAAATAATGGATTTGTTTTTACTAGACCATATATACATATATATAATATGGAACCGTTTGAGTGCGAAAATGATGATATTATTGACCAGCCGGACGCACTTAAGAGCGAATGTAAAGAGCTTATATTTTTGTGGAGTGAATGTGTGAAAAGAACACAGAGTGAGAGAGAGAGAGAGAGTCGAAAGCAACGTGCATGCTACGGTCAAATACACTCGCATACATACAAACATGATATAAATTTTACACGTTAATACATATCTGTATGTATATGTGTGTGTGTATATAACGTTAAATGCATATGTTTGCATAAAGTCAGTGATAAATATGGATATATGAAATTTCGTATATTTTTTCAACGTTAAAAGTAATTTATATGCAAGTGCAAGTGCAGACGAAAATTCACACACAAACACATGCACACATGTACGTGGCATATTTACAACTAAACTGGAGTTCATTTAAGGTAAACAAGTAAATGAACAAGTGTCCGAAATGAATGCAACGCCAACGCTGAGTATATATATATATATATACATATAAATGCGTGTGTGTATATTAATGTATATATTTATGTGTGCTTATATATACACACACACCCTCCACACACCCATACATACGTATGTATATGCAAATATGCAATCATAAATGACATTGAGAAAACAAATAAACCAATAGAATTGGCATTTGTACATGCATACATACAAACAAATATTGAAAATTATGCATATATGCAGGTTAATATTTTTGTATGCATGTGTGTTGACAATGTAAGAAATATCTGCAGACAACGCCAATCAGCAAAAGCACAACTGAGCAAGTATTGAAGGACAAATGTATGCTGTATGTTTGTAAACACGCACACATGCTTCTTAATGACACCGGAATTTGCTTCGCGCACAGTGGGATATTTGTGTAAAAATATTGCCCAAAAAAAAAATTGAAAATAAAAGGTAAAGTAGATTCTTACTAGTTTGAAGAATAAATAAAAACTAGTTTAATATACCGTATACAAAAGCAAATTCAGGAATTTAGCGCAAGAATTCTACTCAAATAAGCACCTCAAACCCAAGTCTCAGAGATCATCCACAAGCACATCTTTAGCTCTACTAATATAAATAAGGCGACTAAAAGATAAAAATCTGCACGAATGAATAAACTGCCACTTGAGATTTTCATTTATGGAGTTAGGGAACCACTTAGTACAAACGCTTAATATAAATGCCCGTTGAGCGAAACTGAGCATGGATCAATCCAAGAGCAGGTTGCTTCTAAGACGAAACAGAGACGAATAGTTTGTCGGAACATGGATATATGAACCATTAGTTACGTCATCTAACATAGCACAATATTTCAACTATAACACCCTGTAGAGCAATAATTGGCTTATGGTATTCAATAAGATAGACCTGATCCTATCGTTGGACTTAAAATTGGCCTTAAATAAACTTTGTTAAAACATATGAACAACTAACCAATTGAATCGTTTTGGGTTGAACTTATACCTGATAAATTTATTAATCCAGATCCCTTTATTAAGAAGAGTAAAAAAATAAGTATTCCACTGTCTTAAAAGAAGGTGTTCGTCCCTGCCCTCCATATTCTATTTCAACTGTTGTAAATTCTGAGTTGTAATTCCAAGCGAATTTGAAGTATTATGTACTGACCGTGGTAGAGTGAGCTAAAAGCTAGCTCTATATTCAAATAAGAACTAAATGTCGATGAACGGAATATCTTCAATGGTATTGAGAATTTATTAGCACGAAGAAGAAGCAGCTTTAAGTTCTAGCTATTGATTTCGGTCAATCACTAGGACCTATAGAACTAAGAATCATAATGGCTTGAGCCTTCAGGTTTAGTAAAATCATTAGCTCGAGAATTCACAATGAAGGAGAGACAGTGGTAGTAATAGATGGAACTAAATCTCCGAAGCATATTAGAATAATTTAGTCCAACTCTATATACAAATCGTCGGAGAAAAACTGGATTAAGTTTATGTCAGAACTTTAAGAAGAATCCCCAAATACATTTTCTCACCTAAGAGACCTAAAACGAATATAAAACGATTCAAAACATGAAACATTGCAACAACATGGTTCTAGATATATTGGGTTGTTCGGAAAGTCATTTCGTTTTTTTTGGGGAACATGAAAGACAGTTTTCGTATAATGAATAAATATTTTATTAAATTATATATTGGCCATTCTGGTCCAACACCTTTTGCCATCTTTCTGGCAGTAACATAATTCCCCTCTCATAAAAGTTTTGGTCCTTGCTGGCAAAAAACTCGTCCAGGTGGTTTTTGACATCTTCATTTGAGGTAAAGGTTTTGCCATCCAAAAAATTTTGCAGGGACCGGAACAAATAGTAGTCGGAAGGCGCCAGATCTGGAGAATATGGTGGATGTTGCAGTACGTCCCATTCAAGCTGTAAAAGTTTTTGGCGAGTGACCAAACTTGTGTGAGGTCTCGCATTATCCTGGTGGAACACTACACCCTTCCTGTTGATTAATTCGGGCCTCTTCTCTTTAAGTGAATCATTCAATTTGTCCAGCTGATGACAATAGACTTCTGAATTAATCGTTGTATTGTCCGGCAAAAGCTCAAAAAAAACGATTCCTTTGACATCCCACCAAACGGAGAGCATCACCTTTTTTTTGGTGAATGTTGGCTTTTGACACGCTTTGAGCCGGTTCATCTTTTCTGCTCCATGACCTCTTGCGTTTAACATTGTTGTATACAACCCATTTTTCGTCCCCAGTAATAATCCGCTTCAAAAATGGATCATTTTCTAGACGTTTGAGGAGCGAATCACACGCGTCAACACGACGACACAAATTTCGCTCGGTAAGGACATGGGGCACCCACACATCGAGCTTCGAGGTTAAGTCCATGCCTTTCAAATGGCCATAAACAGTTGAATTCGACAAATTTAACCTCTCACCGATCTCTCGTGTGGTGATTCGCCGATTTGCATCAACTAATGCCTTTATCGCATCTTTGTCAGCTTCGACCGGCCTTCCAGACCGTGGTGCATCTTCGACATCAAAATTGCCGGATCGAAATTTTGCAAACCAGTTCTGGCACTGGCGTACTGTTAACACGCCTTCTCCATACACATCCGTCAATTTTTTTTCTCGCTTGGACAGCATTTTTACCTTTTCTGAAGTTAAAAAGTAAAATATGACGAAAATGCTGCTTATTGCTCTCCATATTTAAAAAGGCACCAACCAAAAACTACTGGGTAGAATTAATAGAACTTTTTCACACACAAGCCTTGCAATATCAGCTCTCATGACATATAATGGTTATGGGGCTTAAGTGTGAAGTTAGTTTCGAAAAAACGTAATTAAGTCCTCTGGCGGGAAAAAACGAAATGACTTTCCGAACAACCCAATAGATAGTCAAGTAATGTGCTTGCTGCTAGACCTTAACCAAAGAACATCGAACTCTGAATGATGTTGTTGAGTCCGACAACCCAATATACAATTTACAGGTCTGAAATCAAGATAGATATTCTCAAGATATTCCAATTTAATTTCAATTTCCAGAATCGGTAAGAAATAAACTCAGTCGGAAAGAAGTACCCGCAAGAGACAACGACTGCAGTAGCCGAGGTCCTTGTACAGCTAACGTCATGACGTTGTGACTCTCGAGTACAAATACCGGTAATAGCCAAATCAAGAACTTAAGAAAAAATGAATTTTCTGAAATTTGGCGCCCTTGCTCAGACCCCATGGAACTTCTAAGTATATTCATTACAAATAAAAGAGATAAAAGGAAACAGTGAATAATTTTTGAAGGACTGAATTCAGTTATAGCTCTCGATATTTTATGTCTGAACTAATTTTATTGAAAAATAATCATTATTTAGTCCAATTTTTGTCACCTATCGCCCCCTGTGCCGTTAAGATTCCGTTACTAGTGTGACTGTGAGTTAGGTTGCAATGAGAGTGCAATGTGTCGGACAAAGTGCAAACACTGTATGATTTATCATTTTAATTGTATTGGCAAACAGTGTAAAGCATATAGACACACACACATATATATATATATATATATATATGCACATCGACGGTGGGATATGTTTTTGGAACAGCAAATATGTGTTGGCAGCAAATGCAGGCGCATTGATTTCAATTTTGATGCAAATGAGTTATGCCCTATGGAGATTTGGTGAGGGAGAGACACTGCAAATGGACAAATAACAAAATGAACACAAACAGGTACACACATGCATACGGACATACATATTTAAGCAGGTATTTGCGCATTAATAACGGTATGTTAATTTGATAGAGCACACCCATAATTTTAAAGTGAGCTTAGAAATAGCTATACATCGCAAACTATTTCACCGCAGGCGGCTTAAAAATAGAATGGTGAATAAATTGAACTATAGATGGCGCTGGTGTCGACATTTTATTTAAATCAGTTTCGTTCGATCGAGGCTTAAAATTTAATAAATCACTCCAAGCTTGATTTATTTTACTTCGAACAAAAGTCGCTGTAAGATCACCCTGTTAGACAATAATAGGAGTACCATGGTCCAAAGCAACTAAACTGTTATATATTCACCACTTTTCTACAAAAAAATTTATAGAAAGTATTGAAGGAACAATAAATTGAAGTATGGTTATTCTAGACTAGAACCATTGCAACAACAACTTAACTCAATTTCTAAATATATCACTTTACAGACTGTAGTTGTAATCAAAGTCTTACTTTCAGGATTTAAATCTCTAGATCATTACAGCGGTTTTATTAGATCGGTGAAATAATAGAAAGAAAATTTACTAAGGAGTGTCATTGGAGTTTCATTGGAGTTAGTAAGGCACATTAAAATTTAAGAAACACTTTTCGACTTATGCGATATTGCCCTGAAAGGGTTAAAATAGTGTTTAAGCAACCTTCTATAAATCTATCGTTTGATCTTTATGTCGCTCAAGTATAACTAGACATCTAGACATATAACACAAGAATTTTTATATAAATTGCGAAAAACCTTAATGCCATTTAAAGTTTTAATCTCTCTCTCATCTCTGAGGAATCTCAACAAATATACTTCTGTGATTTGCTATAGCGTATATTTAAGGAACCTTACCTTACAAAGTCCACAGCAAATAAGCAACAGAGTACAAAACGTCGATGTTTAACGAATTTTTCGAAATCTAGTCCCTTAACAACTTCATAAACCGGATGAGAATTATAATCGGAGGCTACATATAAACTGCATATAACCAACCAACCTCTGAAGCACGCAAAAGTGACCTATAGATTTGAAAAAAATTTATCATCATCACTGCTACGGACTTTAAAACATAAGTATGAATATAGTGGAAAGAATATTTTGTCCATGATCTAAAAGTTTAGAAGATATCTACCTAACCTTAAAATAGAGGCCCGAAAACCACTTACAGTCAGCTTTTGGCAGAAGTTCTGTTCAACAAACCAACATTTTATGATTAAGTCTCACATAGCCACTACGATAAACAATCAGAAGTGCCATTGAATCAGAAGCACCCAATATCGAGAACGAAAAATAAACGCTTTCGATAAAGGTCTTGAACAGAACCTGATTTAGTCAGTACTAGCTTAAGCTGTTAGCGATTTAAATTTTATGACTTATGAAACAAAATATGACTTCACAACTCAGATAAATTTCACTCTCTGTGGCTAATGAATTTATAGCCAGATGTTAAATTCCGTTGACATAGCTTCGGAGAGTTTTACTATCTTCCTTCCTGGGATGTCAGTACCCTCATATAACCGTCTCATATAACCTAACTTATAGCTTATATGAGTTCTCCACAGTGTCAATAGCCATTATCTGATATAACCCAAATGAACCTAGTCCACCAAAATTATCGTACACCGAACTCTAAGCGATGGCTCTTTGATGAGTTTATTTTTAATGCAATCTAAACTTCATATAAAATAATCAGTAACCCAAAATCTGTTGACAAAGCTTCGCAGAGATTTGTAAACTATTCCCTCCCGAGTGGCAGTTATATAATTCTTTATAACCAAACATAACTTGACTCAACAAAAATGTCAACCAATGAATTTTATTCGAACCAATCGTGTTTAGGTGGGCTTGTAACTAAGAGACCCAGAAAGCAAGCATTTATGTTTAGAGGGTCGTTCTCAAGAGTTTGTAAACCGATAAACCGAGAATGATGATGACGATGAATTATCTTGACTCAAATCGTTGACCATTAACAAGATGTGGATCCAAAGGAGAAGAGAGCTCAGTTGTGGACCTTAACTGACATGACTGAATTTTATTTCCTTATTCGTAAGTGGTTCATCAGGGAGACAAGGACAATTTCTTTCTTACATTAAACTCAATTAAAGAAGTAAGTGAGATAAGTGAAAAAGTAAGAGCACTGATATTTTATTAACACGCTGAGAGAAGAAACCACTAAATAATAGTATTGAAGAACAAAAGAGGATAATAAAAACGGCATTCAACTGTGGCAATGGTTAAACTTGCATTATTATTGTCTTTCAAATATTTACCGAAGGTTTATGAAAGTAGCCACGCAGCTTGTGCGGCTTCGCTTAAACAATAAAAGATAATAAGATATAAAAAATCAATGAAAGCGAAAATAATAAATTGAAACAATGAAGGAAAGTCAAAAAGGAAGAAGGGAACGGGCAAAGGATTGATCGAACGAAAGGCTGTCGAACTCAACGAGCTCAAAAACTGTGACAATAAAAGTTTAAAATGTCAAAGTGTAAGCAAAGAGGGTTTAAGTAAAGTTGAAATCCCGCATTGATATCATTATTTGGAGATAAATACTTATGTGTATATCACATCACACATATAGCATAATGGAGGAGCTCACAGACGCCGCTAAAGTTAAAGCAAGTTGAGCTCGGGAAACTGCAAAGTTGGCAAAATTAAATCAATGCGAACCAAACGAAAGTGGGTAATAAAATCAAAGCAGTGTGGCGCGTAATAAAAACGGAATAGAGAAAATATATAAACACAAAGTGATATTGTCGATTGCGTATTATACTCGCTACACATGGGGGTATATGCACATATGTGTGGGTTATTTTACAATCTTGCCCCTACCGTCCACATTAAAGCAATAAAATCAGTAAAAGTTTTCCCTCTGAATCATTGGTGTCTGCTAGGGGATACTAGTACGCTGAATTTTTATCAAAGTCTACCCAGCAAACCTTTTAGGTTATATTTTTAAATTTCTCGAAGCTTTATTTGATAGTAAACCAAGCTTGATAACTGGTTAGGTTACATATGGTTTGAATTGGTTAGGTTAGGAAATTTAAGGTTAGTTTAAGTTATGTTAGGTAAAGTTACGTTATGTTATATTAATTTTAGTTTAAAGTTATATTAGTTTATTTTTAGTTAGCTTATGGCTAAGGAATATGAGGTGAAATGAGGTTATTGGTGTATTGGTGTTAAGTTAGATTAAGTTTAGTCTCTTAGATCAGGTTTGTTTGGGTTATTTTAGGTTAGGTTGGGAAATAGAGGCATTATTGGGTTATGTTGAGTTAGTTTGGGTTAGAATAGATTTAGTAAGAAAATGTATTAGGTTTATATAGTTTGGGTGAGGAAATTTGAGGTTAGATCAGATTGTGTTGAGCAAGGTTAAGCTAAAATAGATTAGACTAGATGTCCGATTAAACTTTGTTAGGTTATATTAATTTTAAGTAGAATAATGAAAATTTTAGGTTAGATTATGTTAGAAAAGGTAAGGTTAGATTAGGTTAAATAGAGTGAAGTTAGGTTAGAATAGGTTTGACTAGATATTCGTTTAAGTTTACTTAGGTTATATTAAGTTTAAGTTATCACATACATCATTATTATGATGTTGGTTTAGGTTAGGTTAGGAAATTAGAGTTTAGAACATGGTCCGTTGAATAAAATTAATTAAGGATAAGTTTGTTTGGATTTTAGATTGAGTTATATCAGGTTTAATTAGAATTACAGTGAGATTAGATTAAATTTGGTTGTATTTGAATATGTGAGCTTCAATCAGGTTATGTTGAGTAAAATTAGGTTAGAGTAAGATTGTTTGGATATTGTGATAATAAATTAGGTTAAGTGATATTATATGAGTTTTAAGTAAAATAGAGTAGGCTAGACTAGTTTGTGTACATTTAGCTTGTTGTGCTGCCAACTACGCACAGTAAAGAGCACCTAAAGGAAAGAGTACCATCTATATTTTTGCTACTTTAGTCCGCATGCTACTGTTCACTGGGCGCAATTTTAGGGGTGCCCATTTCCCTTTTTATACCTATACATATGAACCAATATGGTATTCCTGCTATACATATATGAAAGAGAAAAAAAAAATATATATAGCATCCTTTATCCTATAAATATCACAGTTTGCCGTTCTGTCCACACTGGCTGTCAACGACCTACGATGACTCATAAAATTCTATGGTAGCGTCATAAAATCAAAATTGCCAATTGTGATTTTGTGGATTTAAATAAGATGAGAGAGAGAGCGAGCACAGAAAACTACATGAATGACGGATAAACGTAGTTAAGTATAACTAAGTATGCTATAAACTGGTAATTAAAAGTTCGGCGACCACTGCAATTTAAATGGTTATTTTGAAGGCTTAAATAAGTTACCCTCTACCACGTACTTACTTACAGAAGTTAATAAAACTAATTATATATAGAAGTCAAAAGCCTTTTAAAATGAACATTGGCTTTCAAATAGATGGATCAAAGAGTAAGACCACCCAGCGAAGTTTTAATAGTAGCTCAAGTTTTGTGGAGCTCAAGGGTCTTGACAAAGTTTGATTATTAATTTTTGGTTTCAGTTTAGACAAGGATACTCAATGATGAGAAGCTGTTCTATAAGTAAAACTACTGAACCAAATTATATGTTTTATTGGACTAAAAGGTGGCCACCTCTTGAAAAATTTTAAGAAAAACAAGTAAGAAAGGACTAAGATCGTGTGTAACCGAACAGTTTATACTCTCGCAATGTACAAGGATCGGAAGCGGGGATATGCTTTCAGGCGCTGGCACAACTTTACATTAAAAAATGTTGCGGAAGAATTCAACATTCATTATTCGACGAAATTGTCAATGGATTGCAATCATATTTGGTATCTTATTAACTTACATTACAGGTCACAGACTCACCGTGTTTTATTATCAAATTAGCTCGAAAGTGATATATTCGATATAAACTCAATCAAAGTGGTTTCACTCAGGGAAAAGCAAATCATTACATTAGAAATAAGGGGCTTAGACCATTGTCTAGGCCGATTTCTTTCATATTTAGCGCAAAATCACATTGTGTTTAAGAAAACATATAACATAAGGGGTTTAAAGCCAGATGGAAAGTCGGAAATTCTTATATCGGGCATTTTTGGGATAGGAAGACCTGCTCTGATCACATTAACTCTTTAATCAAGTATATTAGGGAACATGTTTTCACGCAGTTTGTGAAGGTAACTCTCACACTGACCGAAATATTCGGCATAAAGTCTGCTAGATTAGCAAAAATCATTATATGTAGTATATAGGGGGCTGGGATAATTCGTAGACCGACTTCACACATTTTCGGCAGTAAACTATGGTATATCCGATATTACATGTTCATTTAATTTTGCTAAGATATTTTACATATTGACCGAAATATATGGTATAAAGTCTACCCAGAGGTTGAAAATCCGTACATTAGGTGCATGGAGCCAGGGGAAGTGCTCACCCGATTTTCCCCATTTTTGACACAAGAGCGCATTACTGTTATGGAAAGATAATCCTAGAAATTCATTATGATATTTTATGGATTTACCGAGATTACTTTCCGATATATATATTTTAAATATATATACAATATATAATGTACATATATTGGGGGGCGGGGCCATTCCCACATTTTCAAAAATATTGGCCCACAGATGCCCCATCCTACTATGATCCTCTATACTAAATAACACGTTTATATCTTAATTTTCTGCTTCGTTATAGCGCATTATCTGTGTTCGATTAATGGCATTTTGTGGGCGTGGCAGATGCACAATTACGCCCATCTGAAATACCAACCGTCTTCCGGTGACAAAGAACACGTGTACCAGTTTCATCAAAATATTTTAATTTTTAGTCAAGTTATCGCTTGCAGGGATGGACGGACGGGCGGACAGACAGTCACTAGGATTTCAACTCGTCTTTTCGTCGTAGTCATTTATATACATATATGTCTATATCTAACTCGTTTAGTTCTAGGTGTTACAAACAACCGTTATGTGAACAAAACTAATATACTCTGTAGCAACATGTTGCGAAAGTATAAAAATTAAAAGAAAAAATCACTAAAATGTGGGTATCAAAATGTAAAATAGCTCATAGAAACGAAAGAGTGAAAATATTTTTGAGAAGCGTTGCCACCTTGTACGTTTTTATTCAACTATGTCATTAGAATAAATAAGATAGCGACATAACTTTATTGGACTCGCGTGTTTAATGGAGGCTTGCAGTTAAAAATTATTTTGAGAAATGATGCCACCTGATCAACAATTTTAATTCAACGAAATTCATAAAACTGTATTTTTCTTTTTTATATATCCATAAAAAAAATTTATGAAATATTAAAATATAGTTGTCAAACAAGTTTTAGAGAGATTTTGATACGAGATATTTATAAGAGGTGTTGCCACATGTCTTAAAAGATATTTAAATGTATATAAGATATCTATGTTGTACAAAGAAATTTTTAGAAAGTATCTCCTGATAATATGTAAATGATTTTTCTTCTCTAACAAATCGCAAATGCATTTATAAATAATTTTAATTAGCATAATTAATAAGAATCTATATATCTCCTTATTAAATTCAATATACACGACTCATGCTTCATTGCTGTCGCTAGTAGTTCTACACACATTTTATTATAATACACACTGAAAGTTCAGAAAGGTCTTGTATGCTTAATAAGTAACTTAATGGAGTTGCCACCTAATTAAAGGAAATTTAATAAAATTTCATATCATTATAACCATGTCGTACTCAAAGTAAAACTCCTGCAATGTCAATTAAAATAAAAATTTTCCCCAGAGTTGCCATCTACACTTTCGTAATTCAGTTATGATTATTATATTTTTATTTTCCTTAATATTTTAATTTGCCATTTGAATTTTATTCCATTCAGCATTTATTTCTCTCATTAACATCTTCTATCCTCGCAATTTTTATTATTTCCTCAGCACGTGTCCATTAAACGCCTCAACTCAACTGAGTTGAACAAAATGTTTAATAGAAAAACACAACAAATGCAATCAAATTTTATGTGTAGTCGCTCCTACGCAAACGTTTTTTCCAAACTCAACAAGCTTTATTCAATTTGCATTTATAGACGTGTCACATGGCGTATAAAGTGGGCGAAAAGGACATGGCAATGAGTTGACACACAGTAGTCAAGTGGTAATGCGCATATACGAGTATAAATATACATATATGTCTCGGTTAGTCTTCACAGCTATAATCTCCTTTATTGATTTTATTATATATAAATATATATATTCTCTTTTGCTAACATAAAGCTTTTCTAGTATCCTTGTTGTCTTTCGTTACTAAAAATGTATTTTTTTCAATTTTTGCTTTGGTTGAATTTTTCGTTTCAACGTTTCTTGATTTTTATTCTTTTGCTTGTGTGATTGCGCGTCTGTCTAGTAATTTTCGTAAATTGAATATTGGCTACAAAGCGTTTTACGAAGTTGCTGAGTATGCATCATACATGTATATGCATAGTCATACCTAAGACATATCTAAGCGTTGGTGAACAGTTCCATTAATGTTTTTTTTTTTTTCCCCCTTTCGAACTGCTTTGTATTGATCGTTTGTTAAAATTAATTAAATTAGAATAAAAAAAAGTTTGTTCAAATCATCTGGGAACGCTTTAAAGGTTTTTTTTTTTTTCTTCTCGAAATATGGTTTCGAAAGAGCAGTTTGTTTAAAAAAGTTTCTCAATTCTATTTTTTATATTTAAATATATATTTAAACCAAATTAATTTTATTTACGAAAACTTTTGTGGCAACTCTTTGAATTGTTTATACCAAAAGGTATGGCAATATTTCCTATTCCGATTGAATTTCTATTTCGTATCTTTCAAATTTAGTATAATAAATGTGACTAAGGTTTTAAAAGTGCATTAATATTATGTGAAAACTCCACTAAAACATCTGTTCGTGTTAAACCTGAATGGCATGGTTAAAGTCACTTGCATTATAATGTATTGCTCATAAGTACGTTAATTAAAAATAACACAAATTTAAAAAAATGTGGCAACTTTAAAAATAATTCAAATGTAAAGCAACATTTTGGTTTTGAAATTTGTTCTGATTAACACAATTAAATTTATTTTTTTTTTAACTGATCTAGTATGTATGATCTAGTATCCTTTTGTAAGCATCATGAAATGTATTTTAATTTAATGGCAGCCCTGTTTGCACCATTAACATTGCATGAAATGCGCACATTGTATTTCATGTGATTTCTATAAATACTACATTTAATTCTTTATGCTTTTCATTCAGTATTCAGTCATGATTAAAATCTTTTATTACAAAGTGTGGCAACTCATTTAAATTCTTTTGTGTTAAATAATTTTGCAGCAACTTCTGTGCTTTATAATTATTACAATTATTTTAAGTTTTATAATTATTTAATATTGTGTAACAACCCCATTTTCTAATATTACAAAAATTGTATTGGATTCAAACATAATTAGTAATATAATGTAAATTATATTTTTTTAGATATGGCAACACCGTTTGGCATTTTAGCATTTAAAATTTCATTTATTATAAATGTAGCAGATAACTTTACACAGTTTTATTTAATTTATAAAAGATCAGTGTGGCAACCCTAGAAAGTGCGAAGCAGCAATCTTTTTTATTTTATTTTAGTTAAGCGTTGTGTTTTTACTATATTTATTTTTTTGTACATGTATAACCATTTTTTGACTGTTGCAATTAATATGGTAACTCTTTTGTATTTTTTTATACGACGTTCGTACGTTTTTACGAAAAACACTCTATGGCAACCCTATTGAAATTTGGGAATTTAGCAACATTTCTCTTTGATAATTTTTATTTTAAGTAATATTGTAGCAATTCGATGTTAAAAAAATAATAAGCTATTCGAAAATATGGCAACCCTATTTTACACTCTAATAATTCACTGTTTAACAGTGTATTACATATGCTTATGTTCATAAGAGTCAATATAATGGGAAAATTTTTAAATTAATTTAATTAAGTTAAATTACAAATTATTACTAACGCGTTAAATGGCAACCATTATTTTATTACCATACATTTTATAAAAAACCTAAAACAAGATTTTTCAAACATTTTCTTGTTGGAATTTAATTGTCTAAATTTTTTTTATTTTATTTTTTTTTTTTTTGTGAGTGGGCATATATACTGATAAATAAATGTGTTGATAAACAATATCCGGATGTAGCCGGATATACATCCAATATAGATATGTAGCCGTAAAACATAAGACAAAATATATACAGGAAATAAATAAAAATAATAACTGAAATTCTCTTATAATGCCATTCTAAATTTAATATAAGAATAAATAAGTGAAATAAAATATAAGAACAAACTTATATCAAGCCAAGTAAGTGTGCATGTGTGTGTGTGTGTGTGTGTGAGCATTTTTAAGGCGCATAAAGCTCAAATATCCATACTAAATCAAAAATCTCAAAAGGCCACTTAAGTTTTTATTAAGAAAATATTGCAACTAACAACGCCATACTACATAAATCTCTTTAATGCACTTTTACTACCACTAAACACACACACACACACACACACATGCGCACGAGTGCATATATCTCACTCATCCCACTGACCTTAAGTAAATTATTTTGCAACCATTAAAGTTGTGCGCTCATTGAAATCTTTGGCGATTAGAGTTGGCATTAAAAGTTTTAAAAGCACTGCATTACGCCCTGCTTTTACTACCAAGCAAACGCACACACAAACACACTCTCTCACACATATGTATATGCTCCTATTTATACCCACTTGATTATAAGTTTACAGTTATATCTCACTAAGCTACTGTGTCAACCGAAAACATTTAATCAGTAACACAAATCTGCTGCAATGCTATCTGCAACAGTTAATCGCAACAGAGAGAGAGAGCGAGAGAGAGAGTGTGTGTCAGCGAAAGAGTGTGAGCTAGTAGTGTGCTGGCTTATAGGAGCTTATGGGAGAGTGGGAGTGGGAAATATATTACACTTAAGCTTGACGCCTTAAGTTAAATATTTAATTTCAACTATCTGTCCATGTGTAAGTGCGTGTGTATGTGTGCACTGTTTGCAAACTTTCGCATGATTGTGGTTTAAGGTTACTCATACGACACGTAGCACGCAAGTAAATGATAGAGAGTGCGCTAGCGCGTTAGTAGTATGTGGCAAGAAGCCTGTGCGATGGGGCGAAATATATAGCACACATACACACGCACACACTTGTATTAAATAGTAGCGCATATATAAATGTATGTACATATATATATATGTGTGCATGCGAGTTCTTGGTTGAAAACAAATTTCTAAATTTCGTTAAAAGTTTGTGCAATGCGATTTAGATAACGAAGTGCCACTGCCAACATCTATACCAAGAAATTACACATACACTTACACACATACATACGCATGCATATATACATATCTGCATATACCATTCACTTTCACCAAATACTTGCAGCTTTTTGCACAAACTTTTGCCAATTTTCGGTGCGCTTAAGCTGCTCTGTTTTGGCTCACACACCTCTTGCCACCTTTCGCTGCCCTCTAAACGCTACACTGGCCCCCACATGCATACACACAGGCATACATATCGGCTGCCTTGGCCTGCCTTGCTCTGCCTTGATGATATCAATTCAATTTTTGCAATTTTCGCCATTTTTGCCATTTTTGCAAATCTAACAAATTCGTTAAAGTCACAAAAGTACGTAGGCAAGTACTTTAGGTTGTCATTTCATTTTATATTTATTTCGTTGCTCAAGCAATTTCCTACACTTGCGCTGGCATTGGTCGGCGGCGGGGTAAACGCAACAATTCTCGAGTAGCAAGTAAATGTGTAAAAATTACCACACACACACACACATGCAGCAAAAACTTGCAACTGCACAAGGACACACATGCATGTCATGTACTACTTGTACGCCATCTCATGTGTGCCACACTGCGTATACGTGACCTCAGTGCAAATTGAAAATTGAGTGGTGGTCAGCTTATAGAAATCAGCTTTGTTATATACACATACGCATGTACATATACATATATATTAATTCGCATACACGATTTTTATATCTACATGTGGTTACTGAGCTCCATTTTCAAGGTTTAGTCCAAATCAAATGTGAACTCACCGCCTAGTGAGTTTAGCAAGCCAACCTTCGGTAGAGACATATGTAACAATGCTTCTAGCAAAACAAAGCATAACAGCACATAAATAAGTTGCGTTATAACTAATACAATAACATATTTGAAGCTATCATAACTCATGCAAGTGAATATAAATGGACTTTACTCAGAAAATCTCACTCTACATTTAAAAAAATTGGCTTTGTAACCACTTATTTGGCATTTTAAAAAAGCGCAAGTGCATAAGATCTCCAGGGTACCCATTTTATAAAAAAATTTCTACATTTTCCAGAGGATCTAAGCAAAGAATACTCCATTGGAAATTATCAAAGTTGCTCTTCTTCTTCTTATTCTTATTATTTCTCCCAAATCGATGGTCTTCAATAAATGAACAGCTGTTGTTAGTTTAAGCGATCCTTATTTTCCAAGCTACGTTATATAGGGAGCATCATCAGTCAACTCAGTATGAAGTCATATAAAATTTTGCTACAAATAATTTTAAAAATATAAAAAAAAGTATTGACTTTTGTTAAATTTTTGCATAAATTCTGCATAGTTGCATAAATTTAGGCGCAACAAAATCGATCTTTTGATATTTTTTCTATTGCATATTAATAGAACCTTTCAAGTTGTGCCTATAATTCAATATTCGTGTGGTTTACCAAGAGTTGGCGCAACTTGATTTTTATACCATTTTTCCAATATTCCGAAGATGCATTGGAACGCTACTGCTCTTGTTCATCTTTCCCGGTATATGTCATTCATTTGAAGCGTAAAAAACAATAATTTTTTTTCACTCATATTTGTCGAACTTTGTGCCTGAAAAAGCGTTTTTATACAAATATGAGGAAGACATCCGAAAAAGCCGAAAGTCATCGTACTTTGATGGAATTTTGTGGTGAACATGCTATAGCTGGGCGAGCTTCCCAAAGGTGGTTTACACCGTTTGAAAGTGGTGATTTTGGCTTCGAAGACGAAGAACATTCTGGGCGGCCAAAAAACTTTGAAGATCAGGAACTAGAAACATACAATCGTTGAAAATTGTTTCCAAACACAAGAATAGCTCGCAGAATCTTTTCGAGTCACCCAAGCAACCTTTTCAAAACGTTTAAAAGTAGACGGATATATTCAAAAGCAGGGAAATTGGTTACCTATGAATTGAAGCCAAGAAACGTTGAGAGAAATGCTTCCTGCTGATCACTACAAACGATGTCGGAAGTCGTTTCTGCATCGGATTGTGACTGATGATGAAAAATAGATCCCCTATGACAATCCTAAATGCCAAAAATCATATGTGAAACCTGGCCAATCAACCAAACCGACGATAAAGCCGAATATCCTGACGCCAAGTATACAGGTAATGCTCTGTATTTGGTGGGGTCAGAGGGACGTGCTGTATTATGAGCTTCTAAAACCGCTTAAAACCGTTCATGGGAAACACTACTGACAACAACTCATCAAATTAAAGAGAGCGATTGCCGAAAAACGACCGGAATTTGCGACTAGACACAAGGCAATAAGTTTCCATCCTGCCAACCATCGCTCTCAGACCTCATGGTACAAGATTTGGAAAAAAGCGACTTTGGAAGCCCAGACCTTGTCCCTTCGTACAACCATTTTTTCCGATCGATGGAGAGCGCCCTCACGGGAATACGGTTCACATCAAAACAGGGTATTAAAAATTGGCTTGATTCATTCTTGGCCGCCAAGCCGAAGCAGTTCATTTGGCAAGAAATCCACAAATTGTCAGTATTAATTATATACTTACTTAATTATATTTACTTTATTTTTTATATTCACTATATTTATACTTATTTAATAATTATTTTACTTTGAATAAAACTATTGCACATGCTTTTTTTATACAACGTTGAAATTTTGAAAAAGAAACTCGGGAATATAGTTATTGAGTCAAAAAGTTATCGAAATGTATATGTAAAAGTTTCTCTGGTTGCATATACCGATTGTGTGGTTCTCATCTGGTTGACCTTGTACCGTGTATATGGGTCAAATGATAAGGTTTTATGAAATTTGGAGAATTTTGAAATCCCTCTATTTTCAGTGAACGTGATATCATAACTAACGACAATCTAGTCAACACTATCCCCTTTATATTGGTGGGCATATGAGATGTCTCAAAAAAAAATATGAAGCGGGAGATTTCGCTTAGCATAACAAAACTGCTTCCAAAAATTTATTAAATTAGTGCATACTTAAGCTTAAAACTCAACAACCGAGTTTATTCATTTCCCAGCTTAAGTTTCATTTTAACACATATAAAATGTAGCTAAAACAGGCAAAAATAACAAAATTTGGTTCGTTATGTCTCCGCTATAATCCGCTAATTTTCGCCCAACCGAACTCAACTCTTCCTTACTTGTTCTTTACATATTCATACAAAAATAGTTTCGAGACACAAAATATTGCCTTCGACACCAGCATTTAATTAGTCTAGACATTGTACTTAACTAAGGACCCCCTTCAACGGCCTTTAACCGCCACAGCTCACCAAATAAACTGGTTATTACACTCGCATGCAAAAAAAATATCAACTACCATACAGAACGGAAGGCGCGCGTTAAAAAACCCACATTTGAAAAACTTGCCTATAAATTAGAAATTATGAAGTGCGCCTAAATATATGCAAAGAAAAGCAAATTCAGCATAGAAAAAGAGAATTGGGAAAAGAGTGGCGAACTAAACTCGGCAGCCGTCGCCAGCTGCAAGGTAATACCACGAAACACAAACACAAACACAACAAGGGAGAGAACCGTGTGCAGATTTTTGAAAGAAAAAAAAAAAAAAACAAAATGCGAAAAAAAGTGAAATGAAATCAAACGATGCGGAAATTATGCGATGCGAATGCACATTTTCATTTGGCGAATGGCAATGCGCTGAAAGACACAAACCCAAAATGCAACCGACAGGCAAAAGAGTATGACGAAAGCACGGCGAGGGGGTTAGAACAAAAGTTGGGTGGTCGGAGTGAGCGGGGTAAACGGCGTAAAGGGGGGTGCAACTAGGCGGTGTTGCGCAGATTTTGATAAGTAAAAGCATTGAAAAAACGGTACACATCGAAAAAAGTCACTAAAATCACACCACACACACACACACACACGCGCGCGCGCGCATCCATACTCGGCCGCATATAATGAAAATATGAAAAATTGAAAAATTGCACTAAAAGAAATGGAGCTTGGCGTAAAAACGCATCAATGTCGCAATGGATTCGCGACGCTTTCACGCTGACGAGATTGCGTCGTGTGCAGTGAATTGCGAAGAAAACTTTTTTCTGTCTTTGTTTTTTTTTCTTTTTTTTTTTTTGGAATTTTCCACCCAAAGTGTGCGGCGTCTGTGTGTTTATATATATTTGGCATTTGAAGAGTATGTGCACCTATATATAGCTGTTATTGATAAGCGCTTTTACTCAAAATTAAATTTTGTTCGCTTATTGTTGGATTTTACTCACCTGGCGTTGCATAAATTTAGGCGCACATCCTAATCATCACCTAACGTGACGTAGGTCCTCTATTGCTCTAACTCATTTATCCGCTCATCCGAAACTCTGAAACTCCGCACTAATGTAATCTTCATAGCTAATCTATGGAAATTTTTATAATTCGCGCCACCTGTTGTGAGTTTCGAGAAGATTTGTCGATAACTGTTGCTTTCGATAATGTTTAGGAAAGCGCTCCACCATTTATAAGAAAAATGTTTATTCGAAGATCTTTAGAAAAGTCTAAGCTTTACAGAAAATAATCTTAGATTTGAAGTTGCACACCGGTACTATGCAGTATTAGGGTTCGATCTCTCTTCCAGACAACTTCAAAAATGAATTTATTTTTCTCAAAGCAGTCGCACATATGCGGGGCTCCGAGTGCATACGGGGCTACAATGAAGAAACTTATAAAGAGGAACTAGACATTCGTAGGCAACTTCTAGTATATGGGTCCATCCATTTGTGGGATAAAATAGATGAAAGAAGAAGTTCGTCCAAGTGTCTAATATAAGTTAGGTACTGGTTGTTAAGGACTACTTAGTCCTATTTCCACAAATCCTTAGTTAAATGTAATCCCTCGCTTATTAGCCAACCAGTACCAAATTTAGTGGATCCCTCCTATAAGGTTTCTTCTCCTGAGCTCTGCAAATTTACGCGCAAGGAAAGAAAAGGAACAGCTGCTCAGTATTGACACTATTAAACAATGCCTAATTCAAATGTTTGCTTTACTCAAGCCGAAGTTGGCTGCGGTCACTTAAACTGTCAAGCGGGAAACGGCGGGAAACGGCAGGAAAGCGCGCCGCTGGTTATTATCTTATGGAGTGAAAGGCCGGCAAAACAGTAAGTATACTTCTCAGCACATAAGCGCAACTGAGCAGCAGCCCATAGCAAATTGACAATGGTAAACGGCAAAACCACGAAGCCGATGTCAGCTGCAGTCGCCAACTAAGTTTATTTCGATTTTCTTTTTCGCTTCACATACTATCGTTCTCTCTTTCTCGCTGCCTTTTAGCGGCAGTATTGACTAGTCTGCTTTGACTTTGCTTAGGTTTTGACTATCTGTCCGCACAGACTGCCCGCAGGCTGTATGCAATAAATTTAACGGCAACTACCATTGTAGCACTATATATACTCACACCAGATTTGCCGCACCCTCTTCATACAGCCGCTCAGTTTTGGAGATAGGGAGGCTTCTGAATATGCCATTTTTATTTCCATTCAATTGAATGGCAATGTCCACTGAATACTGGTGAGATTTGTCGGTTTCCTTTTATATTCGCATTAGGGTGGTTCAATTTTTTTTAAAGTTTCACACCTCCAATTTATGCTACTATATTCTAGGGAAGATTTGTTTAGGTTAACATATATTCTAGAAAATTCCTTAAACACTCTGGATCTGTTTAGATGTCGTCTAAATGTGTCGAATATAGGTCAAATTCCAGAATATGCTACTTGGATTCTACAAAATAATGGTATTTATGATCTAAAACCCACACGGATCCGATCTTAAAGCCAACTTATATACTTACTGTATTCCCCGAAAATTGCAATTCGGAATGTGAAAATGTTTCTCACTTACTTAAGAACCACCCTAATAGGCATAAATACATATAAAACTAGCTATCTTCTATAAAATTTATATGGAGCTAAAAGCTATAACTGAAAATGCGTGCCATGCAACCCTTTCTGTATGTTGAGGCAATGTGGCTTGTTGTTGATGGGGCAAGTTATTCAAGTATTCAATGATATGCAAAAATTTGCTGAATCAATATATGTTTTTTTGTCTGTATTTCCTTTTTTTTGTTTGTTTTTGTTCAACTGAACTCTTCACATTTCGTCTCTGCTTTTATATACAGCTGGTTGGTATTTTTAGTGAGTCTATTTGCTGAGTTGGGTCAAGAAAATAGCGCGTCATATGTATTCAGAGTAATAGAGAAAATGTAAACATGCATTTGAATTATTTCCACAATCAAAATATTGATTTTCTTCTTTTCAGAAAGTAATTCAAATATTTTTCAAAAAAAAAAATATTAACTCTTCTACGGTTGCTTTAAATATTTTTCCTCTTCATTAACATATTATAGCATACCAAATATAATTTCGGGGCATCATTTACCCTTTTTCGAAAAAATATAAGAAAATGAAGGTGAGTGAGAGAGAGAGAGAGAGAGTGAGTGGGGGAGGGTGGAACTGAAAGGAAAATAGATTTAGAGAGGGAAAGTGAGAGTAAGAGAGACAGAAGGAAAGCGAAACTGAAAGGGAGATAGACATATATATAGAGAGAGAGAGGCAGAGAGTGAGAGAGAGAAAGAGAGCAAAAAACTTAAAAACAACCGATTTATAAGAATTTTACCCGGTTTTCTACTAGACATGGGGTCACCCGTTATTATTTTTACCTGTAATAAAACTACATCCCAAATTTTCCTTTATAACTCACAATACTTTAGTACTATCACTTATTATCTTTGAGTTTTCTATTGTTGGATTTAACTTCCAGTTATTAGTCAGTGCATTTTTATCCTTTTTAGATATAGTAGTACGGAGCAAGGATGTGATGTGATGTGTGAAGGATGAAGATGAACCGGATAAACCTTTTGGAACTGGCCTAAAGGTTCAAAAAAAAAACTATTCGCATCAATCAATTCGCAGTCAATAAATTTCGCAGAGACTATTTTGAAGAATTCACAAAAATCTTTGGAAACCTCAACATCATCTAGGAAGTATTTTCGCTTTTCCTTCGGATTTTGAACAAAAATTAGCTCAAATGCCTTTTCCTGTTAAAGTTTGTTTAACATTGCTGGGGTGTAGCTGCAGTCACCGAGTAGATTTTAGATTTAAAATTATGAATTAAGAAGCTATTGTTTACCACTAAGAGACATATAGTTCAAGTATAATTCTAATGAAAATTTTAATTGCATCTTTAAGACTTGTCTATCCAACGTCAAGATCAAAAAACTAGGACAACTTTGTACAACAATTGACTTAAATATTTTGCTGGATTAAAGTCCTCTCTTATTGGGTTGTGAGTCGAAGAGTCCAAATTCGTCACCATAACATTCAAAAATTCCTGTCGTACTTTTCATGACAGAGTAAATAATGAGAAAGGGTATTAGTAATAGACTAATAGTTAACCTTTAACATTACTCCACTACTGATATACAAGTTTCTTAGTCTCTTAGCTGTAGAGCTTCCTTGAGTTTTCTTATTAATTGTGGTTCCGGAAGCTTTGTAGGCGTGTGTTGTCTGTGTGAGCAGTTTAGGCTTCGTCTAAATACAAAAGGCACTCTTCCAGAGCTTTCCACAACACCACTGATTATCTTTGACCCATTTAATTGACTGCGAAGGCATGAAATATTTTTAAATTTATAATCTGAATATTGAAAACTAATCACAGGTTGTCTGACTAAAAACAATTCTAAAAAAAACCAAATTCAAATAGCTGCTTTTAAGCCAGAACTACCTTTCCTTCCAGAAGCCTTTTCTTTCAAATTTCCTCTCACTTCAAATTGCTATCGAACTAGCTGCCCACTCTTTCCGCTATCACTTCCCACTTTAACGGTATCGAACTTTAAATAGCGGATTTCCGCCAGTATAATCGCTACCTTCAAGCAACGGTCATCATTGTCAGCCGAGACCGCACTTCTTCTTATGCGTTGCACACAGCAGTATAACAAATGAAATGCCAAGTAATGGCAATTAATTTGTGGGAATTTGTAAAGTCGCCTGAAAGCGAGGAGTAAAGGAAAAATCAACAAGCATTGTAGCCCATACGCTTACGAGGGACTTTGCATATGTCAACATATCTACATACATACACACAAACCTCGCTTGATGACTTGCGCGTCAGCTCATATGCTCACTACACACATTCGCACCTACAATCAGCTTGCTTGTGCATGCTTGAACACATTTCAATCACTTGTACCACTTTGTCCATCATTCAGTCACTATTTCATGCGCGGACAGTCCAACAAACCGCCGTCAACTCGCACTCATTCGGCCAGTCATTACATTACTCACACACACACACATGCACACATACACATACATACGCACATGTGTGTAGACATTTGTGTGAGTTGGGGCGTTGTGTCTTGGCCAACCGCCTAGTCATCACCACTTATATTTATATGCCTTCGCTCACTCAAAGTCTGTCAGCTGTAATTAAGTCTCATTAAAGTATCCATCAAAGCATTTTGATATTAATTGACATTTTCCTGCCTTTCGCTGCAAGCAAGCCAGTGCGAGAAGGAGCGGAGTTAGCTTTGTGGCCCTGAAAAGGCGTTTGCAGTAGTTTCTTCACTCTTTCGCTACGTGTCTTTCCCTCACACGCACTCCTCTCTTTTTTTATCCAATTGGCCGCATTTGTACTTTTCATGCCCGTTGCATGAAGCATAGCACAGTTGTGGGAGCTGTCATTACATTCAAGCAAATTGCCATGTTCATATCAAGTATGAAATACACAATGGCAGGCATATTTTTTATTTTCAATCTGTTGATAAATTTGTTATTAATATGCAGTAAGCTACATTTAGTATTTGTCATACAAAGTTTGCTTCTTGAATACTATTCAAGCATGTTCAAGCTTGAGTTAGGCCACTGAAATTTATTGTGTTTACATTTTTTCAACAATCAAATTCTTTTATTTCGTTTAAGCTTCTATTTTTTAAAATACTTACAGTGTACACTTCAAGCATGTGAAATTGTCAAACAAATCTAAAAAAGTAAGCTGATATTTGTTTTCAAGTAAAAAATTATAAACTTTTATCATATTTTATTCGGAATTATTTGTTAGCAATCTTTCAAGCATCGTCAAGCTTATATAAATATCTCCATGTAATTCACCCTATAAGTGATTGCGGTTATTGTAGATATATACGTATTTGGTGAGCAGAAAAAATACGAATTCATACTTAATTTTAACAATTCACACATATCTAATTATTATGCTAAAACATGTTTTAATTTATATGTGCAACTTCTTTAATGCAATAAAACACAAGTTTCTTTTAAGCTTCAAGTATATTTTACTTTAGCACACCATTCAAGCATGTTCAGTCATAAAAATTTTAAAGAATTTAAGTTAATATTTGATTCACTGTTATTACATTTTATTTGTATTTCTCTTATATAACCTTTCAAGCATGATCAAGCAAGCTTATTTATTCATGTAATCCGAGAATAAATTGTTAAATAAAGCCCATTAAAGAAGTTTGCAATTTTTTCAAAAATACTTAAGGAAGTTCAATCATTTTTATAATAAGCAATCAAGCGTCATTTTAGAAGAAAACAATGTTTGAAGTGAATGACTGGTGAGGCTCCACAATGATGATCTGGTTTCGGAGAATTTAGTAACACAAATGAAGAAGCTTCAAGACTTTAAACCAGATCGAAGCTTGATTATAGCTGAAATTGGTGTAACAATATAACTGTGTTTTGTGTAAAATCACAATTAGCTCCACATTAGTGGTGATTAGCGGAAATATTATAGCGTTAGTGCTAGCGACTTAAACATTTTTCGCGGGCTCATTTCACTAAGTTCATTGCGGAGTTCTCACGAAAAATGAAATATCTTTTGGTGAGTTATTTATTTGAATTTTCCATATTAAATTCTTCGTTCTTTCTTTTCTTTCTTCAAGCTTTTCCATTTATTCCTCTGCGTTATTGAGTGGAATGTGAATCGATATTTTGCTGACCACCGCTGGGATCTCTGGGTCCAATACTATGAGCTGGATCCTACCTTCGAGCATGAACTAACCGATGAAGGTCTCAAAACAACACCAAGTTCAACGCCCATACCGGAACCAGTTACACGTCCTAAATGGAATAAAGATGGCATTAGAATTATTTAAAATAATATGTTAAACGGATTAAATAAAATGATGAAGCGTGACTTTCGAAACTGGCGGATTAAATAAATATTAGAAATATTTGTGTTCCGTTGAATTTTCATTACACCCAGTTATCCGGTATTATCCGGAGTTATCCGTTGCTATCCAAAAAAATACCAAATCAAAATATTACAAATATATTTTATTAAATTTCCATTATAGGCAGTTATCCGACATTATCCGGTATTATCCGAAGTTATCGTTACTATACAAAACACTCGAAATCAAATCTATTATGCAATTTCCGGATACTATTATACAATTATACAATCCGGAATTATATTACATTTAATATTTTCGTTCCACGCTTCAATTCTAACTGTGTTCTGAAACTTCCTTTCACGAAGCAAATGATGAAGCTTAAACGAAGAAGATGACTAAAATCTCGGACTCGTTATTTTCTCGGACTCATCGAATCTCCTATCCTACTATCTGCACAACTATTACTTCATATTTATTCATATTTAAAATGTTCATTGACTCATCACAAGCAAGGCTCAATTGAAACTTACAAACAAGTGCTGATCCGTCTAGGAAGAATTATCATTCTGGTCATTTTCTGTTTTGCTTGATTGTGTATTGTCTCCGACTGGAACTGTTGCCAGGAAAGTACTCTTCACAACAAAAATAAATTCCAACAAATATTTGTACAACAACAAGCCCGTGCTTATAGTTTTACGCTAATTACAGACTTTAATTATAAAACTGTACTTGGAAGTAAATAAATAAGTACTGTGGAACGAATTGAATATTCTACGCGGATATCTAAATGCTTGATATGTTTTACATTGGAACTTGAAAAATTATTTCCTCTAAGTCAAAAGTTGTCACATGTCAGGCAAAAATATTTTAAAAAAATATGTATTCAGCGTAATTGGAACTTATTCAGCACATATCTTTACCTACCGACCTTTACTATTTCGCATCTAAGCTTCAAAGAATCACTAGGAAGCACAAAAATGTGCTCGAACTTCAATTCAGCACACATTGATCTCCAAATAAAAGGATACTACTAATACTGATACTGATGTGATCATAATAAATGACCTTTAGCACAGCTGAATTAAGTCTAAAAAGAGCTGAATTAAAACAAGTTAATCAATATATCATTACATAAGACTATATGGCTTCAAAAAAATTAATTTTCCTATATTATTTATTCAGCGTCATTGTAAATTTCTATTCAGCAGTTGAACTCTTATTCTCTATATATATATTTCGTATCGAATTGAGTTTTATTGTGTGCTTTTTACTCAAAAATCTCATTCTGCATAATTACGCCCTTATTCGGCGATTTAATATCTGTACTGTTGAAGTGAACTATAAAAAAGTGTATTCGCCTACAATTTGACTTGCAATTTTAAAAGCCTAGTCTTCTGAAGTTATTGAAATCAGTATTGTAAACCCATCTAATATTTTGTATCATTAAGCAACTTACAATTTGTCATCCTCTACTATATTTCTGACACATTGCTATTCAGCAGTAGCTGAACTGAAAGTTTTTACTTCTAAAATATTACACGATAGCTCTACTGCTTTTAATTTTTTATTCAGCATCTTAAATGCGTATTCAGGCAGAGCTGAATCATACTTCTATTCAGAAATTTCCTTCAATTAATCAAAATTTTTAATCTTCTGCTCTCAAGAAATTTTAATTCCTTACCTTACTACTTACAACACTGTACCATCGTTCAATATCTACGGCTCAAAAAATTATATGCCTCTCTTCGTTTTTACCACACTACCGCTCGCTCTTTTGATTTATGACTTTTTACATGTTTTTATTTAAAAAAAAAACGGAAAATTTATTCAGTCGCTGAATTTTACGCGTCGACGACGGACACTCAGCATCAGGAAGTCGCAAGCAGATAGAAAAGGAAAAATTATGCAAAATGAGAAATATGGAAAATTTAATGGAAAATAAAGTAAAACAAAATTTCGCAGAAATTAAAAACATTGTATTGCTTTGTATACCGTTAGGCCACAAACAGCGCAGCAAATAAAGTGAGAGAACCCAACCGGCAAGCTTTCGCCGACAGCCCCTGGTCAGCTGTTTGTTACCGTGTTTTTGCACAATTTCCCTTCTTTTATGCCCACTTTTATATATCGGTTTTTGTTTTATTAACAACTTTTCGTACATTTTTAATATGCAACACCCTCAACATTCAAGTTGTTGACCGCCCGACGTCCATTGCAATTGCATTTCGGCTTTTCAACATTTTGAGCTTCGACTGTAGTTGAAGGCCGAGTCTGAAGTGGCCCAGCGACGGCGGCTCATCAATTCATGCGCGCAACGGCCAGTCCAGTAGTCCGACTACTTGTCTGACCACTTTCGGGCGTTTGTTTGCCAGTTGTTTGCTTTAATGACCAACCAAGCGGTGCCGACGCGCCGGCGGATGTGCGCATAAATGCGCCCGAAAGGATTGTCATGCACCGGCCAACCGTGCGAGCCACACCCGCCACCGGGCGACACCCGCCCAGTGGCACTGTAGCCGACTGCGCTTCAGCACCTTGAATATGTAGGGAGACAGCGCTTGGCAGTCAAGGACAATTACAGCATCAACTTTAACAACAACAATCCACGGTGGAGACGACTGCGCAGGATACAAAGCAGGAAGCGTCTACTTGAAGTGTCTGCGGCAGACAATCAGTCGTTGGTTGGGCGACAGCCGGCGGTACAAGCTGTAAGCCGCGGCGTGCGGTTGAATGCGTGGACAATTGGGCTGCCTGATGGGAGTGTGTGCCAACATACATACATATAGACTTTTGGCCCGTGGGCAGGGAACATACGTACAAGTGGAAGCGACGTATGGCAAGTAAGTCTGGCTAGTTGTTTGGATATTAATGAATACAGTGCCGTCATTAAGAGTTTTAGTTTAAAATACGGAGTCATTGAAAGTTCCACAGGAATATGTAATGGAAAAGAGGCTTTGCAGTTTAAAAACGAAACCGAATTAAAATTTTTTCGCTCTACATATATATTCATTGCTATGGAGTTTCTGTGACCAGAACCATCCGTGTAACTCAACCGCTATTTTTTAAGAATTCAGCGATACCCGAATCTGAAGCATAAATAATCCAAATTAATGTAGCAGCCAGGTCGGGTTACCTAACGGCCTTGGAAACCGGCTGATCAGGTTCCAAAATAAATCAATTACACCGAACGAATTATCAAAATGTGAATAATTTATACATTCCGAAGAATTTGTCTAAGAAGTAGCCCTTCTTTCACCTCCTATCTCGTCTTCATCTTTTCCAAATTCAAAGGGTTATGTTTAAGGTTCCATGTTCAGAGCATTTATGTGGGCTGATTATTAAAATATTCACTCAAGCTCCAATAGACGAGCTTCTGTTATCAGAATGAGGACAGATTCATGCCCTCTCAAGGACTGATAGTAAAGTAGCATTGTTGCTTACTAAATCAGTGAGCCTATAACAGCATATCTACTCACTAAAAATTGAGGTACCAACAGCAATCAAGTGGTCCAATTCCAAGCATGGTGTACTTAAATCCACTATCTATCTCATTAGCATTGTTCTAAGGCCATTTTTAACGCAACTGGTTTCAAAGTATTCACAGTAATCGAATGATCTAGAAGACTAAACATTAATTTGACGATGTCAGGTGTCATTTCTTTCTTCCTTTCGATGAATCTCTTCAACCTAGTTTATGGTCTCCTCACTACTTTACGGCTTAACTACCTGACATTGCTCTGAAGTATTCAGAAAAGTATTTCAAAGATTGGTTAAAAATTTAGACAAGATTTAGTTGCAAAACTCAAGATTTGCATCTCATGATTTTGATGGAAAGGCTAGAATATCAGTATTGTTGGAAATGTTTTCGACCCTTCAGTCATCTGTTGTATATTTCACAACATTATTTGCTCAATAGACTTCTACTTCTTCCTATAAATGTCCTAGGATCATCTTTATATAATGAAGGGAATCATTCTCTGAAAATTTTGAAATCTCTGCTTCTCCGACTTCATTCGTGAAACATTAAAACTACTCGCAACTTGAAACAAGTAACTCTCTACTGGAAAGCTGATGGATCAGTTTCCGATAACAGCAAGAGTGGCTTATCTTTGAAGATTTTCGAAAAACAACCCTGACTACTTGGCATACAAAGCCTTCTTGATAAAATTGGGTAACACCGACTGAAGCAATTTTAACCCTTTAAAGTGGAAATGGATCCGGAATATTTATTTTTCTCCAACATGTGTGCTCCACAGTTCAAGTTCTTTATACTAGCTTATCCAAAATACTTTCGAATTGGAACTATAGCCTAGAACATGAAAATGGCACAGACTTCGAAGAACACAAAGGATTGTCAGAGACCTTGAATATATTATTCTATCATTCCGGCGAGTGCGGAAGTAACAACAGTTTAGGTGTGGTAGTTTCCTTCATCAAGAGGTGAACTTTGGATTTTCGCCGGTTGATATGTTGATCTCATATGTCTTCCCACCGACCAGAAATCTCTTTTTGCTTTTCTTTCTAATTAATATTCGGACTCTTAGCTATTGAAACATTACCCAGATGATCAGTTGTAAAGTATTTGAAAATCCTCGGCAACAAGCATAGCAGCAGAAAAGGAAGGTTACTGTAATGAGGTGAGCCACAGACGATCTTATCAATAGTATTGTTGTCAACACCATAGTATATGGTTCCAGCAGGATGGCTATTAATGATAAAGAGAGCGCAGCTGGGATCAGAAAAGAGATTTGCGAAAAATACGTGATCTGAAACCAACTTATTTCTTCTGAAAAAATTGTTGAACGGATTATGTCTCTTACTCTCTTCTCCACCATCTCGCTCAATCGAAATTCGAACCATAATTTCTCATACCTCAACCACTTTTATGGCGCTCAGCTACGATAAATTGTTATGAGACATTCGAAAACATTTTACAGCTTCATACCCAATCAACACCAGGGCCAACTACCCACTCGGTGCGTTTCCCAATTTGCGCCCACTTCAATTCCTCAAACTCCATCGGCAAATAACTGTTAATTTTTCAGAAGTTTACAACCTAACAGTTCAAAAATAACGGAATGTCAGCGCACAAATGCATACATAAATTTTATGCGCATATAACAAACACACACATACATATATATATACATAGGCATTACAGCAGCGACTTACATACAAATAATTTACAACACTCAAACAATTTATTTACTGCTCATTAAGCAACGAGTGCAGAATTACCTGCAACTACCTGCCACCGCCGCCGCTTACTCAGCGGCTCCTACTCCCGCTCTCACTCCACCACTGCGCTCGCCAGCTTACCTGCGCTGGAGTATCCGCTCATGAAGCACATGAAAGTCGCATAAATTAAACAATATTTAACAACATCAACAGCAAACGAGTGTACAAACAACAGCAACAGCAACAAAAATTACGAGAAAAGTGAAAAACAGCAATAATAATAAAAAGTGTTGTAAATTTACAACTTCCACTTGTACTTTGGCACTTCCGCTTGTACTATTTCGGTGCGCACTGGATTCGCTTGGCTCGGCTGGGCTTCACAGGGCTGGGCCGTCACTGCACTACCATGAATCCGTGTGCTGACCAAGTTATAGACGGTGCTTAACACTAGCCAGCGCTCGTTTGTTGGCAATTGCGCAGCTGCATTGCATACTTATAGGCGTACAATGCATTTTACACACATTTCGCGAGTACTTAATAAACCGAACGCTTTAAGTTCATTCATTTGAAATGTTTTTATTGAGTTTTTATTTAATTTTATTTTCGCAGCGAGCGCCATAATTCAATATTGTAATTGCAGTGTACATGCAAGACAGATGCAATTTTTATATTCCATTTAATTGTGACGTATTGTGCAGCAATTAATGTCTGTACGCGCGCACAAATGCAAAAATAAAGCATGTGAATGCATTGTTAACATGTATTACGAAAGTTACGGTATTTTTTTTATCATATTTCATCCATTTTTATCCATTTTTACAACGTTGCATAGTAATGGATAACACAAAATTGGCTAAAATGCAGTGCAAAATGTTTATTTTATAAGTATGTGCATTAAAATTATGAAAACACTTATTCGGGTAAGCTCGGATAAAGCGAAATAAGAAATTCTGCACAATAATGCATTACAAATTGTGTATTTCATAAGTTTGTGCATTAAAATTAAGACATTGTTTGCCCGGATAAATTCGGATAAAGCCAAATGTTGACGGCTATACTTCTGAATCAATATTAAAATATTTTATGTTAAAGTTGCTGCAATAAAAGTGGGATAAACTGTTTTTTAATCTCTCGTATAACGAGTTCACTGAAAACCGTTATATCTTAACTTTTCCGGAGAATTTTAAGCGCCCATGTATATGTAAATGTATTTACAGTTGTTTTAAGAGAAATATTTCGGATAACATTTTATCAACTCGGATAAGAGCAAATTCTTAGTAATTTATATTAAATATTAAATACAAGTCATATTTAGAGAGACAACTTACAAAATATCTTTCCGGATATTACGGATAAAACTCAAAAAGCTGAAATTTTGTGTAATTCTGTGCTCTGCTTTTTTTAAGCAATTGTGAGATAAAAAGTGTATTTTTTATCAGGGATAAACACGTGGTAAAAAAGAATTACTTTCTTCGATTTTTCTACTCATTCCTATGTTTTTTTTTTAATTTTTTATTAGTTCTTAAATAGTTACAAAAAATAATAAAGGTAACCCAAAACAAATATTAACTTTAATGCGGATAATGCGGCTGAGACTTAAAACGTTTCAAAGGCATATTTTTTATAGCATATAAACGCGAAATTAAAAGTAGACATTTAAGCGCCCGTTTCTCTGCTCAACCAAGCTTTCATCAGATTTTAGTAAGAGTAAATTTTGACTTTTTATATTAAATTTGCAAGTCAATTCAACTTTTGAAAATTTACATACAAAGTCTTTATCCGCATGATACGGATAAAACCTAAAAAGCTTACCGTTGATGCAGTTAAGCGCTCTCTTATGTTTTCTCTTAATTTTGAACTGAAAAAGACGTTGTTTAATAGCGGGTATTCGGATAGTAAAGAAATTAAATTTTTTCTTCTTTGATGAGTTTTCGTCAAATTTTTATAGTTGTAAAATCTTAATTTTTTATGCCAAATTTTCAATTAAAATCATAATTTTGAAATTAACTTATAAAGCCTTTATCGGGATAATACGGATAAAACTTTAAGAACTTAAGTCTTTTAGTAAAGAATTTAGAATTAGTAAAGAAATTAGAATTTTTTTCTTTGATGAGTTTTCATCAGATAATTTCAAAAATCAGATTATAAGAGTAAACTCTTGTACTCTTATACCAAATTTTTAATTTGAATTGTAATTTTAAAATTAACCTACAAAGCCTTTATCCGGAGAGTACGAATAAAACTGAAATAGCTTACCGTTGATGCAATTAAGTGTTCCGTTCTAATTTCGTTTAATTCTGAGATAGAAAGTTTATTTTTTTTAATCGCGGATAATTGTGTGGTATTAAACTACATACTTGTACCTTCACTTCACTACTTAAATAAATTTTTTTTTTTTGAGACTTTTATTTAGTATACTCGATTTCTGCATTTTTAGCAATTAATTAAAAATTTCCTTCGTCAGCTGCACTCATACTTCCCGCTTCTCTGCATATCCTAACAATTTTTTCACAGTACAACCAAGCAAACAAGGAAAATGCATTCATGCATTCATCAATTAACTAAACACAAGAATGCAAATGCACATACATTCACACACAAAACCATGTGCGCACTTATGCACAAATGAACAATTATATAGTGTACACACTAATTGCAATCACTTAATGAAATTGATTAAGCCAAATGAGCGCATTAGTGTTGGTAAATGAATGACTTATACATACACATTACATAACATACACACATACATACGCACATTTGGTGGCTTTACAATTATTTATGCTATACAATGTGGTCACCTTAACCTCAGGCATTAACCGCCCTGGATGCGGTAGTTTTGCATACAAACATATGCTAAACCAGATACCAAACCAAGATACCATATGTACACACAACATTTTCGCATCACTACACACACACACACACACACACATACACGCAACCAGACATGTAATATGTACTCATATGGGCCAAGCCACAATTCCAATTAGTGGCATTGATTATATGTAGAGTCCTTCGGTGCTTAAGCAAGCACCTTTTGGTAGCCATTTACTTGTGGTTTTATAAGTTTGCTATGGCAGATTTATTCATTGACGATTGTTTACGCATGGAATCAATTTAATTGTGTAAAAAGTGATTGATTTTGTGCTAAACATTTCAAATAATAATAAAATTATGGTTCTTAATAAACGTAAGTAATAAATGTTTCATTTATTTTCAGAAAAGCGCCTCGTTCAAAAAATTTGGTTCAAAGTATTGAAATTGTTAATGCGGATAACGTCGGATAAGTGTCAAATAAGCTTTTAATGTGTGAAATTCACAGATTAGCGTACTAAACGCGCGTTTTGGAGAAAATTAAGCACGCGGATAAAACCGGATAAAGCGAACTTTTTAATTACATTTAGTGTTCTTTCAGAAATGTCTCTTTTTCCTAAAACATTTGTACAAATGATGAAAAATGTTAGTGCGGATAATTTCGGATATGTGTTACATATTGTTTTCATATATAAAATTTGTTTTTCTGTGTTCCAGAAGAGTATTTAGGTAATTTTTAAGCATGCGGATAAAACCGGATAAAGCAAAATTCTTAATTACGTTTGTCATTTTATCGGAAATGCCTCCCTTTCCAAGAAAATTGCACAAGCAATAAAAAATATAAATGCGGATAATGTTGGATAACTGTTTAATAAGGTTTCTACATGTGAAATTCGACCTTCTATGCACTAAAAGTGTATTTATGTAATTTTTAAGCATGCGAATAGCACCAGATAAAGCCGACATTTTAATTGCGTTTATTGTTTTTTCATAAATGTCTCTTTTTCCAAAAAAAAAATGCCCAATTGATAAAATGTAACAGGTAAATGCGGATAATTTTGGATATGAGTTCTATATTTTTTATATATATGAAATTTAAAAGTGCATTTAAATTGTGTTGAGCATACGAATAAAACCGTAAAATAATAAAAAATTAAAAATAATAATAAAGCGAAATTTTAGTTTATTTAGCTAAGCGAGTAATTTGTGAACTTTTCTTCAATATTGCCTAATTTCAACTATTAAATGTGTACATACCTTTTACTTTAATGGAAATTTAGTAAGACCATTACTTTTTTGCTTTCAAAAAACGATTGGATTGGGCAATGCAGCTATTCTCCGGTAAGTCTTTAAAAAGCAAATAAAAAAACAAAGAAACTTAAGACACAATATGTTACTCCACACTCAAAAATCGGCAAAATTTTGAATATTTTTCAAATCTGATTATTTGGATAATTATTTCGTCACAACGTACTTACTTTAGTAGGGAAATATAAGAATATGAGGATTGTCTACCACCATATTTACCTTGTGCGATTAAAAGAAGATTTAATTTTTAATAGTTTCGTGAACAGATAACCCGGATAAATCATTTTATTAAAATATATTCACGGAATATTACTCACAGCTTGAAATTAGTACGAATTCGTATATTTTCTGAACCGGATAAGTAATAATTTGATGGCATATTTTCTGTAATAGGAGCTTATTATTGTATAATAGAATAACAATATCACCTTATTTAAATTACACAAAATCTGTTACAGAGCTTTCTAGTAATAATTTACTTTTTATTAATTTCGTTATTGGATTATTCCGGAAAACATTTATTATAGAGAAGTAATCGCAAAATATTATTGATATTATTGAATATCCAAAAATTGTAACTCTTCACATATTTTTCCACCCAAATGTACTGGATAATTATTATTTGAAGGCATATTTCAAGCGTTTCATTTATTCATAAAAATACGATTATCGGATAACTGAAATAAGACATAATTCCTAATATTTTCGTTAACGGATAAGCCCGGGTAACTGACTTCTTAAAAAATTAATGTTATGAAATGTTACTGAATATTTAAAAATCATTAGGATTTTGAACATTTTACCATCCGGATAAGCTGGATAATATTTAAAAATTAAAACTTTTCTGTTTTACATTTTATACTGTTGGTAGATTCTATACTTGATCCTTTCGTCTGCTATCACAATATATTATTAAAAGATTAGGGATCCTTAACAGTATATATCTTATTTCAATTTGTTATAAATTCCAAGCAAGGAACCACTCAAAATGAAACACCACAGCGCATTTAACTAACTGAGTTCAAATTTCTTCAACACATTAGCACCGCATATTTTTAATAATTATTTCAAACTTAAAATACAACCAAGCGAAAGAAAATAGTTTTGTAGGAAAGCGAATTATTGCTTAACAGCGCTGCTGTCTGCTATAAAAGTCTGAGAGAGAGATAGAAAGAGAGACCAAAGGGGCCGAACAAGTTCAATAAAAAAACTGTGCGAATGAGCCATCTAATAGAGGAATGGGAGGGAGTAAGAACTGTGACGAAGTTGTAATTGCATATTTCCCCCTCTCACCGCAACATTCATATTTACTAGCATACATTTCTGCGCGCTTTTGCTTCTTAGCAACATTACATTCATTTGGTTGAAAGCGGAATGAAAGATTAAAATGTAAAACTCAAAAATTCTTGTATCGCCACATTCAAGGGGCTTGCATTATTGCTGATGAATAATTTTGCAGCAGTGAAAAAAGATTCCACAAAATTAAAATACTTTTAAAACTAATTAAAATCGTGTATTGCAAACTAGTAGGGCCCGATAACCTCGGCGAAGTAGAGTGCCAAGCAAGAAGAAGCAGCGCCAACTGAGGCGGCGCACACACTCATCGCTTACGCACACAAATATATTTTTGCTGAAAAATATAAAAATAAATTTGTAAAGCGAAAAAAGGAAGTTCGACTGACTGGCTTCCGACTTCGATTATGATATGCGGACGCCGCAACACCCTCAGGTCCCTGAAGTGGCTGTCGAAGTGCTTCAGTTGTGGTGAAGTATTTTAAACTTGCATTTGTGTTCGCTGCTTGCTATATATATATATATACCCATACATATAAATGTTTTTCAGCAAACCCTTTGATTTTTGGCTGGCTAACATACTACAAAGTTTCCAAAGCATACCTAAAGGCGCAAAATCAGTAGCTTTGGCTGGCGCGCGTTTTTTTAGCTTTTTCGTTTCCACTTTGTTATATTTCGTGGCTCACGCGCTTATTGGCAGCCACTTTTCATCGTCGCTTATTGCGTAATTCGAAATATTAATGAATTGCTTCAGCTGAAATTATTGAAAGCGGTAAACTCACTTACTAAAGAAAAAGCTTTGCGTAAGCTGCTACTGAAACGATTGAAGCTTTTATGTGCGCGCAAGAGTATATTCTTTGTTTGTGGCAAAAGAAGTATAGTTTGAAAGAGCTGAACTGATGTTATATAGTGGAGTGTTATAGTATAGAGCTTGTAATTGCCTTTCCGAAGGTTGCTAAATTTCAATTGCCAATTTCAAACCTTATATCTGAGGCTTTTATTTAACATCAGGCTAAATTTTTCACGCTGCGAAATCCTAACCATCCCATTCAGAGCAGAGTGATTACAATTCCCTTTCTCATTTCGATTCTTGCATATAAACTAAAAACACGCATTCTTTGAATTTTATGAATAAGTGGAACACACCCTTTTTCCGTTTTTCTCTTTGTTTAGAAATCTAATTATGTAATATAATGATTCAGCTGGAGAATTTTGAGCAAATAATTGCAGTAATCCGATTGGGAAATAGTAGAGCTTCTCCTCTCAGCCTTCTACTTGTAGAACTACGACGAAAGACTTTAAACAATTTTGGGCATACACAGGGAAGTTTTCGACAAATTTGTTAGAGGAAATACCTCATTAAATACAGACCCAAGTTGCAATCTAAAGAATTATGCCTGGCCTAAATTGGCGCTTTTCCGCAAAAAGAAGTATCATTTCCCAGTTTTAAAAGAAAATATAAGATTACATAATTGACAGAGCTAAAGCTTCATCGGTTCATAAAAATTTATATCGAGACTTTTGATCGAGTTAGTAGGAGGTTGCCAGAAACTGATAAAATAAGAATTGGACGGTGGTTGTTCCTAATGTGAAGTGCATGGCTACATGGATAAAGTAGTGATTTTGGTCATATGTAAATCAAAAAGGATAAAGTATTTGATAAGCGCTGGAACTGGGATATCAGTTAGATCTTATCTTAGTGCTTTCGAATTTTAAGCAAAATAGTTGCCTATCGATGAAGCCTTAGTTGCTGATGACAGAGCAATCCTTATTCCGTATCCATAAAGAAAGTTAAACCTAGATTCAATGGTGAGCTGTACTCAGCTCGTTCGGCCAGACTTGGCCATTTCGACTATATGCACTTAAGTTTAGGCTTCCCACTTAATGAGAGCATATTAATAGCAATAGCAAAAATTAGAAGGCGAAAGCAACTTTTTATCCTTTGATTATGCACTCGCTAGCCTCTTCGTTCTACTCTGCACTCACCCTAAATTTGTACTAATTTTGCTCTACTACACTTTAGTTTATGCAGACACCACTTTTCGAGTGTCTCTAATACCATATTTACTGCACTCAGCTTACCTCCAGCACTTATTCAGCTCTTCAATGCACTGTGTGCTCAGCCTAAGTGGATTCGAATGCCTTCTTTTACCTTCTGCACATTGCTTTAATTCAACTTCACTTATTCCCTGATTTTAGCGCACATCTTGAAGCTTCTTTTTATGCTGCGATTCCTCAATTTGCTCACCGCAGCACTATGTGCTCAGCTTAAACGCATTGCTCGCCTTTGCGCTTCACATCCAATACAATTTGCGGATTTCACAGTCAACTAGCGCGGAGTTCAACACTCGTACACTTCTCATCTCCGCACTTAGCGCCGCTTTGCCCACAAAGAAATTTATTATTAGATTTTATATTGTGTTGCTGTTGTTGCGATTGCTATTGCTCTATTGCTGTTATTGACATTGATGATGCCAGCATGACAATGACAATGACGTTGCGCCTGTGATTGTTGTGATTACTCTACGGTGAATCAAATGATAAAGAAGAAGAAGAAGAAGAAGAAGACGACTAAGACAAACTACACACAACGGTGACTTAGCGATGAGTTAGTGCTTTTGGACTTGCAGGCGGATGAGCCGAGCGCTAGCGCCGATACTCGTCGCGTGCGGTTGAGTGTGAGACCGCGCAGGCGGATGGCAATGACAACGACTAGGACACAACAATTTCCTACTTTTGTGCGCGCGTGCGCTTCCTTGACTCACTTTTTTTTTATTTCCCCAGCACTTATTGTATTTCTTTGTATTGTTCTATATAAATTGCGGCGCCTCCACCGCGCCGACCACCAGCACCGCGGCAGCTGCAACGCAACACAGCTGAATTCAACTCATTCGCTAAGGCAAAGCGCTCAACTCGCACGTCATCATCAACGTCATTGTCAACAACTGTGGAATTTTAATCTTTCAATGATATGGGCGAAGCAAGCAAGAGTGAAATGGTATACAAGAAAAAAACAATATACCATAAAATAATAACAAAAACAACTGCAGGAAAAGTAGAGCCGCGAAGGCGCTCGCCAAAGCATCCAAAGCATATGAGCCGCATATAAGACCGCGTTGATATTGTTGATGAAAGCTGATGCGCGTCTGCCATTGTCACAGACTGCGTTTCGCTTCTTCTACTTATTCTGCTTATTCCCTACTTGCTTCTACTTTTTTTTCGCCTGCGCTTTGCTTTGTTGCACTGTTTGATGAAGTCTCGCGGCTCTAAGGACAATGATAAATATTTTGTAGTGGCGTTTTAATGCCAAAGCTCTTGTGAAAGCTGCTGCTGTTGCCGCTCCACTGGCTGCATATGACAGCCAACGCCCACTTTTTCCACCATAAATGTACAGTTGCACACATACACACACTCACGGGTGTGTGTTGCTGCCATGTCCTTGAATGAAATATGTTGACTCGTCGCTCCTTGTACGTCGCACTCGTGCGGAAGCAGTGGATTAGCGAACAATAGTCAATAATTTGGCACACAATTTCCATTCATTTCTATGCTTTGCCCACTCTTTTCCTTAAAGAAACCAATATTTATTGTTTGCCTTGAAAACGGATTGGAAATGGGTGGCAAAATCCATATATTTGCTAGTCATCACAGTTGTGGGGTGGGTATTAGAGTGTAAGCGAATTGTGTTAGATTTACTACTTATTGATTTGGATTATGAAAGAAAACAACTTTAAATACAATATAGGTATGTCTGGAGGCAAGACCTGTCACAAAAGCAGCAGCAAGCATTGAGTACACATCTCCAAAGGAAAGGTATAACACTACCATAGACCTTCCAAGGACTTCCACAGTACATGTATCTAGCACTAGAAGAAGTTGCTATTATTTACTGCGAGTTATCTTACGGCTTTCTATATATATATATATATACAATTTCAAGTACAATCCTATCGAAGACTCGGTTCGAAGTGGATGGCACACACTCTATAAATAAAAAACTCATAGCAAATCCAGCAATATCTCATAAAAAAGAGGCTCATAAAAGTATATGCCTTTTAAGGTCTTCGACTAATATATGTCTAGACGATATTAAAATGATAGCAAAATTAACCTTCCTGGCTATCCACGAATTAATTTAAGGTGCACATCTAAATATGACTTCAATGTCAACGTTTCTCATAACACGAGTGACGAGACGTCAAGTCCGTTAACGTATATATAACATTGACCTACTGAATTCTAAAAACAACAGTATATATATGATGACCTGTTCTTCGTCAGATTCTTCGGAAGCAAATATGTAATAACCAAGGAGAGCTTTCGAGGTAAGAGAGAAATATGTTTTGTTCTCCGAACTCATCCAAAAGACAGACGTCCTTCCCAATAGAATATTAGACAATGGTAAGATCTTCACCATAATCCCACTGGTTATATTTTAGCTCTTCTTATGCAAATAGAGTTCTTTGCCACGAATTCCACACCGATGTTGATTAGTAAGAACCCACAGAAAAGCAAAGGATGGATCTTAAAAGGTCTCTACGCCCCTCAAAAGGATCCCCACCTAAACTAATTTTTCCCTCAAAATACTCTTGTCATCATAATATCATAAATATCATAAATTCTAACAGCGCTCTAAGTACAGAAATTCACTCGAAGCTCACCAGATCGATACGATCCAGTTAATAGAGAAGTTAGACATTTTCTAACCTCAAATAATTGAACCTGCCTTAGTTAAGAAGCCTGAACTAAAAAATAATTAGTCCTCAAAGAAGAAAATTCCTGGGCTTTATATATGCTTCGCGTCTACCTCTGATTATTTTGAGTGAACACCACTTTTTCTATGATGCCAAAACTTGAGAAAATATTTTTCGCCACCAAAGTTTTCTTAATTTTCACATTATCACCCCCATTCCCCCCCCCAACTCTTAATAAAGTTCGCCCATACAATTTCAAATCCCTCCTGCTCATTATTCCACGATTTATGCCGCTTTTTGTCGGTGCAAGTCAACACTGCCCGCAAGCCATGAACCCAACAAGCGGTAAACAACATTTCGCATGATAAAGGATTTCAACAACAAACGGAAATTATTCTCACAAATACGCACACACTTGTACTACTGTGTTTTTGCACCAATACTTTGTAATGGTGGGCTTGCAAAATCCCTTGTCTTCATGCGTCTTTTCTTCATCAGCCCAACTGCTACATGGCGGAATGCCCGGCGGCCTCAATGCCAACAACATCCTGTTTAATTAAGAGTACGCAGCTCACAGCTCAGCAATTGCTTACATGGTAAAGTAATTAAAGATTTTCCCGCAACATGCACCACCCCAAAAAACGCCCACAAAATGCAAAGTGCTGACAGATAATTTTTTCAAACGCGATCTTGTAAGTTCTTTTAAGTTCTCTAAGTTCTTGTAAGTTCTTCTAGAATTTGGGAGGTCTTTGTTAGTATTTGTTGGGCCTCAAAAAACCTTGATGACACAATTTCGAATTCTCATGTGGAAAAGTTCTCTAAAGCCTCTGACAGTGACCATTTCAATGTCAGTGTTATTTTTCAAAATATTCCAATATCAAGAACTATGGAATATTAACTTTACTTGACAGAAATAAAGACGCACCTAATCTGTAACACCTGTCGGTATTCAAAAGTTCATTAATTCGAACTTCATCAACGCATCTTTAGAATTGCAGTTATAGTGTAATAATAATTGGTGTAATTTGAACCATTACGCTATTTGCACTTATCTTGTTTTATTCGAGCTTATCATGGAATTCATAGTTCTCAGGCGGCTAGATTTTTTAAAGGTGACTTCGGTACCATTCTGTCTCTCTGAATGAATAGGTAAATTCCAACGGACTCAGCTTTTAATACATTCAGTCTTTAAACTTCGAAAGAAATGGATTCCAATGTTATGAGCATCCCTGATTCGGCTTAACAGAGTACCTCCAGAAGACCAGCATAATCTTGAGAAGTTTAATACTTCAATAGAATCAACGCTGATCAAACATTTTTCCACACCTTCGATCAATATTTCATGAACATATCCGGAACACCCATGTTTAAATCCAACAAACATATATATATTAGGTTCTAAATCTCAAGAAGAATCTCATTCGGATCATAGCCGAATCTAAGGCACGAAAACCTTTGAAAATATTCTAATGTTGACCGCCTATACCTGACTAAGTTCAAGTTAGTTTTTATAATATTAACGAAGTGTAGAGGTGTTTTGAATATTCTGCCTGAAAATATGCAATATGTATATTAATTTAAAATCTATAAATCGGCGAATATTTTCTATTTAATAAAATTTGCATGAATCTCACGAACAAATTGTCGCATCGCCAGTTCTTAAACGGAAACGGAAAGTTTCATAAAACTTAAGCATTTGCACATGAAATCTCAATTACATTTGTGAACATATGCTTTCACAAACAGTTGGCAATAAAGCCATACGAAAACTGAAATACAGGGTACCCAGCGAGCTGCAACAAAAAATTATATTGCGCCGAACGTTTTTCAACAAACAAAACCAAGCAACGAGAAGAAATATTGCCACACACTCAAATTGTAGGTTAAAAGGCAGTGAACCCAGAATTTAAAGGCCAGCGAAGGTAACGTTGGTATACACTTAGGCGCCAAGTGCAAAGAGTCAAACCAAAATTTTCAAATTAAATTTGAAAATGCGGGAAATAAACAAATTACTCTGCAAGAGGAGCGAGTTTGTGGAATCGAATTGCGTATGTGTATATGTGGTAAAGTATATATGAATTTATATAGCGCATATAGGTATGTATAGGTAAAAGAAAATATGCGTTTGCAGCGACCCACATATTCGTAGATCTTGTACATAACATTCGTACACAGTTACTTGTAAAATATAATAAAAGTTTCATATGTGCTCACACAGACGCAACATAGATCGTAGCGAAAAGGGGTTGGATTTCATAAGAAGAGGAGTATTATTGTTTTCTCCCTGGAAACATGCCATTTCCATGGACGAAATATCACAAACAGGAAAGGTATCAGGAGCTCCGAAAGCACAAATACATACAATTATCTGCCCAGCGTGAGGAGCTCTAATCATTGGAACTACCATCATAAAAATTGCCAATTGTGATCGACTTCTTAGACGAAAAAGTATATCAGCTGCAATCCCAACCGCAGCTGAAATGGGTTAGATAAGATCAGGAAAACTAGTTTTGTGATGCTAGAAGCGAAGCTAAGTTTTCATAGATATTACCGTAATATTGATGCAAACCAAAATTTAACATATCATATCGGAAAGGCAGGATATGAGTGTCTGTGTAAGGTAACTAGTTATGGAGAGCTATTCTTCAACAAATAAATTCAGTACCTGAAAAATTTTTTGATTAATAGTATACCCCTAAACCTATAACCCTTATAACCCGTCTTTTGTTCATCGATTTACTGAAACGTCACCAAGCTTACACTAAGAAATTCTGTTCAATAATCTAAGTCGGGCGAAGCGACAATTCAAATTCCTTATCAATTCAAGATGTGTTCTTCCAACGGCAAATAATATAGAAAAGCCTACTCTAAAAATTCTATTTATATATTAGATATAGTATATATGTTTTCTAACTCAACTCAAACCTTTGATTTTTTATTAATGAAGGTAATAGGTGTGTGTCTTTGATAAAATTAAATAAAGAGCCTAAATGTAGGTAACGCTTTAATTCATAATGCTCATATTAGATATCAAATTTATTCACATTTATAGTATTTTTTTATTAAATTTTTTTAAATAATTTAATTATATTTGAATTATGTTTACAATATTTCAAATCAATAAAATTAAAAGTTGTCTTCTATCTTTGATCTAAATTGACCTATAAAAATTAAAAAAAAAGATCTTTGCCCCTCATTTGATGCACCCTTGAAGACAATTGGATATATTTTGGTGAATTTCCGCGCCCAAAACGATGCTAGCTTCCCGACGTTGGCAACAAATGTTAAATGTCAGCGACAGTTATGCATAACAACAAAAACAAGGGACGCACATTTTAATAGCGAGCGAGTGTATATGCTTTCATACAAGTGTAAGAGTGTGAGTGACAGCGAGCAAGAGCAATTTGTCAGTCACACACTCACACACGCACATACATACATACAGCCACAGCCTATGAATATTCACCTTCGCATGTGTGAAGTTATTTACTTTATTTACACGCAACTACAGCCAGATGAGTATATGTGTGAGTGCGCGTGAGTGAGTGTAGATGTGTGTGCATATGAGTTAGTTAGTTATTTGCACGGCCAACTAATGAAGGTGTGAAAGACACCCGCAGCGCGCGCTTCTCTAAAGGTGTTGAAGCATTCAATGGCATGCCAAATGGTACAACTAGTCACACGCACACAAACAACCACAGCCAAAGGCACATACACATACACAAGCACAATATGTATGTGCATGCTCGCACACCTGTCACGGTGGTAAAATTAAATGACAGCTGACAGATACGCTAATTTCCTTGAGACGCTCCAACACCCATTTACGCTTGCCAAGTCACAGTTAGATGGAGTCACTCGCACACAAACACACACCCCCTCACGCATACATACAGACAGTCGTGTATACATAATCTATGTAGAAAATGTTAGCTTCCTTGTTTATACTGTTGTCGTATTTGTTGTTTCGTTGGTTTCTTCACACCGCCATTGTAATGAATCTTATTTATGCGCTGTTTGTTGTTGTTGCTCCTATAGCGTCAGCATTTAACATTTAATTAAGTTGTACATATTTGTTTGGTATGTGGGAATGTAGACAGCGCATATTTTTGAGGTTATGTGCGCTAGCATATGGATGAAGACACATTGTCAATGGAGAGCTTTAAGAAAGCTTTTTGAAAGTTAGAATTTTATTTAGTAATGAAGCCTTTAGTATCCAACAGAAACCTTTTTTAAAGAAAATTATCTCTACAGGACACTGAGTTCCATAGAATGCAACTCCTGACCGAGCCTTGTAGACGCGTTAGGTCATTAGCACTTTATGTAACTATCATAACTATCGTAACTTGGGTTGAATAAGAGCTGAAAACAACAGAGCCTGAAAAGAAGAAAGAAAAAATTTCTCTCTACTCTACAAACTCTACAAACTAGAAGCATTCATCAATTCAAATCCAGTGCAAAAATGTGTCAGTTATTCAACCCTGATGACCTGCCTCCAGTCTCTTTGTTTTCGAACCCGTCCTTGCCTTCAAGAGCCTGCTGCAAACAAAATTTTGCAGAACGCAAGACTCTTCAACGCTCATGTTCTGGAAAGACATGGATGTGTGATGCCTCAGATGGTCGGAGTGTCAACAAGTCAAGAGCTGTTTAAATCGTTTGTAGGTACAGATTTAGACTAGGAAATGAGTCCTGGTCCATTTGGCCTTTTAAAGGATCTATTGGCAGTGATCAGACGTAAGCAGATTTCATTCCCTAAATCTCAAGAGAAGCAATGGTTTTCGAATAAATCTACTCATTGTTTACTCTCTGAAATATGTCGAAATTGTCAGTATCAGCGTTTGGCAAGTCGCTTGAAGAGGTTTTTAGTGGCACCATTTAAAAAATTTAAGAACCGAGCCTTCCTTTAAAAACTGTCTACGCTTACTTCGCGCTCTACCATAAAATATCTCTCCAATTCCGAGAGAAGTGTTCGAAGTGATAATATGGGTTCTTTAGTTGTAGAGTTCGATCAACACCTCACAGTATTCGAAAGGAGTCCACAAACTCACTTCGTTATTAAAAACCGCCTACTTTGCTATTTACTGACGGGACTTCAAATGGTGGTCAGCTAATTCTACTGCGTATATTCCAAATACGGTAGAGTATATACTTCAAAAACCTTTTATCTCATCCACATATCTTAAAATACAGCTTTATTTTATTAAATTCTGCTTCCATCTTGTGGACCTCCAGAGTTTCAAGAATTTCCTAGTTCGACGCTACTTTGTATGACTAATATTACACCATTATCTAAGGCTGGGGAAGTCCTCCGGATATAACCATTGGAAGGCCATAACTATTCAAGAGGAAGGGGCTCTAGGTTCACAGCAATGCAAACCAAAAAAATCAGCACAGGTTATTGGCTGGAATGTACCGCTCATTAAGGATTCTATTCTTTTATCGTCCCACCCACATTAGCCAGTATTTCTTTCAACATTTTCATCCAATAAACTCTTTAATCTCCTAGTTGGAAAAAGTATCTGGCTATAACCATTACAATTAAAGTTATGGTACTTAAGCGGTATTTTAGTTTCGCCTAATGTTTTCTGTATAATCATATAATATCTTCCTTCTTTGAGAATAGGACCCATTTCACGTGGTTATGGTTACGGTTGGAATAACGGTGGTACATACAGTTCTTCAGAGCTTTCTTCTGCTCTTCCGACTCGATCTCATCTTGAGTTCGTCGACTCTGGATGAATCCGAGCTGATGCTTACTCCCTATAACGCTTTAAACTTTCCACGGAAGCAAACCTCACTTCAAGTCTATTCCTAATCAATTGCCTTTGAATTCTGTCCTGCCTAAGAAATCCCATAATACTTTTCTTTCGCATCCCTATTATATTTCTTTAATTTTCTTTTCAAACTCAATTACATTTCATTCATGTTCACATGTCTTTGACACTTCCTTTCGATTTGCTTTTCTTGAAATGTAACATTACTTGCTTCCTCCATCCCATACACAGCGACAAAACAAAAAACGGAAATTAATAAAGGCCTACACAGGGAAACATTTAATTACGCAGACTGACATTGAGCGTAACCCAAAATATCTGGCGACTTACTGACGCGCCGTCAAACAAAATGGGTAAAGGGTTGCGCACGGGAGAGACGAGAGAACGAGCATATTAATAGCGCGAAGTAGCGGAAGCAGATGTGTCAGTGGTTTCCGCGAAATATTTGTGTAACACTCTCGGCATACAAATGTGCTTTTCCAGGAAATAAATGCAGACAGCTATGTGTATATATATTTTGCATTTAACGGTAATATCGTGTGCAAAGTTTTAAAGCGGAAATGTCAGCGAAGCATAGTAATGAAAATTTCTCCGCAAAGCTTAGTAAATTAATACATTTGATGTAAAACAAATCCGTGGCGATATAATCTGGGTTACCCTTATAACAAATCTAGGATCACATTATTCACCAAATAGACGAAGGATTATCAAAGAGCATTAAAGTAACGTCGAAAACAATGAGTCCACTGATTATATCTGTAACATAGTTGCATACCCACTTGAGCACTTGAGAAACTTCTAAAAATTGTCACTGCATAGTCCAAACCTTTCGAACCACTAAGTCTAGGTATCTAAAATCTACCACTGGTGGTCCGCCCGTACCAGCAAGAATTAATTTCTTCTAAACATAGTTTTCCTAGCCTCTTCAACAATACCAACATTCTGTTTAATATTTCCGATTCCGTATTAGAAATACTAAAAATTTCAAAACCTGAAAATCCTCTATAGGTTAACGATTCTTCGCATAAGCTTTTGACGTACGCTTCTGACGCCGATTTGAAAGCAAAACCCACTGCACTTTCTTTTATCAATGCAGCGGGAGTCTTTCTTTTACACTGTTCCAACGATCCAGCGTTCTACTTATTCAACACTTTCGAGGAGGGAATTCATTTTCGACCACTTCTATTTAGCCGTCGTTTAGTTACGAAGTTCTACTTCACCTATTTCCTTTTTGAGTCATGAAAGCTTTACTTTTAGAATCTTAAAAGACCCTCTACACTTTCTTAAATAATATATTTCCATTAAAGTGTTTCCGCGATTGAGCAACTGAATTGACTACGAGAGGATTCCGATGTCCGATTCCACGCATATAGACCACTTCCCTCCAAAGTTTTATCTTTAGAAGGTCTTCAAAATGCTCAAATCGAATATATTTGAAAATTTTTTAAAGCAAATACTCTAACGTAACGTCTTACAACTATAATATTTCTTAATTCTTAATACTTAATTCTTAAACTAACACTTTAATTAAATTATGTGACGAAGAAACTTCTATACAATTTCATGCTTCCTTTAAGCTTCTGGAAGTCTTTATTGTTTCCTGACGCATAACTCCTTGCTGACCTACTTTCTCTACTAAGTACGACAACAACAACAAAGATTACCAATGTGTTTTACAAAACTTAAATAGTACTTTTCTGCTTCCAGCCAACACAATTAAGACTTATGTAGTTAAGTAAATAAAGAAAAACATTGGAGGAAGCACACAGTGGAGCAACCCAACTGTTATTGATAGTATACAACAATCTGACATACTAAGAGCGGCTGATGTCTTCAGTCACTTTCTAAAATCTACTTATACACATATTCTTATACAACAAAGTAGTATGTAAAACCCGATAATTCGGGATTTCTACAAAATAAACTAGCATAATATTATCTACATTTTAAATGCATGTTGAAAATAATAGTAATTAAAACTTAACTGAAAAATACATAATCCCGAAAAAGAATCCCAAAATTTCGGGATTGAGAGATAAAGTAGAGAACTTTAAATGAAATTAAAACAGCAAATAGTTGCTACAAGTATTTCAAGATAGTGAAATTTCGGGATCCCAAAGAAGTAATACCGAATATTTCCGACTAAGAAAGTGATGTCTAAATGCAATTTTCAATTACAAAGTTTTAAAATGGAAAGAGAATTTAGACCCAATAAAAAACAGCGAAGGTTTCGTGATCCTGGGACCTCTCTTGCCTAAATACAGATAAATGCCGATTTGTTGCTCTACATATCGTATTAAGCTACATATTTTTTCCAAAAATATTGCTATTAACGCAAACATTCGGTGGTTTCGTTGAAATGTTGTGCCTCTCCACAAATGACAGACAGCTGCGTTGAAGTACCGCTTATAACGGTTTATTGTCTGCCCACACACTCATGGTGATGTAAAACCAGAACGGAACTAAGCATTTTTTGCATCGACGTTGACTACAACTTTGACAAAATTGCATTGTTCTAGAGAGTTATTCATACATATGTGTGTTAGTTTCTCTCCCTCTCTCTCTCTCTCTCTATACAAAAGGATGTGTTTATATGTGTGCGCGATACTCACTCACAAAATGCTAAACGATGTCAGTGTGTCAATTGTGTTAATGAAATGTTTATAACGATGCTGCAACAGACAGACAAGCAGACATTGTTGTGCCGACAGCAAGTGGTCAGAAGTGTGGGGTGGGGGCAGAGTGAAATGTTATGGTAGTACTCAAACAATGACGTTGACAGATTTATGAGTTTCATTTTGTGGCACAACAAAGAGTAGTTGCTTGTGCCCATGTTTATGGAACGTGTATGGAAGCGGCTTTGACTCGTAGGCTGTGAAATTGATTTTTAACATGCGGAACTGTTTCTGAGACCATGGTATGCCTCTTTTACTCTTCATACTCCAACCACATCTTTGGTGAATTTGGAATATGTTCTTAAATTTTAGTAGTTTACACCCTCAGATATACTGTGTAGGCTTGTGTCTTCTTCATTGAGCAGTATTCCGTACAAGGTCAGATTTCTACTTTGCAACTGAGGGTCCAAAAGCTTGCTGATGCTGCGGCATTGCGGTAAATTCCACCACCTAACAAATGCGTACATAAATATGCATGAGCAAACCTATGTTGATGCTCAGCTTAGTCTGCCTACGTCTTAGGCAAAGCTATTCTGCATAACCGAAACATGGAACTCGTATAACTAAAAATTTAAAGATACTTACTATAAAGATAGCCATTCATCCTCGATTAATCCACAATACTGGCCGTTGTGGGAGTCCCAACTCCTGGGCTTGCAAAAATTTTCGAAACCAGTGGCTTACAAGTTAGCCAGAAGCTGAAGCAACTAGAAGTCCATATTACTCTTTAAAACACATATAGAATTTCATAGCTTTCTTCAACTTTTTACCACTTCCTTTAATCAATTTTGTTATTACTTTTATAGCTCGTTTTATTTTTATGGCGTTAGTTGGTCTGTGAAGCTTACGTTGTGGGAATAGATATCATTGCACTCACGAGTGCCTAATTTGTTGCGAACGACTTGAGATACCGTAGTTGCAGTATTACTACCTTCGTGGTTATGTTGCGTTCCAATTTGTCTCTTATCCACTGTAAAGAGCAAATATATCAAGCAGGCTGAAAAATTACAATGTATTCTACAAGTCTGGTCCCCCGTGATTTTTCTGTCCTCAGATCTCAAGGTCGGTGGAAATAATTGATCGAGGCTGGTTCCCATTTTGAAGAAAAATAGCAATTGCACTACAGAAATGGTATTGGAAACTTGGACGATCACTACAAAGGGTGTATCGCTCTCGCCCCTATGGCACCTATGTGGAATAGTAAAAGCTCCAGAAGAGCTTCTTTTCTTTAAAGCGAACATTTCAGCTCAATATTTCACTTTTGAATTTTTTCAATTTCCTTGAGATTCCTCCTCTTCCTTTCACTATTTTGATCAGCACTTAAAATTTAAGCCTTAAAGCTCCACTTTGGCCATTAGCCAGCGCCAGACACACGGGCAATCAAGTAGAACGACTTTTCACTTTCAACATTAAAACAGCACACTTTGTTGCCTTTTAATCACCCAGCTGGGTAATCAGGCGACCACTTTAGACTTCGGTTTCACTCATTTAGCCATTTGCGCTTAAATCCAACAAAATTACTTAATACAACAAATATACACAAGAGCGTATGTTGGTTTGTACTATGGAAAGTCGATATCAGCTATTAGCTTACACAAGCAGCCTGTCCGTTGTCCTTTAATGAGCACGATATGGTGTTGGTGTAGGCGACGACGAGTCATTCGAGGTGATATCGTTTCATTAACGTATCTTAATGGCTAATGCACACTCTCAACACTTTCAGCCTAACGTTCCGGTTACAGGCAGGTGCTCCGCCCCAAACTTATCGAGGCTAAACTGAAAATTCATAAAAGACCTGCAAAAAACCGCTCAACATTAGAGACCAGCAAGCACATAAAGGCACACCACTGAAAGGCGGCGACGAAACAACAAGTCAAGTTAATGAGCATCGACAAAAAATGAGACGACATACCCGGACTCATACACAACCCACCGCAGAGCGTCCGCTGGTCCGTCTCAAATGACCAACTCACCTGTCACTCTAGCAACTCCCACTTTGATTTTCGTCAGCTTTGTTGCTGAAATTTCACTTTCACAGCGCGGCAGGTGTAATAACCGTCTTCGCCCAGCTTTTTCTTTGCAAGGGTCGTGGCTGCTGTGGTGGATTATGTGCTTTGTGTGTGCCGGTCGTCGCTGGTTCGAGAGACTACAGTACAGTTTCAGTGAAAGTACTGTTATGTTGTTATAGCAGACTTTGCTGCGTCACTCGTTTGCTTTTGTTTCTGCCCGGCAACACCACCGCTGGGTGATTTCATTAACGTGTTTCGTTTCATTTAACTTTTACGCTTTACTTTCGCCTTTACTGCAATCACTGGCGTGCTTGATGAGCAGCTCTTTAGTGGTGAGCATATTTTGAGTACCCTACCCTTGAGCAGTTAGGTTATATTAAACTGATGCAATGTGGAGGAGCATACTTAATAGATCTAGGGCTGAACTTGTAGTGTGAGAATGAACCCAACTCTTAGAGTTACAATCACTATTCATCCGCGAAATGCGCTATTGGTTCCGTATGAACCCCGCACAATCGAAAGTGATGCAGCTTTACTAGAAACGGAGAGAACTTTCGACTGAAGAATTCTCACTAAATCAGATCAGGATTCGACTGCACGTAGTGAGGAAAATATGCCGAATATATACCTTTGAAATAGCTTTGCTTACGTCCAAAAGAGAGCAAACTACTTAAAGTTTCTTCACCAGGCTCGAATGATGAACCCAGTAAGGTTTGAAGCTGGTAGCATCTGACAAGCGTAAAGTACAACTTTCTATGGTAGTTTGTTCTGGACCGAATTTTTCTTTAATAAGGGCTTGGAACTCACCGAGTAAAAGCCCAGACCCAACCTAGTTCCGGGTAAAGTTTTATACGCTGTTATTTGAATAATGTTTGACTCCCAATTGTAAAAAGTGACTCGAACTGGCTGACAAGGATACCTATGTAATATTGGATAAAAAAAAACGCCACACCAAAAATGCGATGAACCGAGAAACAATTGTGGTTTTGTAATTTTTACTACACCTATCGTATTAAAGGGGCACAAATTTGAGTTTCTGGTCTGAGAGAAAACTCGTCGCTCGGTGCTATTACCCATAAAGGTTAAGAAAATTCGGGGATGTTACCGAGATGCTGTTTGAGTGACCGAATGTATGAAGATCTGATCTTTTCTGATATCTAATTTGGAGCTTTTTTGAACTTCGTTTACTAAGGTTAGTACTTTCAACCGAGGGCCTTTTTGCAATTAATATCGAAGAATATCGAACTCCTTTCTGCATAATTGAATTTTCGGTTCCTTAATGTGGGAACCCATTTCCTCTACTGATTTATATTCCCAAATTGAAAACTAACTTGAGTACAACTGACGTAAAAAAAGAACACAGATTTTGATTTCGGATGAATAGGATGAGAATCCACGAGGAATCCTTGAATCCAAGAGGACTTATTACCAAATCTTACATAACAGAATACCCGATTAATCAACGAAATGGTTCTTAACTTCTGCTGACTAATGTTGACATTTTCATTTAAGGTCATCAATTTTAAATACTGAAACCCAAGCTAAGCTCTTTCGCTAAATATTGGTACTCCGGTATATAGAAATCCAAGGGAATAAAATCAACCTCAAACCATGTTGTAGGGCATCTAAGCTTCACTGCCGCCAAACTTTTTTCTTACCTAAACATTTCCCGTTAGTGCGCGCTACCTTGTTGCTCGATACGCCAGCACACCTGCCAATACAACACATGGCCGAACCGTTACAGCTGACTGCGCGCAACCGAACGTCAAAGGCAAAACTTTGCCACAGCAAAGCGAGCGCCGTGTTGCCATTGCCGACTCATCATATTTGACGTTTCGTCCACAATGCAGCCTCACAGCCTCACACACGCACACACGCACACACAAATCAACGAGCGCCAACTCACTTTCACTCTTCGCAAGGGCCGCAGCATCCCTTTGTTTTTTGTGCTTGTTCTTCTTCTACGCTCCTTACCGTCTTTTGTTTTTCCTGCTTTGCTTGCGCTCAGCTCAGCGCTCGTTCGCTCGTTCTTCTGGCCGTTGTTTTTGGCATTGTTGTTACACTTGCGCTTCGTTGGCTTATGATGACTACCTGTCAGCAGGCATGCACGGCCGTCATTAACCCTTCATGACGTCGTGTTGTGTTTGGCGTAGACAGGCAGCAACAGCAGCCGCATCAAGACCAGCAGCGGTGGTGCTGTAAGTGAAGCTTTAGAACTACAAGCAACAAATTACTTTAACCCCAAAAAAAAAGCGCATAAAAATGAAAGAACATCAACTGGAACGTGGCACAAATATCGCAGGAAGCCCATTGATGGCAACGGTACTGGCGCGGAAAGCTTTCAAGTTTTCTGTACACTCGCTCACTGTTGTTGTACATACATACTTTCGCCCACCTACTACCTTCATATACATTCCATTGTTTTTATTTTGTGCTTAAATAGGCCAAAAGTCACGTTAGTATGCTACAGAGTCCGTCATTATTGAGCGGCAGTTGGGAGTTAGGTGGTCCGTTTGAAGGTAGTTCGCGAGTGAGGTCTTCATGGAACGGGCAGAGGCGTGTTGTTTCACAATTTTTGTACATGCTTTCGCGCTTTAACTTCCTGTTTTCACGTCTCCTACATCATTTATCTAACGTATTAACTGTTGCTCTTAATGACTTCATCAATGGATGGGGCAGGAACGAGGCAAGAAGAATTTGCAATGTAAATTACGTTCTGTTGCTGAATTCTTAAGCAGACTCTACAAAGATAAGATACCTTAAGGGAGCTTTATTAATATTTTAATTTCTGAATAAAGCAGATAAATGAATCGAACTGACTTAAAAGTGTGCTTTGAGGTAATCCTATTAGACAAAAACTGGTGCATTGCAACAAAATTATTGAGCTACTTTTGGACCTTCTGGCATTTTGGAAATTAACGACCATGCCTTCCAGAAGTAAAGAAATCAAGTCATTCCTTAACTGAACTTTTCCGACAAGAGAAAGTTCCCCTCTTCAGTAATATTGTCGCATAATATCAGCGGAGAGTTTTTGAAGTTACTCGGCTTTCTCAGTCGAATCAAATTAGTGAGTAAATCAAATCCAGTTGTTCACCAGAAAAGTTCATTGAACTCTAATGAATACTAACCCTATTCCCATCTGGGGTTTCCAAAAATTTATCACTCGAAAACTTTGTAATCTGTCTACGTTCTCTCTTTTTGATTAAAGCAGATTTCTAGCGAGTCCCCTATGCAAGAGGATTTAATGAATGAAGATTTATCGTGCTTTGGAGATCAAGTTGCCCCAAAATTTAGTACCAACTCTTTTCTTCGCGGAAAATATTTAACTTCTAACAGTACTATAGCATTAAAAGTTTCTCTTAGCAGTCTATAAATGAGGTTCCGACCCATACCTTATTGAAGCCTAATTAGCTTTATAGCTTTCCTCTCTAATCCTTTGCGCCTTCCAGAAATTGTCTAAAATATAAACTCATGAAAAATGCTGACTTTTGTGGATCAAGGAGTGAAAGGTTCCCAAAGAACTCGTTAGCACTACGGACATTATTGGTCCTTCACCACGAAGAGTGACTCTTACTTAAAGTGCTAGGCCTTTTTGTCACTGAGAGAACTTTCATATATTGCTTTTACTCAGAGACTATAACGGCTTCTGATACCGTTAGCAATAAAGACCAGGCTACTTAAAACCTTACTAAATTTTATAAAGCTTGATAAAACATGATTGAAGACCTTCTGAATAGAATAAGAACACTCAAATGTCGCATATAGCAATAATGGGTTTCTGTATAATAGTTAATACCGAACTTATGGCTTTGAATTTCTCCTCTAGTGTCTAATGTTTCTGGATTCTAAGGCAATAGGTTTTTGGCTGTCATTAAGCATCGAAATTGTATGGCTGCCTGCACCCTGACATCCACCCAAGTCTAACCAGTATGAAACCAAGTCACCCAAATAATTAACTAACCCAATGCAAAATATTTGTTAAGAATCCAGCTTGAACCTTAAATTTAAGTATGAACTTTGGTTCTTTGCTTTCTCGCCTTTCTGAATGTTTACCATGTCGATTTCCATGTCTTCATCTTTACACTTCGTATGCATTTCCTTCTTGGTATTGAATATCTTTTTATTTTTTTTATTATTATTTTTTTTTTCGGTATTCTTTCACCTTTTTACCACCCGCTCATTATTAAGGCTAACGGAGATGTATGTCCTTCTTATTATATTCCTTTCTCATTTTCTTCCTGTGCTTCTTCTGGTTGCGCTTACTCAAAGGCCATAAAATAAAAATTCAACGAACAGAAAGGAATAAATGACCGGCACAAGCCACAAACAAGCAAACTAACCATAAAAGACACCAACAAACAAATAAACAATCAACCAACCGAACGTGGCAACCAACAAGGAAACGACGAATGAAGCGGCAAACGAATAAAAGGCAAAATAATAATAAAGAAAACAATAATAAAGCAAATATTCGAATAACCAAATGGGCGTAGGAGGACTGAGCGAATATACAAAGTACAAACAACCGGAAGGGAATGGCGCATTCCGCAAGCCAACATTTTTCTTAACGATTTTCAAGTGCCAAAACATTAATTCTCAGGTGTGTAATTTAGTGCATAACCCGGTGAGCGGTAGCGCGCCGCAACACGCCAGTCGACCAAGCAGCAGCGGCCGCAGCCTCGACGGAGTGCCGGGTGGCAGAAAGTAGGCGGCCGTCGAATAACGGACACTAGAGTGTAAAAGAGGGATTGAGTGTGAGAAGGAGGTTGCCGCGTAAGTGAGAAGGTGAAAGCTGGCATCGAAAAACGGACTCTACTGTGAAAAAGTGGTAGTGAATGAGAGAGTGAGAGCTTGCCGGATATACGCGCAATGCTTTGGACCATGCGACCAATTTCAGCACTGACCCAATACCAACCGGCAGACGGGAGTTGAAGAGCTTGACCACCGCAACACTATTATTTGCGTTGGTCAGAATGTTTGGGGCGGACGAATCGTCTAGTGGTGGCCACAGCAATAAAATGCTGCTTATAGCTGTTGTAATTGTTGCTTGTTTTGCAGCTCCCTAAATTTCTTTTACTGCAACGCTCACTGACGTCTTCTGCTGACTTTCTTCTCCGCTCTGCGGACACACGAATCGACTAACGGTTAAGCAATGGAAGCAGGTGAAGAAAAACGGTTCTTGTGCGCTTGAATCGCTTGGGCGATGATGCAAGCACTTTTGGTCAATGGTCGCGCTATGGTCGAACGGGTTAAACCATTTCAAGGCATAAAAGCAACAACAACAACACACACGCCTACGCGCACACAAGTAACGGTAAGCGTGGGTTTTGCGCCTTTTTGGCTTTACGAATTTTTAATTTTTCTTTCTGCTCGTCTTCTTCTTCTACTTTCGTACACCGTTTCGCCGGAGAATCACTTGGTTGCACGAAAGGCTAATATTTAGCAAGGCACACACAACACACACACACACACACACGCACCAACACATTTTTACGGCCTAGTTGTGCGCGAAGGAGGTGTTCTACTAGCTTGACTTGTATGTTGTTGGCTTGTTGGCGTTTTCGAGCTGATTTTATTAATTTCCTTTAAGGAAATTTAAAGGAAATGTTGAGTGCCCCTGGGTTGCCGACCTACTGGTAACAAAAAAAAAACGGAGCAGCAACGAAAAACGAAATATATTTAGCCCAGCGGCAAGTCCAAAAGTCACGGTTGTGAAGATGAAAGTGCTCAGTCGGGCATGCAGGCGTGCTTGTGTTTGTGGATATGTGCGTGGGTGAGTAACGGTGAAATATTTGCTTGGCGGAAGTGGCAATTGGTGAACATATTTGGGTTAAAGTGATGCTGAGATTTTGTATATTTGTTATGGCAGTCATGCACACAAAATTATACGAAAATGCTTTAGAACTCAGGTGCTTGGTCCTATAGAACCTTCGATACAGATAAATAAGTCGGGATTACTCAAAAATTGCACACCGTCTTCGTCGTGTATTCCCCGCGAAAACTTTAGGATTCCCAAAGATCAATAATGGTGTACGAACCAGAGTAAGTCTAGGCCTTGGTTCACTCCAAATATAATAGACCAAAAGATCACATTCACGAGATCGAAACAACTTAATAAAGTTCCCATTGAACACTGGTCCTATGACTAAGGAATATTGCAGTATTTCTATCTGTAATATCTTTTTTACTTTATGTGTTTATGAACTTTAAATCCCGAACTGAAATCTAAAGCAGTTACGGCTCCGTCTAAATGTTGTGCCATAAGGAACTCAGTAAATGCATTGCCTTTAGAAAAGGCTGGGAAGACCTTCACGATCCTTCGATTACTCAATTGTTTCCACAATGCCGTGCAACCCGTTCGATTTCGAATACTTCAAGCATAATTTCCCTAAAAAGGTTGCCTAATTATTATAGTAAAGAACTAGTATTGGATCGAAGAGTATTTCTTGTAACTAAAAATGAAGATACAACTATAGTCTCTAACCAAATGTTGCGTCAGTCTACCTGTTGTGCTAAACTGACGCTTTAGAAGTACAACCCGCGATTTTGTATATATAACGAGAGTTTTCAAACTGCTATTTAACGATTTAAAACTTGAAGGAAGAAGAACAATTGTCTAAACTTTCTAATGAAAACCAGCCCCTGACCTGAAACCCTTTTGGAGCTAAAATGCTCCCAACGAAACTGAAGGTTTCCACAGAGGCTCCAAGAGTGTAATGATTATACTTCTTAGCAGGCTGAAGGGAAAATGGCTAAGTAGTAATACAATAAATCTATCAAATACAGTTCTTAAATTATCATCGATGAAATTTCTCTATTAATAAATTAGTGAATTGGAATGAAAAGTGTTCGGTGTGCTTAATATCTGATGGCTTCTTCTTGGGGATATAAATTTTTATGTAAATATAGTTTAGGCTAACTTCAGAAGTCTTAATCGTATTAATTCGATGGATAGATTTTGAAATTCCCCAGTCCACTTGTAGTGTAGCTTGTGTTTTTAATGGATCACTTTGGAAGAACAAGAACTTCCAGGATTAAGAAAGTATTTTGGTGAACCCTAAATCAGTGCCATTCGTGTGATCTGATGTGGCTGACATTAGGAAAGGCAGTAGTTTTCAGGGAGACAAATATTCAATCTAACAACAGGACATTCATGTTGGCCCTGAGCTCACTGAACCACAATATTACTTGATAAGACTCACATGGAGGCCGGGTCAAAGCAGAATGCAAGTAACTGAAGGGCTGAGGTGCTCCCAAGAAACAGGGCCTCAGGTAAGTTCGGCAATCATAAGACCTTGGGTAAAACGTAGCAAATGTAGTGAACTTCTCGTATTCAATAAGATAAGTATTGGAGTTTTTGACTCGATCATTATTGGCGCTCATGCGGCTAGGCTCAAAAATTTGCCCAGTTGTTACTGTTGCAGTTATCTGGAAGATTGTAATGTGGAATTCTCTCAACACTTCTTGCAAGAAAAACGATGAAGTTTCTTGGTTTCCATTTCTTCTGCACTGAAGCAGATAGCTTTCAAATTTAAATGTCTCTTTAATGTTGCCTCTATTTCAACCTTTCGCTATCGAACTTCTTTCCATTCATATTTTGATGTAATAATATCATAGTGAACAATCATAGTCAAACCATAATACCTAACCTAATCTAACCTGAACTGCCTTCGATTAGATTCGGTTGCCGAAAACGCACGGACGATCTTTTGCGACGATAGGGCGGCTTCCGAAGACATCAACTGAAGTCTATTTTGGGGGTTTAAGAATTGGTTCTGAAGTACAAGCCCACAGATACCTATCTACTGGTAGATACCACACACATTCCCGTCAAAAACGCGTAAAAAGTGATTAGATAAAATGTGGACACTACACGGTCAACATGATCCACCCTAGCAGACGTTTTGGGATTGGGTAGTGACACAGCTGTTGTTGCAACACTGCATGATGCTGTTATGGTCGAACGAGAGCGTAATCAAAATGAAAAGTGCCCAAGGCATTAAAAGAATTTCGCATGCCGGATATGTCGTGTGCACAACAATGTTTATCATAGTCGGAAAAAGTAGTAGAATTAATGCAAGAACAATAAGAGGGAGAACAAAATACAAAGCGATCATAAAACTAAAACCTTCGAAGACTCACGCACGGACATGGATATATCCACATGTATATGAAATGTTCAAAATATTTATTGCAGCACATTTGTATGCGTCGCTCGAAACGCAAGGACATCTTATCATCAACATCAATGTCCTTTCAAACTCCGAAGTGTGCGCAGCTGAAATGTTTATTTGTTTTACTTCATATATTAAAGAAAGTGGTGTCCTCTGCACACATACTAGAGGATTTTACCGACTTATATTCATTTTTTCATTCTTCTCCGGCTCTGTGCGTGCACATGAATATCCTTTATCTACACATACTGTATTGTTGTGTTGTTGTTGGACGACGTGTTTAGCAAGCGTAAAATGTCTCAAAAGTGTTTTGACCCGCCCGCAAGCATAAGCACAAAGCGAGCTTTCTTTTTTATTCGTTTCTTAGTTTTATTTCAAAATATTCAATATACGAGGGTAGTTGGTTAAGCTCTTTAGTTAGTTGACTTCGAGAAATAAAATTCTTGAAACTATGAACCCCTTTTTCGATAGCAAGGTCACCGGGCAATTTTATCGATGCAGTTTTTCGATTTTGACTATTCACGAGTGCACTGTCCTTTCAACTTCCGATAGCCTTTTGTGTAACTCTTTCGAATCCCAGTCGATCATTGCCGAAGCGAAAATTCCTTTAAAGGAAATGTTGGAGGCAGAGAGAAGCTACACTTATTAGCGAAACAGATTAATCTCAAAATACTTCGCAGCGATCTATTTTTGAATCAATATTCTAATGAACACAATATTCTAATGAGCTTGACTGAAGAGCACTGTCTGAACCTCTCCTACACCGGGCATGGTTTCAACGCGAACTAACTTAGTAAATCTCGATTTTGTAAGAGAGAAGTTCGCTGTCAACTTTGAGAAGTTTCTCCCATTCACCTCAAATGTATACCCTTTGTCTTACTATTCCATGAACTGGTGCGCCGATCCAAGGACAAACTGTACTCTTTTCCATGGAGAATTTTTTTTTGATGTGTAGCATCATATTATATTATAATGGATATCTATATTTTTTTTTTTAAGAGTTTCAGTCTGTTAAATCTTGGTGAGTTCTAGCTCTCAGCTCGAATATATTAAGTTTTGCCTACCATTCGCTTATAAAATGAAATGCCTAACTGCCCTTGAAGCAGTCGCGACGCCTGAGAACATGAACCATACAAGAGAAGGGTAATGGTGTCCTAGAAACCCGTTCTCGATATCATTTACAGAGAGGCTATAAACGTACTTAGAGTACGAGTCCAAACACCACCTAAAGTAGATGGAAACCTCTAGTTACCACGCGAGACAAGGCTAATCGTAGTGCAAATGCATACTGGACACTATGACAGCTTAAACCCACTATATAAACTAGGCCCTGTCATATCAAATATATGTTACGCATGCAACTAGTCCCCATATGACACTTAGCCACTTAACCAAGACTTAGCAGGTCCTCTCAAAATTTCTTGTGATCCAACCTCGCCGAAACAACTCGCTTCCTGGACATTCTGCTAGATAATGTCAATAATATAACCCATAATTTCATACCACTAAACAGGGTTTTGCGAATCCGCTAAGTTACAACAACAACTTATGATGGCTATTTCTGTCTAAATGCTTTCTTCTTTTTCTGAGATCGCTTATGGGGGTACTAGTTCGACGGATATCTTAATGCCTGCATTTCAATTCAACCTGGAATTTTTGGAATGGATTGTGTGACGCAGAACTGAAATGTTCATGCTTCGAACTAACAATATTTTATAGAGATGTAAAAGGTTATGCCTAGAATCTTATGGCCTATTTTTCGGTGTAATCGTGTATTTAAATTCTTCGATCGAACTCTTTAATCCGTGTTTGGGTGGTAAAAGATACGGTTTTCTCAGCACCTTGACTCAATCAACTCGGTGTGCCAGAGGTATTGCAGGAAAAAGGTACAAATTTTAGTTCGCCGACTCTTCGAGCTCACCTCGTATATTTATGACGCAATGTTTTTATTATGCCTTCTCTGCCTATTGTTAAGTTTCCTTATAAGTATAAGTGTCCTTATTATGTCCTGGTAAAAGGACGCAGAAGACTGCGACACCATTTCATCTATCACACTATTTATGTGCGTGGGTTGCCAATGTTTACTAATATCCTTGAAACTCTTAATATGTCTCCATTTGAGCTATCCGATGCCCACTCACACATAGGCGGAGCTCTGTTTGAGCTCAGCATCTTTAAGCTTATTTAGCAGCTTACACTGTTGTTTAGTTATTGTATGGATTTAAAGGGAAGTAGATATGTGGGTGCGATGGCATAAACAAACGCTGTGCAACCTTTCACTTTCAATATACCGTCATACACACGTACACATACAATCGCAATTACATGTGAACTCGTCGGCGGATCACGAAAACTACTCACAGCTGTTCGATATAAAAGTAAAGCAACAACAAGGGCGAAAACATGGAAAAATATTCTCCGGCAAATAAAATGAAAGTGGTCAAGTGGGAGCAGAAAATAAAAATGCGTACGCCAACTACATTTACATTTCGCCACTTACATTTCCATTTCTTCTACTACTTGTCCATTGTGTTTAAGATATTTATTTATGTATTATGTATGAATGTGTATGTGTGTGTGTGTTTGTGTAAATAAAAATGCCGCCGGGATGTGGCATAAATATTATTTGTTGAGCATGACCATATGTGCCGATTTTAACATGCTGAACCGTTATCTGCGCCGAGGTTATGTGCCAATAACGGTGCATGCAAGTGAAATATACCCCAAAGGCTTTTAAGCTACTCAAGGTCTTAGTGTTATCCTTTATCCTTTAAATTGACGAATTGAGTGGAAAAATTCAGTTTTCATTCAAAGGGATTTTCGGTTTCTCATTTATTTATTATTTAATATGTAAGCCCAATGCAAATGGTATCTTTTTCTAGTTGAAAAATACCTTTATCACAGAATCTAAAAGGAATCGTCAATAAATTCAATCAAGAAAAAAGTCGAGACAGTTTTCAACTTCACAAATGATAGCTTGGTTCATACGCCACCAGACTGTTGATACACAGTTCAAAACAGAAACACCAGAATTCCGAACATCACTCGTCCAACAAAGTCAAAACTACATCAGTTCATCACAAAACTTGTACCTTGAAATTCTAAAGATCCATTAATCTGAATAAATAGAAGAAGAGTAAAATTTTCAATTCCTTTAAAAATTGGGTTCCCGACGACCACACTGGTGTAAGAGGTAATGTCTGCTCCCAGTACTTGTTTAAAAGGTCATTCTTTGACTTGAACTAACTTTAATCATAGTCGATTTTAAGGCCAATGGAGTATGACTTTAGATTTGAACCATTTTAAGCGAAGCCTTCTAAGCGATCCTCTTAGTATTCACTGTATTTGCACTAATGTTATCTTGAAATTTTTGAGCTTTCTGGCTAAAAAGTCACATAAAATAGCAAGAGACTATCATCGTCTGCATAAGTGTGGCTCATCTCTGTGACGACGTGGAATATAATCTTACTTCAGTAGCTATTGTTGTGGCTGCAGTTACTGTACATTACTAAGTGTTAAGGATCAGACAATATTATGAATGTTGTCCCACAGTTGAGCTAAGAAATAGACTACTGGGTAGGTAGGTAAGGTCTAAATTACAAAAAGGCTATAGGGGTATCAAGTGAACCCTCTGTAAACAGGCTATAAATTTAGGAAGTCTGAGTCAAGTGCAATTACTAACAGCTTTAATGGTCGAGCTAAACTTACCTTATTATCTATTAATGAAATTACTAAGCTATTATTATTACTTTCATCAGGAAAAGGAAGTAAAAGCTCTAGGTTTTCTTTTGAGTTCAACTCTAACATCCTGCCATCTTAAAGCTCGGAAGGAAATTAAGGGCAAAATATTAAATACTTTATAATATAACTGTTGGTTTTCCCTAAGGCTCACACGTAGATCGCTTTTTCAGCTGTCACATTTTCAATCTGTTAGCGGGACATCGGTTTTGCCTCTGAGCTCTCTCATCATACACTCCAAACAATTTGGAGACTGTTTAATCTCATTCTCGCTTGGTTCGAGTCATTCCTGTTAACCGAAACTGTAAGGTAGCTGAACTTTCCATCCCTTGTCCACTTGTGATTTACTCTTTGGCTGCTGAGTCTTCCGTAAGCTCAGCGAACGCTTGCCCGTCAACAATACTTACCTGATGGTAAAGTCTTGCTGATTTGAGTTGAACCATAGGAGTTCTAGAAGCTTCTTGCTCTTAATAAGACACCACTCTCTTTATTTATATGTCTTATGATTAGTCACTGTTCGATAGGTACTCATGCCGTTATAATAAATTTCGTTGATCCCCACAGCTAAATGGGCATTCGGGGGAGAGAATCATCTCAACACTTTCTTCTTGACTATTACGTCTTTGTCCACCTATATCTGGAGCATCTTAGCTCTCATTCACTTCTTCAAAATAATAAAATTTCGAAATTAGTAATCTTGCAGATATTTTTCAGGCTCAGTTTGTTCGTATGAAATAAGAACATTTTTCTCGTTTTTCATTTATTTCATGACCTCCCGGTCGGGTAGCCACAATAATAACTCCGAAGTTTTCAATTCCGTTCAGAAACTTCTACTTATATATTATAGCAAACTTTTGCGGGCTCTGAGTAATTTTACACTAGCAACAGCTCTCCACTTAGCAATAAAGCAATTGATTCTCCAAGCAATCGCATTCAATAATCTATCAATGAGATGCAATAAACTAGCTTACCTGTTGGCAAAGTAGATTCTTGGAAATAACTTCTTAAGCTTTAAGGTTTCAACTCACCAACCAAAACTTACACTCGCAAGCCGAATGCAGTTAAAGTAAAAGATTGTTTCGCGCGGTCTACACCAACAAATCCGGTTGTAGAGTAATAAAACAGCGCCGTGCAAGCGCTGGTGAGGGCGCACTACTGACGAAATGGACAAAAAAGTTTGAACAAATTTTATTACGACATCTTCAAAGTGACTTTGTGGCTGTGACTTCGGCTGCTACTCATGACACTTCTTTCACTTTACTCTACTTTACGCGGCTTATTGTGACTACTTCTTTCTGACATTGCACACTGCATTGCGACTCTGTTCACGGCCAAGCTCTCTGAGCACGCTATCAGCGCACTTAAGCTCTGCTTACTTAACCAAAATTAAAGTAGCAGCCAAAAAGTTTCGAGTGCAAGGGACTGCGGAGAGAGTTTTCAGCGGTAAAATTTGTTTTTAAATTTTTTATAGTTTCATCTTTCTTTCTTTGTTGGGTTTAATGAGTAAAAAAAAATGCAGAGAGTTTATAATTATTGCGGATTGGCAGAATGTAGTTCTCTTTACATTTTACTTGATATGCTTTCCATATTCCCTCCGTACCGTGAAGTTTACGCACCAAGTTCTATATCGACCCTTGAAAGCTTTGTAGTGAACTTGAGCCAACGGGCCAGCCACAGATGGTCGAAGTCCGAGAAAGTGCGTTAAGTAACTAGAAGTAGTTGATCGCCCACAAGAAGTCGCGCCTTTCAGACATCAACCTGGAGAACTTACATAAAAAGTTTCTATGCTATACCAGCAGAGCTCAATTTGACACAGAAGCTAGGAGTCGAGACTTCTTGGAAAGGTCAGTGTCTGTCCACTAGCAGACCTATATCAAGATAAGAATCGTTAGCATCAGGGGAAATAGCGGCGATTCGTATAAGTTTCCTGAAAAGCCCAAGGCGGTAAAGAAAATCCTGAAGACTTTTTGACGTATCTTGAATATATTTCAACATGACTAGCCAAGAGCGTCGATAGTCAGCATCGGGTTTTAGGATCGACGTGATCAGATCTCTTAGAGGACAATAGAGCAAAACGTTTTCTTTAACTTCTGTTGCCCCTCAGACAAACCTTTGAGTATATATCTGACTTGAACCCTGCTCGTAAATACCATTAACCCTTTGACACCGTCTCTGAACTTGTTGGAAAAGCCAATTGCTTTATAAGATCAAGAAATAGTGCTAATCAGAGAATATTCCCAACCGAGGATCTGTCAGCACCCTTTATATTAACAAAATTTTACGGACAGGGAAGACTTTTTCAATGTGAGTGGTTATATAAAACCCAAACTTCGCTACATTTTCGCTTTATACCCCGTTTAAAACCCTAAACTCCTAATTGGCAATATTAAATTAATATTCTATAGCTTGGGCACAACGGTTCTTCCAGAGAGTAATTGAATTCTGGATTATTTCCAAGGTGAACTGCGCCAACGGAAATGCTTCAAAATGGGCATGGTTTAAACTTCAGTGCAACCAAAGGGCATTCTTTCACACGCCTTATACCGAACTTTTTTCAATAATTTTTTTACTCTTCTTAACTCTCCCTAACTCGGCACTTGGTTCCTGACCTATGCGTCAGTACTGACCTGTCCGTCACTTGACCGTTAGCTGGCCAGTCAGCTCGCCAGCTACCACACGCAGTCAAAAGCCTAAACCGGCTCTAGTTACCACAGATTTGTTGTTCTTTGTTTAGTGGATGTTGTGTATTTTTCAGCCACAGCTGCTTCATCCTCAAAGTGTTGCAGCGTTGTCAGGGCAATAGTTTTACCGTTGCTCAACGTTGTGTTGATATGGCTGCAACCAACAGCTTGTCGCCGCTGGTTGTAAATAGTAAGCAGTGTTAAAAAAGCAATAATTCTACTTTATATATTTTGGTTTATTTTTCACTTTTATAACCTATTCGTTGTTTTACCGTTATTTATTTTTATTCCGTTATTTTTTCTTATTTTTCTGTTGCAGCCGAGTTGCATTGCAATGCGTTATATTGTCTGCGTTGCCGGCGTGACAGGCGGCCAAATCTGCCCGGTTTAGTTGTGTGTGTGTGCTCATATGTATAGAGTACGCAGGGTTGTATTTGTATGGGTTGTAGTTTGTATGGTTGTAGTTGTCGTAAGCAAGGCACAAGTTACAAAAGTTTATTTTACAACTGAAAACTTTTGTGGCAAAAGTTTACCACTTTTTACTCAAAAGTGTTTTTATTTTTGCTGTTTTTTACTTTTAATTCGAAATTGTTGTTATTGTTGTTGTTGTTTGTTTGGTATTATTTTGTACTTTTCCTTAAGTTGTTTTACAACTGTGCTTTTCATTTTAATTTGGTGTGATGCGGCAGGGAGACAGGAAGATTGACATTTTAATGCAACAAGAAGATTTTTAGAAGAATGTCTTTTTGATGATTTACAATAATATTTCTCTCTGAAGTTAGGTATTTGGTTCTTACGACACTATTTTCGATAAATGTTACAACACTCACACTCAAAAATAAAATGTTGGAATTTTCATCTTGCCAAAACTTAAGGAAATCTTGATATAATATCAGTCGTACGAAAACCAAGACTTCCTGCAATGTTAAAGGAAGGTAAGAGCGATCTCCTTGTGTAAAAGAACTCTTGAAGGTTACGGTTACTCTTTCATGATAGCAGAGAACAAGAGATGCCACTCTCTTCGCCGGAAAGACCCAATTGAGAAATATGGTGAATATATATATAGAGGAGATAACAGAGGACAAAAAAGTTCTTTTGAGGGTTGGAAAGACCGAATATAGAAGCATCTCTGATGGTGACAGAACGTGAAAGAGTTATTCCCCGCTTTGAACGGGCATTTTTGAAGTGTCCGTCAAGATCTCTCATAACAAAACCGGAATTTAGAAAGATCGGGTAACTTACTAACATAACAGGCAACAGAAAAGATCTCCTTCTTTAGAAAACTCTGAACAAGAAAAATTGGACATTCTCCTCTAACATCAAAAGGCAAGTGAGATTCTCTCAGCGTTAGAATGACCAAATATAGAAAGTTTCTAGGATAACAGGAACTTATCATAAGAATAGTCTTGTCATCAAAAAATAAAGCGATATTTTTAGGAACCCCGCTATATCATGAATAGTTGGGTCTTCGCCTAGTTTGGATTATAATTCAGCAGAAATCTATGTAAATACAAATTCGCCCAAAGAGGTGAACGTAAACTAAAGTAAATCCAAACTAATTAGCTTCCAACTTTAAGAAGACCGTATTGTCTTTCAACCTTAATCTATATTTTCCACCGAACATCTCTATTTTTGCGGTTTTACACGCAGTTTGATTTTGTTGTTTATCAATAGGTCTCCTTTAATGTCCAATTAGGTTTGAGGCAAAACCGATATTTCAACTGAAGAAAGCTATTGAAAACCACTATTAAAATAGAGAACTCTAAAACATTTGAGCTTAAATAGCTTTGCTGAGGGTTATATTTAAAACTCTCATTTATGAAAGCTTTAAATTATTAAATATTATCGATAAGTATGGTGCACAAGCGTAGATTCCTCTGTTATTTTTTATTATTTCTCGGTGACGATGTCTAAACTACTTTGAAAGCGTCTACCCCAATTGGGTGCTTCGAAAAAGTAGCCACAATATAAGTAACGCCAATAAGAGCTAGCGCTTAAGCTTAGCCAAAATTATCTGGAAGAGACTTTGGAACTCGCATCTCCCGGTTCCGTATGAGTTAGTCCCCGCTAAATGCAATAAACTTTTTTCCAAACACCTTTACAAACACATTTTATGCAGAGCAAAGCTTAAAGCAATCATGCTGTCTAATTTTATTTCCGTTATTAAAATAACCAACACACACAAGCTGCATATGCCACATATCGACCAAGCTAAGGTAAAACCAAGCTATATGCGCTCATAGTACGCCATGGCATGTGACCACAGGAAAAATGCAAAGTTTGCCATTTCTGCTGCATTTCACAGTTTTTCCGTGTGAGCGTTTTCCTTGAATGCCCCAAAAGAATGTTTACCTACTCTTTTGCTTTTTTGCTTTTTTGCTTTCCTCATTCTTTATCTTTCATTCTTCGCTTGCGACGTGCCGGTATTTGTCATGCAAATACGAATGCCGCTGCTGCTGCTCGTCAAGTCATGCTGCCAACTGCCTGCTGATTGCCTTAAAGGCGCATCATCTACATGCGACATGTGTGGCGCATACTTTTATGGTGCACTGTATTCAGCTTTTGTGCGTTTAAATGCGTTTCGCTTTTATTTTAATTTAATTTTATAAAATATTTTTTGGTGTGTCTTCCTCGAAGTTTTATCGTTTGACTTGCGCGTTCTTGCGCATTTGCATTTTCGTGCATTTATCGCTTGACATGTCATTCAGCGGCGTCTTATCTACGAGTGTAAAAGCAAAGAAATAGTGAAACCAAAGTTTTTGCGGTTTCTCCTGGCGAGTTCTACACGCTCCGCTTATATGACGTGTACTGCTTTTCGACTCCGTACGTGTGGGTCTTTGCCGTTATCTCGCCCCCTTGTTTGTCACTCGGCCACGACCACCTGTCTGTTGCGTTGTCACACGTTCTTTTCACATGTCCCAACAGCCGACACCTTTTCCTTCCGCGCTACTTATTCTCCCTGTGTCGCTATTGTCCGTCTGAAACTTCTCTCTACTGCTCACCTTATCATTTGAGTTCTTGCGCTTTTTCGGTGCTACGTCACAGCCGCATTCCTCTCAATATGCCACATTCGTTGCGCTTACGCTTATCTTTTGCTGAAGTTTTATATGCCTTGAAACCCATGACAGTTGTCGTGAACTTCTTCTTCTTTCTTCTTTTCTCTTTTATTGACCAATCAGTGGATACTTTGACGACTCAAAGGAGCCTTTTTAAGTACAGTATTTCAATATTACTTCAAACAATACTAATTATATTACAATACTTCTTCCGGAGGCGCTAAAAGTAATCTTCCATCCATTTTCAGCTGTGGGCTGAAAGGATCTGCAGAGTTATTTGCATCTGTTATGAATCATGAATGTGCTTTGAATGCTTTAGAATCTGAAATTCCTACCCTTCGTAGATGAAACAATATTGACATACTCCAAATTTCTTCCCCGAAATCCTCCTATAACCTTTACCATATCATAATATCATTAGAGATCCGTCGAGCAATTTCTGAATATTGAATACCTTCTCATCTAAATTATCTCTCTCTTACGGAGTATTCATTAACCTTATCACTAAACGTCGGTCCAATGTGATGGTTCCCAGGATCTAATTTGGGCACATTTTAAGTGGTTAAGCCAATCGAAGAACTGGAATGCCGAGTGACATTTCAAGCATTATCTCGAGCTTAAGGCTCTAACAAAAAGGATAAGGAAAGAAGTTGTTTTAGACTGTTTAGTTCAAGTTAGCCTAAGCTATATAAACTCGGAACAAGGTCAAACTGGAATTGTCAAACTTAATCATAGATCAACTCAAAATTCACTCAGAGCAGAGAGTGAGAAACTCAGAGCCTTTTTCTTTTACAATTTGTTCGTCCTAACACAGTTACGAACGGGAAAGTTTAGCGAGTTAAATACGACGCTATCCGAAGTCAACAAATCTCTGTACCAGAGCTTTCCTTTCACTTAGTCTGGAATAGTTAGCCAGTACAGCAATACCAAAAGTAAATACTTGAAGACTGCTTGGACTCCCGAAGATTTCTACTATAAAATAGTGAAGCTAAATTTAAGCAACTTACCATCTTTCACGCTGCACTTAACAACTTCGGCCCACTTCAGTCAGATAAACTTCACTTTAAACAAGTTAAGATAACGCCTCACCCACCCAATCACCCCTACAATAATACAAGTAGTCGAGATTTATTGTGTATAATTAAAATTTCGACTCACACACAATTTATTATGGCAAAGTCAATGCGTTGATGCAAAATCAATCAATTATCTGAAATTTAACTCAAAGCAATGCGCCTGAAAGTATGTGTTGTACGCAATAAATATAATCACGGCAGAAACATATGTTCAGATACAACAACAACAACAACAACAACAACAACTCAGAAGAACAATAGCCGGCATGCGTGTTTTGAAAGTGATAAGAACGCTGAAGAAAATCGAAAGAGGGAAGGGGGGTGCCTTCATGTGTGCTTGTGTCTAAATAACAGACTCTTCGACATGCGCCAAAAGTTCATAATGCGAAGCTATGCTTTGGGACAATAAAGAATCATTGAACATCATTAATTCTATGCGCAGATTTGCGAATATGCCTATAAAATTTGCCATGTATACCTCTGCTGTTGCTGCTCCTATTCTATACATCGCACGCACACACATTCACTTTGTGGTCTTCAGCATGTGAACCTTAGAATTTATTGCATTTTGATGGCATGAAAATGGCAGCGAGAAACAATTGGAAAAGCTCAAAGGAATCTGTACACCTAAATGTGCCCGAATACAAAGTGATGGTCATATAAATGAGTACAACAATGTCGGATGAGTGTTATTCCTTCCTAAAGGTTTCAAATCTTTCATGGGTTTTAAAACTCGGTGAAATTTCCATAGGGACGAGCAATAACCTGATTCTGGATATCCATAAGGGCAATCCAATGGGCTTCGAGTATTGATCATCGACCAACCTAATAATTTGTATTAACATAAACCTATAATCTTAGAAGTTGGAGCTCGACTAACGGTTTCCTACCCGGTACCTGCAAATGTTAGAGGTAGAAACCCTTAGTTCGCCAAATAGAAAAACGATTTTCAGTTGATTTCTTGAGCAAATCTCAAATTCGCCCGAAAATTGTGATTCTCTCTAATAACCAGCCGTTTTATTGACCTGCTCTAAAGTCAGGAATAGTTATGTGAGTATTTAAAATATGTTCACTTTACCCCTTTTGCTCTTGAAATGGGGAAAATTTTTTCAAATCTTAAAAACTTCGAGAACTGATGTGGAAATAATGTGGAAATGATGTCGATACTTTAATTGCCAAACAGCTGCCTTAAAGCAAAAGATGTCTTGTTAGGAGTTAACAGATAAAGAGCCTACATTATAAATAGAGTTATAGTGGTCATAAGCTCTTCAAATCAAGTGATAACTGAGTACTCCAAAGTATGGTTTATATAAAAATATATACTCAAGAGGATCCACTAACAACTGGTAAACCCGACGAAGTTATGGATCCCTTAACCATTCTCTTAAGTTAATCGAGAACTTTTGAACTATACTGGAAGTCACCATATGGCACTTTTCACTCCTTTCTAGTGAAGTTAAATTCATCCCAAATGCAGATATCGCAACTTTTCAAATATCTGAGACTAATGATAGTGGCACTTGGAAGAAACCTCAGAGCATATATATACATTAGTTTCAAAATAGGGCCGACCTTTCTGTCTGGGTCGACTCCAGCCAAAAATACTTTCAATATGCGTTTTACCGACCAAAACACAGACAGGGACCCAACCACTTGCCAAAGACTTCTTCTTTAATTACAACTATGCTAAATTGGTCCACTCTTTGAGTCTTCTTTAAAAATATTTCCAAGATAATTCAGCCTCTCAGACAATGCGGGAGACTACGTGCCAGAGAGAGAGAGAGTTATATTTTGCTTAATGTCACTAATTATATGGCCGACACTGTATGTTCTTCCATAAGCGTTCAATCTCATATCTTTGACTCAATGAAAAATTGGACAATACACACACACACATGCATACATAAGTGTAAGAGAAAATCCCAGCAAAGAAACATGAAATACACGAGTGCAAAAGAAGAAGAGAAAAAACAAAAGCAGCCATCGAAGCTTGTAGCACTGGACAGACGCCCTATCTGTATGCTTGTATGTTGCTTTTAGCGCCGTGAATATGGCAAAATAATGAAGTGCCGTTATTCCACTGGGCAATTAACTAACAATTTATGACTTTGCATGAAGGCTGCAGTGCGAAAAAATCGAAAATGGAACAAGAAATATATAAAAAGTAAAATGAAAATGCATAACATTTGACTTACCATATGCTTCTCGGCTGTCAGTTGTACTGTACGGCTTGTTGGACAGAGCATGCATGAATATTTAAGCGTTTTTCGCCTGCAAGTATGCAAAGGAAAAGTGTTGGATGAGTCAAATGGTTTGATAAAAGCATAATTTTTTATTCATAACTTAACTATAAAGTGATTTGTAACCAAATAATACAGCAATAGAAGTTAGCAAACCATTTTTGAGTTCTTGCAATAGCTTTCTATGAAAAGTGCACCTTTAGCAATGTTGAGCACCAGTATTTATTGTGCCAAAAATTACGTCCAAAGCTAATTCCGCCTTTGTACCGAGGCTTCTATTAGTTTCCACTCTGAGAAGTAGGCTCGCTCTAACTATACATCTTCAAACAATATTTTTCTCCTAAAAGTATACTTCTATATACTTAATTTATATAAATTCATTTTAGCATATATCTCCCTTGCTGCCAAGCATTCTACATAGTAATTAATATAAATAAAACTCATGTTTTGCAATAGAAATAATTAAAATTGTGCACTTTATGTACTTTGCGCCTAAAAGCATGCTATTTTTTAAATATGAATATTGTTGTATATATAAACACCAAACCTCCATCTTTTTGAAAGTTTATAAAACAAATACACACATATTATATTTGCAATGCTTAAGAGTATGCTACGTATAAAATTTCTGCAGTTCCAACTTAAACTACCGACATTAATTGTGAAGTTTTATTAAGCAGCATGTGTTACCAAAATCTCGCGTACACAATTAGTTTGAATGTACTAATGGAATATATTTACTGTTATGGAAAACAAAACATAATTTCGAGATTGTTAAGAGTAAGAAAATATATAAATGAAAAATAAGATTTGAATTACTTCTGTTATTTAAATTCAGCAACTTACGATTACTTTAAATGTTACTCTCAATGTATGAATAAGAGCACTTCAAGCGCCTAAAAATATGCTTTAATTGATGCGCATATACATAGGAATATATGTTGATGAAAGCAGTTGCCTCGAGCATACATACATGCACATTACACACACGCACATACACATTATACCTCGCATAAAGAGTTTAGTTTAACACTTACGCCTAAAAGTATTCAACAATTTGTTTAATAACTGAATACATAATTTTTTAAAAGCTCGTTTTGTTGAATGTTTAAATAATTTTTAAGTAATTGCAATCCATTTTCAGACTTGGCATAGTTTTAGGCTCAGAACAAAAAATGTCTCGGTTAATGCAGAAAAAGTCGTTAAACATACACAAACATACTGCCGATTTTCGGCTCTAAAAAATATCTTTCTTCTAGTGGAAAAAGTAGTTAAATAATTTGAAAAAAGTTTGCATGCTTTTAGGAAACTTTTTTCAATATCTTATAAAGTTAATTAAAAACATATTAAATGTACTCCATAAAATAGATGATATTACCATGATCCCACTAAGAACTTGTAAGCTTTTGATTTTAAAAGCATTTTTTTATTTTTATTGCATACTTTATAGCATTTGTACTCTAAATACAATTATAATGTTGCCACCTGGGCAGTGCAAATTTACTATAAACTGCCTTAGCAAACAAACAGGCACAAATTAGATAATCAAAAAAGCTTAGCCTACTTTCGGGCACTTTATAAAATAATTATATTCCGACATTTAAACGCTTAAATGTCTTAAAAAAAAGAGAGACACTTTCGGGTATAGCTCGATTTTTGTTACTGTGCGGTCAATTTTTTTCGACTTTTTATTAAAATTTCACGGCACGAGTTTAAATGCACTTCAATGGTTTACGAAAAACTGCTTGTTATTGGATTGCATGTCATTTTTTGTCAAGCAATTATTTCATTTACGTGGAATTATTGTTTCGACGCACACAAAAACGTCAGTTAATACGCTTTTATCAACAGCTTCTTTCAGCATACTTTTCGGCGCCTATTATAGCACTCAACGCTTTTATTTTCTGCGGAAAATATTATTATATTATTCACACGAAAATTCGATATAACACCCTGTCAGCAGGCATTTATTTATGACGACATGCATTTCACTTGCCTCTTTTTAGGCGCTCTTTATTTGTGTATATAGCTGCATTTTATTTGCTTACACCACGGTCTACGGATGTCACGTACAGACGTGTGGCAAAAAAGTGCAGCAACGAAAATTGCATTGCGATTAACCAAACCGATGTTGCGCCTATACTTAGGCAATACCGGCTGAAAGTGCTACAAAATTGCGGGCTGCGATATGGCAGCAAAAAATTCAGTCGCAAAAAAAATACTAAAGCCGCACGCTGAAAGCTTAACGGTGTGACATAAAAATTGGTATAATTTTGTTTTTCCTATTTGGATTTCCTTCGCATTTTTTGCTACGTCATGTCATATTTTTAGACATAATACTGGGCTCAAATAAAAAGCGGAGCTACTTCACACAAAATATTTGCGAGAAAATGGAGTGCGGTTAACTGGAAAGCTTGTAGGGGCTTGCTCTGGCTTAATGTTTAGGTTTGGGTGTTCAATGTGCCTAAAAGTATGTGAAATGCGCTGAATTTAGATAACACGTTTTTGTAGTTATATTCTGTGATACCTGCAAGCAGATTTTAAAGTGTTCTATTTCAGTTTTCCCTTACCGCTTTCATCTATCAGCTTTTGCTTCACTAAATATGGCATAGTTTTCTGCGCTTTTCTCACTTTAATATAACTTAGCAAAAACTTCTATATACATTGAATAAATTGGTAATAATAAGGAACAAATCTGCACTTACTGATACGCTTTCTTGTGAATATTAAAAAAATAAAATAATTGCAGACATATTTTTCCAGGCACCTAGTATCTGTTCAAGTACTTCAGTTGAATTATTTATCAAGTAAACATTCCTTCAATTAATTCCTTCATAGTGTTATTCAATGTTATAAAATCCGCATCTCTCTCCACAATTGCAATGTTTCCTTGCACGCTTTTAATTATCTGATTTTAGGCGCCAACCACGAAATACTGCGAAAAAAGTTGCCCAAACAACGTAACACTCAAAAATGAGGCCAGAAATTCATAATTGTGTAAGGAAAAGCACGTTTTTCCGTAAACAACACATTCAGCCTAAAAGTATGCAACAGTCTAAAAAAAAAACCAACTATTGCACAATGACTGATCCATCATCCATCTTACATCACTTCGATATGAAGAACGAAGACTAAACCTAAAAAGAGAGAAAAATGTACGCACTAACAATAACAAACAACAATGAGAGCAGACGAATAACGGTAAAAGCAGTGGGTTGAAAGTCTTGATAGATAATTGCTTGCAGATTTTCTAAATTACATTAAACAGATTTTGAATTTGTTCGGACCTTTAAGACATTTAAACCGAAATGAACTCCCTTGTTACTTAGAAACAGAAGAACCTTAGTGTTGAAATCGCCAATTTCGTAATTGAATTATGCCATTGTGAGGAAAAAGGCACAAAGTTATACGAGTCTAACCAAACAGACATCAATTGCTGCATAAAACAGTTTGTTCCTAGAAGATAAATAATGCATAGCGCTAAATCCGAAAATTAAGTTCGATCCGATCTCAAAAGCACTCAGCGTGCATACAAGAGTCCCCTTCACATGAATCGTTGTAGCATTTTAGGCGCACAATTTCGCACTCAAACACACCGGCTACAAGCAAATTCAAGATATTTGGTAGTGCTAGTAGAAGTTGAACTTAATTAAAAATCGATTTTTAGAAAAGCTTCAAATAATTTAGCTTTCCACGTTTTCGAGCGCTTTGCATATTCTAACTGTCGCGCCTAAATGTATACCAAAAAAATTGGGAATTTTTGTAAAATTGCTTGCAATTGCATGCAGTATGATGTCACTCCATTACCACCAACTTTCCAACGTGCATAGAAATAGAAGAATGCACATAAACACAACTTTACACACACACCGCCGAAGATATGCACACACACAGAGACGAAATTTCACATAAATGCCATATTCACACACGCACACACACCAACACATGAAAACCATGTCAAATGTAACGCCAACGAATGCCACAACAGCGACTGACAACTAAAAACAACAACAGTTGCAACAACAACACGAAAGAATTGCCTACAAAAACTAGCATTTCAGCCAAAATTGCAAACCTCGATGGGGTGACTGAGGCTTTCGCGGCTCGCCACGCCGCACGAAGGGTTACTTAATGCAAGCGGCGTGCCGGCGGGCGTGTGGTGGTGCGCCCAATCACTGAATTGCAGTCAATTTGTTGGCATTTCGAACACTTACTGGCCGCCATCTGCCTGCCTACGACCAAATTAAACCATTTTTCGGCGCATAGAAGCAGCGCTTGTCGCAAATATTTTCCACTCTACTGTTACAGTTATGTTTTTTTTCTCTCTCTTTTATCTCTTTTCCCCCGTTATTCCTGCGAATTTTCCACATTGAACCAGTTCGTAATGAAAATGACCGAAGCACCGGCCGAGCAACGCGGCGTTCACGGCTTAGCCTGAAATGAAAGTGAAGGCGACAATTGGGGCATGCGACGTGCACGTCTGTGCGTTCGGCGCCTCGCGTGCCCACACCGGCATGGACTATTATTGTCAATGGTTGTTGCAATTGTTGCTTCGGTGGCTATTTTTCGACCGATTTTGCGGATTTATTTGTTTGCATATTTCGCATATGTTGTTGTAGCCGCTATTGTTTGTTGTTGTTGTGGCCATACCGCACAATACGCGGCGAGTTTTGAATGGGGCTCGTGCGCCCTAGTTTAACATTTTTTGGCCAATATTGTTTAGTGTTGTTGCTTTTTGTTACATTATTTTCACTTGCTCTTATTTGCGTTGAAGTGACGCATTCACGTTGTGGTGGGTTTCGGGGTTTAATTTAGGCACGCACAAAGCCAGCTTAGAATGGCGAAAATTGCTATTAATCGAAGTGTATGGCGATTGAGCGGGTTGATTAGGGAAAAATCGCTGCGAGAATGTTTGAAGTCAGGTGTTTATTACGATACGATTTTTTCATTCATTTAAAAATAATGTATTTTGAAATTCTCAGCGTCTTTATAGAATAATTGTTTTCCATATTCTGCTTTGCTGCTCATAGAGATATCTAACAAATAAAAGCAAAGATAAAAATGAAGATAGAGATAGAGATAGAGCTCTAGATCGATATAGAAATTGAAATACAGACAGAGACAGAGAAACAGAGATAGGGCTAGAGATAGAGATAGAGATAGGGATAGAGATAGAGATAGAGATAGAGATAGAGATAGAGATAGAGATAGAGATAGAGATAGAGATAGAGATAGAGATAGAGATAGAGATAGAGATAGAGATAGAGATAGAGATAGAGATAGAGATAGAGATAGAGATAGATATGAATATGGATATAGATATGGATATGGATATGGAAATAGCTATAGAAACGGAGATAGAGAAAGATATGAACATAGACAAAGAGGTATGGATAGAAATAGAAACAGAGATAAAGATAAATAAAAATATCTATGCAAAAATTCTAGACAGACACACGACTACAGAAAAATAAAAAAAAAGTAGTGTAGTTACCAATCAATTCATTAAGAAAATTTCAAAATATAAAACCTTCACATAAAGTCGGTTAATTTTCATATGTGCTGTGGGTTTTGAAGAACTCGAACCTAGATTCCTAGCCATAGGCGAAGCAATCCAAAAAAACATTCATTGAAAACAATAAAACAAGTTTAATATTTGTAAAATAATGCATATCTCAAAGGAAAAACAAATAAACACTAAACACTCTTCTCAACGACTAAACGTATGTTATATACTATATAATTTAACTTTATTTACCTATTAATGCAAGATAATGGTAATAGAAGAACTAATGGCTCCATCTGAAAATGCATTTTCTTTAAATAGTTAGCACCGAACTGATAGTTTTCTGTTTGCGCCTAAAAGTATACCAAAATTTTCGCTTTTCGTTCGCGAAAGTCACGCCAACAATTGGGACTTATATTCATACCTATATTCAAGCCTTTTATTGCCTGACATCGCCACCTGCAACTACCTCAAGTTACATAATTTGTGGCGCCTAAAAGTATACCTTGCTTTGTTCAAATTATTCGGAAAACTCCTTAAAATGCAAGCAGTTAAACACTTAACAGGCGCCGAAAGGTGTCATTTCAATTGGGTCATATCGTCGAACACACACACACACACACACATGCACACATTCATATCTTCACACAAACACGTGTAAAACATTTCATTCACATTCCAGCGAATATGCCAAATATTCATAAAAATCAGTGTCATAATAAATTTCGCTTATCAAAGCATTTATGTTGGCAACACACGCTTTAAGCCAAGTTAGCAAGCGGCAGGTTGCCAAAAGAAGGCAAACAAATAAACAACCCTGTCAACTATTAAGCAAGCAGCCAAGAAAGCGAGCGCAAAGGCAGAAAATGTTGGGCGAATCAATTTGAGGGCCAACAGAGCTTAGCACATGAAACAGAATTGAGGAAACAAGTCTCTCGATTTAAGAGCTGGAAAGAATAAGAGCGATAGAGAGGCAGCATGAGAGAGAGAGAGAGAGAGAGAGAGTGCAACACACAGAAGCGCCGACAGTAAACAACCTCAAAACGACACACTTGTGGCGGCACAAACACCGGCAATCACAGGCAAAAACACAAGCAACAAGCTGCACAAAAGAGCAGGAGGCAAGGCTGTCAGTCAGCCAGTTAGTCAGTTGGCTAGACGGTTAGACGGTTAGACCAAGCTGTGTGCGAGAGTTGAGTGAACTGTGCGAAGCGCAAAAAAAGTGCGCGAAATAAACGGAAACAGGCCGAAAAGGGCTCGCGTGTCAAGCGGAAACCAAAAATAAAAAAAAAATGCAGGGAGTGAAAAGCAAAACACAACAACAATTGAAAGGAATAAGTAGCGGGCGTTGGGAAAGTGCATGTTTGTGCGGCGCAAGAGTATGAATGGCGTAAAAAATTGGCCAAACAGTCAAAACATAAATAACATAAATAGTGTGCGAAATCAAAGTCAAGCCAAAGCAAATAAAAAGCATGCGAAAAGTGAAGAGTGAAGCAGTGGAAATAGCGGAAATATTGCCAAGTGGCTATGAAGCAGAAATTTAGCGCCTAAGGCGGCAAACCGGTTGCATCTTAAGCATGCCAGAAAAAATATTATTATTATTTGATTTCGTATACCTTTGAGAAAGTACTCAAAAATATGAAGCAAAAGGAAATTTGTGAGTGCGCCTCGAGTTAGGCTAAGAATGTCGGTTTAGTGCGAGTACATTAAATATTCGCTTATCAATTATTTGTGCCCCCGGCCCTCCAGGAACAGTTTTGAGAGAAAACTTGGGTTAGAAGCTACACGCAGCAAATAAACAAACATCAGCCAATGGTGAAATTGCATGGAACCACTTACATCGGCCATCTCCAAAATGCTGCACTTTCAATGAAAAGGTCTGGGTTAAGACTCAACAAGTCTGAAAGAAGTCAAATCTGTAGGATACAGTAGCTAACGGTACCAGTTTACGAAATGATAGCTGATAGGTAATGCCTTCAATTCCTTAAGATATCGGCAAGTCTTCAAGTACATACACTGTTAAATCACCATTGAGGTGGTAGTCAATCTTGATTTTCAACAACCTATGAATTCTTTTAAGAACTTAAGTAACCTCTTTTGTGACCTTCTCGCAATTATATATAAGTCTTCTATGCACTATACTGAACTATGGACTTAAGGCGGTGACACAGATAAGTCAAACTCAAGACTAAATTCTGGAAGCCCAGCAAATTTCTCTGTTTGGCAACTCTGAATAGATCGCCTACTACTTAATTACTAATATATATAATTTGGATACTTAATCCAAACTGGCTGAACTAAGAGACTCAGTACGAATGACCATGAGAAACTAATATATGCGCATCAGCACTATCCTTATTGCCTTTATTTGACGCTCTAACCGTCCGAATGATTTTCGGTAAAGCTACAATATGTCGTCAGTAATTTCGTCTCTTCGAGAGCTAAGGCCAAATTGAATAGCCAATGAAGCAGAGTTCTTCTCACAATAGCCTTTTCAATGCAGTATAGATCTCGCTTCTTTCTTTATCAGTACCTCCTGAACGCTTCCAGTGCTGAAGAATATACATATTCAGTCGTAAGATATATTCCATAATTTCATAAGGTCAGAGCGCTCATCTCTTGCTCATTTTTAGTGTCGTCAAAAAGTCATAATGCTCATTTCTTTCGCGAATGCACCAAAAGCCATCTCTCCAGATCAATTTAGTGTTCAGGTTTCTGTATTATACATTTATAGCATAATTCAGGTCGTTTGTCGTGGAAGAATTTTACTACTCTTTTGGTTGCCCAGGTCCAAAGTAGCACTTACTCGCCAGAAATACGCTGGCTTTCAGTGAGACAGATTTATCATATCACAAACCCCGTTTATTATCATTTGGATCGAAGAAGGTCAGGCTACTAAACGACTTTCTCGAAAGCCTCATAAGTTGTGCTATATAATCACATAGGAAAATTCCCTTTTATGCTATCGAAAGAGTTTCCAAAGTCAACTTATAGATGGTTGATTTATGTCAATTTCTCTTGGGTAATATTTTGAGTATAGTCTATATTACTAGACTTAACAGATCCCAGAAACTTGTGTGCATCAGGAATATTACACAAATAAGAGCTGACACAGCGACCATCGACAGCAAGAGTCCAGCTGCTGGAACTCTCTCAAGCTCTGGTAAAGGCGCTGCAATTGCATCGAATGGAACTTCGGAGTAATAAACCGGAGTAATAAATCGGAGTATATTTTCAGGCTGTCTCCATTTTACTGTTCAAATACTATAAAAATTTAACACAAAGCAGTGAATCCATGCCCCAATAAAAATTTCACCACGACTTATTTGTCAATACATAAAATTTTAATTGTACTAAAAGCCTAAAACTATGCAATGGAATGGCAGGCACTTAAAAAAGAAAAAGAAAAAGAAAAATAGAAATAGAAATAAAAATGTTTAAATTCGGGAAATCCGAATAGTTTTTGCCTAAAAAGCTAAACTCAATAGAAAGAGACAACAACAAGTAGATGAGCAGAGCAAGGGGCACAGAGTTGGAGCAAGTGAGAGGGTTATATTATTAGTAAATAAAAAGTGTGAAGAACCCACCCTTTGGCAGCATCAAAAAGGAATGCAAATGCCAACACTAAAAGCACTATAAACTACACATGACGCCTAAAATTATGTTACGCCAGTTATAACTAAATTTTGTGCCAATAAAACAACAAAGAATGAGTGCGAGAGAGCAAATACAATTGATTTGCCAGAAAGCGCCATAAATTATACACGCACACGCACACGCACACGCACACGCGTACGCAAAGCGCAATTGGCATTGCATAAACATGAAATGCATAACTTTGCATAGTTTGAGTGCCTAAACGTATGCAAGCCGTTGCATATTTACATGCTTCTGCATGATTGCGCATAATAAAAATGCATTCAATACTAGTGTGTGGAATTCATTTAAAGGCAAAATTTGATAAAAATCTCTCCGATAATAACAAGTTAGGCAAATGCTTATTGCAAATGTGTGTATGTGTGTGTGTGTGTGTGTTGCATTTATTTATGCACCGCTATTTGCAATATAATATGGCAAATGAAATCCAAGCAAACCAAATTTGTATGCGCACAACAACAACAACAACGATAATAACAAGAACAATATGAGCCAAACATAACTGCTACAAAGTTTCAGCGAAATTGCATTGACCAAGCACACACACAGCACACACACACACACACACATATATATATATATATATACACAGTCATGCATTCACATACACCTGTGTACATATATCGTCTATATCAGCAAATACATATATGTTTGCAAAGTCTTGTTTTTATTTCGCCAGCGCTGTTGTTGCAAGCAATTTTCCAAATTTTATTTATTTAAGTCCCGTTATTGCCAACTTCGATATTTCATGCGAATAAACAAGAAAACTAATTAAATTGATTTTGATTTTGATCGCACAAAATATTGTACGCATATATATATATATATGCCGTTACTGTGTATGTGTGCGTTTTCCGTTACAAATAACAGCAACAACAACAACAACAACAAATAGTAATAGTAATAACAGTAATAATGCGTTTGCCATCAGAATTGTAGCAAACAACTGAAACCATTAACTAACCGATTGCTGCCAACATATTGCACGGTCATGCAGACATATGCGCAAACCTTCCACATGCATATACATATATGGCAATAACTGTAACTATTCATAGAATTTCTATGAATATTCTTTCTTTGGGTTAGTTAGGAATGCTTATGAAATCGGTAGTGTAGAAGTTAATCAGCATAGGAGAGATCAATATCGTTAGCTGTATTCAGGTTAAGATCCCCGAATCGGGAAATTAGTCTCTTTCAAGTAAAGTTATAACAAGCAAAACAGGAAGAGCTAAGTTCGATTGTAACCGAATATGTTCTGCTCTGGCTATTTGCGAGGCTCCAAGGCGGGGAAAGGTGAGCAAATCTTTATATTAAAAGCTGTGGAAAGTTATAGTATTTACCCAAATCACAAATTTTGACTACCGAATGATATCTTCTATTGAGATATGATCTTCTATTGATATAGACGAAGTGTGTTCAGAAAATAACGGGAATGTTCTTCGACTTTAATGGTATAGTGCATCATGAATTCTTGCGTGAAGGTCAAACGATTAATAAAGAGCACCGAATAAATAGTTTTTCCGAAAAACAAATATTCCCGTTATTATTTGAACACACCACATATGCGATATAAACATCCCTTTTATATATTCAATACATCGGGTATATTGTAAATCATTATATTAGAGTTATGAGGCTTAGACTATTGTCTAGACCAATTTCATTCATATTCAGCACGAAACCGCATTATGTTTAAGAAAACATATCTAATATCTACTATCGTCTACTAAAATTTAGAGTAGTACAAGGTAAAGTTTTTAGACTTTATAGTAGTTCGAATTGAAGAAATAACGTTTATTTCGCTCAAGAAATTCTTTTGTCAATCTTGGGTAAATTTCTTCGATTTGGGGCAAGTTTCTACAACATATTTCTAAATTGTCTTTATCACTCTTCTCTATATTAGTTTGGATCGATACTTTTTCTTACATTTTGAGGTTTTGAGTTCTAGATAATTCAGAGGGATTCCTTTAACAGAAAACTCCACAGGAAGCAATAGGAAATTTTCACTCAGTTTTGTGTATGAACTACATATATAATTCATTGGTTTAAGATGCAACTGAGTTGGATTGCTTGCCTTGATTAATACTTTGTCATAAGAGTCGACCACCATACTGAAATGAGTTCATTCTCATTGACTCATGGGAGTCAGCATAACTTAAAATCAATAAAAACACCAGAAATTAAAGAGTAACCCTAAACGAAGAGAAAGCAATTATATATGGTGGAAATCATTAGCTAGTTTTCTCATATTCTTTACAGGGTCTATTTTAGGTTAGGGCACTCAGGAGCGGGGTTTCGTTTGATATTCTCATATAGTCTAATCATATCATCTAGTCATATAGCCTAAGTATCAAATTGTATCAATAGTTCACCAAAAATATTTATAAATAAGCTCCATTGCAGTTGCTTGCGCCTAAAAGTATACCTCACTAAATTTGGTAAATATCACGAAAATTTGTTTACGCAACCAAAAAGCTGTGCAAAAGCCTACTAGACTACTAAAATGTCGGCTAAATTGAATTTTTATAAATTCTAACCACTCTAAATACATATGTAGCCTAAAAGTATGCTATAGATTTTCAACAGCATTTTCAATAGTACTGCAGACTCTGCTGGGCTATACCAAAACTTCGCGAAAAGTGAAATTTCCCATAGTTGAAACATTTTAAATGAATATGTAGCCTAAATGTATGCCATGGATTTCTAAAGAACATTCAGTACTGTTTTATATGCATGCAAACTTTACTGGGCTATATTGAAGAGCTTATATATATTAGCAATTTGCGCATATCTATGAAATTATAACTTTATTTATGCGCGGAGGCATTCAAATTGCTTTTATAACATTATTTATATGCTACAAACTGCTTTTCAACCCTTTTCGATTTCTATTTTCGTATCAACTATTTGCATAGCTAAAACTCAAGCATTGACTATTTTGCTACTTTCTAGCAGCCATTATGCACATAACATACCACTGACCTAAAAGTATGCTACATTTTTTTATTACAAGCCATTTGATACTGCAAATAAAAGCGTCTATGCATGAGTATGCATGCGTGAGTTATGTGTCATGTCGCAGCAGACAAACAGCAAAATAAATAGCGTACAAAAAATGTCCATTAGTTTGTCGAAGTAAGATAAATCGCAAGCAAATACTTTAGTGCGACATTGTTGAGCGATGAGCAATGTATTGTATGTGTATCTACAATATATTTTTTTATGTGTGCGTGCGCACAAACAACACACCGAATAAAATGTGAATGCCTGCCAAACGCTGCAATGTCTGCTTTTTATGCGCACACTTGTGTCCTGTGAGTGTGCGTGTGTGCAACTTGAAAAAAATTTGGCTTCATGCATTTGTTGTTGGCTGCCAACGCGACTCGCCGCTGTATTTGTGTGCGTGTGCGTGCAATTTATGCGCTTCGAAAGCAAATAAACTTCAGCATAGTAATATTATTATTATTTTTTTTTTCTCATTTTTTTGTCAATTTTTCCATTTTTTCACTTTTTCATACATTTGTCTTCTTCTAAAACTTCGACGCCACATATATTCATGGCACTAATGGATCATTTTTTACCACACATATGAGCATAACAAAGTGTTGGTACTTAAAAATTGTTGAATGAACTGAAGCCAAAAGTAAATATACACACTGAGAGCTGGCAGCGTAAAAAGTAGCAAAAGCTTTTGTGGCACAATTTTTGTGTTTCATGCAAATAACGGCATGACTACAATGTACATAAAATGCAGAAAGAATGGAGTATTTTGCAATTTTTTTGGTGTTTTTTTTTTTTTGTATTTTTGTTATTGTACATCAACTACATGCTAATATTTGAACATATTTTGATGTTAGCAAATTGGCTGGCCGGGGCGTATGAGTAACCAAAATTGTAACGTGAAGTACGCGAGTTCATTTGCAATGCATTGAATGTTGTATAGTAAAGAGGGGGAGGGGGCATTAAACGCAAAAATTTATAAAATGCAAAGCATACTAAGGTTATATACATTTCGAATAACATATATAAGATACTATATAGTAACATGCATAAGAATATATACATATACCTAAATATATGCATATGTGTATGTATGTATTATGTATGTATTATGTATGTATTGTATTTTACAACGCAAACGTAAATTCATTTGCTATTTTTTTATCAAACAAACTTGCAGCTGAACAATTAAAAAATCTCTTATTGTAAAATTCGAGTGATTTAAAGCAAAAACTTTAATGGGGTTGCCACATTTTTGAAAATTTTAGGTAAAACCCATTTGAAGATGTAAAAACACTACAAATGTGTGCGGTTTAAGAAATCTTCAAGTCAAAAGTAGTTTTGAACAGGCATGCCACCTATTGAGAAATTATTTATTTGAAAAAAAATAATAATAATTTGAATGAATAACAACAATGAAAGTAAACAATTATGGTTGCAGAGCGCTGTTGAAAATAATTCTGAGTAGGGTTGCCACGAGTTGAATTATTCTTACAAAATTAAAATAATAGAACAAATGAAAATGATTAAATAAAGGAAAATTTGCATTATAAGAAAATGGAAGTCAAAATGAAAAGTCAAAAGTAGTTTTGAACAGGCATGCCACCTATTGAGAAATTATTTATTTGAAAAAAAATAATAATAATTTGAATGAATAACAACAATGAAAGTAAACAATTATGGTTGCAGAGCGCTGTTGAAAATAATTCTGAGTAGGGTTGCCACGAGTTGAATTATTCTTACAAAATTAAAATAATAGAACAAATGAAAATGATTAAATAAAGGAAAATTTGCATTATAAGAAAATGGATTTAGCAAGCTATCACTTGGAAATTTTAATGGGATCAACCATTTTAATATTTTATTTATAACCTAAAGAAACGCTAAGACATGAAGAGGCTGAAGAAAACTGCGAATTGTAAAATTTATTTAAGTTGAGCTGCCAGCTGTTTAAAAATATCATTCTAATAACATTTGTCAGACAAACGAATTATTACAACCTGATTATGAAAATAAAGTGTCTTAAGAAAGCGTATAGCAGAAAATATTTTTAAGAAGGGTGGCCATGTGTTTATTTTTTACCCAAATAAATTACAAAAAAAAATATTTGATATAGAAATGACAAAAACTTTAGAAATACCTACAGTTGAAGATAATTTTACGGAGTGTTGCCACCTTTTTTTAAATATTTTTTAAATAAGACGTATCTGATAAATGAATTACTGTAACAAGAGTATGACGATATAGAGGTTGAAGGAGAATTAGATTATAAACAATTTTTAAGGAAGGTTGCCACCTCCATGAATTTGTTCATTCCTAAAAAAAAATAATTATATATATAAAATAGTAGAATATGATCACCAAACTAAACAGATTGAAAATGTGTGGAAACCGGTTGCCACCTATTTAAATTTGAATTTAAAAAAATTTCTGAAATAAAAATATATATTTATTTATATATATATTCGAGTATAATATAAGTAATAATATAATATATAATAGGTAATATTCGAGTATATATATAATATAAAAATAATAAATATAATAAAAATATATATTTATATATATATAATAATAATAATAATAGTAATATATAATAATAATTTAAAAATAATAAATATAATAAAAAAAATATATATATATATATATATATAAATAATAGATATAATAAAAAAAAAATTTATATATATATATATTATTATATATATTTTATTATATTTATTATTATTAAATTATTATTATTTTTATTTTTATTATTTATTATATTTAAATATAATATATATAAATATATATTTTCAATTAATTTATTTCAACAAAACATATTTTGATAGTTAAAGCTTAAGCATTGTGATTTTTTAGACTAAAATCTAACACTTTCTCTTTAAATTTACCTCTTCCTATTGCAATATACAACTTCTCTCCCTTGTCTCATCTTGTCTTCACACACACCCATACAAAATAAATTCCATCTACTTTAACAACGCAATTCAGCGTGCGACAGGAAAAGTATATTATATAATACAAGTCAGCGCGATTTTATAAAGCTTGTCAGCGCCAAATGCTGGCACTACACGACAATTACCTCTTGTCGCAAGCACACGCATACACACATTCATAAATTTATGTTCATCGATTGCAATGAGAAATTGTCAAAAAAAAATTGCACTGCCTGGTTGCAATACTTGTAAAATATCCAAAAGCTTGCAATTGATATTTCCACACAATTGACAATGTCACCACGACACACACACACACACACACTAACACATGTCTGGTGCGTTGGCATTGGCAGAAATCGCATTTCATATTTCTCATATTTTGCTGCGTAGCAACATAGTTGAGTAACACACATTCTCGATTTGACATTTCTGTATAACTGTAAATACATTTTATGCGTTTTGTAAAAGATTTCAAGACTTCAAGTATTTTCGATTGAACTCATAGTATTCTGGTTTTTTCATAGTTACTCATTTGCTTGCTTTGAGAAAGTATGGTATTTGAAGGAATTTGAATATATTGAGTCTTGAGTAGCTGATTCTTTTGTTTTTAATTTTTTGAAAGATATTTTAATGGATTGTTTTATGAAAAACTCTTTTCCTTTTTTATTAAAAAATATAATTTACTCTATTATACAATTTCATATTTTTAAAGAGAATTTCCTTTTGTATTTATATGTGAAAATGTTTTCATTTCATAGCTACTTTTTATAAAAATATAGCTTATATATTCTATAAAAAATGTTTTCCAGAAAATAAGATGTTCAAATATAAAGAAGCGTGTTAATAACTAATTCTTGCACTACAAGGATAAGTAAGATTATACTGAAATATAAGATAATTAATTTCTAAATGAACATATATATGTAGTTAACATATTGTATTTTACTTTATTTTCTTATATTTTATATTATAACACAATTTTTCCTTCAAACATATTTTGAGAGCTTTTAGAATTCAAGTTTTAAAGTAGTCTAATTTTACAGTTATTTTTTAATTTTTATTTTATAATTATTTTGTTTCATCACATTTTATTTTTTTATTTTATTTAGTTTAAATTTTTCGCTTTCCTTTCTATTTCGTTTAATTTTTAAATTTTTTTTTTTCTCCTTTTTAGTTTTTATTTATAATTTTTTATTTTTTTGGAGGAAAAACTTCTATTTACACTTACCTGATTTATTATGCTTTGTTGGATTTTAATAAAATTTATATTCCATTTATTCTCCAGAAGTGCGAATTTAATATTAAATTAACTGTAATAACTTTACAAATTTTGTGATTATAAATTTAAGATGATACAATTCTTTTTAACATTTCTAAGTAAAAGTTTGTATTTTTATTCAATACTTAAAATCAAAAGTTTTTTAAGTACAATTTTTTTTATGAATTTTTATTTAGTTTATTGCTTCTTAAAATTTCTCCTTTTAATTCGTATACTAGTTTTCACGAATTTCAATTTCATATTAATCAACTAATCAAGGTTTTGAAAACAAAATTTTTAAAATAACAAAAAAATTTTATTTTTTTTAAGTTTTTGAAAATATTTTGAAAATTTTTTCTGTTTAAAAAAAATACTTTTTGTTTATAACTGGTTTTTTAATTTTTTTTTTTTAATTGGTGTTTTAATTTTTTTTTTATTTTAGAAAATTTTTTAATTTTTTTTTTCATTTATTTTACACCTGCGTGTATAATTACTTATTCAACATAGTTGACCTATGTCCTTGTTTTTAAGCTTTCGAATAATTTTTTTTATTTTAAAAAATTATTTTATTATTCGGAAATAAAGAGGTACATAATTCATGGAACTTTTTTTTTAATTTAGCGTAATTTTTTTTACTCCATCACTGCAAAATCCTAAGATATTTTTTGAGCGTTCCATTTCTTGAATTTTCATTACTTTTGCTTAACTCGCTTGCCGTTACAAAAATTTCATAGCAAAAAATCTAAAGAAATATTTTTCCTAGCTCGCAAAAATATTTCACACAAACTTGCAATTGCCCATAAATGCTGGGATATATATGATATTTGTACATATATACATATATGTATATAGGAAAAATATTGTTGCAGCTTTCAAGACGCTGGTGCTTTCTTGTTGAGCTATCAATGAAGGAAAACTCTTTTCGCAAGCACACGAATACAAAGAGATATATATATTTATATATGTATATAATTGCGAAAAGAGTTTTCCTTCATTGATAGCTCAACAAGAAAGCACCAGCGTCTTGAAAGCTGCAACAATATTTTTCCTAACACATTTGCTAAAGTCCCCAGCGGCGCTGAACGAGGCAAAACGCTTACAGAGTAGACGCCTTGCATTTGTACAATTTTCCACTTTCATAACCCCATTGAGCTTTGTCGCTTGTCAACAACTCAAATCGATTACAATTGCAATAAGCCATGAGCACCTAAAAGGCGACAATGCAAGTAATATGAAAGGCAGTACCATTGTCAGGGTGTGTGAGTGTGTGTTTGAGTGTTTGCTTCATATACTTATATGCAATTTGATTGCGTATGTTTGTGTTTGTGCGAAAATCAAGGTAAAATCGAATTTATGTTGCTGATGTTGGCAGCTTTATCAACAGCTTTCACACTGCGCCCGCCGGCAGCTCGCCGCCAACAGACTGTAATTTCTGGTGTTTCTTTTTTTTTTGTTTTTGCACTTTATTACATCTTCGTCTTGTTCGACGCAAATTGCACAGGAAACGAAAAATGCATTGCAAGCACTTTCGTGTATTGTTGGGTGGCCTTGTGCGCCACAGGATATGCTACAGAAACTGCTGTTGCTCCCGTCTGCCGGCTGCCGCCTGCTGCATGCAGCTGTTATTATAAACAAAAGCGTTTTTCCCATTGCGATGACATCAACACTTTGGCGCCCCGCCGTGGCGTGTCACTGGCAGCAACGTATACCAACAACAGCAACAACAGCAATAACAACAAAACACCACACCGCATGCATGCTCAGCAACATTTTACACGTATCGTAATTTTCAGCGATTTGTATTTCATTGTTGTTAGCGCTTGCCTCTGTGCTTGTTGTTGCTGAAATAGTTGCCGCAACGACCCAATTCTTCGTTGGCACGATCGATTTCACGCTGTTGGCGGCGACGGCGGCGACGGCGGCGATAAAGTGTTGATTCAGTGCAAATTTCGCTAGTATGTAGTATGGAAGCGAAACCAAGAGCATATTGAGCAATGTGTAATAAAGTACGAAAATTAAGTGGAAAGGAAACAAAATAGTGTGCGCTCGAACACACTTACATTGCTTGTTCACTTACTTTCAAAGTGAAATATGAAAATAGAGCAATATTTTGTCAGCGCTGTAGTCTACATTTTGGCGCTGCAGCATATAACTATAGCTGTAACCAAACGCTAAAGCAAACACATGCGACAGTGAGTTTGTGAGCAAATGAAGTGAAAGTTTAAGTTTCATCGTTTTGTACAAACACATACATATATAGCTTTTATGTGTACTGAAAATATATGCATATTTTTAGGAGCCACACATAAATACCTACATTTTGTTAAAACGTTTTACGTCAGATTTTGTTTGCCGTTTAGCTGGAATGATATATAATCATTTTAGGACTGTATTCGGGATCCCGAAATCCCGAAATTAATATTATCGAGATCCCGAAACCTCAAAATCTGTTCCATTCATGCACTTGTACTCACAAGGATTCGCTTTTATTAAAATTGCCATCATTTATTTAAAAAGCTAGATTCCAAATATAGGTGTGGTCTACTTCAAAAACGAAAACAATATTGCGTAAAACACTGTCTACTTTACAAAAAAAGCAAAAAATCTGCTGAAAAATACACAGGCTCAGTTTTCTTGAGTGCATTCCATAAAACTGAGCAAACAAATTCCAAGTTTCACTTTCATTTTTGGTATAAAACTCCGCTACGAAGTTAACCCAAAATGTTGCCTACATTTCGGATAATTCAGCTAAGTTACATACCTAATGAACTGCTATTAAATTTATGAGTTAAGTAAGCAATTTTCTTTGTTTTATCGCTGACTGTATACTCTTCAGAAATGAAAGCAATATATATTTAATCCTAAAAAAAAATGATATTTTTTCTTCAAGGAATAATAAAAGCTCTTCTTTGGCTAAACATTTCCACACTTTTTCTTTCAACAATTTATATATGGTACAACCAATCAACCTTGTGTTTATAACTGTGCCATGCAGCACAATCAGTGAAATTCATTCAGCTTAAACCATCCTTTCGCATTACATGTCATACATAAAGTATGCTTCAACACGCCTCATTTCAGCTGTGCTGTGCTCAGTTGAGTTGAATCTCATTTAGCAAATGTCATGTGTATTTGTGCATGAACAGAATTTCTTACATTTGAGCAGCTTACTTACCACTGTCAGTTCGGAGAGATTGCCTGATTTGTTGGTGGAATTTTGGCTAACTTTATTTTTACTTTTTTCCTTGTCTTTATTCACCTTTTGGTTAGCGCTTTTAGTTTTCTGGTCTTGAATCTTATTTCCACATTTCATTCTCTATCATTGCAATTTCTGTTAGAACACGTTTATTTGTTGTTCGAAAACTGTAATCTAAAAAAAATCTGTAAAACTGTAATCTCGGTATTACTATTGTATTGGGCGCAATTAGGTACCACGATCGAATACTGATTCAATGACCTTACTATGACTAAAGCATTGAATACTGAAACAAGAAATGCGAAACAGAAATGCCGAAACTATTGCGATTCGACAGCGAGAAGTAATGCAAATGCAATTTGCTAAATTTGGGCTTGTCTTAGAAGAGATTTTTGATAAATATTTTTTTAATTTTGAGCTCCACCGCAATAACCCGCTCTCGTAATATAACCATGCTCTACTAACACAAAGCAAAATCAAAGAAAAATTAAAAGAAAATTATAACCAATACTTAAAAAGCTACTACAAGAACAAGACGATAATTAAAATTAAGATTTCTCATATTCAAAGGCAAAAATATTTATAACCACAACTTAAATCGATTACAGGGCCAGTACGAGAGCCAACATTAATACTTAGCACAGGTAATATACCTAATATCAATACTAATACCAATACCAGTACCGATATGTTTGCCAATATCAATACAAATATCAATACTAATAATAATATCGACATTGATAACAATAAACATACCGGTACCAATATCAATACAAATACCAATACCAATACCTTTACTGATATCATTGTCAATATCAATACAAAAATCAAAACCAGTACCAATGTGGATAAATACTAATATATTACCAGTAGCAAACCAAATCTAACACCAGTTCCAACAAGGAGAATGTCCACCTCAAATGGAAACACCAGTATCAATATCACGTCTAATACCAATGCCAATATCAATACGAATGCACCAATACTAATATCATTACCAACACCAATATCAAACCCAATACAAATTCCAATACCAGAATTAATACTAATGTCGATAGCAGTACCAATTGGAATACCAATACTAATGTAAATACCAATACCAATATCAATACGAATACCAATACAAATACCAATACCAATACATATACCAGTCTCAATACCTATTATAACTGCATTAAAAATTTTATTATAAGATAATAAACGATATCTAAGCCCAACCCCAGATCAAAGATAAAATAGAGGCCAAGGCCAAGACTAATAAGAATACTGAGGTCTGTAAAGAATCCACATATAAGACCTAATCTAGTTATCGATAGTTCAAAAAACTTTCACATGTGTGCGCTCATTCATGTAAATACTTAAATTTGGTGCCCTCCACAAGCATACATTTAACAGTAAAAGAACGCTTATGTACACAACAGTAAATTGTATTTAGATAACAGCAGTAATTTATTTTCGATGGAGGTCATTTCGCACATGAGGTCATTCCCGAAAACAAACCGAAATCTCTTACAATAAAAACACACACTTTTATATGCTCGGTGCGAGAAAAGCGCATGCAATCTTTTGGTAAGCCCGAAAAGACACAAGTCTGTCGAACAAATTGGTTGGATTTTCTGCCGGAAATTTCCTTTGTTTTTATGCCACATTTTACTATTATAGTCCGAACAACAAATATACATGTAATGCGCTAACTTACGGAGTATGCCAAATGTGTGTAGTTCATACATTTTTTAAATAAGTTAGAATAAACTATGCTCATTTTTTATATAACTACATACATTTGTATGTGTTTGTGTATGTGTGTGTTTTCTGCATTAGCTACATTCATCGCAAGCTCTGCGCTTCTTTCATACGTACCTCGCTTCTGTCGCACATTCACTGCTGACCCATATCTATGTAATGCTCCGAGCGAAAGTAGCCACCAAATTACATTGCAATCCGCTTCTTTTTTTTTTTAATTTTTATGTATGCGTCTGTGTGTGTGTGCGTCTGTGTGTGGAAGCTGCGTGATAGTATTTATCTAAGACAATTTCTGTATTTTTGCCATTTCTTTGGTGCGGTCAGAAGTGCTTTAAGTGGCTTAAATGTGATTGAAGATTTCGCTTTAAATGGCTCAATGTCAGTAGTTTTGCACAAGAAAAAAAAAATAAAAAATTTCAAAATAAATAAAGTCGCAAATAAGCTCGAGATTCTGAGTTGTTTATGAGTAAAATTACGAAAATTCGTATGTGGAAATGTTGGACACACATGTGAATCTTTTTACGGATTTTGCGTCATTAAATTATGCTACAAATAGGTTGTCTATCTGAAAAGTAATCTAATAGGGATCCAATAGAGCTAAAATTACATATTTTCAACGTGGTCAGTATAAAAGATTAAATGCAAGTGATAATCATGCTAATACGAATACTTATATAATACCATTACCGAACCAAATCCAATACCAGTATGCCAATACTAACACAAGCATAAAAATCATTACCATTACCATTGCCAATAACATACAGATACCGATTCCAAAACTTATACCCATCAGATTGCTAATATAAATACCAATACTAATATAATACCATTACCAGAGCAAATTCAATACCAATACCAGTAGCAAAGTTAATATTATTACATCACTCAGATTGCCATATTCAATAGTAATATTAACAAAAAAACCAATACGCATATAATATCATTACCAAAACAAATCCGATACATAGACACATACCAGTAACAAAGGTAATACTATTACCATTACCAGTACCAGTACTCATACCAATTCCAATACTTATGCCGATCAGATTGTCTTTATAAATACTAATACTAACACAATACTAATCTAATGCCATTACCAAAACAAATCTAATACTAATATCAGTAACAAAAGCAAAAGCAATATCATTACCATTACTAATAACAATACAGATCCCAATTCTGATACTTATACCGATCAGATCGCCAATATAAATACCAATACTAACACCTGTACCAATACTAAACTAATACCATTACCAAAACAAATGCCAATACAGAATAATACAGATTTATCTTATTTAAACTATAGAGTTACCAGCTGTCCAAATTAAAAAAAAAAAAATCTTCGTACTAATACTTTGCACTACGCAGTAAAATAAGAATTCAACAACTTTTGTGGAAAGAAAAGAGGTCTCAGTGTTGATAAGGTTTACCGTGTTCACTTATTAATAAAATTCCAAAACTTATCAAAATTTACCACATTCAATTGAAAATTGGGAGATGTTATATTAACGCTTAAATCTTTTATTATTGAAAAGTTTGGGGATGTACAGAGTACTACTCCCACCGGATTCACTCTTTGTAGCCTCTTGTAATCATTTTCTGTTTGAAAAATTTTAAAATCCACTAAGGTGAGTGTACCACGCACCCAAAGGGGTTAGGAAGGCCTCTAGTTGAAAATATTTAGAGAAGGGTTGCCAAGTGTTAAAATATTTTTCAATAAAATCGAATTTATGAATTAAATATTATGAAAAGGCGTCGAACTTAAGAAAGATTTAGGAAAGAATTATATTAGATTAATTTTTGTAAGTGGTTGCCACCCATTTAAATGTTTAATTTTAACAATTTTAATCAAATAAATTCAGTCAAGGTAATAATAATATAAAAAATAAACTATATGATAACAAAATTAAGAGATGAAGAAGACCCCAAGTTGAAAATATTTCGAGAAGAGTTGCCAAGTGTTTAAATATTTTTCAATTAAATTGATATGAAGAATCAATTATGCGGAAGTAGGCATTGAGCTAAACAGCAAGAAGACTGTTGAGTAAATTTTACAAGTGGTTCAAATTATTAAAATTTAGCAAGATTTCTATATTGGCAACAAATAAATGATCTTTGAATTATTGACATACAAGCAATTCTAGAAAATGCGAAAAAATTATAAAATTTTTTTTATTTTTATTAAATTTTTTTTTTAAATATCCTTAATACTTGTCATTCATATGATATTCAAACTTAATGAGACACCAGAGACCGTTTCAGTTCTTCGTGCTTAGTGCACACCTTTATTTTTTTGGCAGGGTTACCATATTTAATTTTTTCAGATTTTCTAAAATACCGAATTAAAAATTTAAACAAATTTAAAACAAAAAAGTCGAGCAAATGTGAACAAACTTTTAGAATTGTTCTTATCACAGGTCACTTATATTTTCGCTCAAGCCATACTATACCTTTCCTAACCTCAGTTAGAAAAATCCCACACAAATTTGGTTTCATTATAAAAATGCAAATTTAACCAAAAAATATTAACACAACAAATTATGTCATAAATTTACGAAATTTATGCATTTAATCGCTTAAGTAAGGGGGCAGGGGGTGCAGAAGTACTAGCGGCTCAAGCATATCCAATAAATTTATTGTTCTCCATAGTAAAGGCAATGAATTCACAGATATTGCTTAATAAATACATATATTTCCTACGCATACAATGAACTGAAAATTAATGACTAACACCATTGTTGGCAATAAGAATACCCGAGAGCGGAACCCACAGGATAACACGCACGCCTACATGACAGCGCTGCGAAGGCGACAGTGGCGAGATGGGGCAGAGAGAGTGAGGGTGTAAGAGAGGATTTGCAATAAATTCCAGCATAACAATTTTATGTACAATTTTTTTACACACTGCGCTCAATAAATAACTAAAATGTATTAAAATTAACATAAAACTGCAATTCATGCATGGACAGCTTAGCGGAAAAAGGTTGCGGGCGGAAAAAAAAATTATTTTTTTTTATAAATAAAATGGCTGCTAAGAGCAAATAGCAGTCATGTTGTGAAGCGAAATTTGTAAAAATAATAAAAATTAATAGCAATAATGATGTTTTACATATCTGTGTGTGTGTGTGTATGTAAGTGTATAAGTATGTGTGTGTGTACTTATGCTTGTTTGTAGATGTGTTTGTGCGTCAAAGCTATAATATGCAGCAATGTCGGCGCTTATGTAAACAGAAATGGTACAAATTAGCGCTACAGACACACACACAACACTAGCGCATACACACACATAAAAACACATACATACAAGAACCCAATACTCATTCACACACACACACTCACACATACTAAAGTGAGTAATAGCGTCAGTTGCAAGTAACAGCTTTGTCAGTAAACAACTCTATGCGTCTCATGTAAAACACACACACACTCACAAACCCACACACACTCACACACACACCAACAATCATATTACTGGCCACTAAACACATTCAAAGCATTACTTGCACACTTAAGTCATAGCAGCGCCATAGCCAAGCCAAGTGTATCCACAATGCTGTGCGAATTTTCTCTGCTTGCCGCTTTTATCTTGTTGCTCTTAAGTGCATCGCATACAATAAATTTCGTCTCGGTGATATGTGTTAAGAACGAAAATGGCAAATTTATGCGGTATGGCAGCACCGAAGCAAGGACACAGTCATTATTTGCCATGTTGCTGATAAAAATGACAACGCCAACAAAAATGTTGTAATATTGTATGCGTAAAATATATTTGCGGCAGCGCGCCAATGTACAGTTACTTACATAAGTACTTGCGCCGGAGGGGCAGCGCAACCAAACGCTTACAAAGATGTCGAATATTTTTAGTAAAATTCGATTGTTATCATTGAATTATATAATAAAAATTTGGGGCATGAAAGTATTATGGGTTTAGGCACATAACTTTCTGCCCGGCACTGAATCCAAAAACTTTTCCATGTGGTCTTACTAGTGGTTTTTGCACATTTTTCTCGGTTGGCGAGAACTTCTGCAACAAAACGATATCTCCAAACGTATTCTAAAAAAGTAGTGGAAGCGCATCAAGAACGGAATTTTGTACTTCGACCGCTGAGTAGGCGCCGAAGAGAATCACATTCAGGGCATCAAAATCAGTCGAGGGAAAGCGTTTTTGAGCGTTACAATGGTCCCATTTCTTAAAATATCGGTGAACACTTGTAGTCCTCTAGGTTGGTTGGTCTAGTGGGTCTACAATTCACTCACTTAATTATTTAGAAAAACAGCTGTCAGCTCTCTGCCAAAACGAGCTCTCTCGAGCGGCGAGAAAGAAATAAATTCGGTAGCAAAAATCAGAGAGGTCTATATGTTCAACCAATTTCCCAATAGTGAGCCTAGACCTTAAGAAATTAATTTCGACCTGCTGAGACACACCAGCAACCAGCACAAGAAGATTCCGAAAGCTTTTATCAATCTAAAAGAGTCAGACTTAGTGAGAGAGAAAGAGAGCACTTTGTGTTTGAATGAAACCTGAGAAAAACTAATTAGTAGAAACATATTCTTGTTGTAAACTCTCTCTAATAAACTTGTACCTTTGTTCTCTCAAAATACAGTTCCTCGCGTGAGTAGTGGACTCACATTATACGCCTCTCACCACACCACAGCTCAAGCACGACAAAGGCGCCTGAAAGTAAAAGTAGTAAAGCAAGTAGTATAAAGCTTGAAAAGAATAAGAGAATACCGTTATATGAGAGTAATACATTAAGATACAGATACGGAGACAGAACAGGATTTCTACCTCATAGGCTAAAGAATTGTTAGAGGTGAAGTAGTAAAGCTGTATACTTTAGTAGTTCAAACTTTCGTGGTGATTTTAAACAACCTTCTTGCCAGACGCGAGACTATTTCAGAGCCTAAGAGCTTGAAATGCTGAAAATTGGAAAGTCCAGGTGGTCAGTTTACTAATAAAAGGGCTACTAATATATAGAAGACTTTGGATCTCGCTATGAAGATATTTTGCTATAAAGAAGGAGAATACCGGAAAATCACCGAAGTAGTTGTCAAATCCTTAAAATGTTAGCTATTTTGTGGTATAACGGCTGAGTTACATAAGTAAGGTATCGACAAGTTTTTTTAGGTTTCCACATGGCAAAGGATAGAAAGAAGACCATAACTCTCGAGTCTGTAGCGACTATAATGATCTTACAGGGACGACACATCTTTGGAAGAGGAAGATGGGTAAGGAATGTAAAAAGTTTTACGGTAAAATATTCAAAACTCTTCGACAAGTCAAGAGCAAGCAACTTTGAGCTAAGCTCTGATAAAGTAATAAGCAATATTATTTTAGACAGCCCATCTCACTTGAATAAAAAGACTTTGTAGGTTATTAAATGTCTTATTAAATATGCCATTCGTCTTGAAGTCTCGAGAGATTCCAATGTGAAGAAAAGATTTTGGAAGTATTGGTCCTTCAGTGAGTAAACTAAGTGTGTTGGCTTGTTAAGTTCTGGTTCAAAGCCACGCTGATATAATAGTAGTATAGATGGTATATAGTACCAAACCATAGTATAGTATAGTATAGTATAGTATAGTACCATAGGCTTAAGTACCACAGCTATTGTTAAAGTGGGGGGAATAAAACAATTATAAATGCTCAGTTCCAACAAAAGAAATTTTTGGAAGAAACATTATACTCTGTAAGTAATATAAAACAATTTCAAAAGTTACAAGTGTGTCAATCACTATAGATTGTGCCTTCGTATTGAAGTATTTAGTTTTTATAGTAACTCAGGTGCTCTTGGACATTTTGGATTTTTGGTGGAGCTGCTCCTCGTATTTCTCTTGAATTATTACCGAATAAAGGTACTACAAATTCTAAGCCATCTGGGATGGAAAAATATCTTAATGAGTAGCTTTTCCAGCTCATAAAAACTCAAGAGTTTTAGCATTATCTATTTAACTGAAAAATTTGCTAGAAAGAAGCGAGTTCTATGATTTGGAATATTCGAACGCCGAAGTTTCTATACCAGCTCTGACTATTTTATAAGCATGCGCTCAATTCCTTGTGCTATAACACTACTATGCATTTCTTTAATTCATAATAACATTCCAGTATTCATCAACCAGAAAACTGCAATCAGCCAAATTCCTTGCATATCAACAGGCGCTTACCAATTTAAACTACAACTCACTTCATTATCACTGCTTCACGCTTGAATAATATAAATAAACTTAACACCACACAAAAAAAAAGACTGGTCATCTAGCGAGTTAACAATGCAGACGCCGTTGCTGATCCACTTGACGACTGAAGCGCACTTTTAGGCGAAAGGTAAATAGCAGAATATAAAGCATAACAAACTAACTGAAGGAATACCAAACAAACCAAACAAACCGAGGTGAAGTGGAAGTAAAGTGGAAGTGAAGTGAAGGTGAGGCAAGGCATTTTTTAGGAATATAATAAATACACTCAATCTTCATCAATTTTCAGTGAAAGTGCGCATAAAAAACAAATCAAATCAAATCAAATGAAATAAAGCGAAAGAAAATAAAAAGTTGCCAAAAGTGCTGAGAAGGGGAGCAGTGAAATCGATTGCGCGGTAGGATTTCTATATTTTGATTTAATTTAATTTTGTATCTAAGCCGACAGGCAGACAGAAAAATATACATAACCTACAAAATCAAGGAATATTTGCTTTAAGTACTTCCCTATATATATTTACAAGTGTGCATGTGTGTTATTTTGGAGCAGCTGAAATGTTGCTTGAAGAGGGTTATAAAGCACCAAACCGATGCAGCAACACACCCACACACCCACACAATGTCTGGCTGTCGCGTTGCCAACTGAACGCCGCAAAAGTATAAACAAAATAAGAGCACAAAAATAAAAACAACATTAAACTACTATGAACTTGGAAATGAAATAGCAACAATAACAACAAGAACAACAACAACAACACCCAAATATCAAGCAACATAAATAAAAGCGTAGAAAAGTAAGAGAAGTAATAAAATTGAAAGCATGAAGCGATTTTTCTTCACCAAAGCGGCAAAGGATATACAACAACAATAAAAACAAACACAATGGCGGACAAACAAATCAAATAGCCCGTCAGCATGGGTAGCAAAGGCGTACAAACTAAATTATGCTCATATAAAGTATCGTAAAATATATATATAGATATATATACGCACATATATACACATATACACACTTACACGCAAGCATATACACACACATATGCATATGCATGCATACATAAGCACGGCAGTGACCATGACAATGTTGCTTTGAATTTTCTCACCAGTCTTCTGCCCACTTTCCACTTGCTAACATGCTTCTACTTGTTGTTGTAGCGCTTGTTGTTGTGAGGTTGAAATCCCTATTTTTTTTGTTCATCTTTACCATTTATTTGCTATAACCTTTGTTGTTGTTGTTATTGTTGTTGTTGCATTGGATAAATGTGCCGGGTGATTTCTTTTGGCAAGTGTCATGACGAATACAACAAAAAGTTAACGAAGAACATAAAATATACTTTGAATAGCTGATAAATGTAGCAGCAAAGCAAGAAAATAATAATAAGCAAGTCCAACTCATAACAAGATTGGTATGCACAAATTTACATAAATGTATGCGCGTAGAAATTTTTGATCTTAAATGCTGTAGCGGTCTAATGCTGGTTGTTAAAGGACCAACTTACAACTAGTCGTAAATTAAGTAGTCGGCAACTGGTTCATTCCAAAAGTTGGTATACACAAATTATACATAAATTTATGATATATATATAAACTGGTTGTTTATTTCCTAGTTTGTAACTAGTCAACAATGAAGTGGTCAACTCATGAATTCCATAACATTTCTCCTTTCTAAAATAACTCGAGAGTTTTCAGTGGTTTAATGAACGTCCACATTAGTCCTATTCCCACAGACTAACAGAGGGTATAGTTGAAAATGCATCAGTGTTGTATTAATTCTGTAAAATTATCGAATTGGTTGTCTCTCTTGTCAATAGAAATATATAGTACAATCTCTAACATAGTTAAAATTTACCTACATCTTGGACTTCTTGAGAATTACAAGCAATTTGAGTAACTAAAATCGTTGGTTAGATTATAAGACAGTTGATGTTATCCATAATTGAATTCATGAAATTAGAAATGCTATTAATTCTTGCAAATTTTAGCTCAAAGACAACGCTGGTCTTAGAACTATGGAGACCTTGTATTACAAACTTTTTTATTTCCGCAAAAGCTGGAACCTGCAATCGAAAGCAAAACCCAACTTTGACCAGACTATTCAAATAAATCTGGCCGTATAGTGCTTGCAAACTATGGATCAACTCCAAAGAGTGAAAGTATAGTTCCAACTTCGAACATGTGAATACAAAGCACCAAAAATTTATCCAAAATTGCAATTACGGAAGTCGAGTTTGTGAGGGTTTCTCCGGTAAATTTACTTACTTGCATTCCAGCTCAATCTCCTACTGGGTTTACACAGACTAAAAAATTATGGCTACTTTAAAGGGAAGCGGTAATATATTCGTGATTTTTTAACACTGAAGAACTTAAAAGGATTTCAGCAATGAAGTAGCATATATTACATAAATAAGCCTGTAAGGATTTAATACTAGTCAGATGAAACCATACCAACAGTAATCACTTAGCTTAATCTAACGTAATCTTACCCAATTTGAACAAATCTACTCTGAACACATACAGCCTAACTCTGTTCATTTCAGCCTAAATTAACTAAAGAAATACCTTCAAATAACCTCGACGAAATTTCAATATATTCAATGTTTCGTAAAGAGAAATTCTCAGTACAGCAACTTACAATAGTTCCTCGCATTAAAATTGTGTAGAAGCTTTCATCATTTCATATCATCATATTTTTCCAAAGTCCACGAAATTCCACAATAAGTTTTTGAAATTTTCAATGAAAAGCTCCTAAAGAATATTACACAGATTTAAAAGCTTTTTTGTAACTTTCAAGTTTCCGTACATCAAAGTAAGCTCTTATTGCAAAGTTATTTATCTAAAAGTTCGAAGACTAAAAATCGCATAAAAACTCAAGCTTTTAATATGGACTTTAAAAGCTTTCCATAGACGATGCCAAGAAGCTTATGCCAAATATCTAGTATTTTTTAATCCGTAATACTGCCTATGGCATTGTACACAATTGTAACCCAGTCCGAATGCTGTTTATAGCTCTGCTTTTTGAAACCTCGAACACCTAAAGGCGATATCATTGTATACAGTTCCGTCTGATTATAAAGCTCAGAGTCGATTTAAGCAAAGTTCCCAAACTACTAACTTATATTTTCTGAATATTTTAACTAAGAATGTTTATACTAATACTCTAATATTCTCTGTCAACTTTTTACGGATATTGTCTTCGACAGAGTTTCAAAGCGAAGATATTAGTATATATAATTCGGCAATACAAACTTCTGAGAAATTAATTGCAAAATTCTGAGAAATTATCTGAGCAAGCGGATCGCCAAGTTGAGTTTGATTTATAGAGATTCGTCTGCTCGCAGCAATCTCGATACGATTTCACTGTATGCAAAGCTTTTTAAGTCACATTGTAAGCTTCTTTTGTAATAAACTAAGTCGAAGGGGGTTTTAGTTTGCTTTCATCTCTTATCAGTCGCTTTCTTCAAACTTTCGATAGCTTTCCCACAAAGAGTAAGAAAATAGCCAAAAGACCTACATGCTTTCTTTAAAAGGATAAAACCAAAGTTGAGCTTTCTGTGGGCCATTCTCAAATTGTTAATATTCCCGAGTCTGAACTCGGGAATAGAACACTGAAATTTTCAATTTTTAGCATACTTATAGGCGTACGCTCAAGTTGAGCTACAAAACAGCCTATCTAAGTTTATGAAATATAATTAAAAGCTCTTCATTCGCATAGATTTAATGTTTGAACTGACTTTTTTCGTTTTATTTATTCTAGATAAGTGCCATACCCCAAAAAAAAAGTAGGCACGCATATCTAAAAGGCCTAACTCATAAGAATAACTGCACGAAACGGAAGCAAGTCAACGCATGTGGATGCCAAAACATTAGACGGAAAACGGAAGTGTTGATTGTGAAGAAGCGGAAAGTGAAAAGCGGTGCAGATAGCAGCAGGTTAACACGCACACAAGCACAAATATATACAAGTGTGTGTATGATGTCAACAAATGAGTGCCAGCCGTAAATGTGAAAGCTTCAGTGCAAAAAATTACATAACGGAGCATACTTATAGGCGTTTGTTCTGCAATAAAATACCATAGCTCAATCTTGCAAGAGAATTTTGCTGCTATAAACAAAAACAAAAAACATTGAATATTTATCACATAACGTTCGTGCGTCTACTTAAGTCACACACCTACACATACAAAGCAGCAACTGCAGGCCGCCGTTAGCCAACGTTGTTGCTGTTGCCCGCATTTATTTGCCTGCATATTTACAAAACTGTCGACGCGTCAGCATTTTTATTACTTTGCTCCATCTCTCCTTTGAGGTACTTGAAAATTAAAGACGAACACACTTACACACATATACACAAAACCAGACACTTATTTAACACATGCGCTTACACTTTGGCGTACATGTCCTGCTCAAGGAGCACACTTTTGTCAGACGTGCTTTGGCCTCAAAATAGTAACACATGCGCATGCATAGGTGTGTATGTGTATGCATGCACATATAAAAATTTACCATACCAAAGCATCCGCGCTAAATATGTGCCATATGATATTTCTTGCCAAGGCATTTGGTGACTAGCGTTGAAATGTAGATATGCACATATACTCAAACAAACACATATACACTTGCATATCTGCACTCTAGTTGTTATGAGTATTTGTTTAGCGCGTGGTAATATTAGCACTTAATAGAAAGCATTTACGGGCGTCTGTTTTGGCACGTAACGGTATTTTGCAATTTATCGCGTTTGGCCTTGAATATGAGAACTTCGTGTGTTTCGTTTGAATTACAATGGTATTTTTTTGTTCCAAAATATAATTAATATGCGTATGCGTATGCTGACATAAAGATAGTAGTATACTTTTAGGATTAGTATTGTAAATGGTCAATAAAGAGAATAACTGTATTAAATTTTAGTAATAATTAAAGTGTACTTAAGTAATTAAATATATATTAAAATAAGTAATAATAATAATTAAAAGAACATTTGAAAGTATCCGATTCTGATAACAAAGTGGAGCTGAATTGAGCTGAATTACTTCAAGTGACCCTAGTAACTCACAAATTAAACGGAAGTTATAATTTTACGTTTGAAAATGTTTCATTGTGACACCGAAGTTGAGCTGAATTGTGCTGAATTGTGGTAAATTGAGCTGAATTACTTCATATGACCCAATTAATTCACAAATTAAACGAAAATTACAATCTCACGTTTCAAAGTGTTTCATCGTCATACTGAAGTTGAGCTGAATTGAGCTGAATTGCTTCACGTTAATAGTTATTAAAAAATGGAATGAAAATCACAATAATATTTAAGTTTTAATACGCTGAATATCTATTAAATGAACTCTTTTAAAGTAAATTCGTTTCGTTGTGCGAAAAATTATAAACAAAATGTTGTAACTATGCTGAATTTGCAAAATGAAATTTTCTTTACTAAAACTAAAAAAATATCAATAATTTTTTATTTTATTTTAGCTGAATAAGCGAAAGTTTACTTAAAATTAAATTCAGTACTGCAAAGATTGCGCTAAATTCAACTGAGTTGCTTTTCATTGCTGCTAATTTAAAGAAAATCTTAAGAAAATTACATGGCTAATGCCGACTGTATACTATATTTTAACTGAGCTGCAATGCACTAATTAACGAAAACCGTGCTGAATTACTTTCTAGTACTACACGAAGTGATTATTAATGTAATTAACAGAATGTAATTATGAATGTACCACAATTACTTAGTAATTTAATTCAATACATTAAAAATCGAACATGATGTCATTACCAAAATTATTCTATTATTCTCTTAATGAAAATGAAATGCTGAATATAGCTGAATCGAGCTCAATTGAGCAAGAAATATTTTTTTTTCTTTGAACTTTTTGTTAACTTCTTTTAACAAAAGTGCTGAATTGAACCGAATAAGCATGATTTGAGTATATTAATATTCATTGTATTTCTTTTCAATTAATAATAACGAACTGAGTTTAATTTGAATTTCCAAAAATAGCTTTTGCTATTCAAAAGCACTTATTAAGCTCTAAAAGTTGTGTGAATTGATTATATGTAAATCTGTGGACCTATAATTAAAATTTTTGTTCTGCCTCAATATGTTTCCATTAAGTTGAATTACATTAGAAGACAATTGATTTTTCTTGAAGGTTGTTAAAATAATTAATAAGTATTTAGCAGTAATCGCACCTAATTCAGCACATTTGTCAAATTAATTTGCATCATGTAAAAGCGTTTATTACATACGACTTAGTAAGAAGGAAAGATATGTATTAAAAAAGATTATTTTATTATGCATAAATTTATGCAGCTAAATGCATCCCAAACTGTGACTAGGATACAGCAAATTTATATATTCCCTAGTCAAACTCAGAATAAAATTTATTTAACACAGTCTTGTCTTATTCAGCTCCATTCAGCGCTGGAAAAATTGTTAACTTATGAACTTCTGGCATTTTTAATTTATGTAGATTTTAAAAACATTACATTTCATTTCTATGATAAATAATTACTTGATTAATTGCAATTACGGAGTATTCAGCTCAATTCAGCGCAAGTTCAGTTATCTTATTTACCTAAAAAAATTATTTCGCCTTCTTTGCATACTAAATAATGCACCGTGGAGTAATTCAGCACTTTTTTAAGCTATTCAGCGAAAATCAGCGCAAATAATACAATTTATTTTCAATAGCCGCCTACATCTTATAGAGCCATTTTTCTAGTCCTTATCTATGAAATTGGTTTCGTTTATGCACGAAAGTACATTACAAACACTTTTGCTACATTTCAGTGCCTAAAAATATGCAACATTTTCTCATTCACATACTACACGCGTATTTCAATCGATTAATCGCTTAATTTTCTATCCAATTAAATCTTGTCTGTTGAAATGCTTACATTTGCCTAAAGTAAATCGAGAATCAAATACACACACACACACACACACACGCACAGCTGCCACATAAAAGCGCTTATGGCTTACTCATCTCATTTGCGTGATAAGCAATCTCCAAAGAGCATTTAATCCCCAGCATTTAAGTACCGCAATGAAGCGTTCGCTTGTTGAAAATGAAACGTAGAAAATTTAAATGAATATTTGCAAAACAGGAAAGAATGCGAACACAAAATAAACTTTGAACTAAGATTGCTTCATCAAGGTGTTGTAAATACGTGCTGCTACACGAAGCGCTCCGCACCTAACAGCACATAAATTTTTTCATTCACGTAAAACCCATTTTGCATTGTAAAAGCGATGTGTCAACAACACGTAGTCGCTATATAGTATGGCGGACGGACAATGCTGTCGGGGCAAAAGCGTATTACGTAACTCACACCACACCATCACAGTATGCCATGGAAAGTCAATACACACAATATAAACAAACAGAATAAAGCGCTAAAGCTACACGCGCCTGAAAGTATGCTACCCTATGGTCGAATAGCCAGCTAGTCAGCTACTCAGCCACTCGGCACTGTTAAAATGGCATTCAATTTCAGTTTCAATCATTGTTTAAGTTTATCTTACGCCATCTTTATCGGTTTTCGCAAATACACACAAACACACACACACACACACATACACGCGCGCGCACATGTACTTGTTTAGCCACTCAATAAGCTTTGTGTTGTGTGCATGTGCGGGCTGGGTGTGCTCCCGGGGGGTATTATATACATGAGTTGTCAATGATTATACGCTGCTTGCGGTAGCACTCGTTTCGATAACATATTTTTAGGCGCTCAATAAGGTTAGCTAGGTTCTTTGTGTTAGCAGAAGTACATTTCTTTGCGCGCTTTGTTATTGCAGCAGCTCAACTGATTTGCATTTGAAGTAGTAGTTTCCCGCTGGCCACTGCACCCACACCCCCCCCCCCCCTCATTTGCTTTGCGCTTTTAATCTATTTCTGTTTATTTTCCCTAGCTATTTACATATTTTCTCACTGCTGCCTTATACCTTCTTTGCTGTGACGTTTTCTTTTGTTTATTTTTCATTTTTTTATTTTTATTTTTATTTTCATATCTTTGCATTTTGCTCCTTTTCGCGCTGTTACGTAAGCTTCTCGAACTCTGTCCACATCCTATTTGGCTCCAAAGTGGATGCTGAATTCCTTAGCCGAAAATGCTTGGTTGCATAGTGTGTATGCATGTGTGTGAGTTTAGTGGAGCTTTCCATTCATGCTTTGCTTATAGAGTCGAAAAATTGAATTGGTAATTTGTGTTGAGTGTGTGCGTGTGTGCGTGTGTGTGTATGTGTGCCTAAGTTGTTAGCAAAGTGTTGGTGATAAAAATTAAAATAAATTGAATTGCACAAAACAAAGCACGCAAGCAGCGAAATTTGTGGGGAAAAAGAAAAGGGCAGGGAAATATGCAAATACAGATATAATGGAGGAATCTGAAAAAAAAAATTGTATAAACCAGAAAAGTGGAAACCCATACAATAACAGAGCGACGCATAAATATCAACAGACTATTAATAAGACTCTTAAAATAGATCACCTACAAACTAATAGATACTTTTCAACAAATTGAGTGCCTAGCAAGCCACTATGGGGCTCCGAAGGTCTATTGGTATTTTTGGGAACTCTTCTTTGTTATAAAATCTTTTTATATAATTTTATTTAATTTTCGACTCGAGCGGGATTTGAACCCAAAGTCTGTACAATAATGGTCCTTTCGGGTTGCCTAACCACTTTAGCTGCATTTATGCTAGATAACAGTTCAAAGGGTAGACTCTGCATGAACCCCATAACTCATTACAGTACTACGAAGGTCTTAGCGTCTGAAAGAGCAAATTTTATGAAATAAGAGCTTTCAAAACTCGCGTTTTCACCAACTAGTTGAACGATGTTTTGAACACGCTGCTTCCAAAAATCCTAAACTGCGGAAGCTGAAAGTCACGGACAAGTTATAAATGAGACTTCCTTCGCTACTTCCTAACACAGCTACGCCCAAAACACTCCAGAATGCGTAATTTACTTTTAATTTATTCAAAGACAAACTCTACTCGGTAGAAGCAAGTAAGTATGCCATCTTTTGTACCGGAATCTCTTCAAGTCTCCAAAATAAGGTCTTTTGTTAGAAGAATAAAATCTTAGAAAATTTTCAGGGGCCATTTTTTCACTGAAATTGTGCTTGAATACTTTTTGAAATCGTGGTCTCTCGAATTCCTAAGTAGCAAGTCCAATCTGTAGCCTCCGAACTATTGAGCTGCTGTACACTCTGAGGTTGATTTTTACTTGACGAGAGGTAATTGCATAAGAAGAATTCCTCTTTTTTGCTGAGTGGAACAGTAAGTGAGATCTATCCTTGCTGGTCAATCACTGGCAGCTCGAGTAGGCTCATTGGAGCATAGAAACCCATTAGCTTTGGATCACAGTAGCATGAAATAATTCAATAGGATCGACAAACCTTCTACTCAAATCTATTCAGTGAACTCTGTCTGTAAGTCTGCTTTACTCTCTACACAAGCCTAAATTCAGCATTTCACACAACTTTGAAGCAAACGAACTAGAGTTGTACAACTCGGGGCCCAAGCGAAACAGATACTTCTCGAGTTCACACAGTACCCTAGTGATATAAAATATAAATCAGCCACTTGACCATCATACATACATGCTGTTTGAAGGTTGATGGGGCGCTAGATTCCGGGATCTATTCGAGTTTTTTTATTTACATAAGGGTAGTACAAACTCATTGACTAATCTGGTGCTGGATTGAGTTGATATTCGATGACTCATTTGGTTCTCGCTTTTCCACTTTTTAAAAAACTTGCTGACTCAAGTTCAACCAAAACATGTTCGCAATAAGTGCAGTAGATTTTTAGAGCCGATTTTTCAGATTATTCTCTTTCTTCGGCTTAGTATTTTTGAAGAGAGAATAGCAAAGTCTTTTTAATTTGTTTAATAGGCAAATGAATTTGTGACGACAACGGCCAACACTAAGCGGAAATAATGTGTCAAGTGTCTAGTAGCAGTGTCGAGTTAAACTTGGATTCTTAATTTTTGCATGACTTAACTCAGATAGGAGATAACAGTAAAGCGCTGTGGTATTTTATGTAAGAATGAAATGCCTTATAACGGTTGACTCTTAAAAAGACGAATGCGCTCAACCAACAAAAATCATATTTTAAAGTTAAGAGAGAACCAAAATCATACTCCCAGATGTCTTTTGGATTTTATGCAGTACAAACGGAGGGGTCTTTGATCCATAGTATGTATTTTACATAGTGCAAAATCTTTTCAAAAAACCTTTAAATTTGTCAACAAATGCGCAACTTAAATTATTTCTGCTACTTTTTACTCAAAAGTCTATTGTATCACCGCTGAATCTGTATGTGCATGCCTATGCCTATATATTCAACTCTATATACATACTTATTTTCTATATATATATATATATATGTATTCTATGCAAATCTGCTATTTTAGCTTAAATATTTTACAACAAACAATCTTTAGCTATTAACAAAAATGCTATAAATCACAGTCCACACAATAAATCTGCGTTTGAGTCAAACTTGAAAGGTTATGCAAGCACATACGACCTAAATAATGCGCTATAAATATGTTTGTATATGTATGAATATATGCTTGTGTGTGTGTGCCGTTAGACACGTGAATTTCGGTAAATATTTGCTGACAAATGCACACCTGTAAGCATAAATTTAAATAACAGCAACAACAATAACATATGGTCGCCTTCAAGTCGGCATTTGTTGTAGAAATCAAGGAAATACACTTATATATGTATATAGATCAATACATACACCTTTATGATACATATGTATAACCGTCGTTGAAGGCTTCTTGGCAAACTAGTTCAAAATTTCACTTCATTTGAGCACAATGTTGCTTTACACTATAATGATCTGTATCGCTCTCTCTCTCTCTCTCTCTCTCTCTAGCGCGCTCTTTCTGCTTAGCTCCTACTCAAATTTGTTTCCTAACAAAATATTAAGTTATTGTCAAAATATTTGCCTACCATAAGGCGCACAAATGCGAAAGTAAACTTGGAAAAAAAAACACCAACTAAGGTCAAGCATACACACATGCGCATTTATTCTGGCTATTCGGCTCTCAAGCGTATATTTCTCTGTGTGTGTATGTGTATGTCATGTTTATTGTCTGCGTCGACTGTTACTATGTCTATGCAAACATTTATGGTAAATCATGGCCGTTGCCACGTTGACTTTTAACCCAAAAATTTGCCTAACTAGGTGCTCAGCACCTTCACCAACAACAACACAAACAAAATGTTACATTTACACTCACACACACATACATAGTATTAAGTTTGTATTCACACATCACTACATTGGCATTAAGGTGGCAGTTAACGGCACACATACGCATACAATTGAAAGACCTTTCACATATAGGTGTGCGTAGCATATCCAAAAGGCGCTTCCCACTGATTGTGTGTCTCGATAAGTTTGTGTGACTAAAATTTAAGATTTAAAGCACCTTTTCACACATTTGTTAAGCACAAAAAGGCATATATTCGCACATGTGTATGTGTGTGTGTGTGTGTGTAACGTGCTTGTTATGTCGCTGGTGTTTGTTTGGGTGCGACATTGAGTGTAAGTGTCAGTTCAGTCAGTGTCAGTAACGCAAAGTTTTGAAATTTGTGAAAGTTTCGGAAATGTCAGTAAATAGTTGGAAAGGTTGTTAGTAATGTACACAAAAAATTTTTAAATATAAGATATATGTTTTTAAATACAATAATAAAGAGACAAATAAATAATCTACTTCATAAAATATAAAAATTTATTAAATTAGATTTAGTAAAAGCAAAAACGTAAAAATATTAAAACAAAATATTGCGAAAGCCTAAAAATTTCAAAATATAGAAATAGAAAATTATAAAAATTTAAAAATATAAAAATATTAAATATAAATTTATTCAAAAATATAAAAATTAACGTTTTTTTTAAATTTACTAAAATCAAATTTAGTAAAATGGAAAATATTAAAAGGGGAAACTGTAAAAATTACCAAATATAGGAATATTAAAATATAAAAATATGAAATATGAAGTACAAATTTAGTTTTAAATATAACAATAAACAAATTTAGAAATTATATTGAACTAAATTCTGGAAAATGAAAAATGCGAAAAAATAAAAATGAATATAAAAATATACAAAAATGTGAAATGAATGTGAAAATAATAATAAACAAATTTAAAAAATGTATACAACTAAATTTAGTAAAAAGAAAAATGTAAAACTATAAATCCATGAAAAATCTTCGCATAAAAAATTAAAAACATTTAAAATATTTGAAAAATAATAATTTTTTTTGAATGGAAAATTTTTTTAAAATATTACATAATTTTTTTTATAAAAGCATGAAAATTTTTGCCGAGATTCCGGCAACGTCAAATTCAAGAAAGATATCATTTTATGAAATTAGAAACTCTACGTCATGATTAACTGTAATATTGAAGTCGAAAAGGACCATTTAAAGTAATGTCATAACTAAGTAGTGAGTGCACCAAAATTTAAGCAATAATTCCTTCATATCAGCTCTTCACAAGTTAAAAACTTTTCTTAAAGCATAAAGCACCTACCAAGAGCTCTTAATTTAAGACCCATAACGAATTATGTCTCACATTTAAATTCTTCCTTTCACATGAGCACCTGGACACCCCACACTAACTTATCTTCAGGTATGTGAACGCAGACCTGCTTAAAATTTCACGCCTCCAAGTGTAGCGAAGGAAACACACTTGCACGCCTGCAGGTATGCAACAGTAAAGCAGAACACAATGCCGAATGTTGGCGAACAAAAGCGCATATACAGCAGCAGACAAAATAGCAGCGTCCGTTACATGTGCTGGCTTACAAAAACCAGTGCGCATTGTGCGCCTAAAAGCGTGCGCTATACAGAAATGAAAGTGTAAAAGGAACACTAAATGTTAGTTGCGTTATGTTTATTTTTATTTCTGCGCACATGTTTTTTGAGTACTGCCAATTGTCTGCGAATTTTTGCCGCCTCAGAAACTCAGCTGGAGCTTTAGTGTGAAACAAATGCGCCTAAATGTATGTATGCGGGGGCAAGTAGAAAGAAAGAAATGTGTAGGAGCTGGTTTAGTGTAAGTAAGAAGCAGTCAAGCGCAGACACTTTAAAGGGCGCAAAGCGTGCGAAAATGCGCCGCAGGCATATGTGTACTTGCGTGCTTCTTTGTAGTGAATTTATTACATGGCGCTTCTAGGAGCCTGGCGTACAAAAGATATAAGTATGGTTGTTGTTTGGCTAGTAAAAACCATGCAAATTCAAGTAGCCATGAAGTGAAATGTATTTGAAAGCGAAATATTTGCGCTTAAGTAGATTATTTAGAACAAAAGCTGGTGAGCCTAAATGTATGCATCTGCTCGGAGAAGTTCACAATGCCATAGAACATTTAGTGAGACGTTTCTACATTCAGTATTATTATTATTATTGTGATTACAACTACATTACAACGCTACCACCACCACCACAGTTGTTTGCCAAAACGTTGCATACTCTTTGGCGCACCAATTAACACTTATTACAGCCGAATTGGGAAAGGAAGTTTGAAAAGGGCGAACAAATGCAAAATAAACCCCGCATATTTACAGCATACATTTAAGCGCTGCTAAACGCGCCCTAAGTAGGCAAGTAAGCAGCATTTCGAGCGAATACCAACCCACTCAGCGCTCATTGCTATCGGAAAATACGCAAAAAGAACAAATAGGGAAATATAATGAAACTGGAATGGAAGCACATAAAGCGCGCACAACAGAAAATTAAAAGGCGCCAAATATCATGCATACATAAAATTAATTCATTGCATACAAACAGGCGTATGGCATACATAAGTATGTGCGTATGCTGACTTACCAGCTACATGAATGAGCGGAGTGAGTGACTAGTGCCACTACAAGCGTAAACAAACAAGCATTTTGCTGTTAAAAAGCACGCTTAATATGTTGAGAAAGTGCTGGAGCTGAGTAGAGTTGAGTGCATAGTGAGCACCGTCGAAAATGCGGAGACTTCCGAGATAAGCATGCAAAATGCATGGCACAATAGCGTAGCGAAGCGAACTGCAAGCGCACTGTAATAATAATAATAATCATAATAATAAAGTCGTCGTTAAATAACTGACGTTTGCCAAGCGTCAAGTCAAGTTAAATAAAAAGTTATTGCATACTTTTGTGCATTGACGTCGGAAAAAATACAAACAACTACGAATATGTATACTTGAGTTTGGACGTGTGCGCGTAAGTTTGGAATGAACTTCACATGCCAACATGGCAACTGCAAATGGGCGTCTGTGTGCGTCAAATTATGGGAATTTCTCAAGCGCGAATGCTTCAAAACCTAAAAGTATGCTATGAAGTTTTCTTCAAACTTGAGTACAGCCTTAAAGTATTTTGCTTTTAAGATAAGCAAGGTTAAGTAGTTTAATTACAAACTTGCATAAATGGAACAGATTAGTATGCGCCTAAAAGCGAGCTCATGGTTTAGTAAATGGTTAAATGTGACTTAGATTTGATTTTAGTATGCCTACGAAATACAAATGCCTTTATTACTTTAGTAGCGCATTTAAACCGAGTACGGTTTCTGTCCAATTTATGGTACGCCTAAAGATATGCAATATTTTTTACACTTGCGTTTACTAGAACATTCGTGTAATTAAAAATTCCTTTTTTTAAAATGCCTTTGCGTTAGTAAAGAACTCAATTTTTTTTAAATAACCATTAGCGCCTAAAAATATGCTATTGAAAATTTGATTATAGAAAAGTGTCGAAAGAATAGTAAACAATAATTAAACTTCTTTTAATATGTATTTGCAAGAAATCTTAAGTGTTGCGCCCTAAACCAGTGGATTTGCATATGCTGCAGCCTAAAAGTATGCTACATTACATATTTTCTTTTCTATATTTATGATTTATGTATTTTGAATTCACATTGTTTTTAATTTTCTTAGTTTCCCGCTTTTATTATTTTTTTTATGCGTACGTATGTATATATCTATTTACTAACATTATATTTTACGGCTTTGCCAACTTGCCTTTGCTTTGAAATTAAATATATTCTAAATACTTGCAGTCGAGAGCGAGTACAAAAGCGAACTTTAAGCCCTTAAAGTTGATTTAAAGAAAGACGTTTTGAATAGGGTTACCACATTTTTCATTTTTAATTATGAATTATTTCATTCCGACGCAGTTTTGGCGTGAAATATACACATTTTAAGCAAGTAATTTTACCACAATTTTTATATATAAGGTTGCCACCTCACTTAAAAATGCAAAAAATAAATTTAATTCCAAATTTTCAGTGGCATTAGTTTAAAGAACGAATTTTTCAATACACATTACAAAATTTATTTTATTTTTATTTATTTATTTATTACAATTTACACAATTATTTTTCGTAATATTCTTTTGTTTAGTTAATAATAACTCTGAGATTACTAGGTGAGGTCTTATACCCTAAATGTATGCTACCAATAATCGCAAAAAAGTTCTTTGCATGCCTAAAAATATACAATATTGCTGAATTTTTAATACTAGGTGTCCGCTTTCTTAAGTAATCTGCGGAAGGACAAACTTGTTGTGTATTCACCATTGCGATTTTTAAAAAAAAAAGTATCCTAAAAGTATCCACCCTGAAAGTATGCACTTAATATTTTTCTTATATAATTATCGGCTTATCGTGCGATTTTATGATCAATATTCCATAAGATTATAACTGAAGCTTGTGCATTTATGTAAAGTATATATGACGACAAGCCTATTTTTTATGCTTGACTCTCACAAACAACTTGCAGGCGCCTAAAAACAAACATTTTGAAATAACGACAATAAAAGAATACTACCAAGCAGAAAGAATATATATGTATATATATATATATATATGCGTGTCAAAGCAACATATTTAAGATATGAAAGCAGTATCAAGTTGAATTCTCAAGTTAAACACCTGCAGATTTTCACGCCGAATGTCGCATGGCACAAGTCACAAGGCACAGCCGAAAAATTGTATATCAAAAAGGAATTGAAAAAGCAGCAAGTGTTTTTTAAGCGAAAAATTGATGACACATACACACCAGTCTGACTTTGCGAGCTGCAATATAGCGAATGAGTGGCCTTTCAAGATGCTGCCAGGGAGCGCTTCCTTCACCTTCTTCCTTCATTGCCTGTGCATGTGTGTGTGTGTATGTGTGTGTGCGTGTGCCACTCAGCCAGACTTCGTGCCATATACGCCTTTTTAATACCAGATTAACCTATCTGCACGCCATCAACGGGCACATACTTGCCAGCAATCGCCCTTCAAAGGACGAGAAGTCGTCCTGCACAACGGCAATTGGTTGGCCGACGCCTTCACTCGTTCTGCACAGCTAAGCTCAGCTTGGCTGTGTGGCATACATCTGTGTGTTTACGGCATATGCTTGTGCGCGTTGCAACAATAAATATGCATCCCTATATGCTTTTTCAACTTATATACACTCGTATTTATTTTGTTGGACTGTCACCTTGCGCTTACACTAGCTTTTTCGGCGCTTCTCCACCTTTTTCGGTCGGCATTTTTAATTAAAGAGCGCCAGTGCAAGGGCGCAGGTATTGATTTTTAGTGCGCCTCCCTTTTTCTTCCTTCTGTTTTCTTTTTTAAGTTTTTTTTTCGCTTCCTCTGTTGTCAGTTGCGCTTTGAGTGCTGGGTAAATGCAGAGATTCCGCATTAAACATGCCATTTTTAAGCGTTTTGTTTTTTTGTTAGTACTTGCTCTTATTTTCAAAATTTTATACTGTTGTTTGCAGGAAAAAATTGTATTGGGCGCCTAAAAATATGCAAACAGCACTTGAAAAGCGCATTAAAATTAAGTTGATTTAAATTTTAATTCAAAATATTTTTTTCTTTGCTATTTGCATTTATTTTGCTGGCGTAAATGTTTTTTATATGCTCTCATTGGCAAACTTTATATTTAAATTCATTTCATTGCCCGAAATTTTTTTCCTTAACTTTTGCAACATTCAATAATTTGCGATTGCGATTTTATTTTTAATTTTCATGTATTTTTTGTTGTTGCTGCGCGCCATGTAATTTCAGTGATTGCTTGATTTCCTGTTGCCATTCAATAACACACACATATGTGTGTGTGTGTGTGTGTGTGTGCATGTATGTGTGGGTGTGTTTGTATAGCTTTGTTGGCATACAATTAAAACCGCAAATAAATGTGCGCTATTTACTTGAGCACACACACACGCGCGCACACACATATACACACACCCACACATGCAAATATGCTTAATGCAAATTCATACAATCACACAATCAGCACAACACAATCGCACGCGCATATATCACAGCCAGCCAGCCAACCAGCTCATCTCGTCGGCTCTTGTCGGTTAAGCGGCTCGTTGACTGCGTGTTTGCTGTTTGTTATTTGCCTGACTGGCTTAATGACAAAAATGTGTTGATTGTATTTAAAAATACTTCAAATGCAATTAATTTCAAGTCTCCACTCAGCGCGCTCACCCACAGACTCACCCACACACTCGCCTACCTACCTCACTAGGCCTACCAACTCATTGGCGTTGCATACTTTCGCGCGCGCCACTCATTCATTTATTTATGTGTGTGTGTAGATTCATTTGAGCGGCTCATCGCCGTCGTTTGTTCATTGCCGCTTGTTTGTTTATGCGAAATGGTAATGAGCTTTCGCTCAGCGTGCCAATCACATTTTAAATAACCAACACTTTGCCGCCTGCCTGAATGGCAAGTATATGAAAATCGCATTTTACCTTTACAATAATTCATTGCTGACTTTGTTTACATTTATGTCTGCTAAATTTCACGAACGCTTATAAATAGCTTTCGCATAGCTTCCAAGCTATGCGGCCAATACCTGCGCAATAATGAAGTATTAATTGTTCGATGTCTTAATTTGTGCGCCAGAAAGTATGCTCATGTTATTAAATGAGTAAATCAACATTCGTTTTGTGTGGAAGTGAATGCGAGGGTCGCGGTACACTTTAAAGCAGCGCAAGGGAACACTTGTTTTTAGAGGAGTTAGAGAGGAGAAAATCAGTGAAATCAGTGAAAGGAGACCACTTAGTTTTGGGAAAGTATAGTCAAAGCTTCTGTCTTTGGTAGGAGTATAGCAATAGTATTAAGTTCAATCCCTCCAGTGCTGCCTTACTGCTAATAGAGCTGAGTATGTGTCTGCAATATACTTTTTCAAATCAAAAAGCCATTAATTTTTCTAATTTTCAAAATTTTCTAAATTTTTCTGAATTTTCAAAAGCTCAAGTTTCATGTTTTCAGAAGCTTAACCGCATCATTTAACTTCTGATTCACTACACTTGAACAGCATGTTGTATGTAATGAATGTGCTCATAAAAGTATGTTATAGGCCATTGTTAGAAAAGTTGCCTTCTTTAAGGAGCTTATGAATTTCAATAAAGCTCTCTCTGTTAACATAAATATATTTTGAATAAAAAATGGTATTATTTGCTGCATGAAAACAGCATTTATGGTAAGGCTCAGTACCTAAACACAACCTCCGAACAAAATTCTTCCAAAATAATGTAGGCAAAGTCCATGTAAACGAACTTTCAGCAAGACCGGTCGGTATTGCCTAACGGTCCGACATCTACATTCGTCGTACCAGCGATCTTGTTAAAAGCACCTATCGGAAAGTTTATAGGTATTGGTGAGGCTTTTATCAGTCAACCCCAACTGTTAAAAATTTTACCAAAATCCGTGGATTGGATCCGTGGATTTTTAGAAACAAGGAAAAGATCTTATGTCTCAGAGAGTAAGACTACGAAATGTGTAAGCCATTTAGCTACATTCATAGATTAGGTTAGGTTAGGCCATTCAGCCACATGTATGGAATGGGTTGGGTTGAATTAGATTCATGAACTATAATATTATATAAGAGTCTTGAACGTACATTTTCATATCGGGAGAAAGATTGAATGATCCTTCATCAATCAAAATCAATCAAGGGAAAGAAAGGAGAAGTCGGAGAACTATGAGAAGTAGCTCTTCGTGATTGATACAGAGTTCAGAGGCCTACTAAAAGGTATCAGCTAATACACAGTCTCACCATAACGCTTCCCCAGAAATTGTGTTGAATTCGATATATTTCTGTCAAATTCACCATCAACTGAAAATTATTCTTGGTTGGCGCCTGACATTCTAAGTATATATAGATATCCATACAAGAAATTAATCTATCCGAAAGTACGAAACTTCGTCTAAAATAAGCTTCAGTGAACTATAAATATGAGCTAAGCAGCAATGGAAAGTACCTCGAAGTAGAAACTTATAGCTGCACTCCAATACGAGATTCCGAAAACCCGGGAAGAAAGATTTGAGACCCGTATACCTTAAACGCTTGCCCACTTCAAAGTTCTCAGTAAATAATGAAAGAAATTAATAAGCAGAGTTATGCCACTTTTCTGCCGTGTATTTATTATGAATCTTGAGCAAACATTCCTAAATTTTATCGTTCTGGGAACATTCCAAATATAATTTCAACCTCTCAAGATTTCGATAGTTTCTGCTGTGGTCAACGAAATTAGGCAACGCAGAAGAGGGTTCTGCATATCGAACTTTTCGGTGTTTTTGAAAGTCGAAATTGTTATATATTTTGGCACAACGTATCCTCAATATTCAACGCGATAAACAAACAACTCACAAAACATTACCTCCGAAAAACTAAAAGATCTCTCATAATCTCATTAAATCATGAAATTTAACCAACCCAGTGTTTAGTTCACCCGAAGCCTTACTTTTTAATTAAATTACAACATATTTCTACTTTGAGAGGTTGTCTTTAACAACACTGTCTTAGTCTAATCTAAACTTAATAAGTAAAACTTCGAAGGTCCCACCAAAAGGTAGGCAATAACTTAAAAAGAACATATAATCCTCAGGTATCTAACAATACCTACTTAATTGCTTCCTATTTCATTAAAAACTGTGTAATTTTCTGTTAAGTGAAACTTCGAAAATCATAAAAAAACCTGAGCAATCCCAAAAGTATGCAACATTTTTTATAATATTCGAAAATCTTTACAAAATTACAAAAGTAGTTTGAAGCAGATTTTAGTGCGTCTCTAAATTTCCAAAGTTCTATATACACATATATATGCATATATGACACATTGTTAGCGTCAAGAATTATGCAAAGGAAATATCAAATAACAGTATAGAGACGCATAATTTTCTAATAACCAGTAAAACTGTGCACACTTACCGGTATTATTACTCTTGTATCACATTAAAGCGTGCAGAAATTCAAATTAACATACATACAAGCAAACGCAGCCGGCGAGTATGCAACGAATTAAAGACTGCCTTGCGTGCATTGACACCCAAGCAATTATTCCTTTCATTTTTGACACCGCGCAAATAGCCTTATGCCAATCAAGTGCGCAAGCTGGCGTGCAGCTGAGCGCAGTTGCTGTTGTTGTAGTTGTGAACGAGGGTCGGCAAGGTTGATCGAACGACTTGCAACAAGCTGTCAGTTACCGGATATTTTAAAATTGCTTCCGCCTACAGGTGGGCAACGCAAACAACCAACAACACCAACAACCGCAGCAGGCAGCGGAAGGAGTGGTCTGCTATTATTTTTTGCATGGCAATTTTTTGTCATTTCCACAACTCATTTGTCGCTAGAAAGTATGCAACAAATATTCTACAGCACGCACACGCGCATACATACATACAAACATACATACCGTTCTGGCACTGGCATAATTTATGGTCACTTGGCCCGCGAATGCCAATGCACCGTGAATGTAATCAAATTAAAGAAAATAAAAAATTAAAAAACGTTTTGAAAAACACGCAAAAAGCGCGACGTCATCGTCAGCGAGCGGATAACGGTGACATTGAGGCAACAAAAATTCACATGATCTTCCGCCTGTGTGTCCTATGCACACCGCCATCGCTGGCAAACTGTTCGAAAGTTGACGACACCCGGCCATAGCCGATAACCGAGACTGCTACGATGCGCTCTCTCACCGGTATGCTAATACTCTCTCTCTCAATTATTCTACTGTGATATTGTGACTTGTAGTTTTGTCGCATGTTCTCTCAAAGAGAGCTAAACACAAGGGAGCGAAAGAGAGTGCAACAACTCAGTTTTTCGGTGTGTGATTGTATTAAAGGATTAAACTGTTATACCATTTTTTTATTTAATAACTGAAGAATTGCAAGCTTATTAGTAGTCTGCCTGAAACAATTTGCATGGGTGTTGGGAGGAAAAAAAATATTAATCTTGTATCCTGTATATTGTATTTTGACTCTTTTAAGTGTATGGCAGTACATCTAGTCACCTATTTGGAGGGGGTTTGCCCGGTATGCGGAAGTACTCAATTTTCCTAAGCGGTGAGCAGTGTAGAGCGAGTTTTATGGCACTCAGCGTCTGAGTTCCGTTACACTCAGTGCAGAGAAAGATTTTTATAACAGTTGGGTCTCGCATAATTTAATATTGCATATTGATATGTACTGTTATATTACCACTGATTATCATTAATTGCATTTATAATTAGCTTGGTAAACTTAGAACTCTACTTACCTTGACAGTTGTAGAATTAAATAGTAGAGGTATCAATAAATCTCTGTCATTCAGTGATTAACCATAAATATTCCACAAAATTAAATAAATAAACAGAAACCTTCTATCTGAAAAGGCTTCAGTTTTTAGTTCTTAAGGCCACAATGTCTAAAATCTCTATTGAACTCTCTAGTACTTTTCAAGCCTTTGGTAATAGATCATTTTAGATCATAGATCCTCACTGAAATATTATGATATGAATTTATGGCAAGAACATCTACTCGGAATATACACTCAGAGATCCTAGTCTAGGGCTGTAAAATCTCTTTTAAATATAAAAGTTTTAATACATATAACTGTTATACTATAAAAATGTTAGGTTAACTATTTGCAGGAAGAAATTCGAACACCTTAGCAGTTTATGTTTGAAAGAGCATAACTTTGTAGCTTATAATGAAACTGTTATACGGCCAATAGATCAGCATTTCCTGCTTTTTTTCCCATATTATATTAAGCATCGCAATTCTTGATGATATATGAAACAACATAAATAGATTTTCAAAACCGGCATAAGCAAAATTTTATTTATTTTTTGGCAGAGTAAGTAATAACAGTTAATAAAGCACTACTTGGAGAGTAATTACTCCTAACACATAGCGATTCGAGCATATTTCTTATTTGTAGAAGCACTAAACTAAAACGAAAGCTATGATATGAACTAATTTATTCAAAAATTAAATTTTAACATGTATAACAGTTTTTAAACGTATAACAGTTTTTTAAACTTAAAACAATTGAAAATAAAATTAACGAAATAGCAATTATTTTTTCCTGAAGTGCATATATTATTTTTGTCATATAACAGTCTTTGTATAACAGTTTATAACAGTATAACAGTTTGATACCTAAGAAATTATAGCTTCAAATAGCTTTTATGACCAAATCTAAGCTTTCTGTTGCATGCATTGACATGCTTAACTGTTATACGAGCATTCTAAAGAGAATGAGCGTGCTGAAGTGAAACCAAAATTATAGTGTGGTGAAATTGTAAAGACCCTCTTTTTTCTCGTTTTTTTAACTCTTCTATTGTTGCTTTGCTATTTTCTTGTCCTATTTTTTCTTGTTTATATCCGTTTTACTCATTCACTTTTATGGCAAAAACATACACGCAACCGCATCGAGCATACACTTAACACTTGGCGCCTGTTTTGCACACCTTCCTTTCGATAAGGAACGTGTCATACGCTAAATATTGTGAAACGACATCGTAATGAAATCAAATTGCCAGCGTTCGTACTATTAAACTAACACCCAGCATTAGAATGCACACACACGCGCACACGCACACTCATACGTTGACATGCAATAAATGGACGCTTCAACAGTCATTTAGTTTTGCTTAACTACATGTCACTCACTTCTGAATTTCGCACGAACGGTGTGTGTGTGTGTGTATGTTGGCGACAAAGAAAATAACGGTGCATTGCACAAAAACAACACGCCATGTGGCACGTGTCGGGCGGCGACTGATTGACGCTGAGTGCGTTTGAGAGACGTTTTTTGTGTAAGTACACACAAATACATGCATGCATATATGTATGTGTATATATAGTTTGAGTATGTTTAAATTTGAAGTGAAATCTGCAAAGTGTTATTCAGCAATTGAACTGCACTGCTGCCGTTCGAACGCTCCGCGCGCGTTGTGGCAAGGGAATGGCATTGATTTGTATGTGGCACCACAAAATAATTTCATTCCACCTTTCCTCAACATATTTACATAGCTATTATAGCGCTACATGCTCGTATTAAGCATAAATTATATTCCAGTTGCATACTTTTAGGGGTGCTTGCTATTTGTGTGGGATTTTTTGCGCATAAATTTGTTGACATTCATTGCGCAGATAAAAAAGTTGCGCCTAACAGCAAACTAAATAGTAAGTTAAATCACCCTCAACAATCAACACTGTCCGCCTTCATACATTTTTTTTTCCTATTCTTTTGCAAGCATATGTGCATATGTATTAGTTTATGGCACATTGAGCGCTTGTTATCACCTCGCTGCTGCTTGCTGGACCTACGTCCTTCCGCACTCAAAATTTATATATATTTTTTTCGTACAAACAATTTACGTTTTTTCTGCAACTTCCTTTATTTACACAATATTGCACATTGTGCAACGGATTTACTCAATGAATTGCAAGTATATTTTCCCACAATTTTTTTCCGCCATTACATTGTCTGTGCAAGCGTCTGCCCTGTCGAAGAGTGTGCGTGTGTGTGTGTGTGTCTGCGCGCCGACAGGACATTTCATTCTTCCTTGTTCTCACCGCGTCGCACCGCACCGCACTTCGGAACGTGTCTATTACAGGTGAATTGCTGTTATGTGTTACTTACTTTAACATCTATCAACCTTTTGTTGTCATTCTGCCATTTTCAAGCTTTACACCGCTCCTTGCCGCATATCCTGCCGTATTGTGTGCCATGGCGGGTAGTTTTAACTTACTGGCACGTGTTCGGGATTCACCGTAATATAGTTGGTGACAAAGTAGTTTGGTACTGGCTAACGGTTGTTTGAGTATGTATTTTAGCTAGGCGCTTACACACGCACGCACACACACACACACATATATATATATATATGTGTAAACGTATGAGGGCAGCAACTTTGTTACTGTCGGTGTTGTTGTTGTCACTGTGCCTCGAGGGGAAAATAAATTAATTGGCGGCATTAATAAAAAAAAGTTGTAATGTGTGTGCGTATTATAAGAAAGCTTTGGGATGGAGCAAGATAAATATGCAATAGTAGCTTTTATAGCAAATGAAGGTCCTTGTGCTGGTGGTGAATTTATATCTTACTTTTTATTATTAAAAATATAAGCTTTAAAAGCATCAGCAATACAAAAGCGATTTAAAAAAAACTCTGGGTCGTACTTATCTCTATTTCTACACAATTGAGGATTTCATTAGCTAACTAAGCCGCCTAGAAGAGCGTCGAACTTTAAGGAAAGGAAGGTACGGCAAAATATTTCAAAAAATTATATCTTGTAACTATCTTTTCGAATGGCAAATAGCAAAGTAGCTCTGCGATTGGGCGTAGAACGCAAGATATCAAGCAAGATCAGGTAACAGAACTTTTATCTCCTAGAGGTGTTGTTCTGGCTCTGAAACTACCTTGAAACAACCCCTGAATCTAAGCCGCATACACTTATATTGTTTGAGGAAGGTTTAAACTCGTCTTGAACCTATTTATAAACCTAGTTTAAGGTTAGTGGTACTACTAAGGTTAGTGAATACCGCTGGGGGATTAATAGATCCCAGCCTAATATGGCATAACCTACTTCTTTCGTTAAAAAGTTAAAACGTCTTTTTCAGAGTTACGGTTTTAAGTCCAGCTTGGAAGCCTCATAAGGATTTAAGGGCCCCCCATTTACAAATTGCTTCTGGAAAGAACAATTCGTACAAATTCAGGGCCGTGATGTAAGCGCCACAATATTTTAAATATAAGGAAAATATGTCAGTCTTCTTATGAAAAGATAAACCCAGAGTTTTTCAGTCTCTAAACATGGGAAACACAAAACTGTTTGCTCAAAGAAATCTCATGAAAGAATAATTTGATTTGACTCTCTCTTTGGAAATCGACGATCGCATTCCGAGCAGAAAGATCTAAAAGTAACAGGTTAGTAATGCAAACGTAATCTATTCCACAAGCTTTCGCTTAGCGGCAGTATAAATTTCATAAATTTTAATAGTGTTGTCTAAAGAAAGGTTGTTGAAGCTGGATAAAAAGGGAAATTTGAATCCAAGTTCATTGAGCTTTCCCCGGAAAGAGCATATGTAATGATGGCAACCGCTTAAAGTAAATAGGTGGAGTTCTTCAATATAATTCCTGCCTTTGAGTCCTATACATGGCAAAATTATAAAACATAATGGATTTTAGACGACAGATAATATCGAACTGGTGTGCTTACTGACAAACACATGGTACGGAGAAGTCCATACAATTACTACAAACTTCTCGTGGATAACTTTACCAAATTGAAATATGCACCTATACTTAGATATAATAGCTCTTTTAAAAGCTTCAACTACCTCTGAATCCAACATTAGATTGCTACCGAAGTTACTCCAGAATGCAACAAATCCACATACATATCTTGTAGTAGAGTGAGTTCGCAGTTTAAATGAGTGAGTTCAATTTTGGTCTCATTTCTTCCGAAACCGGCTCGATTAAATGTTTACTGTTTATATTATTTTGATGATTATTCTTCAAGAATTGCGGTATCTGTAGTAACGGAATGAAGCAGAGGCACGATGTTGTTGTTGTGAAACATGAATAGTCAACCTGACTGCCACATCTTGACTTGAACATCACAGGTCTAGAGCATACTTAATTTGTGGTGAAAAGCTTTCTGCCATCGGCTAATGTTCTCAAATTCTAAACGAACGAATTGAAATACGAGTATCTGACATTAGGTCATCATCACAAGGAAGGTCCAATGCCTGGCTGATGAGTGATGAGAGTATGAAAGAAGATCCCATGGCCATGGCTTGGCCGATGAATACCTAGACTTCTAGAGCTGAGGGATATAATCGGATGAAGGAAGTTCGAGTGGCAAAGGCTTGGCTGATTAAAACTTAAAATTCTAGAGCCGAAGGATGTGAAAACTCCCCTTTTTGAAGGTAGAGTTCTGTGTTTGCCGAACAAAATCTCTGTCGTATTCTGTGCTAAAAAAACTGGCAAGCAATGAAGTGAGAAAATCTCAAGAGAAGTAGACAGAGAACTAATGGAACGAACTTCTTGAATTAGCGAATTCGAACTCAGGTTTCCTCAAAGGAAGGTAACTGAAGTACGACAACTAAATGAGTACGAAGTGATAACGACAAATGATGTGCGAGGTAATGTGGGACCTATCGAGGAATTTTTAAACGACCTGCTAACCGCCTACCCGAAACTTAGACAAGCTCACCAAAGAAGGTTTTGAAGGCGAATATGTACAATAACTAGACTACTAAGTTGACAACAGAACTTAAAGGAAATAAAACTGAACATTTTGTGTGAAATATGTGAAACGAAAAAAACTACACACCTCTGCGTTGCCATAACATAAATATTCGATTTGCGTGAGTACAATTCACAATTTTACAATTTTTAGCACACCAAAAAGCATTTAATATGCACATATTCATAAGACATTGCCACCGCATATGAAGTAAGAAAGGCACATAAATTAAGCTTACAGAAATGAAAAGTGCAAAAGACTGAACAGAATGCAATAGCAGCAAGCAGTGGCAACGCCGAAATATCATAAACCATTGTATGAGCCAGAAGATGATGCTAAAATATCATTATGTATATGAAAAGTGCACATTTTAACACTGAACACACACACACATGCATATATTTTCCATGTGTGTATATGTAGATATAAATGGTTGTATGTGTGAGTATGGTAGGTGCATACACATATACAGTCTAAATTTAAATCGTTGCAATGCCAACTTATTTCACCTGCTTTGCATTAGTCGACTTTTGTATTAGCGCCTAGAGGTATGCTACAATGTTTATACGAACTGCTGCTTAGCAGTTGCTGGTCTTTGCAAAGTCATCTTAAAACATACACATACGATATGTATAAGCATGTGTATATGTACATATGTGTGTATGTTGGTATATGTGTGTGTGTGTATATATATACATTGTCTATACAATAACATCATGCTGCTGCTGCTGGCAACTTGAGATGCCCTGCTTTAGAAGGCGCCCTGCTGAAATCTTTTCCACCACTACAGCTTATCTTGCATGCAAACACACATACATATATGCACTCACATACTTGTGTCTTTTCCCCCTGCCTCCCTGCCGCTGCTATTGCTGAGCTCCTCAACTAATCCTACTGCTGCCACAGCTTCTTCTGCCAGATATTGCCATTCGCTTTAACATTTACATACATCATACCATATATATACACATACACACTCACACACACACACACACACACGCATCGCCGCACAGCGTGTGTTATGTCCTTAATGCCATTTTCATGTGCATGACATGATGACGACAAATTCTCATGCAACCTGACACTAACTGAGATTCCAACAAATTCCAAGCCACTGCCCGCTCATGTTAAAGCTTCCAGCGAGCATCTCTTCTCCCCTTCTTCCACTCTCTTGCATTTCGCCACTTGCCTGATTTTTCTTCAACGTCATCTTAGTTAGTTTTTTTTTTTGCCATTTCTCTACTGCATATGCGTTTCTCTTCATTCCACTTGCTTTTCATTTACATTGTTGTTGCAAATGCAAATCTTCCTTAAAGAAAAGTAACAGCATTCATCTATATATATATATATATAAGTGTGCCTGCGTGTGTCTGTGTGTGCGTGTGTGTGTGGCAAACGTTTTACGGAATTTCGCTCATTTTGCAAAGCTCTGTCGGTTGGGTGAAAGCATTGAAATACTAGTACAAGCAATAAAATGGCGAAAAATGAGAAAGTGTCAGTTACACTTAGTATAAGTACAATTCACAGTTAAAGCATATCAGAGCGGCGCATATGTGTGTTACCATGCACATATGCGGGAGAACTTGTCACTTTTTAGTGTCAGGTGCAAATTACACAATTTGTGGATTTAAAATAATGCGATTGCGGTAAATTGGAGCAAGTCAATGCTTGATTTATGTTTTCATCATTATTTGCCACAATTTAATTTAATGGAGAGTGGTTTCCAAAGTGGTGCATTTGGTGTTCAATTTTAAATGCAACTCTGCTATTGTCAATTGACAGCTGACAGTCTGAAAGCATATTGATTCAATAATATAAATTTTTTCTTAATGAAAAAGACAGACAGTCAAGACACTTATCCCAAGTCCATTTTGTTGGACCGTTTTAATAACCGAAAGTTAAACCGAAGTCTATCGCATGGTGAGAAATACGACAACACCGTTATTCAACTCCATTTTTCTATGGGGTAAAACTGTTACTTTATCCAAAGCAAATAAGAGCCATATGTAGAACCTTAAAATAAAAATTCAAAAGCATCAAAATATTTGTTAAGTTTAGCTTCTTTCTTTTTTCTAAAGTTTAAATTTTCTTAAGCGCAATTACCCAATTGTTATCAGCTCTTGAGCAAATTTACTTCGTCTAAGATAACACATAACCTCAAAATTTTAAACGAATGAAAACTATCGGGCGTCGAAACGTAAGCCCAGGGCCATTTCAATCACAGCATCGTACATCTTCGCGTTAATCTATTTAAGTCAATTAAACTAGGTACGTAAACGAAGCCGTTGAAATTTGTCTCTTTGACATTGGTGCGTAATTTGAACGAAATAAGACGATTACATACTTGAAAGATACTTAAATGAGGCTGGAATGACACTCGAGCAAAGCTTAAACTCGAAACTCGAATGAGAGTCGAATGAAGCTCGAACGATACTTGAATGATGCTCAAGAGATACTTGAATGATACTCGAACGATGCTCGAACACAAGTTGAGCCCACAAAAGAGTAGCATGCAAGTGAAACACGAGTAATCAACTAATGAATTTTTCCTGTTTTGGAAACTGAGATGCCTCTCCGGAGAACTCATTTCGTACTAAATCAGATCGAAAGAAAATATTCTCTTAAAAAAAAAGAACTCTGTCGAGTTCTATAACAACTTGGATTAATCATTATCATACTTATATTAACTCAAAAATGAAATTTTTTGAAGAGAATAAGAAAGAAGTTTAGTTTTTGAGTTCTCGTAAATAGTCCTTCCATATATAGCTCGCTGGTTGAAAAGAAAACGATCATCATAATTCTGTTGTTAATCCTAATGGTGGTAGGGAAAATTTTTAACTTAAAAAATGTGGAAATGGTGTGCTATTTTCTAATAGTATCAAAGATACATCAATGAAGATCAAGTATTAGCAAGGTTATGGTATCATTTGGGTAAGGAAATTGTTCCGATCTATAAACACAATTTGTGAAAAATTCTATTGAGGATAACACATTTATACTTTTTGGAATAATTAAGAACCAAGATATTGAAAAAATATATATTTTGATGATCTTATGTCGGAAAAAAGTTAATAAACCTTATGTAGCTGGCAGTACTGTTGAAAGAGGACTACTGAAACTCAAAACCCCAGTTTTAAAGTAGTTTAAATTAGAATTTGTGGATTATATAAGGGATTAAGTTCATAACCGATCAGATTAGGGAATTTTGAGTTTCACTGAAGAGCAGCAATACTTGGTTATTTTATGAAATGTTGATTTCATGTCTGTCTGCAATACATAGAAAGTCTGAAAATGGTTTCCTCTTTGCTTTGGAAGCCGCATTAAGGGAATAAGAGAGAATTTTGTCGATATTTGTCGAAGCTTTTAAATGTTAATTTTGGTTTCTACTGTGAATTATAAAGTTTAACCTTCTAGTTTCAGAACTGTCAGAAGTTCAGATCCACCAAGTTAGTGTGGAATTAATTTCTAGTCTGCAGGGCTATAAAGTCTTTGATCAGTCAAGATAATGGTGCAAAGTGGTTACAGAATGTGTAAAATCGACACCTGTAGTTTCCACGTGCTGCAGTGTGGTTTCAGGATGTTTCTAAAGTGCTCTCGGCATATTGCTATCCTCTAGAAAGTTTTGCCTATAATAGGGGTGGGAGACACCACCAATGCGCTGTGATTGACTTCTATACAGATATGCCTTAGAAATCCTTAACGATTGCCGATGTCAAATTGAGAACTTCCAGAATTGCGAAATGTTTTTGAGGAATGGAAGATCAGAAACAGCTATGGAAACACTATTTATGTTAATTCAAATTCAAATCTTCTCTAATATGGGTGCTTAACTGACACTGACAGTGCCAGATTGGCAACGACAAATTTTATATCTGTTCCAGTATATATAATATATATAACTTTTTGAAGTTCGGTCTCTCGATTATAGCGAACATTTTCGAGATTTTCTGAAGCAACTTTGTTTTGATGGATAGTTATAGCTGCTCATTATTTAATAATGTAGAGAATACTGCATCACGTGCCTTCCTTCTTCTTTACTATTCCGAAGGGTACCATGATGGATCAACTAGTTCCAATTTTATAAGTTTGCCTTACTCCTCCACCAAAATTGGATTAACTATCAGGAGTGTGGCTATTTTCGAAAGTCATATCTCGGAGATTTCTAGATACAAATTTTTAGCAATTCTTTTAGATAAGAGTTTTCCACTTCCAAAAATCAGTGCATACTTTTCGGCTGCTTTAATTTTTACAACATGCGCAGGAAATGACCGGTTTACGACACCCTGCGGTTATAAGTCATAAATAATATAAAAAATCCAGCACAACTAAAATGCATTGATTGCATTCATGGCTTTCGGCAGTCGATGAATGGATTGGCTGGACGACAATTCCCAAATGTAAACGCGAACCATGTGCGTACGCACAAAAAATCCACAACCACTCACTACGAAAAAAGTCGGCACTTAATGTAATAACAAAAGGGTTCAATAGTATAGTAAATCAACAGTCATAATTGCCACCGATGGCAACAATAACAACAACAATAACGAAAAGCTGTGCGTTGTACGCTGAGCTCTGTGTGAAGTGTTAAAAAACTACGCAGCTTCCTCCACTCTCTGCCCTTCTGCCCCCACCGACTCATCGGCCGCAAGCCAAAAACCTATACCGTTACTTTGTCAGCGTGTTGGCGTATGAAAATGCATTGTTTGCTAGCTTGTGCTTGTGTGTGTGACGCCTTCATTCGCCTCTTCGACACTCCCCACTGACCGGCGACCAGTGGCCACAGCTGCAATGCATTAAGCGCTGGTGGTGCTGACGTTTTCAATTACACAAACAATGCATTGTAAGCATAAAAGATGGTCCGAAATAGATGTGCAAACACAAATAATACAAATAAATAAGTGCTTGTCTTATTTTATGCAAAGAAAGAAATCGTATTTAAGAACCAGACGACCGCAAATAAATGGTCGTATTGGGAAATATAGTTTTATGGGCTAAGAGAAAAGAAAAATGGAAGTAAATTATTTGCATATGTGCAGGCGCTTGGCAGAATTACTATCTATTGCAGATGCTGAGTGAAAACATATATATAAGGGTTAATGAACTTATAACTGCTCGTCTCAAGAATATACTAAGAGCTTGCTTTCTAAAATTAGTAAACCGGAAAAGGATTCGACTTTTCATTTGGGGTATATGTTCCGAAGTTAAGGCACCACCGAACGCCTGTTAGATTTTCTTTTATATTGAAAAGATATTTGAGGGTTTGAAACATTCAGGCTAGAGGTGTTTCAATGCAAAATGTTAGAGGTGGCCTTCATTTAAGATATATTCAACTTAAACGTTTACTTCTTTAATGGACCATCAACCATTTCTTATGAAAACGTTTTTTTAACATAATCTCAAAGTACGAAATTCCTGGTACTGGTACGCTTAATCTTATATAAGAAGCACCACTTCCATTGAGAATATTAAATTCCATTGAGTTCGGAGACCAAAATCATCTCTCGACTAGTTAGGTTAGATAATAGTGAGAAGTAAAATAATACTTGACGGGTGCTAATCTCCTTAATGTCGTAACGCTTATAAGCCGGTTCTTAACATGGAGTTCCGTGGTGGCGTGGAGGCCGGGTGAAATTAACCGACCTTTTGGACATGCCTAACTCAAGGCCTTTGCCTTTATTCTTAGTTCAGTTTATATACGCGGAAATTCAAAAGAGGTTATTATTGACGAAAACATAAAAATCCCCAAACAATTTGGTGAAAGTGAAATAAAGCTAATATCGGGACTGCACCGAGTACAGTCTTCTTCAAAAAACTAAACACCCCCACCCGAAAATTTCTCCAACTCCACCTAATTATCTGCTCGCATTCTAAAAGTGATATTCGTGGCCTAAAATTTGATTTAAACTACCAAAATTAAATGTAATTATGAATTATGGCACCCGCTCACGGCCACCAGCGGCAAAGGCCACCATTTCACAGTCCTCACAGCAATCACAAATATTATCATAAACATGATTAAAGGTGATTATTTAAAACGGAAATTAAATGGCAAATTGTGGCATTATCTTAGCGCAGGGCTCCCGAAAACCGACTAGGAAAAAAAAAGCCGTATCTTCATATTGAATTCCTCAACTAAGAAAGCTATTAAAGGCACGCTTATTCCATCAACATCAACATCACCAGCGACAACAAGCCAGCGGCGCCGAGCATCGTGAAGCACTGCAGCCTCCAACGACGCAGCCACCGCCTTTAGAAGGCTCCACTCTACCTTCAATAGTTGTAGGTTTGGTGTTTTCTATTTTCTCTGCCACTCCTCATCATTCTTAATTCGTGCTTGTCGAAGAAGACTCATTCTTACATTCATAAAAGCGAATAAATATATTTATGGCATGCGGTAAAAACGAGTGTGTGTGTGTGTCTGGAATATATCTTGAGTCTACCAACATTTGATTTCTTCATTCTTCATCATACTCATTATGTTGAGATTTTGTGAATGGCTGGAAGGGGCAGGAACGTGGCTTCCAAATGTGGCAGATTACAAAAAGTCTCTACCATGCAAATCGCGTTTAATCGCACGCTCTTACATACTTGCGACGCTTATGGTACACACATTGTATGTTGCACGTAGAAGCCGTCAATTTTTTAATACAGGCACAGCTTCTACTTAAATCTGCCCCGTTTTCGTAAAAGCCGCGACATTAATACTGGTAAAAATGAAATATTGCCAATGTGTACAACTTTGCATATCAAAATTTTTCGGAAATTATTATTTTACATATTTGAGGTTAAGGTAGAAGAGGAGACAGCTAACATGTATAAACAGCTCCCTCAAAATCAAATAAAGAACACATATCTCTATTAAAAAAAGAGAACACTGCAATAGACCTACACTCGTTAAAGTCATTATAAAAGTTTGGTAGAGATCAGAGGGCAAGAGCTGGAGAGAAGCATACTGAACGAGATTAACTTTTGTAAAATATCTTAATATATCCGAAATGAGAATGTAAACGACGATAGTGAAATTTGTTGTAACGCCTAATCAAAGAATCTATAAAACTCATTATGTAGATTCCAGAGAAGATTTCCGCCACAGTTGGAAGGTTAGCTATTTAAGTTTATTTAAGAAGCAGAGACTTTGTAAGACATTTATTTGAAATTAAAATCCAGAAGTATTCTTCTGCTTTAGTTTTCCTAACGGTCCGACAATCTTCAAACATCGATATTTTCAATGGATGGTTTAGGCACTTAGAGTTTGCGTTTTCCAATTGGACTTTTCTAGAGTAGAGACAATTTTGCTTGCCCATAACCATCAAGCCATGACCAGCGCTATTCTGTCGTGGAACAGTTAAGTTCACGTTTATTTCCGGCCCTGGATTTTTCCGTCCAAACACTGACACGTTAGCAATACATATCCGGAACGGTCCTGGATTTAAATTCGTCCAAGGATTGTAGCCTCAGCTGTACTCCCAAAATAGTATTCGATTCCTACCACTCCATCTAGCCAGCATCTGAATCAAAACAGATGAAGCAGAATCTGATTTCAAAGTTATCCTCAAAAACAATATCTTTAATGAGCTCTTCATTTCATAATTTTCAGTATCAAAAGATTTATAAATCCCCTGCTAACCTACCGCATACCGTATTACTTAACAACCAGACTAGACTTTATCGGACCATGTTAGGCCTTCTATACAGCTTGAATAATTGTTTCTGCAATTTAATATTTATTGTCCCTCGACTCATTACAAAGATTAGGATAGGTATTAAGGTTTTTCCCGAGACGGTTATTGCATTTGGAATGTAGTGGATAAGTCGAAAACTAAAATAAAGATTGATTTAATCCCTAATGTATCGACGCGGTATTATATATATGTATCGACGTGGAGCCCATCATAAATCTGCCAAAGTGATTTTGTTTCAAAGTTTACTTGGTTCACTAGAAACTCGAGATGAAAGGTATTTCAATCGTAGTCTCGCAAGAGCATGACAATCAAAAAAGATGATTCTTCAAAGCAACTTCTAAAATATGCATCTAAAAGGCTTTTAGTCTCACCGCTTAGATTGCTGGAAAGACAAAGCTTCTGGAGGGCAAAAAGTTCATTGAACCGCAACATGTTCCGCGTCAGTAGCATCTTGCATCGGCACAAGAAAAGTCTATTAACCAGCGGTCGCTAAGCTCACGCGACTCCCAATAATCCAGTACTGCAAGATCACAACAGAACTCCGACGCGTTCCCACTCTAATGATATTGAGGCAGCTTGACGCTTGAAAGAAAGTGCCTTTCTTTGCAAGTTCATAAATTTTATCATCTTATCAAGTTCATGAGTTCCATTTCGAAAACGAGACTAAGCACTTTTTAGCTAAGCTCGTTATCTCAGCATAGCTGCACTACTATCGGAGAGCAAAGATTATGCTATTGAGTTCTAACTACACTGATTTATTGTGCCTGGAATGTGAGGATAGCCAAATATCCGCTAAGTTTTCTTAGCATGAAAATGACAGAAGAAGAGCCCAGCTTTAAGATAAGATCGCTAAAGTCTTAATATCGATTAGTAGTGGATATTCTGGCTTAAATATGAGAATCATTGAAAGTGACTGATGTTCATATATGCTCATATAACTGTAAACTAAACTTTCTTAGAGCAAAGTCTCACACGCCAAAGCATTAAATATCAAGTAGACCAATTGGACCGTCCTTTGGAAACCCATACATACTGAGTAACTGCGATAATATCATCAAAAAATTTAAATCATTGTAAATTACCGGCAACCACACTACAGATCAACCATATCGCAGGACACACAATTAGAGGCTGTCCTGCAGCTGAGGCTAAAAAACAAAGAAACAAATAAAAGCTTTAGTGTGGCATTGAAGGGTCGCAATTGAGGCGAATATCAAACGACAGTGAAGCACCAAGACAAATGCTATAGAAAATTGCCTCGAGTAGCGCCAGGAAACGCCAGCTGCACGGACGGACGGACGGACAGAGTGTAGGCAAGCGCAAGACAACAAGCAGCATACTGCCAGTCAACCAGGCAGGCAATAATGGCAAAGCCTTTCCCCAAAGCGGCAATAATGAAAATTCCACATATTCGAATATGCAATATTGGTGGCGGTAGCGAATGACAGCCGCAAGGATGCGGCCGCAGCAGCAGCAGAAGGAGCTGGTGTGACGAAAAAAAAGTGCTCGTAGCGGAAGAACCGCAAGGCTATGTGGACTTTATTGGAGCAACGGCGGTGGCGCAGGGGTGTGGAAAAGTAAAATGGCAAAACAATTGCCAACATTTGTTCGGCGCTATGTGAAAAATAAAATAAAAATCGCAAGAAACGGATGCGACACAACGAAAGGACATTTAAAAGTTTTATATCGCACGAGTCCGGGCAAGCAGCCGGTGGCAAGGATGTGTGAAAAACGGCATAAATACTATTTGCATGTGTAGACATGATTTGGTGAAATAAAAACCATAGCAACAAATACCGAATGCCACACAAACTAACGGTACAGCAAAGAAAGGAGTCAGCAGAGAACACAGTAAGGTGGCAAGAGTTAAGCGGCAAACAGTCAAATAAAGAGTAAAATGTTGTGGTCCACTGCGGCGAGTGTTCAAGGAAGCAATGCGCCGCTCAAGCAGGCGAAAGGAAGCGCGCGGAATAATTGCAATAAAAATAAAATAAGTAGAAATAGAAATCGAAATCGAAAAAACTGAAAAGTATCACCACAAACAATGCCATAAAAAAGCGAAAAAGACAACAACAAAAGGGAAGAAAAATGGTAAATACCGTCCATGCACCGCCAGCAAGGACATGTGGTTAGGAGTTAAATTACATAGAAACACAAATCGTTTGCTAGCTGCGATAGCCGAAGGATAAGCGCATCATCAAAGGAATGCAGTAAAAATCGGATGTAATAAAATTGGTGAAAGACACATAGTATCAATGGGTTTCAAGTGGCTTGGAATCCAGCAGCTATCATCACTTATTGGTTATCTTCCAATTTTCTAATCGTTATTTTCTTGCTTTTTGTGGGTGGCATTCTTGACAGTTTTTCGTTTGTTTTACAGACTTGGTTAGCCGTTAGGCTTGGTTGTTGATGTTATATAGACATACTATTCCGTATTTAGGTATAAAAAATTACCGGAAAATGCATAGTCTAAATTTTTTCTGCATCTTCGACATCCAGCAAAAGTGTTGAAAAAAAGCCTCCGTAAGGATGCTCAGTTTGATGAGAAATTTTTTGAAGTCGCCATTTTATGATTTTCGATATTTTTTTATTCGGCATTTGGGTCCACGTCTCACGCACTCGACTCCCTAAATAACTCAAGTTCTGATTTTTCAAATTTTACTTTTATTTTACTTTTTCCATATGCTTCTCATCATATGCATCTCTTCTTTTAACCATTTCTCGCAATAAAATTCCGGTTGAAATCAGTTAACCCTGTCTCCCAGCTATGAGAGACGCAGTTTATCAGAGCTGCAGTCTAACACCTAACCTAACCTACACTACAAATTAACCTGAATGGTGCCCCTGTAAACTATTTCTCTCGAATGCCTTCACAAACTCGGCCTTATTTTCTATATATCTGGACCCTGAAACCGCAATGTGGTAGTCTAGTTCATTTATTGACCGTGGACTCTTGGACTTCATTTCCTCGATATAACGACAAAACACATCCCATTTTCAAATAAGGCTTAGAAATATATAGATCAAGTCATCTAAAGCATTTATCTAAGGAACTCTTTATTATCTAATAGATTTTCACTAAAAATTATAAGTGTGGCCCTTATAACTTTCGCCACATATTGAAATATCAACTGAGGATTAGAATATAAGGAAATAAGTGGAAAGGAAAACTTCTAATCAACAAACTGGATGACTGGGTTATTTTATATAAGGGTTCGCTTCAGGGGAAAGGATTGAGGAATTCACATATTTACAGATAAAATTCAACATACTTTTTCCTAGACCGCGATATGCCACCTCAGTTTATATATATTTAGCGCACTGAGTCGATTCTTAAGTTATAAATAATGTAAATTTATGGATCGTCAGACAGTGAGAAAGTTTCAGTTTACTGAAGAGGTGTTTAGAAAATCAAAAACACTTCCCTGCATTTTCAACCTGAACAGCTTAAATTGGCTGCTCGAAATTAAATGGCATAGAACGGTATCTAAGAAAAGCCCGAGAATATATGAAGAAAGTGACTATAAGAACTTCGCTAGCCATCATATGATGGTTTTATGGGATATAGCGATATTAACACAATAGTTCGTCTGCTCATCCAAAGGTCGCTAGGAATTCGCTAATGGGCTAAATGGAAGACTACAAGTGAATTTTAAAAGACTGAACGACGGTTAAAGCCGTGCTTACGGCAGTCAGTTCTATGTAACCGGATCGGGCCAGGATTATACGAAAATGGGTCAATTTTTACGCCGCTACAACAAGAACAACGGTTAATCAGTCTTTCTGTAGTTAAACCACTTTGAGGAATCGAACTATTGGAGAGTGGTAACTACACCACAAAGATTAAATGTTAACGGCGAAGGCTTTGTGAGTTATTAAATTCAATATGGTGGATAAACTTAGCTTAGACAGATATGTATGTGATATAAAAAAGAGAAAAGTCGCCTGAACTGAATACAACCGCCTAACCTAATGGCAGTACAACTAGCTATATAAGAGAAGACCAATATTTAGAAAACTCATTTATGTTTAGTGAACAGATTTAAACAGATGTTAACAGATGAAAAAAAACAGTTCAAACCGGAAGTAGATTAAAGTAGTAGCCCAAATATTTGCAAAGACCGAGAGAGAGTACGAAACCAGTCAGTAAACCACGTCAATATTCTTAATTTCAGTTAATAGCTTAGCAAATACATGCAGTCGAATGTTGCAACAACAACAGCAAACATAAAAGTAACGCATAACATCTTGATTACAACGATAGATACCGGCGACAGCGGTAATGGTGTTGCCAACGGGCTAAAAACTTATGAATGCAAATATTGACAAATGTGAACTCAGCTACGAACACACACGCACACACACACACACTCAAAGTGTGCACAAATAAGCCGCTTAAGTAAAAAACATGTAAATTGGAATGAAAAATTAGTAGTTGAAAGTAGTTTGCATACTTTCATAACACTTTGCTCGTACCTTTAACCTCCCTTGCCGACATCCACGGCATAACTTGAAAGGGAGACATTGAATGACCGAACGCCGGTGGCAATCATGACAATTACAGCTGACGGTGGATGTTGTTTGTATGTGTGCCATGTGCTTTGTAGTTGCTATTTGCATACAAACAAACACTGTTGCTTTGAGCTTGCGTTGGCAACCCTATTCTACTTGAAATTCACTTCATTCTACTTCGCAATGCTAACAGCGAAGTTTTGTATGCCGGCAATGCAAACACATTCGTGATGAAGTGCAAATAAAAGTGAAATGCATGCGAAGAAGACTACGAAGATTTCGTAAATGATGAGCGGTAAGCGGTTGGTTGGGGGCGGGGGAAGGGCGGTTGAGTGGTGCGTGAATTGTGCGGTCGCACGGGCTAACCGTTATTGCTACTTTTTGACAGATGTTTACAGGGGTCGCTGTCTGGGGTTTGACTCGAACGTTTTACGCACAAACAACCTAAGTAAGGCAAAGTGTAGTGTAAAGGTAATTGCAGACATTGCAAGCAAAATAACTTTTTGGCAGATTAGTTGTTGTACAGGACTTGGACGTGGATACGGGCTCCAAATTCATTATATCGCCAGCTGTCTTTCGTTCTGATGCGAGCTAATTAGAATTCATATTATATATATCAATCATCAATACATCAATCATCAAAGCTTTCACTTGCCGGGTCTTAGAAGGAAGACCCCTTCAATCCCGCTATCTAAGGCTTCACTTCTGCCAGATGAACACAGTTCAATTTCCACACTTTTTAATACGTTGTCTTATTTCAAAAACTGAATGGATGTTGAAACCTCCGAAGTAGAACGAAGTGACTCAGTAGAGTTATGTTCATACCTATTTTCTATCCTAGAGAATTTCTCTGAAAACCTACAAAGGTGCCCAAATTTCTGCAACAGGATTAAATAGAACATTTGGAATAATATTATATCAAAATCTTTCATAAAACATAGAAGAATAAAAGGAATATATATTCTAAATCAAGGTCAAGCAAACAATGGACCTCAATATCAGCTTCAACTCAATCTAAGAGAACTCATTTATGTAAAAAGCTAGACCGCCGAATTAACAAACACTGGCCAGATTTAAACAATACTAATTCTTCTGCCAAATATCTTGGAAATTCTCATATCTCTACCCATTGAGATTTGACCAAAAATAGAAAGAACGGCGGAGTAATTAAGTGACTGCCCGAGAATTTTAGAGACTATAGAGTAGTTCTAATTTTCAAATTTACCACAAAACCTCAGGATAGACTGGAAAACAATTCGTCATGAGACCACGCCTTCCCCTGCGAGGTCCAAGAACCATATTAAACAAACTTTCTTGCACTTGACTTGAGAAAGTGATTCTGGCCGGAATAGATATCTAAATATATATATCATTCACTTCGCAGAATAATCATCACCCTCATCAAAATTAACCAGCAGGAATTTGAAGGAAATAGTTCATCGGGCTCTACATATAGATCAAGATCTCCACCAAACAGGCACCAAAGAAGTAAACATCTTGATATTCAAATAACGGATATATTGTCAAAAGTTATATTTTGCCGAGAGTGCTTACACTTACTTGGCAGAAGAAGCATCCAGCCTACCTGGTCGAGCAGGATCAGACAGGTAAAATTCTTATTGATCACTTCCACCGCTGGAATGGACATTAATGAATTTGGTCTTTGGTCTTTCTCCCCAACCTAATAACCATTTCAAATCTTTTTGATTGATTGATTGATTGATTTACAATAATTTCACTCTCGGAAAGTTTTATTGACTTTCGGAAAGTAATTTACTTGCATAGGCTGTACACAACGTACCCAAAAAAATTAGAATGTGTAAATAATAAGTGTGGAGACGATTCCCTGAAGGATGCAAATAAAAATAAATGAAGAACAAAATTTTAACCAGTCTGACCTCCAGCGATAATGTAGAAATATGTTGCAGCTAAAGGAAATTGTGAACTAAAGTTAAATAAAAATAAATAAAAAGAGAAATATTTGCGAAAACATGCATTCAGTTAATTCAGCTAAGAAAGATCTACTATTTAATGAATATCAAAGGAAATAAAAATATATATATTGTATATTGCGTCTTATAAACCATAGCACATTATTAGCAATGTCATATATATCGCCAAGAACGCCATGATATGCAAGACAAGGCAACAAACAAATAAATCAACAAAATCAATGTGGCAAAGGAGCGAAAGAGAGCGTTTCAATGAGTGGAGGCTGACTCCATGCTATACGCGCGTAAGTGCTATGGATTGACTTGGCCCTACATTGCCACATCGTTAAACAAATAAGCAGCAATAAAAATTGCAAAGTGAAATGCGTTGATATAGTGCAAAACAAATGGAAAAGAAAACATGTAAAAATAAATAAAAAGCCAAACGAGAAAAGCAAATTGGCGGCAGCTTACAAAAAATTGGCGAGATTATCTGTTGTCGGAGCTGAAATTGGAGCGCTTGGACGCTATTAAGCAACAGTGCTGGCATGAATGCAAAATATGTTGTGGCACAGTGTGTTAAATTATGAAAAAGCAGTGGAACAATTTATTTATCGTAAATTTTCCACAATAAATCTCTCCTTTTCTCTACATTTTTCTTGCCCCTCTCTGAATACAAAAGGCTTTAGTAAACCAGTCAGTGCCTTTCAGAAGAGAAAAACCTTCCAATCGCACGATCTTACTAAAATCATACAACTAGATATATATTTGCGACATAATCCCGACGACTCCACAACATTTTTACAAATTATTTTCCCAATAATTTTTCAAAAAACAAATTCTTGCGCTGGGAGATCACTTTTAAAGAAAAACCCAAGACACATTAAAATTACGCTAATATTTCATGGATGCAAGTCTCTCACTCAGTTCTAAGTACTCACAAAGCTCTGTGTAACAAAATTTCACTTGATGACGTTTCTTCTTCTTCTTCTTGATTGGCTCTCCAGTGGATTTCGAAACGGTCAACCTTAGCCCACGATTTCTTCATTTAAAAGTTGGTCTCTTTTCTCAATTTCAAGTGAAGGGTATGTGGTTCTCCTGTTGGCCTTTTCAAATTTGAAAGCACCTTGATCTGTCACAACCACTAAGTGCTGCTTTAAGCACTTACTTATTGAGAAGATATAGATAGATAGATAGATAGATAGATTGAAGGTATAGGTTAATAAAATCTGTAAAATTAATATTTTTGTTTAATAAAAGCTCCTCACTGGTTAACGTAAAAATCTCATAAATATTTCGTAACATCTTTTTCTGGAGCCACCCAAGATTCGTCTCATTAATTTTGACAGTCTTTCGGATTTTTTTAACGTCATTAATAAAATTGACCATTATTGTAACTGTTCCGGAAGAGAATTTCCCTGCTTCAGCATCGCTTGATGGACAATTGTCGAAAACTTCTTACTCAATAGAGTCTTAAGTAGCTCCTCTCTTACATGGTGAGTTCAATTTTCTCTTATTGATTGATCTAAAGATCGGAAATTAATTAAATCATTAGTTAAACCAAATTAGTTAAACGTCATACCCGTGATCAATTAGTTGATGTTTTTGTAGCGACAGAAATTGTTCCCCAAATAATTTTGAGGAATGTTGACGAGTTGACAGTTCTTTGTCGAATATGTATTCGCATCCGTTCCCGTTACGTAAACCCGACTGTCGTGAGGGATATCAATCAATATGATAGACTGATCGAGGAAGGTGATAATAGAAGATATGGTGACGCATCTAGTTTTGGCACATTATATGTTAAGTGTGACCAAAGAATTTTACGAAAAGTTTATTGCCGCTAGTATATATATATATATATGTATATTATTACTAGATATACATATATTCAAGTTCTAATATTCTAAACTATATCATCGACGTCAAATCATGGCATCAGAGCAATATCGTGACTATCTCGGTTTTACTCAGTATTTTAGTCTAGAATTTTGAGTCACCTCTGGGTACTCAAACCGACAGAGCGCCAAAATAGCGAAGCTGTAGTGATAACACTCCTTTCCCTCGTCCTTTTTTTGTAAGGTCAATTAGGGAGCAAAGTCAAGTACTGTAAATTTAGGCTTCTTTTGATAAGAGCAAAGCGCAGCTCTTTAACTTAAGAAGCCACAAAAGTCCGCCCACTCATCGAAGCATGGCAGCGGCCGGAGTAGTCGGATGTCACTGTGCAATCACACAGTTTAACTGACGACGCATAACGGTCGTTAGCTGAAATTGTTACTTGTACGTATGTATGTGGTATTTATATATTTTTGCGCAGCGCCGGTAATCACTTGATGTTTGCAGATGAAATGAGTTGCATTTTTGTAATATTTTCGGAATATTATTTTTCCGACTTCTTTTCACTTGTTGCTTGTTTGTGTGCGTGTATGTATGTAATTGGAAAGGAAAAAATCGTTTGGCCCCTGCTGTGCGTCGACGTAAATAGTTTGGTCTCCTTGACAAACAATCGAAACAATTAGAATTAAATAGACCGCTGGGAGTGATTCAGCACAGCAGCAGCGCTGAGCTTTGTATACATTTGTGTATGTGTCAGTGTGTGCATGTGTCTGTAGTGATGAGTGAAATATTGCAGCGGATGTTGAAATATAAGGAAGCAGTAAATAATTGTTGTTGTTGCCAGTGGTGAATTTTGCAATTTGCCGGAGAGGAAGCTGTGCGGATTTATGAGTGGTCATTGTATTGACATTCGGCGGTCAATTGGGAAATAAGTGGAAAATATTGACATTTCAAAAGCACATTATTCAAATCAATGCATTTTATTCTAATTTGATTCATTCATTTTGTCTTTTTTTCTTCATTTCATTCACTTCACTCCATTTCCATTCACTTCGCTTCATTTTCTTCATACGAAAAGTTCATTGAAAAAACAAATTGATTTTTCTATATATCTATAATATATATATATCATATACATATCTTTCTCTCTATATATATGTAGGTTTATAAACTTTTATAGGTGTATCTACCGCACCTTGGAGCGGTTCGATTAGCCTTAATAGCCCCTGAAAATCTATTAAACCCAAACTTCAAGCGTGTTAGTTGCTACTCGGTGCACTTCGGGCCAACTCGATGTTAGGCAGATATAACACCAACAACTACATCTACAAAAGTTTCAAGAGAGCTGCAAAAAGGTTTATGGTTGAGAATGGTCTTAAATAGTACTCATACACATCTCTTTGCCGTGGATAAGTGGTTGGAATGCTGGTTTCAACCCACAAAGGTCTCGGATTCAAATTTAAATTATAGCATTTCTTTGCTAATGGCAGTCATTCCCCAGGTTAGGCTAGGTCCTGTGATTGATTCCTAAGCTAGGATAGACAGTTCACACTTGAACTAGTGACAGTCATTTGTGAAGCCAAGGAAACTCTGATAGTTAGAACCCTTGTATAGACAAAACCCCTTAAACTTAACACAAATCTACTTAGACGTTTTATTTCTATTCCCGCTAGCTCACCTGGGCATCTGAAGGCGTGTGATCTGAGCTGTTTCAGCCTTGATGCCGTCACCTCCAACAAGATAAGAAAAGTTTTCTTTTAAAGCACTTTTGCTATTTCTTCATAACCAAATTATGATACCATAACCAAATTATGAATGCTACGGATTAAATTTTACTTACATGATTTTCAATTTCGCATAAGTCATCCTACAAGCTCCAGCTTCGATATTATTGCCTTTTAGTTGGTTTTACATAAACCTGCTTACTGTGTTCCTTGGTTTCATTTAGGAAATACTCAATACTTATTTATGAATATCTTTGCTAGCCGAATTTGACTTCTCACTTCTGATTCGACTAACTTTTAAATAATGGATCCATGCCAAACTTTCATCACATCATCAATTTCACCTCATATCTTCATTATCTTAAACTATTATGTTAGGTAAATACACAATATATAACTTATTTAAATATTCATGCATTTATTCATAAAGCATTTACTCTTTTTATCGAATCGAAACCAAATTCCAAATTGATGAATTTTTTCCCAATACATTTTTGATCGTAAATAATTTGACAATTTGTCAACTGCACTCTCGGACCACAAATCAAAAACACACTCTGAGACAAAATCGCGCTCCGCTGCCCATACCAAGCTCGCTTTTGTGCCTCCGCTCAGGGCGCCGACAGGAAGTCCAAAACGCACTGACCAATTTTTACGCTACACCAAGTTGGCTCATTGTGAGAAAAATGTGCATAAATACAATAAATGACTGACTAATTTATCGACACGGAAATATTTATCGAGTTAAACAAGCAGTCATCTGTAGAGAGTGTGAGAGCAAGGCGAGAGACGGAGATGGGCTGAGAGAAAGAATAATAGTGTATGGTATATGGCTAGTGTTGATAATACCGATCCCAAAAATTTTGGTGTTTTTCATGCCTCGGCACTTCGCTTTTACAACTTCAATTCGGAATTTTCGCTCTTTACTTTGTTTACTTTTTTTCTTCGAGTTTTTTTAAATAATGGGTAAAGGAGAGGTACTAAAAACATTTGATGAAAGAGTTCGGAAATGTTATTAAAAAGACACCAATAAATTTGCGATAACGAATTGTTTTCGAATATCTTAACTACAAAATGTAATTACGAATACCGAATATTTTCGGGATGAATAGTTTAAAATCCCGAAATTTCGTGAATCCGTAAAAATGTTTTTTTATACCTAAACAACAATATGCTGCGATGAAAATCGATCATTTTTTATAATCCCGAAATTTCGGGATTCTCTTGGGCAATCTAAATTAAATGTGCTCATCCTTCCACAAGAAAAACTTCTTTTATTTTCTACTTTTTTTGAGATATTTATTATTTTCGCGCGAACTGACGTATAATTTCATGATTTCATTGGCGAATAATCACTTTTATTTATTGCAAATGAATTATGACAATTCAATTCCGACTGCAGGAAGGATGAAACCAAAAAATGTTAAATTGAAGCTTATATAGTTTGTATGCATATATTTAAAAAGCCTAACAAACAATTGCTGGCCAATAAAATCCAGACTTTCAAAAAATAAACGGTTCAAAAATGAACAAAATGCAACGCTGCAGCATCAAGAACGAAATAAATAAGTAGTATATATAGGAGTGAGTTTTTTCATTAACACCAAACTTTGTTTCTTGTTTTACTCATCTTTCAATGTGACGGTTATTCTCATATTATATATGAAAAATTTTAAGCGCATCTTTTGGAATCTTCATCGAAACATTTTTAGTTATAGAGTATCAAATCTTGTTACTCGTTTACGACTCTCTTATTAATTGAGAGAGAACATTGATTAGGAGGCATCAAGCAATCTCACTTAAGCCCTCAAGAAACTTTTTGTAATCTCCAATTTCCTGCGCCCAATGCTGAGTAATGTTTCAGGGGAGTAAAAGGAATTCTTTGGCATTATCGTGTTTCTTAGCAATATAAGAAAATATCGAAAACGATATGAGATTAACACAAATAAATCCAAGAAGAGAATTCTGATTCTCACCAGTGTTCTCTTCATGTTACACGAAGTATATATATTCGTCCAGTGAGAATTCGTGACAGAAACATTTTTTAGGTCCTATAGCACATACGAGAAATTTAACTCATTAAGACGGGGAGCTTCAACTGGGCTCAAATAAAAACACGAATCGGATCCTAGTTGAGCCTTAAGCTCCACTGTAGACTAATTTCAAATTGACATTTCCTTAAAACCTTACTTCAAGGACTCACAACTTTTAACGGGCCCACGCATTGTAACATTTTCAACACCGAAGAATAAAGTATTCAGAAAAGAGCAAAATCAACATTTTTGACATTTGTTGTTGTGCAGCGCAGTGTATGCCGTTATTCGTGGGTGCATAAAAAACGTTGTGGCAAAGCAAATCAACTAGAAATGCACCCCTGGTGTGAAAAAGCGGTCCGACAAATGGTCGAAGCTGTAAGAAAAAACCTTTGCAATATCGAAAAAGAAATGAATTTTAATAAAAGTAAATAAAAAGAAAAATCCATCGGCGGAAGTATTGCCAGCCGCCGCAGAAAAACTACAACCTACCAATAAAATATTGGCGTTGCGGCAATAAAACATCACAGGCGATTAATTTCATGAACTGGCAAGTGAAATCACAAATAGATTTATGGTATGTAAAATACATTTATACACAAACTCAAATGCAAATAGTATATTTTTTATGCTGAGAAGTACAAAAGTTAGCATATATGAGAAAAAAACGACGAGGCAACCTCCGAAAAAGTGCGCGTATATGTATATCTGTATTGAGTATCAATTCAGCGGTATCCCAAAGAAATAGTCTACCGGTTGAACTGCGGAGGTCTACTAAACATCTTTCGCATGCACTAGAACATCCACATTTATAACGGCAATAAATCCAATAGAAAAAGACTTGCTGGCTGCACATCACACAAATAGCCCTGAGATCCATTAATATGTCTCAAGGTTATCGAGAGCTGTTTTATCACATTTTGAGTAAGTTTCAACGGATCTTGCTTCTTGAAATGGTTTTAATAATTTCATAAAGAGAAACGATGCATAAAACTTTACTACGACGAGTTACCCAGTACTCTTGATCATTCCATTAATGAACTTAAGAGAATTATGAAGACTACCTTTTAATAGAGAGGCGTATATAACGAGCGCGAACAGAGCGAAGATATCGTCCCGGTAGTTCTCAATCTGGCTAAGGTTTCAGACATCATCAGCCATAAAACCCTCATTAGCGGGGCTTCTCTGGTGATCTATTCGCTTTATTTGGAAGTACGGTTTCAACAGGTCGACCAGTACGCTCTGCGAAGAAACGCTTTGAGTGTTAGATAGGAGTGAGGAAACGAGCGATTTAAATGACTTTGGACCAAAGTGATAGGCGTATTGGATGAGTGAGTTTAAGGCTATATGAAAGCGGAAAAGAAAATAGTATCTCCCGGTTTGAAGAGAGATGTTTACTAAAAGCAGGAAATCTTTTACAAATCAATACAGTTTTATGAGATGTAGATGATGAGTGAATACAGTATCTGTTGTAACTAAAATACACTGACTTTTAGTCACATTAGGTTTGAAGGTTCTCTTTTATGGAGGATTTAATACGACTGTTAGTAGGCACTCATCCGAATTTAAAGTTTGGACAAAGCTGATATCGAAATCTCTACTCAAATATGTATGAAATAAGATTTCATGCTCGAGGACCTAAACGACCGCAGAATTTCAGTGCAATGAGTTTTTAACCATAGTACCAGAGCAAGTGGAATTGCAAAAAGGGTGTGTTCTTATGATTAATTGCTGGATGGAAAACCCGCATTTTGAAATAGGCATTCTACATATTACAATTACTAAGATTGGGTGGGTGTTTTAAAGCTTGCAAAACCTCTACTAGCAGCTCTATATATATACTCGAGGCCACACTTAGAACAAATTAGATCATTTGAATATCTTCATGAACTCTCTTCTAGTCTCACTAGTTATATCGGTGGTGTAAAACCGCCAAAAATGGCTAATTGTTACATGAGCGGCCTCGAGCTCGAGCAGCCTCGTCAAACCCGCGTAATTATTGTATTGTGGATACTGTTCCAAGCAAAATTGCTGCGTTTCCAGATTTGTCATTTATAAACTAAGTATGAGGTCACTGGTCACTGATATGCCAATCCTTTGCAGGCGCTCTGAAACGCGTCCATGAAACAGCGCTATACTTTTGATCCAATCTCTCCCAGACAACACGGTATTTGTACATGACATTACATAAAGTCGTTGACAACCTTTGATTTTGATTTCAAAAAACTGGGAAGTATTCGTCGAGCCACTACAGCAACAGCAACAACTCAAACGTGCTACCGTTCGTTCCGTTAGTTGGTTTAACAGGTACGGGGGCCAAATTTGGTGCCGGTCAAGAGCTATCATCTCAACAGCATTCCATAAAATTACTATCTGGGGAATGTTTTATGCTACAACATGCACTAACAGCAACAAAAACTAAATTGCTTTTCTATAATACGAGGCAATGCTTAACGGTAAACTCGTTGCGGTTTCACAGTACCACTTGAGCTTGTGGAGTGAAGATCTGCCGCAAGTCCCATGAAAACATCAGCGCTCTGTTTGAGTTATTCAGCATTATCATCTGCTGGCAATGAAACTCTACAATTATGATATAACAACAACAATCAGTCAATAAATCCCACATCGGTAATTGGTAAATAAAGAAAAGTCGAACGAACTTCTAGTTCAACATCACTTTCGATAAGATAAAAATCAATGATGAATCGTACGACAATAATACAGTTATCACACATATATACATGCAATTGCAATAACCATAAAATAAAATAGTGCAAAAAAGTGCGTTGCGAATCTTCAATCTTATTCTCAGCACTCGATTGCCACTCGTCTATTAGTTAGCAATTACAATTGCAATTGTGATGTGCAAAATTCGATGTGTGCAGAATTGTTTGTAGACCCCAAGGCCCACCATAGGCAGGCCGCAATGTTGCGCATACTCATTGGCTTGGCCCTTGTCGGCGCTGTGACAGGCGAGGAGACGCAAGTGGAGTGTAAGTTTGTGCGGGGAAGAAGTGCAGAAATGTAAATATTCTCAAGTGTTTCTTCATCTGTTTCATATGATGTGTTGCATGCACAGATCCATATTGCTTTCGCTTCACCTGGATCGGACCCTATCAAGATAAGAAGCATATTGGCGGTTTGACTTGTCAGCACTTGCGTGAGGACTTCAAAAATGTGCCATGTCGACGGCCGCTAGTGGCAACAGGTGAGTGCGATAGTTGCTGTAAAATTGTTGTTGTTGTTGTTGCTGTAGCAATAGAGAACATTCCAAGCCTAATTGCGAGGAATGCTGTCGTCGAGTCGGCAGTTCCGAGTAAACGCGAATACCGTTGTTGTTGTTGTTGTAGTTGTTAATTATTTTCTTTTTTTCCATTTTATGACAAGTGCAGATAATGATGCCATACCGGACACCATCGATTTGTGGCGTCATCATCACAAACAGCCGAACACCATCGGTTGCCCCATGATGCCGGGTGAGACGTGCGTCAAATACACCTACACATACAATAAGGGAGGTGAGTTTATGCCATTTTATATATATGTATGTTATGCATGTGTCTACACTCAGTGCAACTCTGTTTGGGTTAATTTTTAGTGCAAAACATCACTTATATGTGCGCAAAAGTGAATGCCACCAGCGGTTGCTATCGTCAGAGGTACATTACCGGCTTGGATGTTGAAGTATGTGTCTGTGATTCGCAGCTGGGCCACATGCCATGCAATCGCGCAGCGTATTCATTGCGGAATTTACTCGGCAATTTAAACGGCATTTTTTGGCTGCTACTAGGCGGCCTTTTGAGCGTTTGGCTTTAATTAGGTGGCAGCATTGCAAATAATTTAAATACACTAAGCACTAAGATTAGCTCAAATAAGTAGGGTTAGCGTAAGTACGCACGGAATTATACATTACATACACTCGCAAATTGCACAAATTCAGGGTACATTGATTATTTCGAGATAAAAATGTTGGAATCAAGTATAAGTCGGTATACATGGTTTGGCGTAGTTGTGGACCGACTGCGCACATTTTTGGTTTCAATGAAGCTCGAGTTATTCGCAATCATTTGTGTACTTAATTTGCTTATAGTATCGCTCTTTTTCTGAGATATTCACTTAGAGTCAAGTGGTGAGCCGAAAATCAGTAAACTCATTATATGAGGGCTAGTGCAAGATATTGGTGAATTTGAACTATTGTTGGTAGCAAATGATATTATACAAAGTCAGACATTCTCACCGAATTTCATTCAGACATATCTCCTATTTACCGATATATACGGTATTAAGTCAATCGGAATGAGAAAAGTCACTTAATTTGATATATGGGAACTATGGGAAAATATGGACCGATATCTTCCATTTTTGGTAACAAATGGCATTTTATGAAGGCAAACATTCTCACCAAATTTCATTCGAATATCTTTCATCTTCACTGATATATACGGTATTAAGTCAATCGGAATGAGAAAAGTCACTTAATTTGATATATGGGAACTATGGGGAAAAAAACAACCAATACGACTCATTTTTGGTACGAAACTGTAGGGAGCTAAGCAAAGCATAGTCAACAAATTTGGATAAAATAACTCACATACCAACCGCTATATTATATATAAAGGGTATAAAGTCAAGCAGAGAGGCAGAAGTCTTTATATTGGGTATACACCGAGGTACACCCCGATTTCGCTCATTTTCAGTAAAAGACTAAATTATGCTAAGAACATTTTGTGCCGATATATTACATATATTTAGCGTTATTTACGATATGAAGTCAACCAACAACCAGGCAAGATGCGCCCTTTTAATGCGCTATTTGGTTTATGGGAACTAGGGGAAAGGATATGTAAATTTCATCAAATTTCAGTACAGGAACACATATGCTAAAAGTGATATTTCCATCTAGTATTGTAAAGGCCTCTCAGATATCTAACGTTATATGCGACATAAAGTGAACCGGGAAGCGGATGTTTATTTTATTCGATATATGGAGGGTGTGAGAAGTATGTACCGCTCTAATTAATTTTTGAGGCCGCGTCACATATGGTTGAACAAAATATTATCACTTAATATTCTTACGATATCTAAAATTTTATCGATATTTACGATATAAGGTTATTTGGAGCGATGGAAATCCACATATTCGTTATATGGGACCGGGGGTATATGTCAAATTCTCACATTTTCATTACCAACCTTCGGAATGTTAAGCCAAAAAATCGCAAGCAATTTTGTTACGATATCACATTACCGATATTTACGGTATAAAGTCAACCGGAAGGGCGGAGTTTCTCATATTCAGTACATTTTTGCGAGGGGAAGATATGGAGCGATTTCGCCAATTTTCTCTTTTATGTTGCCACTTACCAGAGGAGTTGTTCGCAATTAAAATTTCTTTAATTTTTATTTAATTTTATTTATTACAATAATAAAATGCGCGCCGCTCAATCTGCGTCCTGCTCATTATCGTCATCATCTGTGGGCTTTTTCAAGCTGCCAAACACCTTCGCCGGTATGGCTTGTTGTTCGATGCGCAAGCGCTTCGCTAAAATAACATTCTCCTCATTGGCGCCACGCTTTTGTGTGCCATTTGCGCCGCCGTCAGCCTCCTCATCATCGTCGTCGTCCTCGTCTTCATCGCTGTCGCCAATATCGATTTCATCCGGATTGACCACCTTGTCTTTGGCGTTGCCACCTTGCGTCTCGCCGCGCACAAACATAATATTGCCGCCAGTTTGCGGCTTAAGCGTTTGTTGTTGGCGTGCCTGTTGCTCTGCCGCTGCCTTAGCCTCCAGCAGGCGCATAGCATCGCCGCCGGCTTCGGCATTGGCGCCACCAACAGCTGGTTGATTGAGAAACTGTGCGGCCATCATGTTCACCTGTGTGTTGTAGGTGGCCTGCACGGAGCGCTTGATGCGCAACATTTCGCGCATGGTGTCCTCATTGCCGTGACGCACCTCAAACTCTTTCCACGTTTGCCAAAAGTCGGCTGTTATGCGCGGATCACATACCTGCGGGTGGGTGGGGAATGGAAATGATTTATTTTATTAAACCAAAATGGATTGCAATAAAATTTTCGCATGCACGCACCTGTGAGCAATGCGCATAAATGGCGCGCGCGCGATCAATCTCGCCCAGCTTCGTTTCCATTTCAGCAAAGCGCACACACATCGGACGCATATTCTCCTCGGGCAATGCCTCGATGGCCTTCTCGTATATTTCACGCGTACGCGGCAGCCCATAGATCTCGGCGGCTTTCTTTATGAATATATTGTACATGTCAAACATTTCTTCGGGCTTGACAGCACTGGTAGCGCGATCATAGACGGCCATAGCATGACGCGCCAAACCGTGTTGCTCCTCCAACTTGGCATACAACAGATAGAAGTACTTGGCATGCTCGGGCGGACAATTCTCCAGGCACTGTTCGAAAAGGTCGCGTGCACGCTCCAATTTTGTGCCACTATAACGCTTGAGAAACTTTGTCAAATAAGCATTCCATATGTCATATACATTTGGCCATTTAAAGAGCGCAATGCCCTTTTCATAGGCGCGAAAAGCTTCCTCAAAGTAGTTGTGCTCCTCCAGGAAGAGTCCGTAGTTGATGATAATCTGCGGTGTGCAGATTTTCAAGTCGATTATGCGATCATAGACCGCTTTGCAGGTTTTGAAAGTGCCAAATGATTCCTCCAAATCGGCGTACATGGACCAGACTTTCAGCGAGCGATATAAACGCATTTGCACCGGCTCGGTATCGTCATGATAGGCCACTTTACGCTTCGGCATTGCTGTGGCTTTTTGCATCAAACGTAGAGCGTCCTCAAAGTTCTCCTGTCTAACAGCCAACACAAAAAATTTATAACACTTTTCTATTTTTGCAAATTATTTACTATTTAAAACACACCTGATCTCCATTTCTGCCCATTCGCACCAAACCGCCGCTAGATCTTCCACTTTCACATACTCCACCTCAGTGCCACGCTCGAAGACCACACGTGCATCCTCTACTTGATTGTTGGTTTCGTAAAATTTTGCAAATGCAACCCATAATGTATGCAGTTTGCCCGCTGCCAACTTTGGCTGCACCGTCTGCACGGCTTCGGTATATGTGGTGATAATTTCGTGTGGCTTGCCTTCGTAGAGCTTTACGCGCTTGTGCCACTCATGTACATTATGTGGATTCTGACGCAGTAGCACACTATTTAATAGCAGCAAACGACGCTCCATAAGATATTCGAAGCGTGCCAAACGCAATTCGACATCAATATCGTCGTCTTCGGTCGCATGTGGATCTTTGGCCACCATTTCCATGCGCTTATTCAAAGACACCTCCTCGAACTGAGCATACTCGTCGAAAACTTGCGTGAAATCGCGCACTGTGGTCACTGTCTGTATTGCTTCCTCATAAATATCGCGTGCGCGATCAAAGAGACCCGAGCGCACATAATAATCAGCCAAAGAGTTCCAGAGATGACCGAGCTGATCAGTATAACTAAATTCAAAAAAAAAGCGTAATAAATATACAAATAATAATAATATTTAAATATACCAACCGCCTTAGTCCGCTGCGTATAATAGCGTCTGCATTTAACGAATGCACCTTGTGTGGATTTTTCGAAATCAAATCGCACAGCTCATTCCACAATTGATGATTGGATTTACCATGCTTCGATATGAAATGCTCATTATCCACCACTGATGCCAGTTGTTGTGCTGCTTCATCTAAATGTTCCACATCAATTAAATACTCTATATACTCTTCTGCATCCTCCGGAAACAGTTTCAGATAACGCCGGTAGATGCGTAATGCTGTTTCTGGTATATCGAAACGGCGCACAAATTTCAAATAAAGCGGCCAAATGCGATGATGCTGCGTTATGGGCAATGCACGTAAGGCGCGATCAAACACGTGCCTTGTACGTGTAATGCGACATTGTGCCGTCATAAAAACACCATAATCCATCCAAATGCGCGGCATCTTGTGCATAAATACCAGTGCTCTTTCGAAAGTATTATTCACTTCATCATACATGGCATCATTGAGTGGACGTCCACGCACCTGCTTACGCCGTGTACGTAAATAGTTATACCAAATTTTGTAGCTGCCTGGCAGCTCTTTGAGCGCACGTTCATATACAATGTTCACGCCACAACTGGGCGCCTTGGACTTATGTTCAATGTAGCGCAGCCAATGTTTCACTGAGTACGCATTGCGCAAAATCTCCTCCTCATACGGCACATCTTCTTCAGGCTGTGAAGACAAAGTTTCACGTTTATTAGTAGAAGTTTGGCGGTAATAGAGGCCAATTAAAATTGCAGCAATCACGACCTACAGTGTTTGGTATACTTACAAAATCGATATCCACCGTAATTAGCGGCTTATCAATGCGAGTCATATCTGTATTTAAACGTATTTTTTAAACATAAATAATTCTTTTTTTAACAAATATAAAACGAACGTATAAAATGCGATAAAAATTACAAGGAATGCTTATTTGCTCGATCAGCTGTTGCGGCTAATTGTCAAACAACGAAAAAGTGTTGGAAAATGTTAAATATATGAGGTTGATAAGAATTGTTTTTATTTATAAAAATATTACAAAAAATACTAATAAGAGCAAAATTCTGATAAATATTAAACTGAGTAATAGGTTTTATAAGTTGTATAAAGTGTAACAATATTAAAATATTAAGAATTAAGCAAATTCGTATAATTTCGAATTTAGATCCACTATATTTATTTTAAATATACTATAGATGTAATGATGTAAATGATTCCTGGCGATAATTATCTAATTTGAGCAGCTCATAAGTTAAAATAAGGAAATATTTTGACAAGTGTAACTGTAAAACTCTGAGAGAAATTCAAATTATACCCGATTCAGTCTTAGAAATTTGCGGTGTGTCACAAACGGTTCTTCTTTCCTTTAGGATATAGCACGGTAAGCATTATTAAACCATTTAAGCAAATTGTATATATTTAAATTTAGTTGCTTAATTTATATTCCATAAATTTAAATTATTACTATATCAATACTGAAATCCAATTGTCTTTACTTTAGCCAGCTTAAACGTCTTTGACACAGCCGTTGTTTCAAACACCGGGTGTGCCAGGTAAACAAATTAATTACAAAAAACACATTTATTCGTAGATAGCAACTTATTGAATATTGAATATTAGAATTAGAATTAATTCCGGAAACAGTTTGACTAAAATTTTATAAGTTTTACAGTTAAATATAGCTTAAGTAAATTAGTAAAAGTATTTTTTAAATACTAAATACACAAAACAACCTTGCTTTGCTCACTGAGTTGCCGTTCTTGTTATAAAAATCCAAATAAATACGCAACCCTAGTACATTTTCTGCTTTTGCTTTGTTGAGCAGTTTCCTACAGATTTTTGACGTGCCCGGTTGGAGCCAGGTTGGGGGTTCAATTTCGTACGCCGCTTAGGACATAGAAAAACCAATAAAGCTTAAACCAGTTTGAGTAAATAAAATCTAACAAAGCGCATATGCACTGTGTGACTAATATTATATATAATTTAAAACAATTATTTAAGCAACAGTGTAAAATTTTTAAAGAATGAGTGAAGTGTGTTTTAAACTTAAAAGTCTAATATTAAGCTAAACATTAGCAGTTAATAAATGTATAGGTGTGCTACAGATCACTGTTTTATTTAGGCGAATAATATAAAACTATCAGAAGCACTTGATATTGCATTAAAAGCAAAGTGTAGCATAATTAAATATCAAAGCTAGTTGACGCGTTCGTCAAGCTTGCGCCGCAGTCGTTGTCATGCCCTTATCGCTGTTTTTCATGTACTTGGGTAGAGTTTTAAAGTCCACTGCTTTCATTTGTTTATTCTTATTAAATTTTTTGAACAAATTAAACGAGAACAAAACAGATTTGTGTACGGTATCTGGATCCAAAAAAAAAATTGGCAACTAACCCCAACAAAGGATGCGCTTTCTCCAAGCAGTTCGTTTGCTTTTTTTCTTGTTGCTGTAGCTGCATTTACATGAGTATGTGTTGATTTTTGACGTTTCAAACCAAAGCAAACAATCACTCATGTTTATTTCAACTTTTCCCCGTACTCAACCTTTGGCATTTATTCTTTTTTTTTGGTTTTTTAATTAATTCGTTACGCTTTATTGCCGAATTTTAATGCTTTAACTTCCTCAATTATGTGCAGTGTGTTAAAAAAGTATAAAAATGTAAATGTATTAGTAAGAAAGCATTAGTTGTCAAATATGATGTAAATGTGTTTAGTGTTCTATCAATAATCTAATCATTCAGTGTGAACTTAAATCCACCTCTTTCAGTTATCAACTTCAACGCAGTGTAGAATGTGAATTTCCATAAAAAAAAATGCTATGAAAATCATCAATTGTCTTAAAATAAAGAAATAACAAAGTAATCACAAACATCAATTGGAAATTTATTTAATTGTCTACTTACTTTTGCAGTAACTTATTGTGTTGAAAATAGTGCAATAAATAAAATAAAGCAGTTTCAAACTACAAACGGACTACATCAGCAAGGTGTGTATGCTTTTTATTACAATTATAGTTATTAATATTATACATTGTTTTATTTATTATTTGTTTTAATAAGATTTGTAAAGCATTTTAAGTAATCCACTTAACATAAAAAGAAACAAAAACTGTTATTTTTTTACGTTATTTTTTATTTAAATTTGACTTGATTTGAAAATTTTATTTTTTTTTAATAAAATTTGTAAGACTTTAAGTAATCTACATAACATATTTGACAATTATAAAAAAGTATTATTTTTATTTCAATTTGTACTTTTTATTTAAAAAAGTACGATGTAAACAACAAAATTATGTATCTTTTAACATACCACATATTTCTATTTAAAATATATTTTTTTTCATTATTTAAATTATTTTTTTTTTGAAAATAACAAATTAATAATTTTAATATTGCTCTTAAAACTAAATAAGAAATAAAAATTAATGTTGGCAATATTTAAGTCTTTTCACTAATAAAAAAACAAAAATAATTTAGAAACTGACGAAATTTTTAAAGAAGTCTGCTTCAAAGTCAATTTCTTGAAAAATGTATAAATAATTCGAAAATATCACGCTCTTACATAATTATATACCTAATTATATGTAAATTACTTATTTTTATAATAAATAATAATAATTATAATAAATAAATAATAGTAATCCACTATTAACGGTTTGGCATTAACTTTTTTGGAAGATTTATTCAAAAAAAAACATTTAATGGCAACCATTTTAATAATTTGGATGCCACAGCAATTTCTCTTAACGTAGTTCTGCTCTCGTTTTCTCTCTATTTCATACACACGCACTCTCTTAAGTCAATCCGATGTTTGCCAATTAGTTGTCCTTTCCGTTGAGTGGCGCCTTCATGATACTCACCTATATTAAACCATCTTTCATTGTATTGCCTGAGGTTAGGTGCATGTGTTTGTCCGTTGCAGGGTTACCTGCATCATTTGTTAAGTACTCGCTTATCTTCCTACCTACCTAATGAGTATAGACAACATTTGCTGCTGACTCAATTATCTTTCGTATTCGAATTTTGGTAATTTTATGTTATTGAGATGTGAAAAGACTAGCTACAACATTCTAATGGGATTCCTTTAACCCTCCTGGTACTTAAAATTTTAGCATAATAGGCCGTTATGTAAAGTTCTTTAATATAGGTTGTAATAGTTAACATATATATTCATATAACATATTTAAGCCTGTCTAGACACTATAAACACTTGTGGCAGAAATGGCAGGAGGGCATAACTTAGATAACTATAGAGGGATAATATAGGGGATAACTTAGACTTAAAAAGCAAGTCATTAAGAAATTTTTATTTTGAAAATAATATACTTAAGGCCGGCGTCTCTTGTAAGTGTATATTATATCTTAAGTTTACGAAAATAATTACGACATTAACGTCAACATTTTCACGCTTCTTACGTAGTAAACGTGATGAATCGTATATTGAGTGATCATTGACTTTGTTGTTGCCTTGTCCAAATAATATTGAGAAATACTGCCGAGCTGACGGTTCCTCGTTATATAGAAATCCGCGTCCGTTACGTAGACCCGACTGATTATTATTGATGGATCTCATTTATGAAAAATTTTTTTTCTATATATTTAGGAAAAATTTAACTCTGAAACAAGCTTATAACTGTACTTATGTGATTGTCACTTCAATATTTGTAAAAACATATAAAAATATTTGACTTATCTTTCAATAATAGTAAATTCTTCTTAATTCTTACAAACTTTTTTTCACTGTATTTTTAATTTTTGAATTAACACAGTCATAGTTGGCTCCAACCATTCTGCATAATTTCTCTCTTTAATATATTCACATGACTCTTGCATGTTTCTGCTCTCTGTATTCCTCCATATTTGTTCCCTTAAAAGGATTGAATATGCGCGAAATTATTGTATGTAGTCAAAAAACGAGTTGCCACCATTGTCGTGGTCAATACTACATAATGGAGACTGGTTTTATACGAGTATATGTATATATACAGCTATTCGTGGAACAAGAAACTTGTTGTCCTCGCCAGGTTTTTTTTGTTTTTATGTTGGTGCTAGCGAGTAGCTTGTGGCACGGTGGGAAGAAATGACAAACATATGATTAGACAAAGAACTTAACAATGTAAACATCATGAAAAATTGAATTAATAAAATAAGTATTTTTATAAAAAGATATATTGAAAAACCGGCAATCATATACTCAGCTCGGGTTAAACTACAATATGGTACTACCACGATTTTAGGTGTGTGGCTTTGGTAAAAAGTATTAAGCAGCCTAATTGTAGGCTACGTTTTATTATAATTATCGCCAAACGCGGAAATTTTTTCATTCGCAGTCGCAGTTATTTTGTTCACACGTAGTCACTGTCGTCCAAATCTTGAATGGCTAAGCGGCAACAACAACACACACACACACACATGCCCGATATAATTGGTCCACGATGCCGGTTACTCGCAAAACCTTTGATACCTACAACGGTATATACATACATACATATGTACGTAGTAGGTAGATAGATACACACAATCAGCGCTTAAGCTTGCACAATAGGCGGCCGCCAACCAACTTTTATGCTGTTGCCTGCTCCTGCCTATAACTATGTGTGTGTTTGTATGGCATTGGAGCTACCATAGTTTGCTGGCAGGCAGTAGCTGGCAGTGAGTGTTTGTGGAGTCGATGTGCGCCAGCGTATGCGCGTACTCGCTACAGTGCGCTCTGCGGCTCTCTAGTTTCAGCTTTCGCTCTCAAGTCTCATTATTTAGGCTTCGACACGGCGAACTCCTGGGACTAACATGTGCATGTATGTGTGTGTGTGTGTGTGTGTTACAAAAAAATTTTTTTTTTTTATAATTTTCACTGCTGAGTGCATTTGTCAGCTGCTTGACTCTTTTTCGTTGTTGTAGTTGTGCTGCTTGTTATTGTTGTTGCTTTGCTTCGCCTTGCGAATATCCACTTCAATCTGGGATACCTAACTCCACGCTGTACGAACGACTGAAGTCAGTTTCAGTTCAACGGAGTGCACTCGCACAATACGGTACAAGTTGCGGTTTATGCAGCAGGCATTGTTTTTTGTTTTTTTAACGAAAATACCCAAAATGCTTATACACGCACACACATACAAGTACATTATACAAATAGTTATACCATTTACTCCAACTGACTTGACTGACTGACTGATTGACTGATTGACTGATTGACCAAAATGTTGGCCGAAAAAAGGTAAAGTGTTGTGAGGGAAAGGTGTGTAAGCTATTAAAGCGTGCAACGGTGTAACGGTGAAATTTACGTAAAATAAAATAAAGTGTGGAAAAAACAACAACAACAACAACATACAGCTTTAATGCTGCGTATCCACAGTATGCGAAAAAAGTTTCGCTGAAAAATCAATGCAAATCAAAATTCATATATTTCAAATTGTGCATGCGAAGCTTTGTCAGAAACCTAAATAGTAGTGAAAAAAAGTATAATAATGAATAAGCAAAGCAGTAGAAAAAATTGAAGTACAAAATTGAAGTTTGTGAAAGTTAAATGCAGCACATAGTACATGCAACTTTAAAATTACATTTTTTTGTGTAGATCCAGCATGCAATAACAACAAAAAATACATATCCAAATACTCTGTGAAACTGGCAGTAAAAAATCAGCAGTGAAAATGGTAATTTTTCACAAATCTTGTATATCATTTAGCGCATATGTATGTATTTTGAGGCACAATTTATACACCATATATTTGCAGCACTATACTATATAGTACATATGTATGTTTGGCAGTGTTGTATCGGTATGCGTAATTGGCGTAACTATACGCAAAAGTACTTCGGCGGCATAACTAAATCGTGCCGCTACTACGCTCGTATTTTTTCCTGCCACAACCGAAGAGCTCTGGGAGGAGCGTGTGGTGTGGCAGCATATAGAGAGTTCTACATTTCGTGTTATATGTGATATTTTTTATGCGATTATTAGAATTCATATATTTTTGTTACTTGAAAAATAAATTTATTTATGTTATTGTAGCGACAGAAATTGTTGCCCATAATTTTGAGGAATACGGCCATGTTGACAGTCCTCGGCCAGATAAAAATCCGGGTCCGTTTCGCTCACGTAGCGCCGACTGTCGTGGGAACGGAAAAAGAATATGTTAGTCTTCAATGCTGGTAAATATGTATATACTTCAATATCATAACCTTCAATTAACGGTCCAAAGCGTTAATTTCCATGGCTATATGAACCAGAAAGCAAATTTTTTATTTTTTTTGATATGATGATTTTTGATATGACGGAAAAGAACCCTTTGAAGCAGAAAAATATATCCAACATGAAGTGTTTATAATCGTATAATCTTAAGCGATCCAGTCATCCATCGTTTTAACTTACTTAGTTGAGTTTACGACTACCGAATCCAGCATGTCTGAGGGTCAAAAAATCTAAACTTTCATAAAAATTGCGTAATATTCGCTCCAAACTCCAACAATGCCGTTTGTGACTATCTTTTTCCTCAAAAAATTGTTCTACTGAATCGCGCCTAAATCACTTTTGTCCCAAGAATTAAACGTATACGTCTCGTGAACGTTTGGGATATCCAATCAAAGTATTTACAAGGGTCTTGGTGGTCAGAGAACTTTAGTCATTGCGTCTGCTGAACTGTACATTTATTGTATTGGGAGCACAATAACCCATAATGTGTAAGTGACTTCCAGTGTCCATAAGCTCCGGTTTCTGGTGATCCTTTACAGCAAAGCGTCCGTTGTTTCAAAGGCTTATGTGATCTGCTACCGAAACACACTGGCATTTTCTCACAATAGTCTGCCCCACTTGCAAAGCTGACACCAAAACATCCGCTTGTTTTGACAGCATTGCTTGACAGCTGTCACATTGCAACCCTGCGCTTTTCGAAACTCGAAATGTATAACCCTGTTTCTATGAAATACATAGAGTAAGAGATTAAAGAAAGCTCTATGTTGCAAAGCAGGCAGATGGCCGACTCCGTACTGAAAGCACACAAACCAAAGAACATATGCCAAATGCCTTACCGAACGTTGGGGCACAAGTGGGGTGAACGTATGCGATTTAACTACATACATACGTACATATGTATATATGTATGTGATTATAATTTTGTGGCTATATACCACTTTATAAAGAGGAAAGTAGTTGCAACCGAATGGAGTTACTGACGCTGCATGGCTCACAGTGTGCCATTATGTGAAGGATGTGACTGTTGGTTCCAACAGCCTAGCTGTCGTTTTGTTGTTGACAATGTGGAGCAGCGCAACATGAAGCTGCCAGAAGAGGCAATGGCTGCACGCACAAACCATAGCACCACCATACAGCATGTGTGTGCGTGTTTGTGTGTGTGTGTGTGTGCTCAAGACGTTGCACTTCATCGGCGACACGCATTCTGGGCGTGAAGTTTGTGTACCGGCAGCGTGACTCCTGCGGTCCATCGCATGCTACATGTGCAACTAAATGTTTGCTATGAAATAAACACTACAGACATACAACTGCATTAAGGAGCTTGTATTTGACTGGAAACAATAGCGGTGTGACGCAGTGCGACACGCATCTACTGGAAGATAGGAGCGTACACTAACCGATAAACAGCGCGGACGCGCTAACTGCGCAAACAAACAACGCCTACTTAGCTACCAATATTCTCTATAACTCATTGTTGTTGTTGTTTTTTTGTTGTTTTTTTTTGTTGTTTTTATTTCCTTATTGTTTGCCTTTGTTGTTGTTTCATTATAATTATTATTTTCCTTTTAACTTCGCTCTTGTTAGACAGTTGGTACTTAGACGGGCGTCTTCCGCAAATCTTTTGTTGCCTCTGCAGCCGCTTAGTTGATGTGCGTGCCTGACAGCTACTGTTTTTTTTTTTTGTTATTTTTATATCGTTGCTGTCGGTATTTTATGTATTTTGCATATATCCGAAAGTCTGCTCGCGCATAACTGCTTTCCATCAGGCAGCGGTCAGTTACTTTTCCGCCGCGCACACATTGAGTACGAGTATTAAATAGCTAACTAAAGTCTTAAATCGAAATTCAGCATTTCAAAGAGGGCGTGATTCCCACTTGAATACACCCATTTCGGGTTATGATTACTATGGAGCCAAAAAATATACCATAATTTTATTTGATGGCTTCATATTTGCATATTGTATAAATTTGTTTATTCTGGTATACTGCCACGCCCACTTTTTTGCATTTTAATGTAATCGCCAAATAATCACAAGTACCAATTTCAGTTTCACAACTTCATAGTCAGCCATTATTTATCGAAAAACCACCGTTATATGGGTAAAGCGACCACAACGACATCTAGGAAAGTATTTAAGAACCAACATTATCGGCAAACACTGTAGAATAAAGTTGAGAAGACACGAAAATTCAGAAAACCGGAATTGCATGGAGAAGGCTGCAGTCTTCTAGGCAGCCATAAAATAAAACCTTATGCTGTTAAAAAGTGTTTCGACATTGAAGTCCTGGAACTAAATAAGGCTGAAATAAGTACGGTTCAAGATCAATAGCCTTGGAGTATCTATTTGGGTGGATAAGCTGATTCGGTTCGGGTACTATAGAACTCTGCTCTTTATCAATCAGTTTTCCAGAAAAGACATGCCTATGATATACAGTCCGTTAGTAGTCGAACAAAACCGAAAAAGTCATTAACCTGCTTGATAATGCTCATAAACAAATTTCATTCGGAAGTTCGACCCGAACTAATATATTTCTTTTGAATATGACTTGTTTGGGTCGTTGTCTCATTGGTTGATATCTAAACTTTTGGTAGCTATAATGAGGCGATCTTATAGCGTGGGATCTGAATGATGTTTCTACAGTCCAATGTTAATTTACTAACCTAGAAAGCGGGGAGGCTTGTTTACATCTCCAGAGGTATACCAGAGCACTTTTTTTTCAAAGTTCTCCAAATATATTGCCTGCAATATACACATTTTTGACAAGGGAGCAAAGTTCAAACTTAGCGATCTTCGGAGAGAGAGGTTTCGGCTCTATAACAGTTGTTATACGAAGTCTCTTTGAAAAAGTTGTTGGTATTAGAAACTTTCTCCAATAAGAAATCATTTCAATTTCGTTAGATCTTAAAGGTATTTCAAACCTATGTGGACTCATAAGTAAAGTTCGTAACTTTCTGTTTACTGACTTGGGAACGTATTTTCTTATTGCTGCAAAACCTAACCTCACCTTACCTAGCATAACCTCAAATAATTTTTTTTTTAATCTAATTAGTTTGCTTGCTTTTATTGTTGTAAAAACTTCTATATCCAAACAGAATTTAAAGAAACCTTAACACTAGTCTAGTTTAGCTTTATAAGAACGTTTAGCCCTCCTCAAATTTTAGTAAACAAGTAACGCGCTTACTAAACCACAAACCAATTGATCATTTGATTCCCACGCGCCGTAACAACGCATACTTTCAGACTTCCTGAACTGCATAGAAATATGCCTTAATCGCTTATTTAAAGCGCGCTGCTACCTCTACCATAAACGCCCAACAGCGCTTGTTCTTCACATTTTGCCCACAAATATGTGTTTACTTGCCAACGATAGAGGATCATCTGGTCATACTGGTCAGTCATACTGGTACATACCATATACTTTCTGCATCATTGCCTATACATCAACTCGTTCACACCATCTCCTGCTCGCTGCTTGGGCACTCTCGCATATTTACACAGAGCCAAAAAAAAAAAAAAAACCCCACAACCGCCCGCTTGTTTGCACGCATTTTGTTTCTACGAAATGACGTCTTGCAGTTGGCCGACCATTTCAGACCATTTCAGCCTCAACCTCAACGACACTACCAGTACGACCGAACCGAGCGCTGGCCATAAAACAGCTTGTGCCCAGAAAGCCCACTAGCTGGCGTGCCCATCTTCGGTGCTCAAACTCGGCGTGTTTGCCTGCGTGTGTGCCTTAGCTTAGTGTTCGCCTTGCGCTTGCGCGTCTTGCACGACTCCTACAGCCGTTGGGCAAGCTGACAAAGATTCGGTCTTTTGATCATGACAGTTGGCTGACACTCCAAACACATCCAGCGTCGGCCATTTGGTTTAATGCAAACGGCCAACGTACACAGGAAACTCTCGGCCTGTTTGGCCATAATAAATGCAACAACATGAATGATAATTATAATAAAAGCGACGCAGTGCGGTACAACATTCAAAAAGGCAAGTTCGTCCAACCAGTCCGCCAGCAATAAAAGCGTTCAGGCATAGTTGGCTCCAGCAGTGTCGCCATTGTTGGCACAGGCGAGTCAAATGTTTGATATGTAAGTGCTTTAGCGCTTGGAGCTCAATGCTGGGATCGGTAAACAACGCGCTGTTGGAGATCCGCCAAATGCCATATGCGCAGACGCGCAACCAAAGCAAAATGGGTGATAAAAAAACAAAAATCGACTGGTATATAACAGCAACTAAACTGGTTTGGCGCTGTTTATTTGGTTCTTTTCATTTTTCTCATTCCTTTTTACGCCATTCTCGCATTTTGTTTGTTCAATCTTCTTCTCAGTCTTGCTGTAAATTATATTATAGTACTTTTTCCAACACTGTATGCCACACATTCGTACATCCCGTAACAGTCGCGCACCACTTGAGTCAGCAGACCTTACCTTTTATCGACTTGTTGCCCCGCTTCGGCTCGCCTCACCACACCTCACCTCACCTTATCTGCCATGCTGTCGCGTCTTTTGGTTCTTGTCGCCGTTATTATTATTACAAAATTGTATATTATTATAGTTGTTATTGTTATTGTTATTATCATTATTATGTTCGCTTGTCACTTGCTGTCCATGCAGCGTCAATCTGCTACGAATTTGGTTTTGACTAGGCGTGTCACATTGACATTTAACCATAGCATTTATGCATTTCATTACCATTTTCGTGGTTGAACCCGAATTTTTATGTAAAGCATGCATGCGCGTGTGCGTTGTGTTGTCACTTGTCCAGTGCTCGCTGAATTTGCCTGTATTGTCTACTTCTTATTCTTCTTCTTCGTGGTCTTCTCCAAGTTCATGCATCCTGTCCTATGTTTGTTTATGTTTTGCATTCTTCCACCATGTTTGGTTGACATTTTATAATTTCCAGCTGGAAATTTATGCCTGTTCTATTTCCATATTTGGTCTAATTATATTGTTGCCTTTGTGTTGGGTAATAATTGTCTGAAGCGTAATATATGGATTTGTATAAAATACATTTTAAGTGCTTTGTTTGACATTTTAGCGCTGTTCTTATTATTATTGTTATTGCTGCAGTGTTTTGAGGCTATTGAACTTTTGACTTCAAATTGTTGTTGTCTAAATGTAGTTTTGTTGCTGTTTTTTATACAACAACTAAGCTATTGTTGCTAAACCCTATCATTTTTTAAATATTTTAGTAACAATGTTGTTTTTGTTGCTGCTTTCCTTATCTCCATATTTTTTTTGTGTTTTTTTTTCTGTTTTTTTTTTGTTATGCTTTTGTTATGGTTTTTTTTGTTATGGTTTTTTTTGTTATGCTTTTTTTGTTATTTTTTTTTTGTTATTCTTTTTTTGTTATTCTTTTTTTGTTGTTATTATTTTTATTTTTTTTCTTTGTTTTGTTATCCTTTTTCTGTTTTTGTTTGTCTACTTTGCCTGATTTCAAAAAATTCTTTGTTTTTGCGTACTTGTAACTATCAAAAAAGCGTCTCCACACATTTCACGAAGATATCTTTACTGTAGCAACCCTTGACCTTCCTCGTCCCAATATTGTCCAAAAGGCTTTTCCTGTGAGGTGGGTATGCTCGCGATACACAATTCTACTTTAATGTTGTATCGTCATTGATGTCTTAACAACTTTACAAGAATGTCGGGGGAGTGTTTCCCTTACCTTACGGGGGGTTCCTTACAAATTCTTTGCAGACTTTGCAAAACTTCCGTAGAATTTACTTATGCTTTACAATTAAGAAATATAGTCTTATAAAGACCTCTCATTATTTGGACAATTTGCACTTTTTTTTTTGTGTAACGAGTTCCTTGTATGCTCAGACCATACTTTCTCGATGTAATTAAACCATGGACCGCTTTCAAACAGGCGTACAAGTAGTGTTTCAAAAGAGATCGTTTTAATTTGCATCTATGGTCAGACCGCTTTTCGAAAAGTATTCTCCACGAAGTTGAAGACAGAAATTCCCCACTAGAAGAGCTAATATAAGCTGATGTTGTTTCGATCTAGCAGCTTAAATCAAGCTGCTATGTGTTGTTTATACAATTCCTGGTGATCTTCCAGCGCAAGATAGATGTTGTAAAAGAAAAGTTTAGGTAGATAGTGGTAGATGGTAGTAAATAATAAATTTAATTTATGTAGTTAATGTAGGAGAGGTCATGGTCTTTATCTGACTAATGTTCGATCTACACCTAGCTAAAAATATTTTGACTTGATAATATTATTGATATCTCGAAATAATTACGGAAAATTTGAACGTTTCTGTGCGGGTAGTTTTGTGAATAAAATTTGTATGCACTTAATACTCCCGGATGTTTAATATTACCAAGTGTCAAGCGGAATTATGAAATATAGATCACTAAACCTTTACAACCTGGCAAATGTAGAACACATATTTACATTGTTTTTGTTTACAGCAGATCCTGAACATTTAATAATTCTGCTAAAGATTTTTTCAGTGTATCTTTATTTTTTCTTGTGCAGAGACCGTAATGTTTGTAACTATATGAGCAGAGAATCACTGCTATTCTTACTTACTTAGCGCTCTTTTGTGAACGGATATTTGAACTCTCCTTAACCGTCTTTAGGAATTTTTACACCACTTACAAGTCAATATGTATTCAAAATTTTATACCTACAATTTATTTTGATCGGAAGCCTTAACTTTCTGCTATTTTGCGTCTATCTGCTAACTTCATAACCCGTTTGAGAAGTTCAGTTTTTGATTATCTACAGCAATGAAATTTTGAACACTTTATCTGCCCCGCCTAAAAGCATGCTTACCTGTTTACCAATTAAATTTTAGAGTCATATAAAATTATGTAGCACATACATATATAGCAACTTTGCAGTGAATGCTGGCTATCCAGTTTGCTCACCCGTGCATACATACATACATATGTGTATATCTATGTGTGTGCATTTGAGTACACGCGCAGTAACAAATTGCCTCGTATTATGTGTCGCAATACCAGAAGTGTTTTTGTCAATTTCTTCCATAGGAAAATTTAAAACACTTAAGACAATTTCTTTTTCAATTTACCCCATTTACAATATATACATAACTACACATAACATACATACATTATTTACTTATACTCATATATACTCAGTTATGATACTCGAATGTAGAACGCAAATAATTTAATCTAATTTATACTTTAAGTAAATGCAATCAAGTGAACACTTATTCCCTAACATTATACTTACATACATATATATATGTTGCTGATAGTCAAAGGGATACAATATTCCTCTATGAAAGATAATAAAAATTAGACTACATGCTTATAAATAATATTCTACTCCAAACATACTTACTTACATACATATGTATGTATGTATATATGTACAAATTTGTGTCAAGATATTATTTGTCTGTATGTAAGCATTTATATATGTGTGTATATATGTGTTAGCAATCAATTGTTGATTTCAAAGAAAATGCAAAATAATTCAATTGAAGTTAGTTGATTTATATTTGAATTGGAGCTGGTGGCAAGGCCCTGCAGCAGGCAACGAGAATATAATGTATTCCGACCTACGAGCGACGTTCGTAAGTGCAGTGACGTTTTAAAGTGATATAGAACATTTTATTTGTCAAAATTATAACATATATACCTTCAATCGGATGCCTTTGAACCACTCAGATATATCAGTTCAGTTCAGATACCTGTTCATCATTTTTGTTATTCCAAAGCTTTGATTACTGAGCGATGTTCCTTTGGTTCTAGAGGTTTTCAGAGGTCTCCGAACATCTTATAAATCCCATAAAAGTTTCTTCGCTGGTGCTTGCGACTACGCTATGCATCACGAACCTAGTCGAATTCTTTGTCGATGGGATTCCACCAAGAAACCCCAGCCTATACCCTGCCGTTGTACAGAACCTTAGAGTGTGACGGCTTTGTCAAACTCAATTTCGTTATTATGGCATTAACTCATCAGATATTTTCACTAGGTATCACACCAGTTACGCAGTTGGCCGAAATACACAACCGCTGGCCCAGGGATTATAAAAATTTTATTTCAATTCAATGTCCATGAGAAAGCGCCGTGATTGAGGTCACTAGTTATCCTGTATGCATGCCACTATATGTCATGAAGTTTTCGGTAAGATAAAGGTTGGATGTAGCCGTGTAGAGGAGAAACCTTCTGTGTGTGGAAAACTTATAGTTAAGGATGTTCACTATGGAGTCGGTACAAATCGTGATAAATGAGAAATGTTGTGGTTATGGTCGAATTTGTACTTACCGGAATCCCCATAATGGATTTTAGATATATATTACTTAATGAAGTTGACAGTGCAGCGTTCAAGTAATCTGTTCAAGTATTTCCAAGATTCCGTTAGCTTTTGTTTTTTTCTATTTTTCTATCTAATAAAAAAGAAGGCTTATTGAGTTAATGCAGATTTTCGTCAAAACTTTGAGGTTATGTGATTTGAATCGCTGTCAAACACTCTCTGCAGCAGGGTTGCATTCTACCCTAAAATGCGTTAAGCAACTTACCGTCTTTTCAAACGGCCCTTGCTCGAACAGCGGGAGTAAAAGCGATACAAATAGAATTAGTACCAGTAACAAGTATCGTCGCCGACTGCAGCGAGTGGAAGATGCGTTTCAGGAAGCATTTATCCGCGCTCGCTGATATCATTGTTGCTTGCTGTTTTACTCATTTTTTTCTTCATTTTTTGTCGCATACTTTTTGCTGCTGACGTGCTGAGTGCGTATATTGTTTTTGTTGTGCTGCCGTTTTGTTATTGTTTTTATTATTGCTTTTGTGTGTTTTTCATTTATTTGTTTTTTTTTTGTCTTGTTGGTATTTTGTATTCTTTATATTAGTTTGCTGTCTTTTGCTTTTGCACTTGCTTTATTGAATTGCGCGTGTGAGCTTGTCATCCTCCACTTCAAAAGCTATGATATTGCTGATTGTTTTGATGCTTGCAACAATCATCATGAATATGTTGTTGTTGTTGTTCTTGTTGATGTTAGTTGATGATGATTGTGTGCTTTGTAATGATCATTGAAGCACTCGAATTGACACTGTTGTAGAGCACTTCAGCACTTATTTATGGGCGAGTGTGAATCTAGTTGGGGGCGCAAATTTGGGTGTGCGCTTGTTCTCCAAAGCTTATTCATCTTTATCTATATATGCATACATACTATAAATAATTTGTTTGTGTAGAAGTGTCTTGCATCTCCTTCAAGCTCCACTTATAGTTCGCTACTCATTTCCTATAAGCTCTCATCCCATTTCAATTAATTCCAACAAATATTGAATAATAACTATAACTATAAAATAACTATAAAGGTTCGTACTTAATTATGTTGTCTTCTCTAGCTAGAAGAGGGATATACATGTATTTATGTAGAAATATGCGTATCATAAATTCAATTTGTTTCTGTTTTCCCCTTTTGCCCAATCTTAGGTGGGTAAACGAATTAGGTTAGGACCGTTAAGAGACGATGCTCTCCCAAAAATGTACATAGTTTATTAATTTTTGTGTATTTTAAAAGAAGCTATAAGGCATCAGCGTGACTTCGCGCACAATGAAGGACCTAGACAACTTTATCTCACAATATAGTTTGTTCTCAGAGGGTGATTCAGATGCAGCAATCCTCTCGAGAACTTGTCAGCGGAACGGTCAGCAGCTCTAAGCTTAGCTTGAATCAACAGGCATAGCACTTTTCTAGATTCAAAAACAAAAGAAAATAAATAGAAAAGTCAGAGAGAGATAGAGAAAGAGAGAGATAGAGAAGAGAGAGATAAATAGCTGGATAGGACCGTAGTCTCTCTAAATTCGATGCGTCCTTCTAATAAACCTCCTTTGTCTTTATTGATGGATATATACATTAGTTCTTTAATTTCCGTATTCTACCTCAGCTCTATTCAGACTCTAATATCTTGAATTAAGCCGTTATAATTTATACTCATCACTTTAATTTGGCATGATGTAGAAAGATTGGATTCTCGTTCCCCTAAAATTAATACGAGGGAACATGGTATGTTGGACAAACAGTATGGATCATATCTTCTATTCACGCTGTTGTTTTCGAAAGTTCACGATCCTTAATGTAACGTGAGCTTTTTTAGTAGTATTTGCCATACGCGTTGAGAGGTCTTAGAATCTCAGAGAAGAAGAAACAAATGGTTTTATCCCCTTTTAACCAGCAGAACCACTTCTGGGTGGTTAGTTTTACACGAGATCATAGATCCTCAAGTCCTTAAACTTTGTTGTGCTTTTTTTAGAATTTTTTTTTTTTGTAGAATTTCATGAGTTGTGAGAGATTAAAACTGGCCGGCGTTTTTTATGTATCATAATTTGGGTAAATTTTGAAATCAAAACCTGTCTGGATGGTGCAACCCCGTTGTGTATGTTCTCTCAGAGTTCTACAGCCCAGTTACCGTTGTCCGTCAGGCGATTCTGATCCTCTGTTAGCTGCGTAAGGCCGCTTCATCAGCAGGCGACTTTTTCGAGGCTTTACGGGTTTCTGGATGGTGTCCTTATGGCTGCTTCAGTTTTCATACATACATACATATCAATCATATATCACAAGTCTAACTGTTGTGCCCCTAAGTGAACGTACAATGCCACCACTTAAACTTCAATAACCAACCCAAACCCAAAATATAACCGCACAAGCTGTTATGCACTTCAATTGAACTCTTCGAATGTGTCGCCGCACTATTTTTGCTGATGTAGACACTGATTTGATTTAAAATTGCAAAAAACTGGAAAGAATTCACAATAGCTTGCCGAAGCCACAGTCGAAGCGGCCCACCCCTCCGCGATATGCCTATATACAGATGTATGTGTATTAGATTTTAGCGCTGATGGAAATGCGCTTCAAAGACACGAAACTGATGACAGCAACAATCAATACACATAACAATGCAACGTCGTTCATCATCATCGTCATTACAGCAACAACAGCAGCAGCAGCGACAGCATCCGTGATGGAAGAAGCAGCATAATAGTTAGTCGCTTGGTTACTGGGTTGACTTAGTTGGTTCATTGGTTCGGTACGGTCGTGCAGCTGGCAACCCTTGCGCCTTAATACCTAATAACACACATACCAATACATACACACACACACACCGGCTGCCGGCTGCTGCTTGCCGACTACAGGCCAAATATATGCAATCGGTTGAATAAAACGAGTTGTTGCGCTTGCCGGGAGCTATTGCAGTCATATATGCGATTTTTAAGAGCGCCTTCACTTGCTACCACATCTGTATGTTTGTGCATGTGTGTGTGTGTGTGTGTGTGTGTGTGTATATGTGTATGGGTGTGCTGCTGTTTGTATATTCTTATCCTTTTTGGAACATTTCTTCAACCATAAACAAACCAAGGCGGCAACGGCAGCGGCGGCGCATACGAACCATATGTGGGACCAACGAACGATGTGCTGCATAAACACAAAAAATAACTAAAATACCCGAAAATAAAAATAAAAGTAAATATGTATAATAAACAATGAACAATGAAGTAAATGTGCCTAACAACTAACTGGGTTGACTGACTCTGCGTCGCGCGTCCCGCGTCCCGCGTCGCACTGCACGAACGAAAAAGTGGTCAGGAAACAACAATGCACTATTTTGATTACTCACCCATTTGGGCACTGCCAACGCCACTGCTGCGCCAGCGCTTATCAGTTGGCACCAACAGCAACAAGCCACCGAAACAACCGAACGAACTGCCGACCGTTTGCTATCTATTGTCATGTGCACGTGCATATATGTACATATGTATGGCAGTCGGTGAGTCAGACATGTGTGCTCGGGCCACCCTCACTTTAAAATTCAACCATTCATGCACTCGTTAGCAGCGCCGCGCAGCTGTTTCAACGGCACACATACACTAGGCAGAAAAAGTCTGCGTACAAGGTGCTAACAAATATAAATCTTTGGAAAAAAGGCTTTTACATACTTTTTATAAAATCCAATTTATTTTGTATTCATTAAAGGATATTATATTTTTAGTTTTATGAAAATAAAAGTGAGTAAATTTTTAACAATAACTTATAAACAAAACAAAATATACAGACGACAAGAAATTCCATTAGAAAAAGTCTGCATACAAGGCGCTTAAGTCGAACAAAGACATTCTTCTTCCAAATTCCTCTTAAAATTTAATAGGAAGTCGGATAGCCCCATTGTTTTCAAACTTCCGCTGGGCGTTTTGGCATGGAATCAACACGCTTAGTGGTTTCTGTTGAAGGGATTTGAGCCTATTTCTCCTGCAACACATCCTCGAGCATAGCCTTGGAGGTTGCTTGGGAACGTTATGGAGTAACCAATGCTTAACTATGTCTGCTGTATGCTTCGGGTCGTTATCTTGTTGAAAATAGTAGTCACTTCCTAGACCCAATTCTTCCGCGCTTTGCTTCAAATTTATTTTCAAGATATTAAGCTATGCATATTTATCCATGATGTACTCTATAAATTCCATTCGGCCCACACCATTACTAGCCTTGCACCCCCATACACATACCCTATACCATTGTTCCACCACCACCATGCTTCACAGTAGGCACAAGCTTTCCTTATCGAGTGACTTTCCTGTTTTTCGCCACACAATCTCACGCCCCTTGATTCCGAAGACACGAAACTTGCTCTCATCGGAAAAAATAACCTTCTGCCAAAACTCTCGGGGCTTAATTTCCCTTTCAGAAGGGTTTATTTCCATTCCTTTGGCCTACATTGCATATTATAATATTAATAACGAATTGAATGAAATAAAAGTCTTTTCAAATTGCTGCTTTTATGAAAAAAAGTAAAATTATAGCTTTCTGACACTTTCGCAGTTGGTTATTACGCGGGGAATTCCCATTTTAGTAATGGTACGCAGACTTTTTCTGCCAAGTGTACGTACAAACATACATGGATTCAGTTTGATTATGCAGAAAAGGACTGTACTGTGTTGGTGAAAGAGGAGCTAAGCACAAAAGCAAGTATGGAAAAGTCGTTAATTGATTCTATGTAGGAGTTTGGACAATGGACTAGGGGATCTCTTTTGTCAAGGCGGAGCTTAATTTATTCATAATTTTCGATTTAAAACTGGATATTCTTGTTTTTTATTTTTTACTTACATGCTGGGGCCTGAACTTTTCTTTTTTTCGTTTGTACCGAGACCATTATTATTTACTCATTAGCTCTCCACTATACATAACCGACACTGTAATTCGACGAAATTTCTTTTAAGGCACTCTTTTTAAGTTAGTCGTTGGTTTGCAACCATATTTTTGTACATCTTAATTAACTAAATGAAGCCAAAGTAGAGTTCAGTAATAATTAGATGTTAATTCCCCCCATATAGCCTAACCTATAAAAGTATTATTATTAATTTCTGGTCGCGATATGGTGAGGAATCTTGAATGGTCTTTCTATATACTTAACACCAAATTCAGTACAACCGACCCTCTAAATCTTACAGGTACTAATTATAATGTACCTAGTGATTTTCCAATTTTCAGCGCCATTCGAAAGAGGGTTCAATTTGGGATTTTACAGAGTGTGCTATTTATTCGCTCGGAGTTATATGTATATATAAACACCACTACTAAATATCGAAATATTTAGAATTCGTTTGTTTTTTTTTTTTTATTAACAGATTTGCACCCTCGCTTTACCGCACTCATAAAAGCTGTGAAGGCCCTTAAAGCAGTGGTCCTCAAGTCGATCTATTAAAAATTTTAAACAATGAGTTGAATTTTTTTTAACAGGTTTTGGTTAAACTGAATCCACAATAGGTCTAATTTCAACTATACGAAAAAGGCTCTGCTCGAAGAGAAATTTAGAAAAACTTCTTTTCCGTCGTTATCTATACTGAGCTAATTCGAATATACTTCAATAGTTTTACTATATTATAAATTGAAAGTGCGCTCCGTACAATTCGAGACGACGTTTGACTTTAAGATGCGTGACTCATATACATATTTACCATTTCCTCCTACAGCGAACGAAATTATGTTGTTCTAGCTTACTGCCATCAGTTCTTCCGTTCGTAGTATATTCTACAACATTAGTTTAATGACTTCCGAAGACGACGAGCATGCGGTCACATTTCTGACGGAAAGTGGTACATCAAATCAAGGGGACTTCATAGACGACAAAGAGTTTGTTTTTGCTAGACCTTTTTCAAGGGTATTTTTCGAATCCCGCCTTCTGATGACAATTCCGTCGTTCAAAGAATTATCGCGGTTAAGCCATACTGCGGCGATGTACTATTTATGACAATGGACCTTGACCTTATACGTCATAGGTTCCAAAGAATCTTTCATATGTTATTGAGAACATTTACGCTGCTGTAATTAGCACACATTCTGGAATAACAGTACCTATGTAATGGTAAATAGTATTTAAGTTATCTATTGGAAGCATAATTCCAACCGATAATGTAGACATTTTTGAATAACTTAGTACTGGACATTCATGGCTTCCCCAAACTGAGTATTCCTCAGTTTTAGAATTATTCTATGTATACTCTTCGAGCCATGTGATATGATTCTCTCTTCCGTGACTGTCCGAGGAGCGACCAGCTGTCTGCTTTGGGAATTTGGAGAAGTCCTAATATCAATTATGCTCCGAATGTCAATCTAGGTCGAATCTTTCTCATTTCTTCGCGCATTCGCGGCAAACCCAAGACCCGTCCTCATTTTAAAACCAATTTCCCCACTCCCATTTAATAGTGCATAAAATTAATTAAGAAAAAATCAATTAAAACTACACCCGAAGCGTTGTTCTAATAAAGATAATTTCTCTTTTTGGACTCACTCTCCCTTTGTATTGACACACAAAAGCGATTAAATCTTTGCATATAAAATTTAATACTTTACTAAATGCAGACCACAACCATTCAGAGCTATGCTCATCTGTACGTGTGTGTTGTGTGTGTGTGTGTAAATATGTATGTGTGTGTGTATATATACATATAGATATTTATGTATCGTTGCATGTTTTGTTTGTGTATAAAACTCATTAACCATTGCTGACATCAGCAGTTGTACTGCAATTTAATGCACTGCTGTACAACAACAACAACAGCAGCAACAACAATGCATCGAGAAGAGAAAAAAGTCTTATGCTGTGACAACAAATTTTACAGAAATCGTAAATGGGCAAGATTCCCTTCGGCTGCGGCGCCCTTCTCTTGGCACAACACTATATATGTGTTTGTATATATATGCATATAAGTATATACATATGTATGTACGTACTAACGCGTGCTTCATCATCATCATCACCATCTTCTTATTTTGCCAACTGCCAAGCAGAAAAGCGCCGGTTCAACAACATTACTACTCATGTTTTAGTTGCATGCACCCTCCTCATATGTCCGTATGTATATACATATGTACATATGTATATTAAAAATATATTAATACATAGTTACGACCAAGTTAATGCTATACAAACTGTCTTTGTTGTTATTGCATTTTTGTTTGTATTGTAAGTAATGCCGGCGGCATTGGACGCAACATCAACAACAATGTATGTACTACCACCCATCAACCAACACCCAACACCCAGCACCCAGCAGCTCGCCAACATCAACCGCTAAACTATTTTATATGATGCAGCACTATGTACCAGGCACGCCAACCCCCACCACCCCAATCCTAAATCCAGCTGTGTGCCAGTGAACGCCAAGGCAATATAGCAGCATAATGCCATATTTCATGCCAAAACATAAAAATCTGTATTTAGTAGCCGGGTAAATAAATATTATGTACTATAGTTATGTATGCATTGTATGTACGTGTGAACGGTTAGTTCCCTTCTCTATGCTTGGGGTCAAAGTGTCTCGGTCTAATATGCCATTTGACTCAGTATAAAGCTACAGTGGCGTATAAAAATATTCGTACTCGCAAGGGAATGCCCGTTATAGTATACATATATTATATGTACATACATACATACACACATGCTTATAATATATACATACGTACTGCTATGAGGATTATTTCGGTCGATCTACTGCTGAATGGTTTGCAATGCGGACCCTGCAAGTTTTGGAAAAGCTCATTTGCTCCCTTTCATCGGCAACCTTAAGTTTTTATCTATCTCGAATATACCAGAATATACCAGTTTTAAATACATAACCTATAAAAAGTTGCAGAGTCAGTCTAATATTTGCAATATAGCGCATTGAACGTTATCGCCCATAAAGCCTTATTTATTTCGTTGGCTCGAGTGTTGTGCGAAGTTTACAGTCTCGAACCAAATTAATAATGGTGGTGCATTTAGACATAGCACCAGGGAACTTTTGTTGCCTGGTCCAACGTTTAACATAGTCGAAGTGTCTACAATTGTCATTAAAATTGATTTATGTTTGCTCCAGCATCAGAGTCTTTCAAATTAAATTAAGTACTGTATTCATATTTCTCCCGTTGTTCCAACTTTATCACTGATTTGAGACCGGTGCGTGTTATACTTCGAAGACTATTTGGATGTGACTTAGATAATTTTTGGACCTTATGTGGACATTTAAGTGATTTAAAGCTTAGCTTCGCTAATCCGTTGCTTTTCAAAAATTCCACCCAACGTGTTTCCCCAATCACAGTTTTAAGTCAACTTTGACTGACTATTCGAACGGAAGGCTTTGAGCACAAACTTACACATTTTCGGAATAGTTCCAAAAATTCATTAAATATTTTCTCCAGAAATAAAATTTCATTAGGTCTAGGTTTTTTTTCAAGTCACATGAGCTCAAATACTGAAATGAGTTCACTTATTTTATGAAATCGTTTTCCTTATGAAATCCTCTGAAATTGGTCTACGTACCACCTGAACTCCTCTGAAATTTTTAGTGTAGATTTTGCCAAATATCATTCAGAAGTCATTTTTCCGCACTCAATTAGGTATCTTTTTATTACTTATGCGCCTATTTATTTCCCCACCACTATAAGCAGGGGTCGGCCCACTGTAGACTACACACGCTGCTTCGACGTTTGCCTACATGCCTTCGCTGAGTCCTGTTCCTGTTGGTTCTGGCGTGTTGGTTGCTTGATTTGCTCAGTTTGTTTATGCAAACCTTTGCATGACAGACACTTTTGTATTGTTACGCCTATTGTGTTATTGTAAAATCGTATCTTTTTTTCTTGTTTTTTTGACTGTTGTAATTTGTAGCGTTATCTGCACTGTCAGCTCGGCTGCCTAATTGTGCAACACTGGTCATTATTGTGTTATTGCTTTTGTTGCACATACTTTTCTTTTTATTTTTTTTTATGTCGGCTTTTGTTGATGTTTTGTTAGACAGCTATTATTGTATTTTTGTTGTTGCTTTATTACAGCTATTTTAGTGATTTTAGCCAACGGCCCTTATTCACTGACATCCACTGAGGATATCGTAAAATAGACTTCCCAATGCTTTTTTTTTATGTGCAGCGTCTAAGATGGCGCCATCATTTACCTTTTAGTATACGTGTCGACTAGCTACAAAAACATAAAAAATAGTTGTAAATTTAACAGTATACCTTCACCGTAATTGGAAATCGCTTATGCTGAACTTACTCTAATAAATATACATTTGCCTTTCACAATTAACTTAACACTGTTTACTTTGCCTTTACTAAATCTTGCCAAATTTTCCTAGCATGCCCTGCTACACCACCACTTCCTCTTACTTCTTACGCACCTTCCACTATTTTGTGTTACACCTTTTCTTCGGCGTTAACTGCTTCTTCCAACTTGTCCAACTAAACCATTATTACTCTAGTTTTCATACTTACTCATATCCTTTTACTATTTTACTACCATTATCCTTGTTCCGGCCGGCGTTTCACTTCCAACGTTGATTTTCTTGTATGTTCGTGGTGAATTTCCGTTTTTATACATTCCTTTGGTCCCGTATATATTATTAAGGCTCTACTACTTTACGCCTGTACTCGCTTTTCACATTTTTATTATGTTTTCCTTTCGGCATTTCCCGTTTTTTGCCGCTTCATATCTACATACGTCTGTACCGGCGCAAGTAGTTGCGGCTGTTCTCTTTTTGTTGCAATCATTGCTTCGTCTTCCTGCGGCGTTTTTTTTTCCACTTACTCGTTCGTTCATTCTCCTCGCATTTCTTATTCCTTGCTTTTTTTTTATTACTTTTGGCGCTCCTTTTTCCTGGTGGCTTTCTATTGTGTCTTACCCGACTGCTGCTCCTTGCTGTGTTGCCATTTTTTGCGTGTTTTCTTGTTGTTGCATTTCTCTAGCGCTTCACCAACGTTTCGTCTGCATCCAGGTGCTCCAGTTATTTTCCGTTCAGCTGTCGCTTTCGCTTCCTTTGGTTGAGTGTGTAGCGAATTCATCACTGCCGGTTTGTGGATTCAACACAAGTCGTGTCGTGTTGCCACAAGTGGCGAAATTTTTCATACTTCTACATTGTAGACTATTTCGTGGTGTTTTAAGCGCAGAGGCGATTTTTTTCTATATTTTATTACAATTACCTAAGGAAATGTAAATAATGAAATTCCAAAGTAAACCCCTACAGGTCGAGCTTCTTTGGATGCAATCCAATCAGGACAATAAAATCTCTAGACAAAATACCAAAGGAAGAGGTAAAAGCTCTTAATGAACAAAGTCTACCATGGATTGATACAGAAATATGAAACATATATATATATATATAAATTATTCCTGGCTTAGTTTCAATATTTTTGTCAATATTTTCCTTTTATCGCCTTTGTTGTTGTCAAAACTCAGTGCTTCGAAAATGTGATGACCGAGCCATATCACATAACAATTGCTTCCAAATCCCGTTTGATGTTTAGGACTCTGCACCCTACAATATGACAACCAGGAACTCGCAGGCGCAGCTACGAACTTCTACCTCCAACTCTTGAGAGATCTGCGTCAAATTAGCTCTCTACATTGCGCTAGAAAGGTCTTGGAAGCTTCTGAAATTTAAAGTAAATGATGATCTAATTAATCGCTGCTTGATAAAAGTTCCGACACGGCTTTTTATGGCCTCAACGATGTGGTACCGCATTCCCCAAAGTTGGTATTTCTTGCTGGAGAGCAACAAAACATCACAGCTCTTTTGTTTTGAGTCCACATTCGAAATATTTAATGCCGATGCATTTGAGATGTTGAAAACCTCCCATAATGTCGTATGTCACTCAAAAACTAGCCTCGTATAGAATAAAGCATACATTTTACATACAGTTAAAACCAAGTGAGATGAATCCTTCTAAAAGATTTTAGAGTCGCAATCGTAAGAATATATACTATTTTAAAGGAAGTCATTTTTCCTCACTGTTACCTTCCGGTAATGCAATTTCAAGGCGCTTAATGCATTTTTGACATGGAAAATGTATCAATCTCTTAGAAGACGATTCAAAATTTATTAGATTCTTTGTTCATAACATTTCTAGCAACAAAATGCACCTCAAAAAATGAAAGCTATGTGGAAGGGGGAGTATGGAGCGAAGTTTTATTAGTTCGAACCTTTGCTCTTCTTTCAGAAACAACTGATATTTCATCTGCCTCTAAAGAGAGCATTTGTGCATATTTCAAAACAACTGTCACATTTTAGTTACAGCTAATTTGTTACTTTTCATATTGGCTTCTTACCACCTGTCACTTCAAAATCTTATACAACAATAACAAACATGTGTCCAATGTACAATTGCAACAGTTGTTTTCTCCAACTCTCTACCTTTTGTTCGTGCGGACCATTTGTCATTACGGTACAAATATTTGACAGTTCTGATGTCTTCAAACAATATTGTGGCATGGTTAACTAGATTATATGTATGTATGTATGCGCTTAGTTATGCATTTATGCGCTTTTCACATTACACACTTTTCGGAGAAAATTGTTGCTGACGCATTGATCATGAGGTATAAAATCGGTTGATTGAAATTTGTAGCAGTCGATTAGTGTTGGCATTTACGAGCAGATGAAATCGTAAAAAACCGGTACAATTTATTGTGCACTTAGTGACATACATATTCACACATATAACATACAAACAGAAAAGTATATATATATTTTTTTTTTTACAGAAATACCTTTGCATATATAATATAAATGAGTATAGGCAGTAGTAGTATGTGGCAGTCTAATTCTCTCATTCTGCTACATTTGGTGTACTCTTACATTGTTGCGCGCTTGCGCTTTGCTCAGCCTCTCCGTCACTCTCTCAACACAGTTGTCGAGTGCGCCTACTTTAGATTTTTCGTACTCTTTAATGCCTTTCATTTTGAGAGCTTTTGTTGTTGCTGCAGAATTCTTGCCAACACATGCACCCCATATTCGCCCACGTTCGTCATGCTGTGCAGTGTTGCATTTACTGCATTTACTGCATTTAGATATAAATTTCCACACCGAATTTAAATGTTTCTTTCACAACGCCCGCCGCCATTATGTATGCATAAATGTATGCTCTCTCTGTTGGTCGGTATAAACATATTAAGGTATGACACACTACAGTACCCCGACATAGAATATACAAAGCCGCCGGCATTGTCGCTAGACATCGTGATTATGCATTCAAAAGTCATTTCCATATGCACACGAGCCGTGGCCAACATCGTGTCACACGTTCACTTGCTGTCGTTTGTACCGCAATATTAATTTGGGCGCAACGACTATGAGACGACTACGTGTTACATGATTCGTCGTGATTGCATGCTCAGCACCACCAAGTGCATGCTAGGCTCAGTAAGGCGTCACGACGACGTTTGCGTGGCGCAATCAAACAGTGGGCCATAAGCAAATTTGTTGCGGCTGTGCTCTCTATATATACGAATAACAGTTGCTCTAGTTTATTTTCTTTTAGATTTTTTTTCATTTTTTTAGCAGCATTTCAATTCCAGTAGGTAGCAAAGGGTGTTTGGATTCAGCATAGTTTTTTTTAACCACAACAGAATATGCGCCCGCCCTTTTCACTAAACCGAAAACAACAACACAAAAGGCATCTTGTGGCATTTTGCTGCAGTAGCTGGCTCGTTCGTTTGCATTCGCCTACGCTCCTTGCCGCCTGTGATGTGAATCGGCAGCTTGTGGTCGCTAGTCGGTTGGCATTCGTCGTGTTGGCATTATTATAACCGACTTTTGTTTGTGTTTTTGTGAATGAAATCGTAATATGACCTTTTACAATTTTATTAATACGCACGCATACACAGAGTCGGCCAACACCTGACACCCAGCTAACCGAAGTTTGTCGTATTAAATATTCGTCAGCATGTCAACGTCACAGCCATCGTCATCGTGTACGTAATTATCACGATTCGTTCTACAACAATAAATGGTATACATACAAAGATACGTTTTTATTGCACCGACTTCCACTATGTTGGAGTGTATTGACATTATTATGCCTCGATATACTCACTACTCACACTCGCTATAAAACGACATTTTCGTAGAAAGAAAACATATCAGAACGACGAGTAGGCGCGTCGATTGGCCTCGCATTTAACGGACGCGAAGCTCTTCCTTCCATTTTTTCTTTAAATAATATTTTTTGTTTGTGAATTATTGTAGGCGATATCAAATTTCAGGAACACACTCCTCAAATGGCTGCATCAATGTGCAGGCGTTTATTTTTATCGTATACGTTTTGGTTGAACTTTTTTTCGTCTGGAGTCAATTATTTCATGCTTTTGTTTCTAACCGCGGCCTTTTATTCACCCCTAACTGGGTGAGGTGAATGTGTAGGCGTTTAGTGTGCTATTTGTTTTGCTGAAAGACTGATTTCCGAGAATTTGTTTGTATTGGTATTATTTGTTTTATTTCTCGAATTCATTCAGTGAATAATAAAGCAAATGGATTTGCTCAAAACTGTAAACATTAGACTCATAAATAATCGAAGCACGAAGTCGAATATTTACCACTATATTATCGCGAAATTATCAATAATATTAGCAGCTGCTTTATTATGAAATAAAGTGTGGCTTTAATCACTCTACCAACAAGAGAAAATAGTACCGTAGTGGAGTTTTTTCAGAGAGAGAGAGAGGAACCGGGTACCCTTGCTACAACCAGTAGGCTTTACAACAAGTTCTACGGCGAAAGCCTTGACGTTCGCAAAAATATGGTAGTTTGGCTATACCAAAAGCTATACTAAGAAGTTCCGATAGTGAGTTTTAGTATGCCCTGATTATTTTTACATTTATCTAAACCCATATCCATCTCGAATAGTTCTGGCGTGCTCTATGGAATCCTAAATACACTATTTAGACTTACTCCAATGTCGTTAATTCCTGAAATCAAGTCTCTCCTTACTTAGTCTTTCCGATTCTACATCTAGCTTCCAGCTGTAACTACATTGAACGCGTTCAGAGGCAAATAGTACGACGTACAATAGCGTTCAGCTGAATCTATCTTATATTTCTAAGTTCATAGTGTGTGTACATAAATAAATTTCAATTACCACAATTTCTTCTACGCTATAAATCTTGTGCTATCTTCGCTAGAAATGCCCCAAACCCTTATTAAATGTCTCTAATATGCTCAGCACCTTAAATAGAGCAATTAAAATGCCAAAAGTGCCGTTGCAGCAAATGTTAGTCACTTTACACACAAAAACACCTTTCCACCAGCTGTTTCTTCCTTATTCAAATGGTATTTTAACCAAAAAAAAAAAAAATAACCTTAAAAACATTGAAACAACTGACCAATTCTATTATCTGCACTACCTTTCCTTTTTTGTTCACAGAATCCGCTACAATTAACACGCGTACGCATTATAGCAACCAGCTGGTTTCAGCCGTACGCCATACGGTGTTGTTGTTATTGCAATGCATCGATCATTGAAGCCGCACGCACAAGCTAAAAAGGTACCACCACCTGCGCTACCCGGAGATCCAGCACCGCAACAACAACCAATACCATTATACCGTTTAGGTGGCAGTATTTCGAGTGCAGCTGGCAAGCAGCTGGATGATGGCATCATAATGAGTAGCATGGTATCATCGCCATCGTTGGAGGAGGGCGGTTTCAATTTGCCACGTGAGCCATCGGTAGCATTGCGCATGAAAGGTGCGTATGCAACAAGTGCGCACGTGCGTGTGTATGTGTGTGTGTGTTTGTGTTTGTATGGCATTCCACAATATATGCCGAACTTTGTTTGCACTGTCTCATTGTAATTGATTTTCTTTATTCACCTTCTTCTTCGCCTTTTCTTCCATGTAGATGAAATAGGCGAATACGCTACAGTCATGTCCACATCAGGCACATCACAATCGTCGGGCTCCTCTGCCGGTACCGCCGCAGCTGGCAAACAGCAAGCAGCTAATCAAGTAGCCGCTGCTGGCGCAACACTTTTATCCACCGCAACTAATCCGCTGCTCAGCGGTTGTCCACCCACAATAGTGCCATGTCCACCGCCCGTATTTTGCGCCACACTACGCGAACCGCTCACACACAAAGCGGCCGTTTACTATCATCAACAATTGGCGCTGCAAGAGGATCAGGGCATCGATTTGACACAATCGCCCGGTCGCGATTCGCCCGGTTCGTCGTCGGGTTCAGCCGGTTCTGGTTCGCGACATTCGACGGCTAGCTTGGATTCGGGTCGTGCCTCATCGTATTTGACTGGTGTGTCGGGCGCATCGATACGCGGCAGTGCGGGCGGTGCACTCTCATCGCCACGCTGCAGTTCGGTGAGTTCATGTTCGATTGGCAGTGTCGATCGGCAACGTAACGATGAACTCATCATCGATTGGCTAATGGAGATGAAATATGAGGAGTATGCACAATTGTTTATAGCGGCCGGTTACGACTTACCGACCATTGCACGAATGACCCCCGAAGATTTGACGGCGATCGGCATTAAAAATCCACATCATCGTGAACGCATAAAACAACGTATCGATAAGTTGCAAGTATTGGATAACTTGCCACACTTTGTGCCGGTAAGTCCAGTTTTTTAAACGACTACACTATTTACCAATAGTACAAAGTAGCATAAGCAGACGACGACGAGTTGGCGTAGAATAGTTGGGCCACAAGTGAAAAGCTTGCAGCGCTGGTTGCAGCTTTATCACGCTTTCCACATTTTTGTGTAGGTGTTTGTGATCGATCGACTAGTTGCTGGATTTTATGGCTATGTGAACGAAGCACATTAAAATGGCAAATGATTTAATTGGAAACGAGGCAGATAAATCAAGTAAAGAAATATAATATGCGCTGAAAAGCTTAGCTATAAATAAGATTTCAAAATGCACGTAGCGAGTATGCAAAGCAAGCAGATTGTCTTACGATTCCTAAACCTGCCTGAGGCATGTGGGTGGCAATGAGTTTCGCGCGTTATTAATATTAAATACTTAAGGGTGAGGCACGGCATATAGGCGAGTCTCAATTAATTATCGGCTTTCAACAATACTGCCAACATTTGATTCGTTCTAACTTCTTTCGGCGCCAATAATATTGTCTGCATGAATAAAGGCTCAAACTTGTTTGTAAATTATGCTTAAAACCTGAAAGCAAACTTGCATATGAAATAATGGCGGGGTTACTAACCATTATGCTATCAAGGAATCAATAAAATTATCCATTTAATAAATTTATAAATCAAGTAAGTTTATTAATTAAATAAATGATTTTGCAAGTTTTTTTTTTTTTTTGTATAACTCCCGACTGCTTTTGCGGCTTAAGACAGCGTAAACAAGCTTGCCGTGGAATTCACTTTGCAAACAAAGCTCTTGAAACTTATTTATTCGCGCAAATGAAAGGTGTTCAGTCAAATGTGTTTACCGTTGAAAGGAATGTGTTAAATCAGCCGATATTGCCAACTTGATGATCAAATGATGATTGAAAACAAATTTAGTGATGTATAAGGCATTATATGGCTTATTTTATTTTATTTTTTTTAACGGTGTCAAAAGAATGCTAAACTCAGTAAAAATTTTGGAAGATATTTAATGAATACGTGTAATATTTCAGAAGTCATATATATGATATTTATTTGTCGCTGGTGTTTTGTGAGATTTTGATGTGGATAGCTAACCTCGCCGAACTCGAAAAATATAACCGACGATATAACCGTTGCTGTTTTGCCTTTTCTTATATTAGCGAGTATTCCATTGGAACTTGCATAGGCGAGAACGAGGCATCAGTGCATAGAACTAATATAATATTCAATCTTTCTGAATCAGTTTCCGCTCTGATTTTGTGGTTTATAGGAACGCGATGTGACTTCCTAACGAAAAATTAAAGGAGATGCTTTATTAAACTATTAAAGTAAGCGTAATTTTTAGTTAAAGTTAATCACTGTAGTATCTAGCAATTGTCAGTTTTACTAAGAGTCGGGGATTATACTAATCACTATATCTTCAAGGAATTGTAAGTTGTACTAGGAGTGGAGAGTTATGCTAACCACTATGTTATCGAAGAAACTTAAACCCTTATCGCGGAAGACTACTGGATTATAGTTGCCGAAATACTAGTGTTGAATACTATAATAGTATTTGACTTTACGGAAGGCTACTGAAGCCAGTGTACTTGAAAATGCAATTAACAACCCTGATTTTATATTTGCGGGAAGCATTGTCGATTATAATCGGTAATATACACAAAATGGCTACGGCCGACTCAGTTGCCTGCGGTAGGTAGTCGATATCCACTCATAATGTGTACTTTGGTTTACTGTTGTCAAATGGCAACTATACTCGCACTATTATAGACACGTAATATGGGTGTTAAATTGTTAATACGCCAAGATTTATAAACACCTTTACGCTTTCGTTGTATTCAAAATGAAGTTAATCGTGTGGCAGTCGGTGACAGGTAATCTATCAAATAAAATAATCAGCTATTTTTCTTTAAAAAACAAAGCTATTCTGATAGTGTTTGGTTATTCTCTGTAATAAATCAATATATCTGGGTTACATTAGATAAGGTGTTGCATGACCGATTGTCGCATGTAGCCCTAACGTTATTGTGGATTCTATACAAATTTAATCAGCACTGCTTTGCGCCACTTGCGATGAAGTGTTAGTCAAAAGCCAATAACCGATATAAAGTTGACGGAAAGTTCTATTTCAAGTATCTTATATTTATAAGTGGAAGAACCATGTTTAACGCAAACATTAGCGGCTTATGTTTAGAGCAGGAATGGCAAGGTTTCCATTTTTGATCTTGCTTTTTCTTTATTAAACTTTTTCAGAGCTTTTCTTTGAATAATCCACCCAAATTTTGAATTCTCTCACCGACATATTCCTTGGAAATGTTTCTGGTGAAGTCGTTATAACTGAAAGAACTATGTTTAACACATCGGCAAAAATAGAGAGGCTGGAATAACAAATTAAAACTTGTGCTCACTTTTCGCTTATTAAACTGTTTTGAAAGCTTTTTCTCATTGACATCGGACCAAATTTTGCATTCTCGACCCACCGACTTACTACATTTACAAACGTAGTCGTAATTGTTATATTTTCAGAAAGAAGACATTATATATCAATATATTTATATATCAATATTAACATATCATTTTTAAATTCTGAACACATAGCACCTTAGCTGTCGGGCTCATTCAAATACTGGCCACACTTCCAAAGTATCTACAGTTAAGAAAAGAGTCTCGTACTCAAGTTTTCCCACAAAGCTATCGAAAATACCAGCAACCAGCTGGTCTGTCAAGAACCTGCTGCTAAAATTGACATATTTTTTCATAAACCCACACGAAAATGAAAATTTCAAAATTCGCAGACATATTCGTAGGCCCAGTGAATACCATAATTCAGGAATGCAAAGCGGCGTGGAATATTTCACGAGTTAACGGCTTTTGGCAGGCAAAAATCGAAACAAATGCATAGAGTGAATGACTGGCGATCTAGTAATGTGTGTGGGTTGCACGGCGAACAGGTTCACAACAACAACAATACAAAGACGTTACAGCTTTGTAAAACAAAGTCTATGCCATTTTTTTTTTTTGTTTAACAAAACGCTGTAAGCCATCGCTCTTGTTACATACGTGACTTTCATTGCAATTGCAATGGCACTTTTCGCGCTGCGCTCGCCTTCGGGCATTCAAGCGTTCCATGCACACTAATCCACACAGTTGTTCAGCTGTGTGGCGTGAGTGAGTTATTTCCTGCAGTTGACACCATATACAACATACATGCATACATGTGGATCCACATACATATGTTTGTAGTATGCTACTGATTCATTTATTTACTTAGCTTAAGCTGCGATAAGAGCCGATATAATATCATACTTAATAAGAATAATAATAATAATAATAATAATAAGAATAACAACAATAATCAACGACTTGTTTCGTTGCAGGCTTGTGAATATTTTTTATATGCAACATGTTAATGCAACGCGAATGCAGCTCTGCCGACAGTTGCGCTGAACGGTCGCACATTCCGCACCGCGCATACACCTCACGCCACACACACACACACACACATAGACGGACAACGGTGTTTATTTTTGTTTATCATTGCGCTCTTTTTTTATTTGTATTCATTTAGCTTATTTTCGCTGCTTACAGCTATGACTGCCTTTTATCGTTAAAGTCGTGGCTTTTCTCTATTTTTGTTCATTTCATTTCGTGCATTACTCGCTGTTTTTGTTATTCAATTTTTCGCAATCACCATAAAAGTCGCCATTTAGCTGTTATTGCTTTTCACACACATACACACACCTATAAGCGGAAATTTACTCAGTCACTTGCAGCGTGGTGTTGTATATGACTTTAGCTTATCTCTCATTGTTTTTAACTTGTTGCTATTTCTTTTTGTCCTTATACACCTGTGTTTATTTTCATTTTTTTTTTACGTTGTTTTTTTTCCTTTTTAATAAATGGCGTACACTTGTTGCGCTTTTGGCCTTTAGATATGCTTACCGTTGCGTTAGGGTATTACCAAAGTCATTTCATTAGCTTTGTCGCGCGGTGCCGCTGCTGAGCTAGCAGTAGATGGTGCGTTTCAAAGTAAACAGTATGCCTTAAAAGTATGTAAACCAAATTTTTATTTTACCCCGAACGATCTGTTAGCCTACCAGTGCCACAAATTTAATGCAATTACAACAGTTAAATGGCATCCCTAAAGATTTTATTTTGTATGAAAAAATAAACAATCATGTATAATATCAAGTTGAAAATCTCGAAAGCATGCAGATATTTCCAGAAAGTGTTTTTTAAGTATGTTTAAAGCACATAGTCTCGGTTTAAAAAGTAAATCCCTTTTATAGCTAAGTTTGGTAATGCTAATAACCGGCATAGAAAGAAGAATTGGTAGCACTGATATAAAAACTGTGTGCCAAGAATGATGCAGGCAATATTGCGACATGTAACGTCATAAAAGGGCAACATAAATATTATGTATAACTATTTTCGTGCGGTTTGCCAAGAGATGGCTTAACTTGGTTATTATTCCATTGTTGCAATATTTCGAACCTGCGTTGGAAAGATGCTGTTCTTGTGTGTCTTTTTCAGTATTTGTCATTCATTTGAAGCTTAAACAACAATAAGTTTTTTCACTCATATATGTCCAACTTTGTGCCTGAAAATTTGTTTTTGCGGGGAGTTCCTCTTCATTACTTTAATATGAAAGTCATCGAAGTCATCGCCCCAGCCGATAGTCATCGTATTTTGATGGAAGTTTATGGTGAACATGCTCTAGCTGAGCGAACATGCCAAAAGTGGTTTGCACGATTTGAAAGTGATGATTTTGGCTTGGAAGACGGAGAACGTCATGGGCCACCAAAAAGTTTGAAAATGGGGAACCAAACACAAAAAGAGCTCATCGAGATCGCAGAATCTTTGGGATTCACTTAAACCGCCATTTCAAAACGTTTCATTCATTTCAAAAAGCAGATGGATACATTAAAAAGCAAGGAAATTGGTTGCCCATGAATTGAAGCCAATAGACTTTGAGGGACGACTTTGCGCATCAGAAATGCTGCTTGAACGCCACGAAAAGAAGTCGGTTTTGTACCGGATTGTGACAGGTGATGAAAAATGGATCCATTACGACAATCCTAAATGCAAAAAAGAATATGTGAAACCTGGCCAATCAACCAAACCAAAGACAAGGCCGAATATCCAAGACGCCAATTATCCAGGTAATGCTTTGTATTTGGTGGGGTCAGAGGGGCGTGCTGTATTATGAGCTTCTAAAACCGGCTGAAACCATTAATGGGGAACGCTACCGGCAACAACTCATCAAATTAAAGAGAGCGATTGCCGAAAAACGACCGGAATTTGCGACTAGACACGGGGCAATAATTTTTCAACAGACAACGCTCGGCCTCAGACTTCATGTTGTAAGACCGGTTAAAAACTATTTGGAAAACAGCGGCTGGGAAATTTTACCTCAACCTCCTTATAGCCCAGATCTTGCCGCTTCTGACTACCATTTGTTCCGGTTAATGCAGAACGACCTCATTCTTGGCCGTCAACCGGCGCAGTTCTTTTGGGATGGAATCCACAAATTACCTTTAATTTAATTTTACAGATGGGAAAATGTTATAGCTTCAGATGCGCAATGCTTTGAATAATACTATTTTCTACTCTCTAATATTAATAATACTATTTTTTATGTATAATACTTCACTATTTTACTTATTTTTATATTATTATCTATGTTTTCCTTAAATAAACGTTCAAATTGAAAAAAAACGCACGAATATAGTTATAGACCCAATAAGATAGGAAACTGAAATACATTTTAATACAAAATTTAAGAAATTTAAACAGCCTGGAGCTGTTTTTATAATGCTTAAAAAATTATCAAGCCTTTTAGTAACAGTTTACTTTAGTCAAAATTCTTTGGAACGATTTTGTGCTATCAAACGAAACCACTACATTAGAAAAACTATTTCTGTGAATTCCATTATATATTTGAGAACCAAGCTCTTAAAGGTAGTTTAGAGCAAAGGAATATCTTTATACGTTATCCATATACGGAATCATATTTACTTTTTAGGTGCAACAATTTTACTTAAATTTCCTGAAACTTAAAGCGAATAACTTAATTGTCAAGCGCGAAACGATTTTATAGTTTAAAAGTCTACCTATGGCTTTAAAGAAATTTTCTTTACCTCTACTATACATGCAAGTATATTAAAGGTGCCCTCTTTTTATTTTCATCTCTTCGACTATTCAGTGTGTTAGATGCAAAATAGAAATTTAGATGCTTCACATTGATCCTTGTAACCAACTGGAATCAAAATTCTGACAACTGCGCGACATACTTCAACTCTAACCAATCGGGACCAAAATATATGTACGATATCTTCGACTAAATTGGGTGTTACATTAAATACAATATGATACAAACTGGCAATGTAAGTAGGACAGAGATCCATGCAAGTGCTATATCACTCCCCAATATTTATATATATGATACAGGTTAGAGAGGTATATATATATATTTAACCTTCATATAATATTATTGTTTAAAGGAGTGAAATTAGAAAAGTGTCTTTCATTTTGTAACCACCACCCTAATGTACATATCATTTGTATACATGACGAAATTCATCTGTAAACTGAAATTTCTCTAAACTTCCACCATAATTACTCCCTTGAATCAGCAAAGTATTTCCAATTAGCAATGCTGAGCGTGTTAGTTATATGATACATGCAGACATATTTATAAGCACACATGGCACTTACCTGTTTCTGCTGAAGTGCAATATACAGTGATACAGCTACTGAATTCCGAACATAATTACGTTTTTGTTTTTTTTTTTTGTGTCTGCAACAAATTAAAAGGTAATAGCAGCTGTAATCGTTTCAATAGACAATTAAGTTATTGTCATATTTGTGGTTATAACTCTCTAACTGGATATGGGCTTTGGCAATAGCGCTCTCACACGCAAAACCTGTCTCAAGTGAGCTATAATTGCGCGCAGTTATTTTGTATTTCCTTTTTCCAAGTGATTACCTCTATTACATATGTGTATTTATAATTATTTACAGGTCTCTTTTGAGTCATTTGTCACATGCGCTGATATTTATTGGTTATATGAAGTGGCCTGACTTTTTAACTAATAGTTAAATTGAGTTGCTCAGCTTGATGTGCTACAGCGATTAGTTTTTTCTTTATGATTCAGGGCTCAAAGTCATTTTATTTGCTTTACCATGCTTAGCTTTGCCGTGGAACACTTCTATAGAGTATTCATAGTTTAAGAGAACGAAGAGTATTTTTCATGAATGAAGATATTTATTAAATTCTCAAGATTTATTATTAACGGTTAATTCTATGCAAGAGGGTATGTGCATACCTCATTAAAGTGATATTACCGCTATCTTTAATTCTAGCAATGTTTGTTTGACATATTTTAGACCAGTTTTACTATTGTGAATGGCTCAAGTGGCAAATTACTGTCAAAACTTAAAACACAAATCTTTTTTTAGGGGGGTATTCTAGATGGTCTACAGGCCATTTGAGATATCTGTTTTTTTAGTTTTGTTTTTTATCTCTCCTTCTTTTTTAGAATAGTAAAACGAAATTTTATTTATGACAAATCATAGTTAGTAGGATAGAGGCACATATAGAGAAGACTCACACCAATCTTCAAGTAAACCATTTAAGTAGAACTTGAGAAATTATGACAAAAAGAGAACTAATTTGAAAAATGTAGTTTCAAGAAAATCGCGTTTAAGTTTCTGGTAAATTACGCCCAGTGTCAACCGTCTAAACCGGTTTGGATGTTGTAACAAATCGTCTTAAGGGCATATTCTTGAGAGGTTAGGTTGAAAACAATATATCTGTTCAAATTTCTGTACCAGAATAACCCCTTAAAAATTTACGACTTGAATTAAATTCTAATTGTTTATAGTAAACGAAACTAAGGGGCAATCGAAATGTTTTCGACGCCGAAACTGGTGTTTCTCTACAAAAGAAAGAAGCGCAATACAATTATACATGCGTCAGAAGACATTTTAGCGCAAGGTTGCACCGCAAATGTTGCCAATTTGTTAGAACACCAGGTATAATTTGTTCGATTCGCTACTCTACAACACTTGGCGTATCGAATACAGCTTTATGAAGTCATAATTGTTAATATCAATACATATTTTTGGTTATGGAACGGTGATGGTATTTACATAAGCTAATATTATATGATTAATTGGCACGAAAAAATAATCTATAAAATACACAGCTCTTGCAAAAAAAAAACTTACAGAAACCACAAACATTTTCATATTTATTGCCTTGTTTCACGATTGCTGCTTGGTAGTTATAAGCGTAGACTTCGCTTACCTCCACTAGCTACTCATTTATTATATTGCAATTTACCGCTGCGAACTTCAATAAATATTTTAAAACAGGTGACGCCTTCTTTCTGTCCTAACCTTGTTTGAAAATATCTTTGTTGGCCAAAAGCGCCGAAATATGATGTATTATTATGACTATTTTCCACGCTGCCCTAACTAATCCATTTAATTCGACAATCCTTTCCAAATGAGTGCATTGTTTATGCAAGTTTAAGGTTAGGTTAGTGCGAAAATAATTCCGGTGAATTCCTGCATTTTTATTTGCAAATAAAAAATTGGCAGCTAACAGATTGATTGGACGTCGAGTCAAAAAGTCAGCGAGCATTGTTTGCCAACAACCTTCAGTGCGGAAAAAATTGCCAACTATTACTCAAGCAACATAAACATTGTAATTAAGCAACAATGTACGCATTTAAACCGTAAATCTCGTTGTAGACGGATTTTTAATGCATAGTACAGTATGTGCTACTATATATGTATCTATCTTATGCACATAATGTATGACCTCACCGCCTCATAAGTTTCAAGTTTTCAACTTAACTGCTGACGGACACACACATATACATATGTTTGTATGTGATTAGTTTTTCTCCCATAATTATTGTTTATTTGCTGATTTCGTATTCTTACTTGTTGCATTCTCTTGCTTCTCTTTCCACCGGCTTCGGCGCTCGAACTCCATGCTAGCTTGTAACACTTGAATTTATAATTAAGTTCACTTATGCTGTTGCTGTTTGTTGTTGCGTTTGAAATAATTGGAATTCAATGCATAAAATACATGTTTACTTTTAATGTGTTATAATTAAAAAAAAAAATTTTTTTTTTTTTGATTTTTGTTTCACCTTCACTTCACTCTCATCACTTTAATTGCTTAGCATTATTATGCAATAAACCGGTTAAATTGTTTTATATCGATTTGATAGATAGCCTAAATAATTAATGCACAAATCATAACTCATCATTCGAATATTAACAAAAGCAATAATTTTTAGCGCCAAACGAAAGTAAACAATGAATGCCGTCACTTTCATTTGATATCGACTGTAGCGTAAGTAGAAGAAGAAGAAAAGACGCCAAATTTTCTATTATTAATGTGTTTATCAGCCCACGTTGACATGTGTGAATTATTGTTGCTTTGTCGCGTTTAAATTTAAATCTTACGATTTATTGTCTTTTCACTGCAGCTATTTGGCTTTTTTACCTAAGTACACCTACGATTCGTGCGGGAGACTAGAAAAATATGCCCAAAATATGAGACATCACTCTTTGCCGCAAGTCTCCCAAGGCGCTTATGAGTTATGGCAGTTAGCTTAAAGTTTACTGCATGTAGACTTAGCAGTTATTTTTATTGCGGAAGTATTAAAGTGAATAGCCATTTCCGCGCTTATAAATCATTTACCAATTGTCGCCTCTTCCCTCATTCTTATTGCTTATTTTGCTTATCTTTTCCCAAAAATAAATATTAATTTCATAAAAAAAATTTTTTGACGACTATAAGTAAAATCTCCATGCTGTCCGGTACGGGAATCAGCTCCGAAACCTAACCTAACCTATACGTCTACTAACTTAGGAGGAATACGTGTGCCAAACTAAAAATCAAAGAGTCATTGTTAAAACACTGGAGCATAGCCGAAGGCACTTAATCTAATTTTAATGTTTTAGGAATTGTATTATTTTTCCACCTCTTTTGTCTGACAAGTGCTTAAAAATAATTACAAAACCATTGAAATGGTATTAATATATAAAAGCTAGTAGAGTAGCACCGGTTATTTCCTCTTGGAACTTGTTAGACGTATTGCCGCTAATCTTCAGCGACTTTTTCCCTGACTCAAGAAAATTTTTTTCCTAAACAGTCTTTTTTATTTGCTAGAGTTTCTCTCAATTCTCTCGCAGAATGTTGCTAATATGACGTCATACTCAATAAATAATTTAAAAAAAATCAGTTCTAATAAAACAACTTCGTCTCCGAACGGATATTATTATTTGGTGAAGGAACCCTTGTCTTTGGCTGCCTCATACATGTATATTTTTAGGCTCTCTTGCTAGCTTTGAGATCAATCCATTTTTATGCCGCACACGTTATAAAGCAAGTCGTAAACATCTTCACACCTCATATGCAAATTACTCGCCTGACGTGACACAAAGCTACCTACCTCCTCGCACTTCTACTGCATTAACAAGGCAAATCTTCGATTCATATGCGCAATGCTCTCACTTCCTCTTTGTCAAGCGCTAGCTGCCATTATGCCTTTCTCTTATCGCTCCAAATCTCTCCAAAGAGTTGTGCATGCGGTATCAATAGCATTGTAAACGCTTTCTATACACAAATGCGATACTTTATTGACGCTTCTTTGTTTCTTTTTCGTACCATTCCTTTCATTTTATTGTTTTCTTGCATTTTTTTGCCATGTGTGTGGGTTATACTTATGTATGCATTTTATGTATGCGCAAATTTGGCAACATTGTGTCTTAAATGTCAACGTATTGACTGCTTCTAAAGAAAACAAAAAATTAAAGTAGCAAAAAGACTTCATCTCTCCTTTCATCCAGCTCTTCACAAAACAACACACATCTGAGTTGAATGCTTTATGTGGTATTTTGTTTTGTTTTTCTTGTTTTTTTGTTTTTTTTTGTACATTGGAAGATGGCGCTGGAAATACAGGGTGTTTTTTTCAGTTGCATGCAGTTTCATAGCTGTCAAATCGAAAGTAAACGTTAGTGTTTGACATTTATGTTCAGTGCACTTTGGCAAAATAAAACACAAAAACTTAAAGGCTACAAATTATTCGTGAATGTTTAGTTCTCGAGGTCAATAAGAATTTAGACGAAATGTTAATTGATTCCAGCAGAACGGTGCAACAAGTCATGCAGGGAGTGGAACTATCACTTATTGATTAGGTGACTTCCTAAGATTTTAGATTTTTATGGGTGAACGGCAAGACCAAGTTAATAGTCTGTGCTGATAAACTAGACACAAGTGGGAACCATGATATTGCGTCTTATTGAAAGCTGAAAAAGTAGTGCAAAATAAAAAGGCTTTTGAAGACCACGTCTGCATTTTCATAAGTCATAAAACCACCGAACTTACGAACCCAAAATATTGCTAAGCTCATTAAATTTTCTATATTTTATTTGTGATATAGTTCTATACCACCAAAAAAATCACCCTTTACAAGTAAATTTTGTGAAGCAAATAAAATAAATTCATTTGTTTTTTTTTTAATTTTTCATCAGCTACCTACCTGTTATTACTGGGTCTTTCTAAATTTTCTCCTCTTAGAAATTCAGTGTTCTTTTTTTATTCGAGTACATTTTTTGCAAATTCTGCTTTGGTACTTAACCTTAATATTTATGCTACTTAAATTTGAGTGTGTTCTTTTATTATAATTATTTTTTTCCAACTTTTTTCATTTCATTCACTCATTTCACCTTCTGTTTTGTATTGTTGGTTTGATATTTTTGGGTTTCGCTGTCAATTTATGACATTTTAATGATCTTCAATTGATACGCAAACTTCTAACGGTTCTTTGTTATGGAACATACAATGAAATAAATAATTGTTAAAGTCAATTAAGAATCTTACATGATTAATTCCAGGTAAATTGGGGTCAAGGCATAAGTGATTTGTGTACAACTTGTCAAGTTGACAATTATACCTCTGTACCACTTTTTTTTCTATCACACCCAAAAAGTATACACACAATGTGTTTTTATCAGAACTTTTATTTCAAATAAAAAACAGAAAAATTAATATTGTCGATATTTTGTTTTATTAGTTTCAAAATTGTGTGGAATTTAGTCTAACTAATTAAATTTAATAATTAATAATTAACTGTCATAAAATCTAACAAATTTGGTATCCAAACTGTCAATGACATTTTTCGAACATACGCTCCAAAAAGTCATATACCATAAAAATTAACATGCCTATTGTGTATGGCTACCAGCGCGAGTATAGTTCCCTTTAGACAAATGCATACCAAAATTTACATTATGCATGATTACTTGCTACTAAACAAAGGCAACTGAGTAGCTAGTCGCTCTTTTGTTTATTATGTATTACTATCGTCCCTTGTTTTAGTATAGAAATGTTAGAATTTAGAAGTTAAAAAATCAGGCAATTGCTCAAGACCAGTTGCCCACAGGTTTTGCAAGTTCTGGAGTTTGAATACTTTAAATATCTTTAATGAAAAAAAAATATATATATGTACTATTTTTTATTTATTTACGAACGCTTTCAATTTAATAATTTACCAAAATTTATCAAAAAAATCGTTGTTCTTTAAATACTGTATGAAAGCATATTTTACAAACAATATTTACTTTGTTTCATGCATTTTTTGTTGTGAAATATTAAAAAAAAAAATTTAAAAATGCATAAACCCGTTATGGTAGCCATATAGGATATATAGATATATGGGATATAGGATATACATATATAGGACTAGTAGACCGCCACCAGTAGCCTTGCACAATAGACGGGCTAATGATTTTAACTTGATTGACAGTGCTAAATCCACAATAAAAAAAGACTTTTAATGCCTGTGAATGACAGCTAAATTTGTCATCTGTTAGAATGCAACCTTGTAGATGGAGATCACGGAATAGATAATACTTTATTTATTTACAGTTTTGACTATCCTTTGCATTTCAAACTTACTGTTGTTTTCTCGTGTTTTTGAAATAAGAAATACGGGACTACTTGTCTATTAAACATAACCTCCACTTCCTATAGTTGCTTTCGAATACTTCGAAATACCAATTAGCAGCTGCTAACAACGTTTGTCGTACATTTTTTTATGCATATTAAGTACTTAAAAACTGCTGTGTAACTAAATAATAACAGCAAAATATATTAGTACTTAAATCACATAACTCATAACAGCTTTTGTTATGATAGCAGACCACGTACGCCACTTGACTGTGTACTGTTTTTTAATTTTTTTTTATTTTTATTTTGGCGCAACACAACTTTGGCTAGGTGTTAACTGATTAGGTAAAAGGTAAAACAAAATTAAAAAAAAAAAAATTAAAACATATTTGTTCAGATTCTTAGTGACTAGTGACTAGTGACTTTGGCGCAAATATGGCTACATGTCAGCGCATGCATACTCAATTAACTGTAATTGGAGAGTGTAATCATGGCATTAGCATGTATGGTATATGTAATAGGCGGGCGCTAGGTGTGCTGTGCGGCAGTATTTATAAGTTTGTATGTATGTGTCTTACCCTGTTACTGATAAAGGTAAATTGATTGGCATGTGTGTGTGTGTGTGTGGAAATATGCGCATATGTGTTTTGTTATTATAGAAATCCGCTTCTAAGCAACAGCGTATGGGAAAATAAGCAAAAAAAAAAAATTAATATTTCGACGCTTCCATATCTAACAAGATAAAGCAGAGCATAATTTTTTTCCAACAGAATATGTCCGTGAACTATTTTGTCATTACACCAGTTTAACAAACAGATACAATACTTGGTGCGATGAGTGTAAGTGAGTTGAGCGCTTTCCATGTTTTAGTTATTGGTGCGGCCAATGTTCGATATGTGCGTCGTAGCCGCTTTGACGGCTGTCGTATCGCTGATATGCGACACATGCGGCCACTGGTGGGCTACTTAAAAATACATGCATGTGGTCTATACAATCACATGGGCATATAAATACTTACAAAGAAGTATGTACATGGAAGTACATAGAAACAGATAGAAGTATATATGGAACACAGCAGCGCCGAAATTCGACTCCAATTGACGGTATCACACTGACAAGCTGTTTGCCTTTTTTTTATATTTTCTAGGTATTTTTTTCCATTTGCCTTTTGTTTCTTCCTCACTGCGTAGTACTTGAACGTTGAAATTGTAAACGCGTAATGTGGTGAACTGAAAACGTCAACTATAATCGGAAAATAAGCAATCAGAAATACAAAAAACAAAAATCATGAAAAACAAAACAGCACACATACACACACACTCGCACTTGCATTGTACTTTTACAGAAATCTGTTAAGCTTCTAGGGAAAACTTTATGGATACTGATTACGAGCATTGCATTTAACTACATACATATGTTCAGTATGGCGCGCTACAACGCAGATTTTTATGCCATACAGAAGTGTATACATACATGTATACATGCATTGGATTTCATATGTACATATATATAAGAACTTAATTTGTACTTTATTCCGAAAATTGTAGCAATGAACCACATTTTATATTTCTTTTGTATTTTGTTTTTAACTCACGCCAGTTTTAACTTTAAACTGTACCTACGGATAAACTTGGATAGATATATTACGGTATTTGCACATTATGTGGTAGTTTTGCATACAAAAACTGCGCGCGGATAAACTCGGATACAAATTTTTTGTATTTTTTTTTTGTGTATTTTTCGTATTCATATAACGCACACTAGATTTAAGCCTAAATTATACCTAGCTCGGATAAGAATTGTGGTTATCAGTCAGCTATTTAGTATTTTGGCATATAAAAACTACATCCGGATATTCTCGAATAACAATATTTTGTATTTTTTAAATGTACTTTTGTTATTATTAAACGCGAACTAGATTTATGTTTAAACAGTGCCCGCGTATAAGCTCGGATAACTATATTGTGGCTATTAGTAAATTATTTAGAACTTTAGCTTACAAAAACTACGCGTGAATAATCTCGAATAACATTTTTCCATCACCTATTACCATTAATACTTTTAAAACTCCTTACAACATGCTTATTAAAAAATTTTTCAATTTATTACTGCTTATATTTATGCAGACAATATTTGATTAATTGCAATTAAAATGAGATAATTTAACCAAAAAGCTCTAAAAACAGTTAAAACGTTAGCTATTTGAACTGTGGATAATGTTGGATAAAACAGTTTTGATTGTAATTTAATAGATTTCTCGCTATTTATGTTCTTTCGAATAATATCCGCGTGAATCGAATACAATTTTTGACCATTTTCTATAATAGGCCTATATTTGTTTGAAATAACTTTAACGTAAGTTTCCAAATTATAAAGAATATTACTCTCAGAACATTGGCCCGCTTGACGTAAAGGATTCTGCGGATTTTCTACATGTTTACTTTTATTTTTTATATACCGGATAAAGCCGGATAAATTTTTTTTGCTCGCTTACACTTCGGGTTGTAATACTAATGTAATATATGCCCTTAAAATTGCTATTTTCCACTTTCAGGATAAAATTTAATTACGGATAAGCGCGGATAATACTTGTGAAGTCTTAATTTAACATTCCCTTGTGTGTTTCTCACTTATTTCGTTTATTGCTAAATTTTATTGGAGAATATTTCACAAGTCTACGAAAAGTCTAAAATAGACCTTGTATGCATAATTAATAATCTACTCTAAATGCAACACTGTGTTGGAATTTTACCGTCCGTGCTTACAACACATTGATATGCCATACCTCAGCTTCAATTATTTTGCCTCAGCAGTGCTATTTACTCATAGTATTGTTTTTGCTTTTTGCCAGCGCTTCGGTGTTAACTTCGTAAATGCCAAAGCGATTATTTTTGCAAACTAAATAATTGAAGCATTTGAAATTCAACGCAAATTAGCAAATTTTACACGTTAAACATGCGCTCAAAAGTCACGTTCGTCGACAGTCATTCGCTTTTACACCGGAGATTAACCGCCGACAATCGACAAGCGTCGAAATGCCAACAATTTCCGATTTGGGTTTTTTTCCTTATTCGGTATTTTTTTTTTTTGCCTAAGATATGTTATTTTGGTTTTTTTCACTCTTACAATTTTTCTGTTTTTTTGTGGTTGCTTTGTTGTCGAAAATGTTGCTGTTGTCTTTTAGCAGTTTATTTCACATTTAACGAGAAAAATAATGCGAGGTTCCACAAAGATAACAACAACAAAACAACAACAAAGAAACGAATACGAAAACAAGCTTAGCCGAGAAATGACCGCCAACGGGGCAATAGCATTTAGGAAAAGAAGTCAAAAAAGACATGTAAAATACATAAGAGACAGCAAAAGCTGCACGTTTAAGAAATCACATTGAAGCTTGGAGGCAAACCCCATGCTCGCGCGCATGTCGTTTCGTTTCGTTTGGTTGGTAGCGCTTTAAGCGGGCGCCTGCAGGTAGCTAATGGCGTGACATGCTGGCCATTGGCTGGACCGACGATTTGTTGTATTTTTTTTTTTTTTTTAGTTTTTAACCGACTATAGATGCTAACTGAAAACCTGTTATTGTGCTACTTCTAATATTCAAGTTCTGTTATTTTCTTATTTTAAAGATTTTTTTATTTTGCTTCCCCTTTTTTTGAATAATCTTTAGTAAAAACTGTTTTCAATTTTTTTAAATTTTTCATAATCAATTAATTTTTTATATAAACCTTCTCTAAAGAAAATTGTTTTTCGAAGTTTGTTAGTTATCATATAATATTTATATAATATAATATTATATTATATTATATCATATAAATCGAAATAAAATGTAGTAGTATAAATTACTACTTTTATTTTACTAACTTTTTCGTATGTTTTCATAAAAATTTTATTCCTTTTTTGTCTATAAATTTTTCTTAATTTAGTAAATTTTTTATAACACCTCTTTTTATTTTTAACTTTTTCTATACTATTTACTTTTTACATTTTTTTTTATTAGTTTTGAACATCATATACATCTAAATAAAATATTTTATTTACTATTTTAATAACTTTCTTCATAATTTTTCATCACTTTATTTTATTTTATTTTTTGTTCATAAACTTTTTTTAATTTAGTAAATTTTTTGTTAATACTTTTTTATTTAAAAATTTTCCGTTTATTTTTGATAGTTTTTATTAGTTTTGAATATCATATATGATTCCTAGTTATTTTTCGTTTATACATATTTTTAATTTTTTGCCAAAAATTTTTACCTATCGCTTTTCATTTCTTAGTGTTTATTATTAGTTATTATAATTTCGTTTTTATTTATATTTATCTGTACGTAAATTAAATTTTTAATTTATTATTATTGTTTGATTTTTTAAAATTTTTTTATTATTTTCTAAATTCTCATTTGTTACTTATTTTGTGTATTTTCACAGCGGGACTGCCAATTTTCGATTTATTGTTTTATTCCCATATTTCCATTTCTTAATGAGAATTACTTTCTTTTTGCATAAATTTTCTTCGATTTGTTTTATTTTTACATTTATTACATTTTCCATTTTTACATCATGAAATAGTTTTTTCATTTTACACCTAAATTTCTAAATTTGTATCTGTTCTTCGTTTTATATATATTAGATTTTTTCGTATGCTTTGATATGCTTAAAATTTTTAATTTTTATTGATTTGTTTTTTTTATTATTATTTATTTTTTATTATTTACTTGTTTTTAATTATTACATATATGCATTTATACAAATTGTTATATTTAATGTTTTTTTATGATTTAATTCTATTGCTTTTCCGTGACTGTGTGTGTTGTGTACAATTTTGATACTTTTTTATGTGTGTGTCTTTATTTTTTATAATGTTTCTATAATCAATTTTTAATTTAGTTATCAACTTATAATTTACTAAATTGTCTTTTTTGTTAGCTTATTTATAAAAGTTTATTTAATTTTAATATATTCAAGTTTTTTTTCTTTTGTGTTTTTAGTAATTTTTTCTATTTTTATTTATTTCATTTATTTTCGATTTATGTTATATATGTATTTTAATTATCTCTCTTATTTGCCACCGATTTATCTATCCGCATATTTCATCATATTCCTTATGCTCACTATCGTGCCGCCTGTCGATATTCGCTTCGTTTATTAACTCATTTTGGCGTCACCGCTCAAGGTCGTTGATTTGCCTCTACTACCTCTTCACAATCCTCACAGCACCCCGCCTTGTTTTGTCTGTTTTCGCTCAACTTCGTATCCACTTGTCGTCTGCCTGCCTTTGCCTCGCACTTCGTCCAGTCAGTTCTCGCATGCGATTTCTCTCATCCACCTAACGTTTTTCAAGTTGTTATTTGTTTGTGTTTTTATTTACTTTTGTTGGTTGTCATTCTTTATCTGCGATAAATTCCTATTATTGCTTGACTACTTTTATTTGTCTACCACTATTTGCAAAAATACAGAAACAAGTGAAAATTTACAATACAAGATTTCGCTTATTGTATGAGTTCAATGTATGCAAAGTAAAAAGTGTCAATAGCACATAAACATACACACTCACCGCTCATTAATCAAATAAGATAATATTCATTTGAAATGCGCTTTGTTATTGCTATTTACAAGTTTGAAATATTCAGTGAGCATATAGCGTAGATATTGATTTGAATTGAATAAATAATGTGTTGCCAAGCATATGCATAAATAAACACATTTTATAAATAAATTAACAAATGTAATGTAGGGAAAAAAGTTAAAAAATATAAAATTTTTATGGTCGTCCATCTTCTTCAATCAATTTATGCAAATCATTGCCATTGACGTTGATTAAAAATTTATTATTTCTCTTAATTCCATGAAGTGCTATCTATAATTATGCTGGCAGTGTTGGTATGATCTCCTAATGGTTGTTTTCGCCGAAGCTATGCATATAAATTAGGTTACATAGTGACTCACGACAAAAAAATTATCGTGGTCTTAAACGTATTCGGATAAGCGCGGATAATTTGTTTGTAGCTTTTCATAGAAGAGGTTGTATTTAAACGCACTCAGCACACATTTTTAACTCTGCTTATATGTTCGGATAAGCGCGGATAATTTGTTTGTACCTTAAATAAGTTAAAAAAAAAACCTTACGGTAATACTACGAATGTAAATCTTTTAATTATAGCTCCTAAATGCAAGAGTGATCATTAAAAATTTTACCAAGCCGTTTAAAAATAATTTATGAACGGATAATTTGTTTTTATTTTACTTCAATAAAACAATACTTAGATGTTCTTTTAAATTGCTTTAACGTTTTTTTTTTTACAGAACATAGTTAATTCAACAATTAAATTGATGACTTGTTTATTGCTTAATAATATAATAATCCGTTTTCAAATAAATGTTTATGATTTTTGTATAAACTAGACATAAGTCAGTTCTTGCAGGGCCGTGTTTTATCCGGTTTCTTTAATACTATTCATCATTTATCATTTTTTAATGTATTGTCTTTATTGCATTTTATTGTATTATTAATTGCATTTATTATCTATTGTCGTGCTATTTTTATAGACAAACCTTGCTCTGAGAACATGTGATAAGTCGTGTCTTATTATGGTCAACAACGGTTTTATGAATGTTGTGGGTTGCATGTTTTACTGTATTATAAACTGTGTAAATTCTTACTATCTAACATACTGGCCATAAACTAATTACACTAGAAATGGTTTATAAGTTATAGTTATATTAAGTAGTATATAGTTGTCTTATACATTATAAAAACTATTATCCATTATGCAATTTATTATCCGAAGTCGCTTTTCTACAATTCTCGGGATACTTAAGGTCCAATTTTACGCATCTGATTTTAACATGAGGAAGATTTAATTTTTTGTATTACTTTAAGTTTTTGGATGCATTTCATATATCCGGATAAATATTTTTAGAGTTTTACTAATATGATTATTTGTTAGTAGCCATTTACACAACAGAAATGTAAATTTTATTTATCCGGATAAAAATTTATTGAAACTAACATACAAGGTTACAAATAGTGATCATGTACTTACAAATTTACAGTTTGTTGTTAAATTTTCATTATTCTCATCCACTATCTTAAACTCTTTTATAACATAATCCTTTCGGACAAACGCTCAAGCTCCGTTCACATTGTAAAGTATAAAATTTGTAAGTTATAAGCACAACTTTCCCCCCGGATAAGCACGGATAAGAATTTTCAAAGAAAAGTTTCTAGGTTTTATTATAACTTCTACAATTTATTATTTGATAACTATGCCGCACATTTTTTGTTTAAAAAATTGTCACGGATAATAGCGGATATTCAATTTTAAAAATCATTGCGCTTATTTTCAAACCCTTTTCCTCTCATATTTATTATAGCGAACATTTTCCGGAACTGTTGTATTTTCTTACAACTTTTTTCATCTTCTCTTCGTTCTTTTCTTTCAGGGCTCCATCGAAGAATGGCTACAATTGTTACGTCTCGATGAATACATTCAACCTTTGCTCGATCAAAACTATAAAACTGTACGCGATGTTACTCAAGTCACTTGGGAAGACTTGGAGGACATTGGTATTGTTAAATTAGGACATCAAAAGAAGATTCTATTGGCCATTAAGCGTGTAAAGGATATCATAAGCGGAAAGTGGAATCCAGGCGGTGTTAATGCTTATCAACAGCAGGTGAGTGTATTGAAAAATGTGACAGTAATTGCAATTTTGAGAAGGAAGTGTACTTTTTTTTAATTTATAATTTTTATATGCATTAAATTGTTTTAGGTTTGTTTAAAAAATTTATTAGATTAAATCCATACACAAATCTAAATTATTATTATCCAAATTTTTGTTTAACAATTAGAATAAAAGTTTTATTGAAAATTAAATTCTAAAAATTCCTTTTTTTTTATTTAAAAAACATTATTATTTTTTTCACTTTTTTGTTGCCTCATTTATAACATATTTATATAAAAATCATTATAATAATTTATTTTTAAATTTTTATTCTATTTTTCGTCTATTTTTCGGTTATTTAATTTAATTCAATTTGTGATATTCTGTTGCTGCCTATAATTTGAACCCGTTATCAACCCAATCAACCAAAATAAAAACGTTGAACTTGTGAAACAAAAGGATTATCGCAACAAGATTTGGCCCAGTGCCGTGCCAATGCCCACCACACCAACCTATTTGCCAACCACGCGCGTCTCGTGGGACGATTCCAAGATTTATGCTACGCCCGGCGTCGATGCCGTCTACTTTTGCAGCGGCACTCATCACGAGTGCTGCAACGGCAACGATGTGGTGCCCATTAAGGTGAGCGTGTACACAAAAGCGCGACCAGCGCCAGCTGGCGAACAAGTGTAGGCGTTGTTTAATGACGAAATTGCAATGTGTTTTTTTTAATTTTTTTGCATTAAATAGCTTTAAATTTATTGCCTTATAAAGCCAATTTATTTTTGCATTTGTTTTTTTTTTTGCCTTATCGATTATATTTATTGAACTCGCCACAATTCAGCCATATTATACATAATACTTTTATAGCTAACATGATTTGTTTTCTCCCACTTCTTCTGCTCTCCTACGCGCTCTCTTCCACTTAGGTGCGCCAGCCACGCGGCAAAAGCTTAGAATCACTCGAAGATATACACGACAATAGCACACGCAGCCATTTGACCTTTAGCCATTACACAGCCACTGATTATGGCCACTTTGCGCATCCAACGCCTGCTATGCAACAACAACATCATCAACAAGCCTTGCAACACCAGCAGCAACAACATCAGCAAGCTATGCAACAGCATCATCAGGCAGCCATGATGGGCGGTGCTGTTGTGGGCGGACCAGGTGGTACTGGCGGCGCACGTTTGCTCAACAGCCAGGCAGCTATGGTAAGTATTTTAGTATTTTGGACAAGTGGGAGTGGAATTCTCTGCTCCGAAATGTATCAGCGCATCCCGTTGAAGTTATTAGAATTATTGGAATTATACAGATTGTAGAAACAATATTTTTTAAGCCTTTAATAATTTTGGATCAAGGTTTACCCCCTGGATAACGCTTCTGGGTTATGAATTTATTCAAAAAGCATGTTTTTTGTTTAGGTGCATTATGTTTTGAAATTTTTCCTTTTCGGATAAAATCTTGATTCTTCTGATAATCCTCGGATAAGCCTTAAGCATTCAATATTTCATCTCCGGTTATACTTGCACTCATTCGGTTATTTTTTCTGGGTTTTAATGTACTTATATATGTATATGCACTTATTTGTAATAATAAATAAATACTGAATACGCAATATCTTTCCCAAAGTCACCATTAATAACAATGTATGCCATCTTTCATTAATGTTGTTAATAATTTAAAATCGGATATGTTTAAGCACTTAGCTCGAGACTTTTACTTTTTATATTGCATTAAATTTGTCTGTATTTTGCAAAATCGATAGCTGGATAATACCGGATAACATTATATTTTTATATTTTTTATAAAACAAGATCACATTGAAATTTAGATTAAAACTATGCAATGCGCTCCCTGTAATTGCTTCAAAATCTGCATTTTGATTCATAATGAGCCTGATTATATAATAAATGTAAATTAAAAAGCCATGATTGTTGATAAAGTATGGTGTAACGAAAAAGACGAATATATTTTAATTTTCTTAGAAACTTAGATTTTCTGTTCCGGATAAGTATGTAAACAAATTTAGTTTTTTTAGTAAGTAGTATTGAAAACTCGACCTTTTTAATTAACAATAAGTTTCTTCTATCTGCGGATATTGCCGGATAACTGTTTTCAAGTAAATAGTTAATTTATACGGTAATATGCATAACTTTGTTTTATTTACTATCGGGCTTAATTCTTTTAATTAACAATAACTTTGTTCTATCTTCGGATAATACCGGATAACTGTTCGGACAATTAAATAGTTCGTTTAAACTGTAATATGTGTAAATCTTAGCATGCTAAATGATCGCGGATAAAAGTTGTAATGAAAACAAAACATATTTCACATGTTTCTTTAATTATTTCAACAACATATGATCATTTCTCATTATGCAAAGCATTAAGAGAAGCTCAACTTCAACTTACTTAATATCGCATTATACTTATTCCACATTGCAGTCTTGGCGCCGTTCCTACGACGATGGTGACATTACGCCCACCAACGATGCTGCACGCGAACTCATGTACGAGGAAGGCGGCGGTACACTACCACGTCAGCAGCGTGGCATTTTGCAGCGCGCCGTATTGAACAGCATGCCACCGCTCGAACATCACTATATGAATGCAGCTGTCGCAGCGGAATATGTTTGCCATGCAGGTGGATTGGGTGGCGTTGGCGTGCCAGGTGCGGCAGCGCACGTGGGCGCTGCTGGCCCAACGGGTTGTGTGCTGGACAGCGCCGGTCTGAATGCAGTAAGTCATACAGCCGCATATACATAAAAGCATATTGTTCGCAATGCAATATACTAATTTACTTTTATTTTTTTTATTCCTCCATTTTGCGTAACGCGCGCCAACCAACAGTCCTACTTGACTGGCAGTCCAATGAGTAATAAGAAAATCGCACCGGAGCCACCGCGACGTCATTGTAGTATACGAAATTCACGTACTTTAAGTGCGGACAGCGCGCAACAACAGCAACAATTGCAACAACAACAACAACAACAACAGTTGGGATTGCACGTCGGCGCAGCAGTTACGCCCGGCCTCTACTATGGCGGCGCTGGTGCCATGCATCATGGTGGCATGTACATGACGCATGCGCAACAACAAGCCGCAGCAGCAGCGGCAGCTGCTAATCAACCGATCTATGCGAATTATGCAACCATACAACAGACCACGGCGGAAATACACTGCGAGAAATTCCATGACAATAAGGTTAGCATGCACACCTATGCTATTTGCTAAGAATTTGAGTTTTATAATATTATTTTAATTTCTTCTGTGCAATCCACAGTCAAACTCCAGCATCGATTCCATTGACACCATACCATTCGCCAACGAGAACACCGGCACCATTAAACAGCGCCTATTAAATCGTCAAGACATTGGCGGACCCCAACAAGCGCTACAATCGGGCAACACACCACATCTGCACTCCTCCTCGTCGTCGTCCTCGTCATCGTCGACCAACACCATCGCCAATATCGCGCACTCTTTCCACTCGCTTAAGACATCTGCCTCGTTGCATGACGCTTCGCTGATACGCAGCGACAGCATTGGCAGCACCACAAGCGGCGGCAGCGCTGGCGCCAGTACCGGCGGTGGTGGCAGCAATAGTTTATTACTGTTGCGTTCACCCACTCTACAATATCCACCGACTGATGTAACGAATGCCGTCAGCGGCGGCGGCAGTGGCGGCAGTGGCACATCAACGACTATCACCACCACGGTGGATTTGCATACACCCAGCGGCGCTGAGGGTAACACGAATGCAGCGGGCGAGAGCGCGCCCTTAGCCGACGACGAGGGTGCAGATGCATCAAGTGGCAACGCTGGTGCTGGCGCAACCACAATTCAAACACCGGGTCAAAAAGTGTCTGTCAATGTGCTCAATGATATTGGTAATATGTTGGCCAATTTAACGGATGAACTCGATGCCATGCTGGAGGAAGAGAAGCGCATTGGCCTAAATATTGATAGTGAATAAGCACAAGTGGGGGGGCATAATGGCTCAAGGGAGTACACAGGTACAGAATTACATACATATATACACATGTGATTAGTTGTACATGCTAGCGTTTGGTTAGTTGAGAATATACACATTAGTGGGTCGTACATAAAATGTTGGTAAAACATGCGCGTGCGCACATTTGAGCTTCATGGTAAAGAGTATGTCCTTAATGATCATATCTTTAATGAGCATGTCTCTGTTCTTTTCGGCCTCTTCTACCCAAAATTTCGTGTTAAAATATGAGGTAGATTTGTAGTATACATATTAGAAAATCATAACGTCGGAAAATGTAAATTCGTTTACCAGAAACTCCTGAATTTCTTATATGTTTGTATCTCGAATAAATCAGAGGCTTCATGTCATATTTTAGTCATATCCAGACGTTCATTTAGAATTTTCTTATCAATTTAATGAAGTACGATCTATCTGAAAATATAATGGATAAAGTCGAATAAGCATTAGCTACCTTCCCATTAAAGATTTTTTTCATATAATGTCATTTTATGAACGTAATCGATCAGCGGATAAACGCATGTGTAATATATAAACACTTATTAAGACTTCTTCAGGTTTTTTGAAAGGGTTTTAACTATTTTTATTGGAAAGGTTTACCTTATTTATGTGGAAATATCACAGTATAAACATTTTTAATTTAATTATTTTAAATTTGTTAAAACAGTCGCTCTGATAATAAAAAATCAGCTTCGGATAACGTCGGATAACTTTTTTCAAACTTGCGTAAAATGTTTAGCATCTATTAAGTGCTTGAATTAGATGTAGAATTCGTTATTATGATCGAATTTATTTTAAATATCTTAAAACAGTCGCTCCAATAATTAAATCAGCTTCGGATAGCATCGGATAATTTTATCATGTTTGCAAAAAATATCGAAAATGTATTAAATGATAGAATTTATTTAATTTTCTGTAATTTGGTAATGAAATAAGCTGCGGATAACGCCGAATAACACTCATAAGTCCACCAAAATTTTCAAACAATTGAGAAGTAATTATGAAGTTTGCTTGTACGCATAAAAATATTATCAGATAGGCGAATTCCGTCTTATATACATTGATTGACTAAATAAGGTGGTTATTGAATTATTTAAAGTGGAATTTTATTTGTAATTTCAACTTTAAAGCATATTTTATAATTCAATCAATAATGAACACGTTTGCCCCGCAGCTCATCCGCCCGTACGCGCATGTGTAGTTTAGTTGCGTCTAACACTTGAGTGTCTTAATTTTTAGTTTTCTTTTTATTTATAACTAAAATGTGTAGAATTTATGATTTATCCGCAAATAGATTTATATGTATGAAGAATTGTTGTATATACGCACACATTAAGCGTAAATATAATACTTTTTATACGCATTTTATATTTACGTATGTATCCATACCCGTGTATTATGTATTTGTATAAAATTATATTGTTTGTAGTTAAAAAAAAAGAAAGCAAAGGTGTATCTTAGAAATTAAAAATTTCTTGTGAATTTTTTTTAAAATCTGGTAACTGCTGTTTTGAAGGTGCTTATTGGCAAGGAAATATTATATCATTGGCTTAAAATAAGAAAAAATTTTAAAGTTTGAAAAAATAGTAGATAAGAAAAGTTTTAATGAAGTTATTTATTTTATTTTTATTTTAAATGAAAAAAAATTCTGTTCTGATGGATGCCGAGAAATTGCTGAGAACAGTGGGCTATTTTTGTGTTTTTACAAGATAAGATTTTATTTTTTTTTTAGAAAAACAAAAAGAAACATTCCATAGCGTACACATACCTGGTATATAAATTATGTAATTAACATTATTATTATTTTATTATTTTTTTATTGTTTAAAAATTTTGCAACGAAACATTCCATATTCACAATAATTTGAGTTCACTAATAAGTGCCACAAAATAGCAGTTAAAAATTAATAAATTTTTGTTAAAACTAAAAGAAGTAAATTATGCATATATCACCTTATAACACCTTTGAAAAAACAAAAACAAATATAGAACAAGTTACGAACAAACAACAACTAAAACAACCAACAACATCATACTTAGTATTAAAATACATAAAATTTATTAATTAAAACAAGTAAACTAAAAGTTGTAAAAGCTTTTAAAACAAAAAGTATACTTTTGTACTATTTAAATACACTAAATATAAATAAATATATGCATATACATATATACATTAAACTAATTTAAATTAAATTTAAAAAAAAATTAAATAAGTGTTAACATTATATAGTGGAAATGTAGCGAAAGGTGCATAAACTTTAATTTAAGTCGTAACAAATATTATAAACACAGAAATTATGACTTAATCCTTAAATTCAGAGATTCAACTGTTTGTTGATTGATTAAATATTGTCGACATTAATTTGTCTAAATAGAAAGTGCGATTTTCTCAACAAAAAAAGAATTAAATGTCAAGGACATACAACTACTATATATTGAGAAAAGACAGTAATAGCTTTATATTTCTCAATCGCCAGACAAAAACACACTCACTGAATTGAAATCTTATACACAACATCAAAAAATCCGTATCAGTAAATTCCAAGCGAGATAAGCTAACTTTAATTCTAATAGCATAATCTAAAGCTAAATACAAATAATTAAAACAAAAAAATCCATTTACATTAAACTTTATATGAAAACATTTATACATACATACATGTATGCGTACTACCTTTAAAATAGAATAAACAAGAAGAAAAATACAAAACAACAAAACCACAGTAACAAATCATAACAAGAAATGTTAGAAAAAACGTAAAAGGTGCAGTGAGTTGAAAAATTCAAACTACAACTAGCTACAGTAAAGATTAAATTAAATTAATAAAACATAAAATAGGCGTTTATAGAATAAAAATAAATAAATACAAGTGAGTAAAAGGCCAGTGAAACGGAGCGCAAATGAGTGCAGCTGGCCAGACATACATATAATATTTCATTTTAATTCACAAAGTATTTTATTATTATTTTTTTTTTAACAGCATGACCATGCCTTACTGAAAACTTTAAATATTTAACATTCCGTTTTCAAAACAAACGTATTGTATACTTCAAACATACCTTTTTTTTAATTTTTTTTTAATACTTTAAGTGTGCTTGTCAGCTTTTAGATTTAAAAACAAATATTTCGTGTGTATTTTTAATATAAATTCTATATTATTATATACTTCCATTTTTAAGCATACTACAGCATACTTTTACAATGCAACGCTGAGTATGTTAGATCTACAGAACAACTGCATTATGGTATTGAAGTGGTTTATTCTAATTAGTTTTAAATTATTTTTTATAATGATGAATGGGCAACAAAACCAACTTGAAATCAAAATGATATGTAAGTGTTATTTCCATATAAATAAATTTATATACAAGTAAAAATATTATAGCAAAAAAAAAATAAATAAATGAATAAATATAAAAAAAATAGACAACAACAAAAAAATATATATAAAACACAAAAATATTTAAAATTGCGTTTTTATTTTTTAACTGGTTATTGTGTATGAAAGCTGTCGATAATCACTTGTTTATTCGTGTCATTGGGTAGGTGCTTTAATCTCTTCAAACTTTGCAAGCAAAGATTTCGAAAGAATATAAAGACAATTTAATATTCCACAATTATTGATTTACACATGTTTGTGTAATTAATTTTTTATTAGTTTATAAAATTACATTCAAAGTGGTTCGTAGATAATATAAATACTGTATTGTGTGATAATTTGAATTATAATTTACGAGTCTAGATTTTAAGCATTGAAATGAGTTTTGATTTCAGATATAAAATCTCTTTGATAATATTTATCGATTAGTATCGAATAAGAAACAACACAAAAGTGAATGATGCCAGACTAGTAACTGTACGATAGAAATAAATTTATTAACCTGTTGGTGAAAATAAGTTTATCTAGAATATAACAATAATAAAAGTTTAATATCAGTTTTTTAACTTTTTTGTCTTTAACCTCTTTAAATTTAACTTGTATGCTTTCCTCACTTACTGATTTTTACCAAAAGCCAAATTACCGATAATCGATTATTTGTAAGCGTTGTTTTCTTTGCGCACTGTCATCCGCATTGTTATTGGCTATTTTGTTACATCCCTCATTCTATGCATTGCAACGCAGGGAACGCCACTGCGCTGCCACTACTAAAGGTTGCGTTGTCATTTTCCTTGAGTCGTTTTGTCGCGCTAGACGGTCAGCTTTGACAAACGGCTGATTGGCGTTGCTGCGAGCACCTAAATTAAATTTTGCAAATAGTAATACAAATAGATTTCATCTTAACAGACTTGATAGCAAAGCGCAGCGGCAGTCAGTGGTTATTTGTTCAAAAACGATTCGCGAGACACAAAAAGGAGGAAACAGTCATAGTAAAGTTGAGTAAAGAAAAAAAAGCGAGTGTAAAGTCAAATGCAAAAAACAAGATTGTATGCTTCGTGTTTGTTTTGGCGAATATCAAGTGAAATTAATACAAAAAATATTCGGTGTTTAAAGTACAAAATTTTGCTATTTATCAATTGAAAATTAAGAGTGCGGCGTGGAGTAAAGTTTAGCGAAAAATTATATAAGTATCAGTGTAAATTCATATAAATTATTTGGCTTTGGAAAATTTCACAAACGCTCGATGTGCAAGCGGAATTGGACGCCACTCAAAGACTACCTTGAATCTCCGTATTGAATATTTTCCAAACTCCATGATAGCTTTTTAAAAATAAATACATCCATCATATATGCATTGCGACTTTAATAAAGTGGCATCGATTATCCCTTATTGTGATTATAGTTTGAGAATTTGTGTGCAAAAGTGTGCTTCTCCCCATTGTATACAAGCTGTAATTGGAAGTGCATAAATCACGTCTGAGTAACAAATTATTTGGAAAGGCGTCGCCAACTTACTCCATATATGCATATCAGATTATGCTTCAACTCCGCACAGCTTTCTTCACATTCACTTACATTTTGCCAATAGGATTGTCATACATACATAATTCCGATTGCTCTTGATTTGGGTGAATTTTACATTGCATTTAAATAATTTAAAGCTACCTAGCTAGTTAAGATTGGCTTGCAAAAACCTGGCAGTTTACTTATCCAAAGCAGAAAGTGCAAGTGAAATTTGCAACGAAAAACAAATAAAATGGATGCAGCGGCAGAGTGCACCGAACTTGATCCGCGTATTAAGGTGAGTTTGTTTGTGGTCTGCACATAAATATTGTTCACTTATCGATAGGTCAAGGTAGTTATGCTTTAGAAATACTTAAAATCTACATTGGTTTATGGCAGGCTATTAAAAAATGCCTAAAAGTTTTTGGAATCTCAAATCATAACCTCTTTACCGAGCTTAACTATTGGCCTTTTTAACTATTAGACTTTAAACTATTAGATCACTCAATCTATTCTTGCTTATTTATTCTGTTACAGCCAGGGACCTTCTGAAGTTTATGAAAAGTGTTTGAATAAATCCATGTATCCATGCACCAATTGAATATTTCTGCTTTTTAGAGTGCAGGAAAAAACCTTTTCGTGTAATTAGTGATACTTTTCATGTTCTTAATGAAATGTAGGTAGGAAAAAATGTATCTGCTATTTTCCAATTGTTTATGAAACAAAATTACTTATGTATGTATGTATTTTATTACATAAAGAGTAACACTTTTATAAAAAAAATTAGAGAGCCTGTATCATTAAGCTCTAAATAAAAATCAAAAACAGCTGACATTCATTATAAAATTAATTTTCAAATTTGCTTTGCTTTGAAGCAAAAATATGTTTGCTAGCGAAAACATGCTGCACGTGTGCTCAACAGTCAATTTATTAATAAATTTCAACATTTTTAATAATTATTCATTTATACTACATCTAACATAAATTTAGCATTCACTTTTATTTAAATCGCGAATTTTGCTTAGAAAAATTTTGTTAGTTATCATTTAGCTACACCCATATATATTTCTAAGCCAACATATAACATTCCTATAATGATTACGTCTCACATTCCATAAATTCTTTTTATGTTACGCTTGCGGCATTTAAATTTATTTCCACTTTAATTGACCATGTACATGCGCTTATAATATATTTACTTAATAACGCCCAGAATTTCGTTTTTATTATCAGTTTAAATATTCAAACACAAATTGAAAAGTGTCTCTTGTCAATTATATATGTGTAGGCCAATGTACGAGTACTTCGGAATTTGTGTGTTGCCCTTTTACGCGTGGACTGCCTTTTCCAACCACATGTTCAATGTTTGAATATAATTTTAGTACCCCCCTTGTTGAATATTTGCTTTTTTTTTGCTATTTCTGATGCCCATGGTGCTTGCGTTGGGTGCATTTTACAAGTAGAACGAACACCCATGTGTCTGTTAACCTAGAAAATGAGGGAAAGTAAATACATATATATTTTGTTTGGTGCCAAAGCACAAGGGCAATTATCCAAATTTTCACTGTGGGATGTGACAATGTTTCATCTTGACTTGGTAATGAACATGTATATTTTGCAAATAATTTCATGAGCTCAATAAAAATATTTAAAACCTCTCCCGCGGGTTTAGAACGTGTTTAAAATGAAATGAAATATATTTTATTTAAATACGACGCTAACAACTTATTTATAAATGAAAAATAATAATTTTTTTTTTTCAAGAAATTATATTCTAAATAAGTTATACATTTTAAAATCTAGTAAAAAAAATTTGTTTTTTCACTCAGCATATCCGCGCAATCGCACAAGACTTTCATGTCCAGTAATTTACTGTGTAAATTATCAGCCGTTTTTATTTCACTTCAAGATAATTGTTTTTATTTCACTTCGAGATAATTTCACTTGCAAGATGACGTTGTTCAACAATTTTAGCTTATCCGTCAATTTAACAAGTAAACACATGTTATTTTACTGTATTTTTAAAACGTTTTAAACATAAATCAACTCAAAGGCAATATTTACTTTTAAGAGTATATATATGTTAACATGTCATTTTGCATTTTCCAAATTCTGTTAATTTCTTGTGGATTTATAAAATAAATTCCATGAAAATACAAATTCTTTACTTGTCTTTCTTCAATATAATAGCGGAATAAATATTAGACTGAGTCTGAAGCCAAGTTCACGAACGGAAATTTCAATAAAAAGTATATATATGTACATTTTTGTGTTATATCAGCTGTTGCATCAGCTATAATAGTTATTTCTATGGTAAAATATGAAAATATATTATTAAATATATACTAACGATAAGTACATACTGCTCTCACAAATAATCTATTTTGTACAATTTTTCTTACTAACAAATTTATTCAGCGCTTTTATTTACCATTCAGCTTGTTTGAAATGTACAAAAAAGGTGATTCAAAGCAATTAATTTACTTTAATTTGTCACTGAAATAATTCGATATAAATTTTATTCAAAATAATTTGAATTCAGCTCAGCTGAATATTTTTCAAGTACATTTTATTGCGTTATTGTCGTGCAGTTGCAGCTAATGTCGTAATACTGAAGTACAATTTTAAAATATAAGTTTTACCGGTATTGTTATTATATATACATACATACATATATGTACATATATAATATATTACTTTTAGCTATTGAAATAAGCAGTTGAACTAAACAAAACAGATACAACGATTTGTTTTTTAATAATATGTTGAATCTATAGTAAAAAAAGAATTTATGTGCATACATACAGTGACTCACACTCAAAACCGGACAATGTAAAATTTACCATCGTACTGCATTTCCCATGGATATAAAAACTAAATAGTAAAAAAATTTGATAATTTTCCATATTTGTTCCCCATCTATTATGTGTAAAAAAAGTTACCAATTTTTTTTTTTTTTTGTAGAACAATATAAACGTAACATTTCATCTTTTTTAATAATTTCTATGTGCTCACACTGAAAACCGGACACCAACTTATTTACACCATAACTTGTTTATTAATACCAAAAAAAAAGTAATTTAGTAACGGAAATTTTTTCCTTTAGCATCAATGACGGCTTGAAGGCGTCAAAAATTTTTTATGTCTTAAAGATTTTGGGGATGTCGCTGGGACACTCATTTTTAAATTTGCCCATAAATGTTCAATAAAATTCAAGTCGAGCGACTTAGGTGGAGTTTCAATGACTTCTGAACAATTATATAGCAGCCAGTTTCGTGCTATCCAAGATTTGTGTTTTGGATCATTATCCTGGCAAAATGAAAAAGTATCACTAATTCCCAAATTTTAAGTGCTGGCTGGTAAATTTTCCTTTAGAATGTCAATATATTTCGTAGCATTTATTAAGCCCAAATGCACTTTGTTTTACACATTTTTTTGTGACATTGGCGTCGTATTCTTTGTTTGGCTTTCGCCATACAAAACGCTTTCCATCCGAACCAAACAGATTAATTTTTGATTCGTCCGTGAATAATACCTTTAAATAAATTAATACTACTAAAAAATCTGATAGATAACCTTGATATATACACTAACCGAAGACTAGTGCGAAGCATCCATCTCAATATTTTGCTTTGCAAATTCAACCCTTTGCTTTTGATTTTTTTCGCTTATAGAAAAGGCTTTCACCTGGCAGCACAACCATTAAGATTGCTGTCTCGGAATAAACGCCGGATGGTTTCGGCACTAACGTTCACTTATTTTTACTTCTTTGAGCTGTTTTTGAAGTTCAACCGCAGATTTATGGTGGTTTTCAGATATTTCTTTTAAGCGCCAAAGGTTCATTCCGACGTGATAACTTGCGCCTATTGGATTGCTCTTTTTTTTATTAGTAACTCTGCCTTCGTTTTTGTATTTTTGAACAATATCGAAGACTGTAGATTTGCTTTTATAGACAATTTTGACAATTTGTCGAATTGAAAGACCATTGGCGTGATTATTGATAATGATTTGCCGTTTTTCGACTGTACTTTGTTTTGTTGAAGCCATGATGCTTGTTTTATGCACTTTCAATCTAAACTGACAGCATGACGACCAAAATTTCCAAATTTGTTTACACATTCCGCTAATTTTACCGTTAGGTTTGGCTGTCCAGCTTTGAGTGTGAGCACGAAAAAACTATGCGTAAATAACTATGCGTAAATAACTATGCGTAAATAACTATGCGTAAATAACTATGCGTAAATAACTATGCGTAATTGCTTTGTTGTTGTTGTTGTTGTTGTTATTGTTATAGTTATTGTTGTTGTTATTATTGTTATTGTTGTTGTTATTGTTGTTATTATTGTTATTATCATTGTTTTTGTTGTTGTTATTGTTGTTGTTATTGTTGTTGTTATTATTATTATTATTATTATTGTTGTTGTTGTTGTTGTTGTTGTTGTTGTTAGTGAATTCCATTGAAATTTCTCATTTACGTTTTTTTATACACAGGAGACTAGAGATGAATATAAAATTGAGGAAAAACTAAAACACACTACTATTCAGTTTATACATTAATTAAAAGTGCAGTATGCTAGTAATTTTTACACTTTCTGGGTTTAAGTGTGAGTCACTGTATGTATTATCTAAGATATTTCTCTATTTTATTACTTCAATATTTCATATTTTATTTGAACATACACACTACTATTTTCAAATTGTGTATTAATAACAATAAAACATATTCAGCTTAGCGTAATGAGTTGCGTGCAAATATAATATTAATATTTTATAAAGCGGTGATGAGATTAATATTATATATTAAATGACAAATATGACAAAAAATGCATTTTATATATAAAATAAATAATTATTTTATTCAATTTATTTGCTAAAACCATATTCAGCTGCTTTTTTTGTATTCAGCAGAAAAATTTTCACTTTAAATATGCAGTAAGTCCTTTAAAATAAATTTTTATTACAAAAAAATTTAAGAAATCTAATTCAGCTCAGCTGAATTGAACTCATGCTATTTTATTTAATTTAGTGGGTGTATACAGCTGTTTAATTTCATTACGTCTTTTCCATGTCTGATTATACAAAACAACGTAAATGCATTAACCCCTGTTGTGAGTGTTTGGATTCTATGTAAATATAAATATAGGAATTTCGCTGAATGCGGGTGTAACGACCTGTCAAAGTAAATTTCATGTATACATATACTTTTTTCATTGGCGATAAAAATCTAGTATTTATTGCTTACATATTCACACTTACATAGTATCTTCAGCGAACTACTTTCATTTTATTACTGTTATTTACATTAAATTCGTTCACCGGCCTAAGTTTCCTTTTATGGTTTTCCAATCACTTTTCTTTTTCGACGCATTCTCTTCCACGCCCTGTTCCTTGACATAGTTTTGCTGTGGCCTCTGCTTTTGTGGCTTCTGCGAGTAGCTATAATTATACATACCATACATATGTATGTTTGTAACTATGCGTGTAAGCAGTTTATTAAGTCAATCATAAGTAAATCGTTTAAACAATTGTTTATAACAGAGAAAAGTTAATCGCTGGCAGAAATCATACGTTAAATATTGATAAAACCTTTGTATGGCCCGTATTTAAACTGAGGCTTGACATTGTGTGCTGGCTTTATAAGCTCGAGATTTTCACACGCCTTGGTGATATGCGTGCATTTGTATTTTTATATAAATGTCTATCTATGCCTGTATGTACAACTAGTCAATGCCAGCTGAAGGGTATTCATTCCTCGATTGTTATTTTGCAAAATTTCTCATATTCATCAAATGTATTTTATTAGCAGTGGATATTTACACTTAATTATCAAACTTCAAGCTAAGCTTAATGTAATAAAACTGCGCTGAATTTGTAACACAGTGATTAAATGACATTTTGCTTGGCAAGTATTTGATTGTTTTCGATTTTGTATCACTTTCAAACTTATAAGTAGCCTCTACTGATAAAAAAAAAAGTTTAACTAAATATTGATAAGAGAAGCAAATTCAGTAAATATGAATGCTGAATTAGATTATATAATCTTCCTAGCTATATTTAAAACTGCCAAATATCTAATGTTATTAAAAGATCTTACATTCATTTGAATAATAACTGCGGTGAATTTCATATTTTGCCGCTGAATTGAATTTTTTGCACTCATGTATTCTAATACCATACTAATAATTTAAATCATTTGAGCTGAATTGCATTTTAGCGAGCCGAATGGTTTATTTGGGCGCTGAATGTTACTTTTAAATAACTTAATATACTCAAAGCTGTCCACAGCTTAGTAATAATTAAAATAATATGAGCTGAATTGCTAGTAATTGCGTAGAAGTTTAAAATGTTGAACCTAATTTTACCACTTTCTCTTTTGTTTTATAATCTTATCACATGTTATTCTACGGCACTATACTTCACACCTTACTTTCATTCACAAATTATGAATTTACTAAGTTCTCATGTCTAACTTCATGTCATGTCTAACTTCACGTCATGTCTACTTCTTTGAGAATTTATTTATTTTGTACGATAAGAATAACAAAGGCAAATGACGTACTTTTTAGAAATACAGTGGCGGACAAAAGTCTACATACACCCCCTATTTCCGTTGGATTTAATGTAAAAAAAGTTTATTGGAAAATTTAATGATACCGTTTATTTCAAATATATTTCCTTGTCATGAAAAACAAAAAAAAATCCATTTTTTAACATAAAATAGTAAAGGTATGACAAAAAACGTTAATTCAGGATTGACAAAAGTCTACATAACTTACATGTACATACATGTAACTTACACTTGTACATACATAACTTATCTTAGAGCGAAAACTTTGTGGTTAACATTAGGTAACCTGATTTTTTAGTATTTAGTTGGTCCACCGTTTGCATCAATAACAGCCTGAAGCCGTCGTGGCATCGAAGCTACTAAATTTGTCAATTCTGCTGAAGTAATACTGTTCCAAGCTTCAGTAATGCGTTCTTTGAGTATTGCAGAGCTGGAAATCTGATTTTTTCTAATTTTTCTTTCTAAAATTTCCCAGACATGTTCAATAACATTCAAATCTGGACTTTGAGGTGGTGTGTGTAGTTGCTTTGGAGCGTGATAAAGCAACCAATCCTTGACAATATGGGCCGTGTGCTTTGGATCGTTATCCTGTTGAAAGATCCAGCCTGCACCAAGCTCCAAACTATCCACCGAAGGCTTCAGATTAGCTTCCAATAATGCCTTGTATTTAAACCGATCCATATTACCCTCAATAAAAGCAAGCTTTCCAACTCCAGATGCCGCAACAGCTCCCCAAACCATTACGTTGCCGCCACCATGCTTTACTGTTGGTACTATATTTTTCGGATTTAGTGCAGTGTTTTGTTTTCTCCAAACTTTTGCCCTTCCATCGCTGCCGAATATATTAAACTTCGATTCGTCTTTAAACAAAACTTTTTGCCAAAAATCCATATATCCACATATAATATATATACATATGTATGTATGTCATAGATATTTAAGTGCAAATTTGGCAATACCAAAATACATCAGGCTGTGTACACATTCCATGAATCAAGCAGGGACTAATGTATATATTTATGCTTGCTATACCGCTTTGTTCTCTATATACTTTCCTTTCACATCATTTGTTTTGTTGTCAAAACAGGTTTCTGGTTCTATATTCTTATTGGAATTTGCGAAAGAGAATGCTAAAAATTGTAGCAACCAAATAAAGTGAAATATTTTGCCTTTCGTAACAATGCCACGAAACGTGATGCGTATAATTAGTCGATGACTACATACAGAAATTGTCTGACTACCTGTTCGTATAAGGTATTTCAGGTTTTTCTTGGAAATGATGTTAGACTCAAACTCAATTATGGCTCGAAAAACGTGAAGACGCTTCAGAATGAGTGGCGGGCGTCCTTCTAGTATGTCCTAGCATATAAGAATTTCATATAATTTTCTAAGAAAGCTGACACTAAAAGACTTTGCACGCTAGACGTACCGTGTTAGTGGAATGCGTGTGACACGAGACGTCGAACTCAATGCGTCTTTTGCATGCTATTTAAATACAAATGCATGTTTTGTTATTGTGTAGAAAACTCTCACCAGTCCACTGCCGCTTAACATTTGGGGGGCGTATTTTGTTGCTAATTTTTGTACACCCTCTGTATTTACCTTGAATTTGTTTGTATCACGCCACCGTTTGCCGGGCAACCACAACGTGACGTAAAACAACTTGTATTGCAGCAACTACAAACGCTTCTGGCACGAAACGTGCGTAACTCGCGTTTTTGTATGTACGCGAAAGCGATTTTTTTTTGTTGTAATGTTAATCACTCAAACCATTGATTCGTAAAACAATGCATACCACATATAGAGTACATATTTAAATTTTTTTCGCTTTTGGCAGCTTATATTTTTTATTCAGCCAAGCTGAATTGTGTCAAAGTGTAATATGGTATATTATAGTAGCACAAAATGTTAATAAAATTATCTCTATATACTTTCTATTCTTATTCAGCGCTTGTTAAAGTTGAAAGTAAGCATCAAGGGATTATTAAGTCTGACATTTGAGCTTTATACTAGTCAGCTCGATTAATTTATAAATAGATTGCAATATTAACGTATATTACGATACATTATTTTTACAAACAAAAAAGACTAAAATAAACATGTCAATGATAATAAATATAACATATAATATATTATAAGCGTATTAGGAATTTAAATTAGTTTAGCTCTGTTTAAAGTCAGCGCATTTAAATCTTATGCAGGATAAATAAATTATAAGTCCATAATAATAAATAGCACTACAGACTTCGCATATTAATCAGCTGAATTAAATTTAATTGTATTTGCATATGTGCAGATATATTGAGCGTACCCTAAAATTTAATCTATTCCATTACCGATTTAAAAAATTAATTTCAAATAAACTTTAGAATCACAATATTACCACAATCAATCAACTTCTAGTACTATTCAGCGGCATAAAATTTTAATCTATAATAATATATTTGCGTAAAGAATTCTAAGTAGCTTTAAGGGAACATATTCAGCTTATCACAGTTAAGCTGAATTAAGCCTTATTACTTATTTCAAATTCATCTCAATTAATATTTCTTTGCATTGCATTATTCATAATGATTTTAACTTCCCTTATTCCTTTTTTTTTTATGTGCGATTGAGCTTTCGCAGGTTTTAAAAGTTTATTTACGGTGAAAACGTTTGCGCTGTCGCACGGTCGTGGTTAAATTTGCTATCATTTTATCTATAAAGACCGAAATAAGTATCGCAATAAATTATATTGGGCTTAAAGCTAATATTTTATAAGTATTTGCATATTAATGACTATGTTAATAGTTATTTTAAAACTTCATTGATATTTTATGATACCGCAATTATTTCCAAAGATAAAAATTTCATAATGTGCAATTTTTGCAAGTATCTTATTAATTTGAATAAGTATAATACTTTTTTATGAGTCATTGTCTGAAGTATGTTACAATAAAGTATTTTAATACCGCAAATTTTAGATTTTCATACAATTCAGCCACACACGAGTATCGATTACAAAGTGCTGAATAACTTCTGAGGTATCATATATGTACATATATAGTTTGTATTCATTTACAATTAGATATTTAATGTATTTAATATCAATTAATTGCATTTGTATCTTTTTTCTATTTCCAGGTAATGATTACAAACGCTTAATGTTATATGCACAAATCAGCTGACGACCACACTTTTCTTATCTTTTCGTAAGTGCATACACATCGTCAGTGATTGTTTTATACCAAGTGCTAAGTAATCTAGCTTTATATTTCTATGTACCAAGTGAAAACCAGGTAGAATGTCTGCTGGAAATAATTAGTCAAAATATGTGGATGAATCATTTCGTTTGGTGTATAATACATATGTACATATGTATGTGTTTTCGGAGGCCTTGTTGACATAGCTGGTGATATTTTTGACTTTATGTTTTTTCATTCTTTATTTCTTTCTGTGTGCTATTTTCTAAAACTTCAGTTAAATGATATAATTGTATGAAAGTCGACATATAGAAATCGTAGGAAACAAACTACCTCAACAGAGACTAACTCTCGAGCCCGATTGAATAATTAATTTTTTTTAGAATTTGAGTTTTCAATATTTTTAATAATATAGTTTTAAATAGTTTATTCAGCTTGGCTGAACTAATTGGATTTTAGAGCATTTAAATTTTTTTGCCAAAATAATATTGAAAATGCTTATTCAGCTCAGCTGAAATTAATTTCAACTTCGTTTATGAGATATTTGATTTTCCTACGAAGTTGTTGAGCTAAACAACACAGAATTTCATAAAAATAATGTAAATATTATATGTATGTACCTATGACCTATGGGATATGTACATATGTAGCTTTTGTTTTAGTCATTTAACATTTTCTCTATTTCACGCTTGCATGCAAATTAAATTTTGTAACTTTACAAATTCATTGAGCGTATAAAAATTAGTTTTTCACATTTAAACTGTGCTTATTGTTTTATTTATAAAATGACATATGAGTCATTTTTTTCATGGTGAAAATAATAATCAATACTATAAATGTGTTTCTGAAAGCAATCAATTGCCGTCAAGACTACATCAGCTACGTTTGCCCATATAATTCCTTCACTCATATCCATTTGTTGCAGGTGGTTTGTTTTTTATACTCTCTTTTACCCACTGCCCTCAAACTTGTTCACAAAAATCTCGAATGCAATTTCCGGTAAGTTTCATAGCAGCTGTTTCCTGTCCTTGCCATACTTTTTTTTGTTCAATTCGAACTACTTTTCGTTTTTACCTTCTTTCAATTTCTTTTTCGGTCTGTATTTCATGCAACATTTTTATCTTTTCGCAATTTTTGGTATTTTTTTCTTTTTTGTTAATTGCCAGATTGCGTGCGCTTTGCAATTATTTTTAATTTTATTTTCCCTATAAGGCGCTTATCAGCTGTATTTTCCATTTTTTGTGGTGCTACCTTTTTGTTTTACGTATTTGTAATATATATAGCATGATATTTACTTAAATATATTTTCTTTTGAATTTGCACACCTCATTTGTTGTCATGTCAATCATACATGTTGGTTCTGCGTATATATCTACTATTTTTTATCTTTTTACAAAGTTCAAAATCTACATAGATACGTCAAAATGACGTCTCTTCAACCTTTGCGTTGACATTGATTTAACTTTTAAATGGTAAATATTATATACTCTGTATTCCTATGCAGATACATCTGTATGTATGTTTAATCGCATTGTATATAGTGAAAGGTGCTAGCTTTGACCATTGTGTCTGCTTTCATATTAACAGGAATAAAGTACATATTGACAGTTCTTGTCAAATTTGACATTTGCCAACTAGTACGTGTAAACATTGCGTTCCGTTATACATCTCTTTCCACATATTAAAAATCTTTCCTGTTAAATTACACAGTGAAATAAAACTTTTTATGTTTTAAGTTTTTAAACTTCATATTGAAGCACCCTATAAACATATATATTCATATATTTCTTATTATTTTATTACTATTTTTGAATTTTCTTATCCATTTTTTACAATATACACACTCACATACATGTATGATTGTAAACAATTGATGACCAACGCCGATCTACCTTTGTTTACTTACCATTGATTCATTCATTCATGTTTTTCTTTGCATATTTACCTATATTACTTGTTTTGTCATCATGCAAATTGATGATGCATAACGCGATTTTTTGCAACGTTTTGTTATAAACTTAATGCAAAATAGTTGTGAATTTGTAATTCAAATAATTAAGCAATCGTCTGTGCAATATTTTCTTGTAGCAACGTGTAATAATAGTCATTAACGTTGCTGCCGGAAACATTTTGTAAATTGTTTTAAAATGTGTTTTTAAACGAATTCAGCGTGATGTAAAGCTGCATGACAATCATTTGAGGGTATACAATTTTTGTAATCTTCTGCTGAATGAAATTCAGCGCCGCTGAATGGCATGCGACTAACAATATTATTAAATTTTTTATGCTAAAATCTTTTTTTGCATTTATGGACTTAAATCAACTTTGCTGAATGCCAACATTGCTCAAAATAAAATTAAGCTTACATTCAAATATAATTTGTTATGCTTTAGGCAAATATTTCATGTCACAAAAATTGCAACGAATTTAAGTCAAGTACAATAAAAGTATTTCAAGGATGTGCCTTTAAATATTGCTGTTCAAGCCGATTCATTATGTTTTTAACTTATATTTATAAATTGCTATTTAGCACTTTAACGTAATCTACTCAATGCATGAAAAAAAAATCGCTTTAGTCTAAACTCGAACGAAAGAATAAAAAAAACATATCTGTATCTGCTTTAGTACGTTTTACGCTCAATTCAGCATTTGCTGAATCTTTGAGCTTTTAAGTTACGTAGCTTTAAATTGTTGAATTCATTAGCTGAATAACAAGAACTTTTTATCTTGGCATTTTACATTCGAAATGTCACTCAATTCAGCGCGCTGAATTAGAAATGCTTATTGTAAGTGCATTTTAAGCTGTAATTGAAGTATATCACATGAATAAACCACATATATGCCGTTTTAAAGAAGTTACTTTTAATTCAGCGCGCGCTGAATAGCATTCCAAAAGGTTTGAAAATATTTTTGATATTAAGTTGTGAAGTTTTCTACAGACCTATTCTATTTAGAAGCGACAAATATAAATTTTTTTTAGATATACATACATTTTTTGTTCTTAAAATATTTATTTATTTTTAGTTAATTTTTTGCTTTATGTACAAATAAGCTGAATTGCACTTAAATTCGAACCAAATGTGTTCTTACCCACACTTTTGCAGTTATATCCCATAGACATTGCCGCTGAATTGTCTACATTTGCGCCAATTACGTATATTATGTCATCAGACTGCTGTCTCACCTCTCATCCTCGTCAACGAATTCAATGTCTACTGGCGCATAGTGCTCGAATGTAATCACTTTGAGTACATTGACTGAAGAAAATGGTTATCAAATGAATTTGTCTACTGCTTGCCCGCCTATTTCTTTGCACACGATATACCTACGAAGTATATCTGTGTGTTTGAGCATTTGATTATATAGGCAAACAGGACAGACGGTCAAATATCTATTCGTACACATATTAAATTGCTAGTGTTGTTTGTTTAGATAAAAATGTTGTAACTTCACCTACTAATCATGAATCTATATGGAGTTCGGTTGCTGTAACGGCGCTCATTTGTATGTGTCTGTATATTTTTGTTGCGGGCTTAAATTTTGGTTTAATATACGGTTACTTGCAAGTCATTTGGAAGTTGGTGCTTGGTGAATACACATTCACATTTCTCTGCCATGTCATACCATATCCGCATTATATGGCAGACGCCACAGCAGCAGCAGCAGCAGCAGCAACAACAATAATAAAAAGCAAACTTTGCTCTGCAAGCGCTTAACCCTTTTATTTTTCATTTTTTCTTCAATGCGTTGGGCAAATCGACATTAGAGTTGGCTATGGTCGATGTCATTTAGATTCACTTAGTGTTGCTTCAATATGCTCTGTCGGTTTGAATTACATTGCACCTATCTGGTTACTTTCTCGTGCTGACATAATCTCCCAACCTGGCTGTGGTCACTTGTGCCGCTGATGGTAATCTGACCCACTGATGCCTAACAGTATTTTCTCAGCACTCTGTTTTAACAACATCTGCTATATATTAATTATATTTTATTTTTATGAAAAATTCATAATTTTTGTTACCTTAATGAGTTGGTCATTTGTGGTGTTTTTATTTACTTTTTTTCAACAATTTCCTTTTGCATTAACATTCGTTAATAATACTTCTTCTCCCCTTTTTTGCCTGTTCATTTCACACTTTCATGGTTACCAGACCTTTTTTGTGGTCAATATCATTTTAATTGGTTTATTACGTGTGCGCATTTTGCGCAGCAAGGCGGCAATATGGTGCGTGAAGAGATCGGATTATGTGCGGCTTTCAAAAGTAGGTCGAGCTCGCTTTGGATACTTAAAAAACTGTTTATGCAAACAAAATAGAAAACAAGGAATTTTTAAAATCGTATTGCTATGAAAATCAATTATAAAATAGTTGCAGTTCTCTAAATATTTTTATCACAAAAAAGTCAATGAAACCAATTTATTACTTATTCAGCTCAGCAATAATCGAACGTAATATTTGCAAATAAAGCATTTTGTCAATTCAATTATTATTCCAGCTTTTTTAATTTTTACCATTCATTTAATTAATTCAGCTCAGCTGAATTATGCAGAAATTTGACTTTATACTTCAACTGATATTTTGGATATATTTTATGTTTTATTCAGCGCAGTTTATGCCATGTACAATATTATTTTGGAAACTGTGGAATATACGTATGTATATGCGGTATTATTACCAGTAAAAAACAAATAAACATATCACTAAAGAATGGAGTTTTTAACTTAGATATAAATATATATTAGATAACCTTAATGTTAATATTTGACTAGTTCTACTAGTTCGTTTTTCATTAATTTGTTTGATTACTTATGTTAAAGTACATTTAATGATCATTTTTATTCAGGAATTATTAAATAGCATTCAATGACATAATTCTTTTTAGGTACAGCATATTTAATTCAGCTCAGCTGAATTTGTGAATACAATCAATTTCTAATAAAAAAAAAACCCTATTGTGTATGACTGAGCTCATCATAAAAAAATTATTTCATTTTTCAGTTCACATATTCAAATATATTCTACATCTGTATTCACTAAATTCCATTCCCATATTCTTAGGTAAGAAAAAATTAGCTCATACCTTCTTTGTAAACAGTGTGTGCATATTTTAAGTGCTAAAACCATGTGAAGTTTTATTGTTATTTTCTAGTTCGTGAAAAATATTCAAATGAGGTGAAGTGGAATATTGTTCAATGTTGAATTTTTAATTTATTAATGACAGTTTTAGTCTGTGATTCGATTTACTGAAAGTTAAAATATATTTTGCATCGAAATTTTGCTTCAACCTCAAACACATAGCATTGCAAATTTATTCAGCTCTTTAGCTACCTCTATCAATAAATGTTTTTTCAACATGATTTCCACTAAAATGTACTGAATTAACTCAGCAGTAAGATAGATAAACATATTTGTAAAAAATAATGAATATAAGGCATTTAATTTGAATTATACTCAGCTGAATTAGAAATATTTTGAATTCTAAAAAAATCGCCACGTCTTTCATTGCAGTAGTATTATTCAGCGCACCTATACTAGCGCTGAATTGTTAATAAAGTAGTTTAAAGTTAACTTAACTATTTGTTTATATTAATTTTTATGTGTACAAATGTATGTATGTAAGTACTTATCCAATTAAAACTTCATCAGTTGGAGGCTGTCCAAAATAAATTCCATACATTCCATACATACCACCGGCAATGCAGTGTAACTTAAAGACAAATACTTAATAATTAAAACTAGAGCAAGACTGAGGTGAGTACATACGAGTATGTACTTGTGCACGCACCACTTACCACTCTTAAACATGCCCATATGCTGCAGAATGCATAGATATGTATGTAACTTTTTCAAATTACCTAAGCGACATTCATATCTTGGTCACACATAAAAAAAAACACCTCAAAATGCTGTGAAAACGAGCACTTGATAACTACACTGGCAGCACCTACTTCCCGAACAGCATGGTAGCACCCTGCGCACACAAGTTTTCGTCCTGACGAAAATAGCCTTCACTGTTTGCTTTGCCCAACTGAAATGGAGACCATAAAGCTTTATACTAAATTGTAATAAAGCTCTGACGGCGCTTGTACAATATGTACTCTTTATATATATATATATATAAATATTTACTTAGTAGTTCTTTCATTTCTCGTACTTTCCAACGCGTCAACTTACATCATAAACTTAGGCAAATGAGTGATTAAAGAAATACGAATAAGGGACTTTAATCGTCATGAACGTCGTAAAGGAAACTAGGTCATCAGCAGGCTAGGCTCTTTAAAATATGCAACATTTAATTTCTTTTACCAAACTATAATGGAAATGTTGTGATAGGAGCAAAAATGAAATATAGGCGGACACTCCTTGTTGAGGCATTGAAGTCAGGATTTTGTGACTTTTTGGCTTTGATAGCCTACATTTTAGATGTTGCTACTTGTAAATTACTGTAATGCATATAAAGAAATGTTTTACTTTGATATTCACAAATTCAGCTTTGCTGAATATCAGTCAAACTATGCTGAATTGCTTTTCTGGAATAATTAAAGTTTTTCACATAGTAGAAAGTTTGAAGAAAAGCCTCGGTAGCCTATTTGTTTTATATTCAGCTGAACCGGCTTGCATAAAATTTTTTTTTCGTTTATAATTTTGTCCTCTTAGCTCATAAATCGTGCCAAATGATTTGTATATAAGCAAAACGTAGAAAAAATTTATTAAATAATTTAAATTGCATCTATTTGCAGTTTTATAATTGGTATTTTATGTGCTAAATTGCATTTTTATATTTATTGTATGCGTTGAATGCTTTGAGTAATCTGCATGTGTTACGTAGCATTACCAAAGCGATGTTTCGTAATTGCTGAATTCCGCTGAATAACTTATGAACACATACAACGGTGGAAATTTTAAAAGTAACTTATGTCTTTAGTTAAATTCCGCTAAACTGTTACCAATTCCTTTTGATGGAAATGCGCTGAATTGCCCTAAAGAGAGTATAAAGTGGTATCGAGTATTAATTTATTAATTAAAAATTTAATGAACCCTATTTAACTGTAAAATATATGTAGCCCTGTCCAATTTGCATTTTTCTGTTGATGAAAATATATAAATTCGTTATAGTATTTGCCTCCACTTTAAATTTTTAACACTTTTTATTATGATTGACACAGCAAATTGCCTTTCTATATCTTCAGCGTGAATTTATGTATCTCGCTTCTGACCCTTAACTATATTATATGCGCATATTTTCAACGAAAATTTTGTCACTACCGCGTTCAAAGGTCACTCAGCAAGAAAGAATTCTAATTAAATTTTTGAGGGAAATTTAGAAGTGTGTAATGAAATTTCTGTGTAATGGTGTGAATGCACATAAAATTAAATAAAACGTAATAAAATGTAAGGAAGACGAAAAGTAAAGAGTCAGAAAGGAATTGGCGATTTTTCTATAACTACTGCCTTATCTTCTGCTGTTTTTCGGAGAAATTACTAACGCCTGTAAATTTAGGCTGCGGTTTTCTTAATTAGAGAAAGATTGGTCTCTCAATTACTAAAGTTTGTCCTAACTGTGTTTGTTCTAAACTTAGCATAAATGAATGGCTAAATTTTAAAAATCTTGGGTAGTTTATTTTATCCCTTTTTCTCCTTTCATATGCCACCGAAATCAATAAAAATTTTATTGTTTTAAAGGTAAAGCCAAATGCTATGTGACAGTCATGTTATCTAATTTGCATTCTAACTTTTTTTCGTTTTTGTTTTCGGTAATACAAAATTCTGAAGCTCTAAAAATAGAAAAAGTTGTTAAGGAAGTGAAATAATGGTGCCCCTAGGCTAACTTTCATATATTTAAAATTGCATATCAAATAATTTTAGACACTTCTCGAACCCAAGGCGTCAAATCATGTCTGCTAGGGCCAATAATTTTATTTTAATTTAGATAATTTAACTTTCCAGCTTTTTCAAGCAGAAAAAGAAATTGCTGTCAAAACTTTCCTCTCAATTGGGTTTCGAACCTAGTGAAATATTTGCCATTTTACACACGCACACACACAATTACCCGTGTGACGCAGTTATAACTGTATATATGTATTAATTCCTGCTCGTTGTATTTATTACTCTCTGTATTTCGTAATGCAAACAGAGGAAATTGGCAAATTTAATTACTCGCTCTACTCACTGCCACTCCAATGGCAAATATTTGATTTCACGGCTGATTGAAAGCGATTTATTATGTAAATATTGTATCTGGTGTTATAAGTCAGCGTTTGGGACTTTGAGAATTGATTAACATTGTACAGGTTTTTACGTCAACGTAGGTTATCTCAAACGCTGAAATTAATACCAGCTGAATATATTCAATATCGTCTTATTCCTGCAAATCTGGCTCTGCAGTGTATCACTTTATTTTATCTTCGCATCTTCAGATTCGCTTACCGCTGCTGTCAAGGTGCAATTCGTAATATTCCTTACTAAAAGCCACTCAGTCTGAACAAACTATTTAATTTTTCATATTTGTAACGCAACCTTTACTGCGTTATTCCTTTACGTAGCTAACGGTATAAACTTAGATACGTATTAACACACAATGGAAGCTGAAGAGCAAATTGCATTCATGTCCCTTGACAGCAAACTCGTAAGCAGTCGGCTGAGCGCCTAAGCACGTAAGCAGCCCCAATGCAACAACAACCATATTAATAAGTATGCAACAACTGAATCAATACGGTTTCACTTTGCAACTTTCTAACGAGCTTGACATACGGTTAAGTGCCTTTGGCGAAAGTGGAAAAGTCCCAGTCCCAGTTACGTGCATGATAGTGCATGATCAAGCGTGCTGGTGTTAGTAGCTAACCTTTTCCTTATCATCACTTTAACCTGTCCCCTCTCTCCACCAGCTACAAAATGCTGACTTCTAATCGTAACATATTTCTAGGGGTGCAGGCGTATATTTTTCTTTTGTTTTTTATTTCTGTTTTATTTTTGTACCTGTAGGCGCAGCGCTGGTTTTTCCCTGGTGCAACTGCAACACCCTTCTTTGTGAATTTAATTTTTTTGTAAACAATGTCGTGGAAAATTACATCATGCGGCTGGTTTGAAGCAAGAAGGTGGTTGTATTGTGTTGCAAACATTCTTTTTTATTCATCACGTTTAAGCTTTACCGTAGGGACCTTTTCACATGTTGCAGTATTCACATGTAGGCTTACTTCCTAGCGCTCTAACATTTGCTTTTGTAAATTTAATGTCGCTTTTTGTTTCGTTAGCTTTAACATTTTGCTGCATTATAGAAGGAATGTTTGTGTATGTTAGATAACCGCGCTGAATTGCACAAACGTAGACCCATACTACTTAAAAATTAATAAAATTTGAGTTTCAGCATGTTTTAGTTAATTCAGCTTTGCTGAATTGTATGAAAACGACAGATAAATAAAAAAACACCCCTGAATTGTTCAAAGGTACTGCTGAATATATTGCTTTGTTATTATATTGAATCTGCATAAACTTAAACGTTTCGCATATTTTCTTTTTCCCTGTTGAGTAATTTTTCATATTCAGCTGTGATGAATTGTATTAAAATAGTTTAAGAAAAATTTTTTCAAATAAAAAAGTTTCAATTGCTTCGGACGTATATTTACTTCAGACTGCATTGGGTATAGAATAACCATAAAACAATTATTCAATAATTGCAAATTCATTCAATGGGTGTACTTTGAGTGGACTTGCAAGCAAACTTCTTGCTGAATTGTATGTGAGCTTTCCTTAAATTTGCTTTATATAAGTAAGCAAACTGAATAATAGTGAGCTGCTGAATAATATTAAGTTTAGCTGAATTGCAGAAACACAACTTGAGCATACAATGTTTTTATTAGCATTGTACTAAGCTTGCTATTTTAGTGTCGAATATCTTTGAAAGTGTGTAAGCAAATATTATTGATTCTTATTTATTACTAAAATTTTAAATATGAATATATGTTATTTTAACTGAATTCAGCTAAGCTGAATTTGATTTTAAATGTATCATAACCCATTCTGATGTATATTTAATAATGGTAAATAATTTTCGTAGACTTCGAGCAATATTCGCAAAGGCTGAATTACAATTAATAATTGCAAAAGCAATTTTTCACCCAATAAATACATTTATTTCATAAAACGGTAGTATATTGTATCCACTTAAATGCTATAATTACTCAAAACTGTGCAGTGTTCCACCTTTTTCTCTCACATCTTGTTGAATTCAATTCGCTTATTTAAATTGAAAATAATTCCACTCACGCCAACTAGCTTTTCCTGTGTTTTGTTTATTAAAATTCTAAAACGCCAACTTGCCCCATGTGAATAGATGTGAGTTTACACATTCAGTCCATTGTTGACGCCCACAATTGCTTCTTTATATTTCATTTCAATACACAGATGTGCTTTCCACACATTGTTGTTGCGATCACATTGAAAATTCCACAAATTCCTACATAGCCCACTCGAAAGAGAAATAACTCAATTCAACTCAGAAGCCACTCAAAAACAGACATTGCAAACTTCATTTGTTTTAATTTAAATTCAGCTGAGTTTGCGTCACTATTACAAACTAATATTAATGTTCTACGCAAAATAATTGGCTAGATTTGAAAATTGATTTTAACAGCATTTGAATGTGCAAACTTAGGCGGCGTGAAATTTGATGACTTGTAATCTTTTTTTTTCTTTAGAAATTATTTTTTGAAATGCGGTAAACACATCGTTAGTGAGCCAAAATGGCGTTTTCATGGCGATTACATATTCCAAAGTTATTTTCACAACTTTCACAAAAGTTCTGCGTCAATAATTTAACCGGTTTTTGTTTTTGGTAAATTATGAAATTCTCCTGATAATATGTTCATTGCAGCATTCGTTGAATCACTTTCACAATGTCAATTTCACAAAAAGTAGAGAAAAGTGTATACTAAATTGGCTTAATTTTTGTGGGGAAAGTAGCTCTTAGAATATTTAATATATTCGATTGCTGCCTAAGAGTAATAATCCCTAGACAATTTCATTTATATGCATTTTTAGCAAGTAAATATTGTAAGCAGCGAATTTGTCATTAATTGTCAGCTTTTGCAAACAAGAAAGAACGCTATATTTCGGCGCTGAATAATATTAGGTTTAGCTGAATTGTGAAAGCACATTTTCTCAGTACTTACTATTTTTTCATGAGATTTTGAGCACTCGTAGATAATACAAATTGACCAAATTGTGCCAAAATGAATGAATCATTCTGAATATTCTGAATATGAACTTTCTGTAACACACTCTTCTTTTTAAGTCGATTTATTGATTTTAGAAGATATACAGAATACAGAAGGTACAGAACATATATTAGAGGCTGGTCATAGACTTATTTTCGCGCATATGGATAAAGATCTATTTCTGAATGCTTCTGATAAGTTTATCCAAAACGTTTGCGGAATGCTAGAAAACTTGCATATTTGCTAAATTTTAAAAAATTATATTTAATTTTTATATTTTATTCAATTCGTTTTACGTTTGCTTTTAAAAATTAAATCAAACCACTGCGTGTTATTTGTCTCCATAATTTTTACAAAATTTGCAAATACCATTTGGTGAACTTATTGATAACTAATTTATAGGCATTTGAAGTAGGGAGATGTATATCGAAATTTTGCTGAAAACGCACAGTATTAGCATAGTTAATTAAATAATATCCCATCCTCTTTCTTATCAGCTTAAGAATGAGCTGAATTGGTTTAAATATTCGATATTGCACTACAGCAAATATTTGTGATCTCATTATTTTATTTTTAGAAGTTCATACGCAAAGACGACAACCGGTTACGTTCTTTAAATCAATGCTATTTCCTTTTACTGAGTACTACTGAATATTTTAAAATGCTTCTGAATACAAAAGAAATGTTTCTGAATTGCAAAACAAATGTTAATTTATGCTTATATGCGTTGAATATTTTTCAATGCGCTGACATGTTCTTGGTATTCGCTGAATAGTTCATAACTGTATACAGATCGACACCTCAACCTTCACCTCACCTTCTAGCTACTGTTGACAGTAAACTCAGTTGTTTGGGGTTTAAATTGCAAACATGATGCACTGACTCTTGTCTTCAATTTGCAGAATTTTATTTGAAATGCGCTGAATAGTTCACATTTGTATATGGAGTTTGTATATACCACCAATTCTTCGGTACTGTTGCCAGCACACTCAAGTGATTGGGGTCTAAATTGCAGAAAAAAGCGTTGAATTGCTTATTAAATGTGTTAATTTGTACTTTGAATGCGCTAAAACTTATTTTTAATGCGCTGAATTTAATACCAACTTGCTGAATATTTCATAAATAAATATAGATCTCCTCCAGCGTTATTTGAACACTGCTGCAACAAAACTAAATTGATTAAACGCAATGCTTACAATATTTCGCGAAAATTTAAATGAGTTTATCGCTTAAAATTTTGTTCTTTACATGAGTTTCTCAGAAAAAGCACACATCGTGCTCTGTTTAATGCTTGACATCCTTTTAAGTCAAGCTTACCCCAAAAGAGTGCACACACACAACTTTTATGGCATTACTAACCAAGCAAAAAAACAGAAAATATATTCAACACCAGTATAGTTTACCCTGGACAGCAATGAATTCCAGGAAAGTTCAAAACAAACAAACAACAAAATTTGTTCGAAGCAAAAAGAAAAAGAAAATAAAAGTTAAATATAAAAAAAAGTAGAAGAAAACAATGCAAAGTAAAGCAAATTGCATACGAAAAGGCCAGGTGAAAAAACACTCATCAAAAACTGGTTACCAAACACAGCACAACAATGGCTTGAACTATTGGTACTCGGCGTGACGTGGTACGGAGCTTGGTGTGGTCGTCATCAACACCACCACTATACATTCGTATGCATATATGTCTGGCTGTATACGATTTCATACCGTAAAAACCGTAAAGCGGCGCTGCCAACAGGCATATTCATATGCTTGATTGTACCACCGATCCGCCAACTGCGCACGCTAAGTGACGCTATGAGCTGCTCCTTCTCCAGCACAAACAACTACCCGTACTACTCTGCACACAAAGCACAAAGCCAGTTTGCAAGATCTGCCGAAAAAAGGTAAATAATAAACCGGTTGAAACGTCGAGATGCTGCTCGAATAATTTACTACATCGCACATGCGCATTGTGTAAAAAAAAAAAATTAAAAAAAATTAAAAAATAAAATAGAAGTGCAAAAATTATAAAAAAGAAAACAAACGAAATGCTCAATCAGTAAAAACGCTTGAAGATCAAAACTTGAGGTGGATTTTGCATTGTATCGCCTTTGTTGTTGTTTGTATTATTTAATTTTCGCATCCGCTTTGCTTGGTCATTGAGGCGCGTCCACTTAAAATGCGCAAAAGAAATATAAAAATCAGAGTAGAGATTGCAAAAAAAAATTTAAAAAAAAAAACATGAAATATAGTCGCACACCCTGGGGTCGCCAAGTAACTGATATGCGTCGCATTCAAGTATACAGTTACCAGTTTTTCTTGTTTTTTCTGCTTGCGAATTTTCTTAGCGCCAAAGTTGCTGACCATAACTCAGCCGCATGGAAAGCAAGTCGTTTCGATTAAATAGAAAAAAAGAAGAAAAAAAAAACGTGCACAATAAAAAATAAAAATTTATAATCGCAATTTGTTATTACCATGCCGTCGTCAAGCGTTTATCATGCATTAATTTGCAATTGACGGTGGCGCATATGAGTGACAGGTATTTCATGCAAACCTGTGCGTGGTGTACACATGCGTTCAAAATAATAACTGCACACTTATTTAGACATTTTTTAGAATTCGCACTATAAAAATTTTATTACGATGTCAGTGTGAGAAGTCAATGTTTTTTCTTTTGTAAAAATTAATCTTTCACAAAGAAAGAAAATTAAGAATGTGAAAATTATGGAGAACTTTTTGTGAATTACTTTTTCTTATTTCCATTTTTTTTCTCTTTTACATATATGTATATATAAGTAATAGGCTTTTTTCAACTGTTGATTCAATCGTAACCTACTGCCATCGCGCTGTTTCAGCTTTGAAAATATCATATAGTCGCTGAATATTTAAAATATGCTTAATAGTTGTGGTGGGTTGAAATTTTTTTTTTGCTAAATGACGAATATTTGTTTTTTAACACTCATAATATTATTCACCATTCCTTGTGTCTTTTTCAAGAATATAAAAGTTTACATCCCTTACTCTTCCTGAAATAATTTTAGTCATTACCATATTTATGCACACAACTTGGTCTAATCGGGGGCCCTTTCTCTGTTGGTTCTACTGTTACGAAAACAAACACAAAAGCTAATCCACTTTTCTTGGCTTTCAGTGCTTATTCAGCTTAATCTAACAGTAGCTGAAAGTCTAAAAGTGAGAAAAGCCTACTGTGGAGTTTTACTTCAAGATTGCAATTCCATATTGGGCTTTTTAATTTTTTTGGTTTCACGCACTCATTCAGCTTAAAATAATGAGAGCTGAATAGAACACCGAAGTGCCTGGAAAGCTTACTATGAAGTGTCACTCTATGTTTAAGTCTAAAAAATGACAGCTTACATTATGGCGAATAGCCTTTTCGTACTAGAATATCCCTACGAATTGTTATATACCCACTGAATTGAAATGCCTTTTGCCTCTCGATCGTCCAATGCTTTCTCTTTTTATTTTTATATTTTATTTTTTTTATATTTTTATTTTTTTTAATTTTTTTTTTATTTTTTATATTTTTATATTTTTATTTTTTTTATATTTTTATTTTTTTATATTTTTATTTTTTTTTATATTGTTATTTTTTTAAATTTTTATTTTTTTATATTTTTATATTTTTATTTTTTTATATTTTTATTTTTTTTTATATTTTTATTTTTTTTATATATTTTTTTTTATAGGTTTATTTTTTTTTTTAAGGTTAATTCTCAAAGTCGCCATGATATGATATATATATAATCCAAAGTCCACTCCGAATGATGCCATTAAACTGTGAGAAGCTTGCCTTCCCCACTGCGACCACGATTAGAAAACTCCACGAAAACTTGTAGAAACACAATATATCTTTATGTGACAATATAATACATATTAAACATAAATATATGCACATTTCAAAGCATTTATAGAAACTGGCCGATGTTGTGAAATTGCTGGCATTTGTAAAATCTAGAATAATAACTAACTCGTACTGCAATAATCTCATGTGTCTTGGAATAAAGCTAAATAAAAGTACTAATTAACAAAAAAAAACAGGAAATTGCTAGTTTAGTGGTCCAAACTGGCGCAGCGCGGTTGAAATAAACTTTCCAAGTACTAAACTAGTTCCCTTTTTCGACATACGAAATGGTTGTAAAATTTACGAAAGTTCTACATAAAAGGGTATATAATTACTTGTTGAAGTTAATATATTTACATACCATTTTTAATTATATGTGTGAGCAACGAGTTTAGTAATTTTGAAAAATGTTTGCTTTCTATCCAAAATAGGTTAATCGCAGGTAGTAAAAATGTATTACTACATTTCATAGAACAACTTGGGAAAAATTTTCATTTATTTCTTAATAGTTTCAAGTTATAATAGTTAACTGGTTTCACTTGGAAGAGTGTGGAAATATTTCTGTTGTTTTACAGAAGAAGCTTTGAAATTTAATAGGAAAGAGTTTCCATAATGAAAATTTTGGTGTTTCGGAGATACTAAGAACAATGGGTCTTCGGAAACGAATTTGAACCTTAGAGGCTACAGGTGAATAACAGCCAATCAGATACCATCAAAGGGCAGAGATCTCAAGTTTCTACGTTTCTCTTACAAATTTGATCTGAATGATTGGTTTCCTAACGTAATGCAGCTATATGCTTTGTCAATATTGATAATTTGGTACTTTTGGTTATATCTAATTCTTCTAAGCAACTCGTTTTGGTTAAAGCCATATATTTCCTGATTGTATTAGACCTTATTAAGTGTTAGATCTATGTTTATACGATCGAATAAGTAAGATATTCTTGACGAAGCTTGAGGTATATATTTAGTAGATAAGTTGATTGAAGGAAGCATGTGACGAGTTGTTTAGTATTATGAGGTTTTTTAATATGCAGGAGATATTTTGTGCTCAATTTCGAAATTCTGGATTTTAATCTACTGCTGATCTATTGCGCTAGACAGCGAAGAATATTCTTGTTGTTATTATGCCGCCACAAAACGTTCCCTCAATTGTATTTGAAAATGTTGCGACAGCCTTTGGTCCTTGCATTAAATAGAGCACTTTTTCGTGGGTAGTGACGATCATAAGAGGGATCGTTGTTTTTGCTTCCTCCTTTACCAGAATGTCATTTTTAATTATAAGTATGATACAGTAATCTTGTTCTGTTTTTGTGTTCCACTATTTTTAAAGTGAGTGGGTCTAGGGGGTCCACCGAGAATAAAATAAATTTTTCGTTTATAATCTTATTAACATTTTATTAAACGTTGCACATTTGGAAACGATGTTTTTACTATTGCTTACAGAAGCATTTTTGATGATGTGTTTTAAACATAGATTCAACTAATCAGTAAGGATCTTTAAAAATAACAAATTTCTGGTATTTTATCATTCATTTCATTTGAAATAACTTAATCATAAAAAGGACCAATGATTCCTATAAGTGAGGCGTCATAGGAACTTCCAAAATTCTCTTCTACGATACCATTTGTCCTGTTTTTTTTTTACGTTTATCTAAGGTCTGTAACTTAAGAATAGCTTTGATGTAGAGTGTTTCGCTTTTAAATATAATTAATATCTCTTTTTCATTACATGTGCAGTAACCATAGCTTAATGCTGCTTCAATTGCATGAAGTTAGAAAATTCGAACATAATATACAAACGCATTCGAAATAATAAGAACAACCAAAGTGAGCATAAAAATCCATGAATGAGTTTTTCTAAGTTTGAAACTCTCAAAAGCTGCCCCTTATATAGGCAAAAGTTTTCCTATCCAAAAGCAATTTTTTTAACAACTTCTCTTTACTCAGTAGAACAATGTCGAGCACTTGCCATTTTTAATTAATTACAAATTATTTAACATTAATATCAACTCCCAACTCGCTTAAGTTCGCACTCAGATAAAAATATCAGAATGTAATGAAACTTTGTTTAGCCAAGCTCCGATAATTCAATGTCGATAACGGAAGACAAACCGTTTACTTGATTTTGTACTTATTTTTCCGAAGAGGTCGTTTCGAGCTCAATGGAACAAAAAACGCCGTAAAATAGTTAAACGTGCTTATGATAACCAAGTTTTGCATTTTAAAGCAAAAATAAAAATTTTATTCAAACAAAAGCAATAATATGTACATATGTATGTATATGCATAATATTCGTGTAGTTATTTAGTCTCCTTTATTACTTCCCCATTTTCCAAGTAACAACAATGGTGCTGCGTACATGCATATACATATTAACATATATTTACAAAGATTTCGAGAAATTTCTGCATAAATGAAATCAATTTACTCTCATGTGCGAGTATTGCATGTTAAATCAATTGGAATGTCAGTGATGGCGAAAACAATAAAACTCCATTGTACGCAGTAAACATAGCCAGCTGTGTTTCGAAATACTTGAGTACATGTGTTTTACGCCAAGCCATTTTGAGATGAGTTTTGTTTAGAGAAACACAAAAATATTCGTACATTCTTTAAATGTACATATGTATTTATGAAATGTATTTGTATATGCATAGATATGCCAAAATGTGTATTTATGCAATCATTATAATCATTGAACAAACCGGAAAAGCATTGAAATTCAATGGAAATGGAAATAGAAATTCAGTTCCATGCAAAGATGCGAAAATAAATCATGATGTTTATTTTTGTTTCTATATTTGGACTATTTCGAAGATTTTTTAATATTTATTCCTTCATTAAGTCTGCTAAAACATACATATATAAAATTGATATTAAATTAATAGTTGATGAATTTATTCATTTAGTGCAGAGCTAAATTTTTTTTTCTCTGTTTTGTTCCACTCATGCTGAAAATTCACATATTCTTAGATATGTACATATGCATGCATGAGTTTCCTGGTATCGGTCCATAAGTCGAGTTGAAATTTTAGTTGCATTCCCCATAGAGAGTGACTGTTTTGGGCGGAAATTGTAAGCGGCAGAATGAATTTGATTTACTTCAATTGAATTGAATGACATTATTCGAGTTTGGTTGCTTTGTTAGTGCTGCTGCGCAGGCATTGCATTGCATTGCATTGCAAATTTCTGCAACTTTTGAATTGCTTTTATTTCATCTATTTTTTTTTGTGCATGGCAACGCCAAAAACTTTGCCATATCCGCGCTTGGCATGCGTTGCTGTTTGCAATACATAATTCCATGAGAGTTTTACGATCTTTTCCAACTATTGTGCGCGCAGGTACATTGTATTAAGTAAAAGGGTGTCTGAATACGTGCTGATTTTAATTTAATATTTTAATTAATAATATGATAATACGTAATATGATAAATCAAACAAAAAGTATAGAAGTGCATTGCGACTGTCTTAAGATGCGGTAATTGATTATCGATAACATCGATCGAAAAAAGAATATCGATTATCGGTATACATTTTCATGAAAATTATTTGCAATAGGACAAATGGCTTTTTTAAACAATTCACCAATTTTTATAAATTTCTAGCGTGGTTCAGCCTTGTATATTTTTTTCTTACTTCCGAGAGTTGCTTGAAAATATAAACTTCAGCTTTTAATTTTATATATTATGATAACAAGTTTGCGTTAGGGCAGTTTTATTTTATTTTTTATATTTTTTTTAAATTTTTTTTTTGATCAACGCGATTTATCTACTAAAGCATTTTCGACAAGATCGCCATACAAAATTCTTAATTCGCTGTAGTGGTTTTTAAGATGTTTCTTTTTAAAGCCTCAAGCTGTAAGTTCTCCAATGAATTTGAAAATGGATCCATGTAGGTAGCTTTGAGCACGCGATAAGTCGCTAAAAGTATAAAAAAAAACGTCTCACTATTGTTCAATTGATATTCAGTTTAATAAATTTAATAATATTTTTAAGTTTTTCGGTACTTCTGTCGACGCAGATTCTTAATTTCGTGGACACTTTTTCAATGCAACAATTTTGGAACACCCTTTAGTTAGTAACATAATTGTATACAGTTTTCTACCCTCACTTAAGTTTTTTACGTTTCAACTGGAGTTGCAATGCTGGATAGTTGCAACAACCATAGTAAAGTACTAGCATTCGTAGTTGCAACAGCGACAATTACCATCGCTTCAGTTCAAACTACGCTTTTGTGCAAAGTTCATTGGCTTCCCGACGTGAACTGTGTGACGGTGAGTTGGATGGTACCATCACCATCACCATTAACCGAAAACGTAAAAGTTGTTCAATGAAAAGTATAACGAAATGTACTCCAAAATGTTTAGCGAGTGTATTCAATTTTGAAGTTAGCTTTGCTACAAGTGATATGTTTAAAAGTTTGTCGTGTAACGAAGTCTTCGCTTTTTTTGTTTTGTTCTCCATGCCATAAATATGTTTTTGTTAACCTTTTGTTTATTTATATTTTTTCTTTATGTCCACTCATATTTAATAAACTTTTTTATTTTTTTCTTATTCTTATTTATTTATTATTTTATTTTATTTTTATTATTTTTTTATTATTTTATTATTTTATTATTACTTTTAAATTAATTTATTTATTTTTCTTACTTTTATTTATTTTATTTATTTTTTTTTTATCTATTTTATTTTTTATATTTATTTATATATAACTTTTTTATTTAAATTTTTTTTGTATTTTTTATATTTTTTTATTTAATATTTAATATTTTATTTTTGATTTATTATTTTATTTTTTTGTTATTTTATTTTGTTATTTATTTATTATTTAATTTTTTTAAATTTTTTTATTCATTTATTTTTTATTTATTTATTTATTTTATTTATTTAAAAAAATTTTATTAAAATATTTAATTATTTCTATTAAAATTTTTTTTGATTTAAACATTTTTTATTTAAAAATTTTTTTTAAAATACGTTTTTTAACATTTTTTATAGTTTTTATATATTTTAATTTTTTTTTTACTAAATTCTTTAATTCATTTAATTTTTTAGTATTTTTATACTACAACTTAAAAAAATTTGTTCATCAATCATCAAGTTCGTCAAGTTCATGAAGTTTATCAAATTTTAATCAAATTATTTTGTTTAAATGTGTACAAACTTTAATATTTCTGCTGTAAGTTTGTTAATATTTTAACTGCTAACAAAAGCAAAAGTCAAATTTGTTAGTAGTTTTCGTATTTTAATTTCTCGGTTTATTTTAACATTATTTTATTGTTTATATTTTGATTTTAAATTAGTTTTTTTGTTTTCCTTAGGTTAAACATTTTACTGCAAGTTTTCATAATTTTCGCCCCATAGTTACTTCGGAAACTCCCACTCATTTCCACAGTCTATTTCCACCTTTCACATTGGCAGCAACTTGCATACCTGCCATCATTATCCGCAATAACAACACTTCATCCATATAACGGATATATACAAATACATGATTACGCATTTGTTTAATGTGCTTCCCCCTTTTCCACTTGTCATTTTTTCCACACTCCTGGCAATTAAATTAGTAGGTTAAATACTAATAAATACTCTGCTTACTTTTGTGTTATGTATATTTTATGATAAAAAGCAAAGTAGCTTGTGTGCAGTAGTGTGTGGCAAATGCAAATATATTGCATGGATATTTGATGGATGGATTATTGAGTTGTTAACATAAATTAATGTAGTGAATCTCCTTGAAGTGTACGCATGCTCATGTACATATTTATACACATCATGCGAAGCAGTAAAAAGTGGTGAAATATGTAACGGACAAGTGTGTAATGGATCAATGCAATAAACATCAGCTGATGATAATTGTGTCGTAATTTCTGTGTTGAGTAAAAAAAAATGTGAGTATGTGTCAAGAAAATAATAAAAATCATAGAAAATACAGTGATGTGCATATGTGTAGCATAATATCGATTGATAAAAATTTTACATAATCATTTATTGAAATGCTAATGAAGGCTTGATTCTGCAGTATGTATTTGAATTTTGGTTATTTTGTTTGTAATTTATCTAGTATTATTATGACTTATCCATTCAAATATTGTTAAAATTTTTTTTTATTTAATAATTATATATGCTTGCCGAAATTTACGGTTAGTTTTTTTTATTTCTTATTTTTAATAGTGTTTTCTTTTATTTTTTCATATATTTATTTTATATTTAATTTTTATTTATTTTATATTTAATTTTTATTTATTTTATATTTAATTTTTATTTTTTAATTAATTTTAATATTTAATTTTTATTTATTTTATATTTAATTTTTATTTATTTTATATTTAATTTTTATTTTTTAATTAATTTTAATATTTAATTAAAGTATTATTATCCATTATCTCTTACATAATCTCACTTCTATTATTTTTTTAATATTATTATATTCACAATCACATTTCGTTGATAACAGTTCATTTTCACTAATTGCTTAAACTACTATTGTGAATGTGTCAGCAAAGTGCTCAAGTGAAGCATTTGACACACTTGTGCAAGTTACTTGTTAGCTGAAGCGGTTTAGGCTATGTCGGTTTCGTGCGTTAGCTTGCGGATGGTCGTATGTTCGAATCGCGCTACGATCGTCTGAGTTTCCGGTATTATTATAAATAAATATGTATTTATTTGTGTGCTGCTCCTCCTAATTCTCTCTGCCCCTGTTGCTGTACTAACGGGAAAGTTGCTGCTTCAAAGGCGATTTCCATTACACAACGGGGCTATAGAAATAATTCTTATTCACTCCACGGGATCGCTGTGTATTACAAAGCCGTAGACCCCACTTAACCCGAGAATGACAATATTTTTTGTAATATTATTTTTTTTTTTTAGTTATTTAAATTTTTTATGGCATATATTTATTTTTTATTATTTCTTCTTATTTTCAGCAAGAAATTATTTGTTTTTAATAAGTTATTTTAATTTCTGTTTTAAGCTAAATCAGTGCAATTTTTCTTTTTAACATAAACATATTATATATACGTATATATAGTTGTGTTCATGAAAATAGTAGTGCAGCAGCATTTTATGTTTAAAGATAATTTCTAACATGTACAGACTTGTCTAATGTGTCAAGCGTGATTATTTTCGTAGAATAGACACTTCCAATTACTTGCACAACACCACCACGCTTGTATTACAGGTACACTACAAAAACGGTTAAACATGGTGGTCTGAGCATTATGGTATAGGCTTGCTTTTCGTACTAGGGGATCGGTGCTATACATTTGTTCGATGGCATCATGGACTGAGCAGTGTACCTAAACATATTAAATAATGTTATGTTACCATTTGCTAGCTGAGAAATGCCTATAAAATGTTCGTTTCAGCAGGACAAACTATCTAAGGAGTGGTTTGTATCAAAAAGGATCGACGTAATGTCTTGGTCAGCGTAGTCCCCATACCCAAATCTGATCGAAAATTTATGGGGAGATGTTAAACGAGTTGTACCCACAGCAAACCCATCAAATAGAGCACAACTTTGGTTAGTCGTCAAGGAGGCATGGGATCAGATCCCTATAAAACGTTGTCAGGTTTCAGTAGACTCCATGCCACGTCGGCGTATGGCTGTATTAAAAAATTAAGGCTGTCCAACAAAGTATTAGTCTACCGAAAACATTTACTTTATGAAATTTTAATTGTTGACTGGATTTTTTTCTGTTTTTCCCTGAACAAAATAGTCACTACTATTTTCATGAACACACTAATTTATAATTTTTTTTTTAAATAAATCTTGTAAAAAAATGCATACATATATTGAAAAAGTAAAACACGGTAAATACGTAGAGATAACTGGAAATTACTTTGGAATGTTATTTACAACGTAGTTTGTATTTTTAACTTGATTTTTTACTTTTATAGTTAGAGCCCATTAGCGCTACTATTTTCATGAACACAGCTGTATATAGTTTTTTTTAATAATAAAATTTAAAAATTTGAAAAACAAAACACATTTATTTGTTCTGTTTGATAATTTAATTTTTATTTCTTATGACTAACAAGAAATTCAAGCGAACTAAGATAAAAAAACAATTAATTTGACTAAAATACTTAAAATACAGTTTGTCAATTATTGCGTGAAAAATATTACTTTCTACGGTGGCACTTACATTTAAAGGAAAAACTATAATATAAAACAAATTTTCCAAAATTTAAATAATAAAATTAAATACGTTGAAAAAGCAATGCACTTCCGTAATTTATACATTATAAATAAAAATTATTAACCCACCTATATGTCATAGGTTTGTTTGGTGTAGCATTTGTGATAACAGTGGAACAACATTGCACAGAATAAAAACATTTAAAAATAATTGCAAATTTATTAATTAATAGCAATTAAATAGCTTATGAGTGCTTCTATGTATGTTTGATCTTTATAATTTTACTTTTTCCGTATTTTTTTATTTGAAATTGGTTTAAATAATTGATGAATGATGAGGTTAGTGAATTACTAATTACATTTCATTCGCTTAAAGTTATTTAATTTTTTTGCAGCAATTAAAAACTAAAGCAAATTTTTATTATCACTCGGAGTTAGGCAGCTAAGCTAAGTTACTAAATAAAAAACGAAAAAAAAACATGATAAAACAAAACAAAATAATATAAATTGAAATTGTTGAATTCAAGTCAAAAATAGAAAATAAATTAACTAATAAAAAGTACAATACAATAAGTAATACATACAGTACAATAAGTATGTACAATAAAAAATATAAATAAGTAAATCAAAAAAGTATAATAAAAAATAAATAAGTTACTAAATAAAATGAAAAAAGAAATTAATGGTAGAAAAATAATCCTTAATATTCAGGCTTATTCGGTGAAGTCATCAAAGCAGATAAACCATAAAAAAAAAAACATGACATAAATCGAAATTAATGAATTCAGGTAAAAATAAAAATAAAAAAGTACAATAAAAAAAAGTAAATAAAAAAGTACATAAAAAAAGTATATTAAAAAAATAAATAAGCTTAAAAATAATAAGATAAAGATAAATAATCAATTCTTAATATTTAGACTAATTCGTTACAGTCATCAAGGCAGATAGACCAAAAAAATAACAAATTGAAAGTAATAAATTCAATTCAAAAAAAAACTTAATAAATAGAAAGTATAATAAAAAACAATAAATAAATAAAAAGAAAGTATGATAAAAAAATAAGCTATTAAATAGAAAAAGAGAAAATGAAAGAAAAATAAACCTAACATAAATTAAATAATAATTAAATAAATTAAAATTCAGGTCAAAAAAAATAAAACAAATAATTGAGAAAAAGATGATAAAAAAATAAATAAATAAACGAAAATAAAAATAAATAAATAAATAAATAAAAAATGTATAAATATGAAATATATAAAAACGCAAAAAAATAATAAACATAAGAAAAATCGAATCCATATATATAAATCATAAATTTTTGAAAAATTCACACAACTTTTTTCCCAACGCATTTTTTTTTTGTTTGTAAACGTGGCTAATTTCAATCCAAGATAGTTCGAACAGAGCAATTGTAAAATTTTGTTAAATTACCTTGTTTACTAAAAAACTAGAAGCGATAAACCATTTTCAAACTAAAGCAAGGTTGAGAGCGTATTGAAATATTCGTTTAGAGCTAGTGTTTTGAATTTATTTGCCTTTGTTAAAGTTTCTACTATATTTACAAACGAATTTGTTTAGGTTTGGTGCGTGCCACCCAATGTTATTAAGTTACACGCTGCCTTTGTGTAGCTGCAACAGCACTAATTTGAATTTTCGCGCTCGGTTTGCTTGTTGCGATCACGTTTATGTAAATAAAGTGCTGTTCAATTGTTTAAATGGTTCTCTAAATACAAAAAACAAAAACAAAAAAAAACTGCTGACCTACTTTCATTGAATGCATAGCATCAATCTAAGTTGCGCTTAGTGGGAGTCGAGACGGTCAGTTCATTGGCTTTATTTTTGCCCATCCTGTTCTTTATGATAAATAAATTTCTTTTTTATGACGCGTTCGGATTGATGCCAATTGTTTGGCTAGGTTTTTATTAAGCACCGTTTTGTACGCTCGTTTCACTTCGTTTAGGGTGAGCAGGGGGAAGGTGCATTTTTATTAATTGCTTCTGTTGTAATTGAGCATAGAACGGTACTTTAAATGATTTTGGTTATTTTTGGGGCGTTTTAATTTTTCTACACAAAAAAGTTAGGTTTTTACTCTTTTAAACAGTTTGCGAATATATTTTGAAAATTTTTTCCGTTAAAAAATACGTCAATATGTTGGAAATTGCGCGTCTAAAGTCACTTCTGTAGTATTTTATAATATTAGATTCGTATCGATCGTATTGCTCGCATTTCGAACCCAACTATCACTTAGCTTAGTTAGTCACATTGCAAAGATACCTGCTTTGGTTTGCCTAAACCCGATATGTGTTATTCTTAATAAAATGTAAACATACAGATTAATTTAGTTGTGTATGTATTGGATACATTTTAATTTCTCAATTTATTTGATATATTAACATAAACGTATGTGATTATCTTTTTCGTATATAATTTAAATGTATTTGTATTCGTTTAAGTATTTCTGCACACATTTTGTTTTTAATGTTTTCAATGTTTTCAATGTTTTTTTTTAGTAGCACTAATTGCATTGCTTTGCCTTTTTCACACTACAAATTCCGCCTTTCTTCTTTTTAATTTACCTGCTTTGTATGTCATACATTTGTATGTATGTGCGACTTTTGTCTGGCTTATTTCATATTTAACTTACAATTACTTCAATAATAACAAACAGTAAATAATTGATGTCTTTGAACGGCCAACAAAAAAGTGATAATAATGATAATAATATAATCGACAAACGGCAGACGGCAGATGCGACAAACAAATGAATGAACGACGAAAGTGCTGCATTTGTGTGTGTGTGTGTTTGTAATGGTAGTGTAATAGTAGTAGTAGTAGTAGTAGTGGTAGTTAAGTAGTGTTTTCTGCTAGTCTAACCACCTCCCCGACAATTCTTCCAATGCCAGTGCATCACACCATTTTTCCACACTCAATATTTTAGACAAATTCATAGCCAATGCCAAATTGAAAACCATTCACTGGTTTGTCGTTCGCATATTTTCGTACGGGTATGCAATAATTCATTTCAATGCGTGCACGTTCGGCTAATTTAAATGCTAGGCCAACACCAACAGCGCTGCGCATGTTTTCTAGAAATGTGAAGAAAATAAAAAATATAGCATACATACATACATACATATTAATATTTGATTGCCAGATTTTATATTTAGCAAATTTTTAGGCAATTTCAAAACACTTGAATTTTATATATTTTGCTATTTTCATAACTTTTTAACAAAAGAAAGGAAAAAAAAAGTAGATGTTATGCAATTTTATATACGATAATACAATTTTTTTTATAGTTAATATAATTTTAGGAACAAATAATATTCATCAAAATTTAACATAAATATGAACAATAAGAACAAAAAAAAATTTTTTCTTTTTAATTATATATTTTTTTACATATGTCTGTGAACAGAAATAATCGACCTAAAACTTGATTCAAATGAATTTTTCACAAAAAAAAAAGAATTAATCGACGTAAAAATATATTCATATCAAATACAAATTTAATGGCAAGTAAAATTTTTTTTTATCTTGGTTAAATTTGGCAACACCCTAAGTACGGCCTTGTTTGAAATTGAAAAGGCGAAATTGTATTGAAAGCAATGCATTAAGAATTTGGATGGCTTAGAGAAAAGTTTGCTTTACATAGAAAATGTAAGGCGGTGAGAAATTTGTGTAGAACAAAAAAATTTTTTTTGAAAGCAAAAAGTATTAATAATATGAAAATATTTAAAAATGGTTTTTAATGTTGATATTGATTTTCAAAAATACTAAATTTGAAAAAAAATTATTGATTTTCAAAAATTATTGATTTCAAAAATAATAAACTATAAAAAAAAAAATGTTGATTTTCAAAAACTAAATTACTAATAAAATAACTAATTATAGTACTAATAATTAAAATAACTAATTAAAATTCAAAAATAATAATTTCTCAAAAAAATTATAATTTTTTTTAAGTTAAAAATTTTTTTTCTAAACAAAAGTGATATAAAAAAATTTCTATAGGTAAAATGTTCCACATTTTAGTATGAATACTAAACAAAAACCCCTTCCCATTGCCTTCCAAACCAAAATCTTTCAAAATATTCCACAGGGTTTTCTTAGCTTCAGTTATAGTTTCAGATCAAGCACAAGCACTTCAAATTGAAGCCAAATTACAAAAAAACGTGTGTTTTTGTATCTCACCTGCTGAAAATGAGTTGAAGCCTCCACAGTTGTAGAATAAATGTGTACGGAAATTGTTAGCCAATCCTTTGAAAACGTAATTGAACGGCAATGGGCCCCACAAGTGAAAGCCAGTGCACCAGTGAGTCTGTATGAAATAGAAGATAGTATTTCAAATACGAAAATATATACTGATATATGATGAAACTGATGAAAATATAAAGAAAAAAACATAAAATTAATGAAACTCTCACCTGCGCACCGATGGAGGTGCCATCCACCACCGGACCAGCGCCACCATACTTGAATCCTCTTAACGTCAGTGGTCCACCGCAATAGAATAGACTACTGATTGGTAGTACCGTTGTATTTTTCGTCTCCTTAATCACACCAATGCGACCACAAACTTGTGCCACAAGTCCGGCAGCCAAGGGTACACTTACCTCACCATGCGTAGTGCTGCTCATGTAGGCCACATTGCCACCCAAGCCACAATATTCGTTGACCGATTTCAACATTAGGCCTTGTGTGGGAAACACGGGATTATCACGCTGATCGTAAATTAGCGAATAACGCACCAGCGATGCCAATTTGGGGCCACAATGTTCACGTATGGCAAAAGGCACTTGTTTCGCCAGCAGTGATGTTTCGCGTATAGACGCCTCATACTGTATGGAGTGGATGAGCTGTTGAAAGAATTAAAGACACATTATTTTAGTATGGAACTATTAAAAAAGAAAACAAAAAAATTATACACCTACATCGAAAGGGTAGTGCGAATTCACTGTGAAATCGGCAATGAACCCCAACTTGGCATTTTGAAAGGAGCTAACATCGATGCGATCCACGTGACGGAAGAGTGAAAGGGAGACTCTGTGCAGCATAAATGTGAAACATTTTTAAAAATTTAGCAGTATTGTAAAGTTTTTGCAATTTATTGTTTTTTTTTTTAACTCACTCTGGTCGATTCTCCACAAAGCGCGTATGAAAGAATGACTTCCAGAAACGCAGTTGCAATTCATTGGCTCGTGTTGTTGCATAGGAACCTTGCAGTGAAACGCTTTCACCGCGTCCAAACAAATTCGGTATACTCAATTCGGTGCGCAGTGAGCCTTCATTTTGGCCCACTTCCGTGCCCACTGAGCCAACAAGACGCGACAATTCTTCACCCTTCAATGTAATCTCATAACCATGTGGTGAAGCATTCCCGCCTTTACTAACGTCAACGCGCACTTGTATATCCTTGAAAATGCCCAATTCGTGGAGGTAGGACTTGGCGCTGTTAATAGTTTTTAAGCGAGAAAATTTAATAAGTAAAATTTATGAAAAAATAAAACATTGTATAATTTAATAATATACAATTACTTCATTGATTCAATCATGAGATCTTGAAAATTGGTCGCTTTAAATAGTCCTTCGGCCGCCTTCATAACGTAGTCATTGTGTGTGCGCAGCAAACCGCTGACGTTTACACGTTCCACGTATACCTGGCGTGTGTGACAGTTAATTAGTGTTTACACATACATATATATATTTATAGGCATATCTCGTATAATGTAATTACTCACTGGTATTTTGGATAAATCCACCTTTGCCTGTTCTTTCACTGTGCGCGTGGTTCGCGGCATTTCGCTGCTGATTTATTTGCGCCGACTTTTTTGTTGTACACGTAATAAATGCGTTTAAATGTGAAAGCGACGACTGTAGGAAAATAAAAAAATTATTTATTTGAATATTTATCAAAAATATAGTAAATATATTGAGAAAATTTTAAAGAAAAAATAAATGGAAAAAAAAATTTTTATGCAAAAAAGTATTTACACATGCTATAAATAATAGTACAAATGGAAATAAAAATTGCGGTACCTTAAAGTCGTAGGAAATTTTGATAAAATAAAATGAAATAAATAATATTAACATTTCTACTTATAATGTAATGCAAATATAAATAAACCATAGGCAAAGTTTACTTCAAATTTTAATCAATTTCTTTTTCTACATTGCAGATCGAATTGGAGAATCTCAATAGTGCAACAGATGAGATTAATAAACTCGAAATTGAATTAGAGGTAAATAGGAATCGAAAGACGAATTTTGAATTTAAAAATGTTTGAAATATGAACAAAATTTTAGGTTAAGCAAGCAGTTAGAGAATAATTATATTTTTTTTTTATAATAAAATAAAAACAAAAATAAAGAATACAAAAAATAAAAATAAATAATTAAAGAATACAAAAAATAAAAGTAAATAAATAAAGAATATAAAAAAAGGAAAAAAATGGTAATAAAAGAAAAACAGATAAAAAAGAAGGTAAAAAAATAAAAAGAATAAAAAAAGAAATAGAAACAAAAAAAGAAAAAAAAGAAAAAAAGGAAAAAAAAGAAGAAAGAAAAAAGAAAAAAAGGAAAAACAAAAGAAAAGAAATGGAATTTCATTATTTTGCAAATTTCTGTAAGAAATGAAATGAATAAAATTTCTTTGAATGTAGTCATTTTAATTCGAATTTTATAAAAATAAAATTTTAAAGTCAAAATTTTTGTCACATTTTATGTATTTTTACAATTCTGCAAGTTTCGCTGTAGCAACAGCACTTGAAATTATGTTGATTGCGCAATAAATTCATTAATAAATTCCAGTTAAACTGCTGAACCATATATTCACCGCGCATTCACCAATATCAATCAATAACTTCAATTACGGTTTCAAGAAAAAATTTAAATATTCGATTCATATTATTTCAGGAGGCAAATTCCACATTTCGCATTCTCTTAAATGAATCTACACGACGCCTAAAATTATCATCAAAAAAATTAGGCAGCTGCATTGAGAAAGCACGACCCTACTATGAGGCATTGGAAAAAGCGCGTGAGGCACAAATTGAGTGTCAGAAAGCGGCGGTGAAATTTCAACGCGCCAATGGTCAGTTAAACGATACACTTGAGATATAACTTTACCTATATATGCTACTTTTATATAAATTTAATATTTTTTAATATAAAATAATTAGAAAAAATCAGATAGAAAGTATAAAACAATATAGAAGCAATTAATTTTCAATGAATAACAACAAACTTGTAAATTTCACAGAAATTCACGCTGCTGCTAAGGAAACCGTGGCTTTAGCCGAGCAGCGTTTTATGTCCAATTCACATGAGTGGCAATTTGATAATGCCTGGCAGGAAATGTTGAATCATGCCACACAAAAAGTAATGGATGCGGAAAAACAAAAGGCAGAATGTCATGCGGAACATCAACAACGCACTAAGGTCTTCAATACAGCCGAACAAAAGGTGAGAATCTATTTACTCAAGTTTTGAATGCTGAAGAAAAAGAGAAAGAAAGCATTACTAAATTAACTCTACCCACACAGGTACAACAACTTGAAGAACGCTTCCGTCGCAGCATTACTAAATCACGCCCGTACTTTGAAGAGAAGCAAATTTGCCAAGATCAGCTGCAAACTCAGAAGAATCGCATACAGGAGCTACAACAGCATGTACAAACAGCAAAGAACACCTACGCCACAGCGCTGCGTAACCTTGAACGCATCAGCGACGACATACATCGTCAGCGTGGCGATTTCCCGCAAATGGGCGCACCACCACCGGGTCCACGTGAACCTGGCGTCGGTGCTGAACTAAATTCGCCTACAACGACCACGCTGCCACCGCTGCCCGACTTCCAATACGAGCTGGAGAAGTGCGATTATCCTTCAATTGCCGGTAGTCAATTATCGTTGAGTGGCAATTCGCATCGTTCCAGCGATTTGGCCAGTGTCAGCACTCAACCTGCCTCCATGAGCCACAGTGTTGGTGATGAATCCGAAACGGAGGAATGTGAAGCCGATTATGCGGATAGTGCTGAATTGAATGGCGTCGTAGATGAGCGTGATCTCGAAGAACTGCGTCAGAAGGTGAAAATACTCGCAGTACGCCCCATCGAGGGGGGAGATGGCGAGCAACAGCGCAATGATATTTGGGAGCATGAATTAACCGCCACCGTCAACAAGTTGGATCAATTGATGCTAATGAATGAATGCGCGCTGAAACAACAGAAGCAGCTTAAAATTAAACAGCAACACCAACAGCAACAACAGCAACAAAATCAACCTGAACGGCAAGTGACTGGTGCCGGTGTGCGTCCCGATTCTTTGGGCGCCGAGGCACCGGCACAAATATACGATATTGTGCACGCCAAACCGGCAGCGGTGGTTGAGGAAATCGACGAAGATGATGTTGATGTGGTTGTGGTAATGGGCAAGGCAGGACCGCTCGTGCAAATCACACATGCCAAGTCGGCGCAACAGCAAGTCGATGCTGGGGTGATCAGTTACCCAGTTACACCTGAACATGCTGTACAACCGGTGAAGAAATTGCAACAGAAATTGGGTCCCTTGCCAACGGTGAATGTTTCGATGCGCGAATTGCCACTGCTGGCGCGACTCTCCAACGAAATACTCGACCGTACAGCTAATTTCAATAGAAGTCGCCAGTTGCGACGACGTTCGCTAGACTAAAGGGCGGCCAGTAGTGGGCAGCCAGTTAGTTGCGCTGGCTTTTGGGTAATTTTAAGCGAGCATTAGTTAGTGTTAAGCAGAGAGAGCGTAACTTGTATTACATGAGTATTGCTTAAAGTACATGTATAACTACTAAATATATCTATTTTTTTTTTTTAAGTTTACACCTAAATATATTTGTGAGAAGTATTTATTTTTGTGCAAAAGAAAAAGAACTCATTCGCAGTTGGCATTGTTCACCATGTACAAGTGTGTAACACTTTGCAAAATCAAATGTAATGTTTATTTAAAATAATTGTAAAAGCAAATAATAAATACAATTTATGTAGGGTAAATCATTAAAATAATAAAAATGAAAGTGCAAATCTCCAATTATCAATACATTAATAGAAATAAATATCTAGAAATCGCTATATCATAGAATAAATACTACTTTCAATTTTAAAAGAGCAAATTTTAAATTAATATGAATATCACAATTAATGTGGGCATGCAAATACACTTTGCCAAGAAATGGTATGCTAAAAAAACCAACTAAATTGACAACATTTTCAAATACAACTGCTGCGCTGCGGATTCTGAATTTATGGATAACTAAAAAATTAAAATAAGTTCTAATGGGCGGCCAATAAAATCACAATTTAAGAAAAAAATATAATAATCGTTTCTTTATGGACATTTATGTACAGTATATTAGACCGGAAAACTGTGTAGAATGCGACAAATAAAAATGTATACATACATCATCGAATAAATTGATTGGAAGATAACTCAGTAGGTCGCTCTAACCAATAATGGAAGATAGGTGGATGAAATTTCTGCATTTATAGTATAACCAACAATAGATTCGAAAGAAAATTCATCTATAAAAATTCATTCCGCTGAACTTTTGCAAATTTTGAGAACACTACAATAGAAAGGAATATTAAATTTTCAGCAAAAGTTTTCTAATTTAAAAATGCTATGCCAAAAATCTAGCCTCTACCGGTTGTGATAAACAAACCGACGATAATCAAGTGATTTTATCTGATGTTTGTTGAATTATATAATCAGGTCAGTACTAAAACTGTAATTTATTAGTAAAAAAACTTTGTAAATAAATAATAAATCATATATCAAAAAATTTAAATACACTAAGCAAATATAATATTAAAAGAAATAATAAGAGAAGGTAATACACTGCAGGAACATCTCATAAAACGTATATTTTTCAAAGAAATTAATAAAATTCCAAGAAGATAATTTACAAATAAAGTGTAGGTTAATTAATTAGGTAGGTTATTAGGTTAATTAATGAAATGGAATATATTTTAAATTGAAATTGTTAATTTGGCCATTAAAGAAATGGTAGTATAGTGAGGTAGAAATAATTGCATTGAAAGATATCAAAAATAACATTGCCGCTTGGCAGACAGGAAGCAAGAAGATTTCGGCTATTAAAGCTAGGTATATCAAATATTAATACTGGTCAAAATTAAATATTACATGAAAAATAAACGTTTTGTTTTTTCATAAGTCATAAAACACAACTATATGCATATGTACATATATACATATGTCGGAGCATTTATTATTTCAAATGCTGCTAATCTCATGACATCATAGTTTTTTCTGGTGGCCTTGGTTAATAGTGGTGCTTGATTTTGAAACCAAAAGTTTTACTGTAAGGTCAAAATGATTTTGTTTGATTATTAAATACATAAATATAGATGCGTATGGAAGTTACATAGCTTTCTAATTCTGTTGGAGTAAGTCATCAGGTGGTTGCTATTAACGTAGATGCTATGAATGGTAATTTCTGCGTCTTTTAACCGAATTCTTAATTCACAATAACTTATATTTTTATAATGTGATTACTAAACGATCAAAGTAATAATTTATGTTCAAATAACACATTAATTTAATAATCCTAACTTATATAACCCTAATTTTTCGCTGGATTTACCTTAAAAGTTGAACACGCCAGCTGCTTGTCACACACCTTTAACACTTTGTTTATACAAATCTGTTTATATGCTTCTCATTATTTTCTTTAAATTAATCACTTGTTTTTTTCATTGGCGTTTTTTGACGAAATTCGTGAAAATCCACATCCCACCTAAAAACGCTAGACACACGCGAGAAACACAATTCGGCAAACTATCAAACGTTAATTGCTGTCAGATGAAACAGTTAACAGACAATTGACAAACAGGAATACCCAAATGTATAAAAAAAATTGCTACATTTTGATGAGGATTGAAAATAAATATAACTTGTCAGTGTATTTTTCTTGATTACAGAAAGTAATATAAATCCAAAATACTTATAAATATTAATTTCCAATCACGGCCTCATAAAACAGTAAAAATAAATTTTATCTTATGACAATGATTTCAAAAATGGCAGCTCCTTCAAGGTGAAAGAAGCAGAAAAGAAAAACACCATCGCCTGCTTCCCCCTATAAACAGCTGTTCTAGTTCTATAAGCTCAACTAAAATCACATTGAAATAGCTATACGTAACCGTTGCAATTCATACAAATGGCACTTTCGCACGCCCGTAAAGAAGATATTCCTAAAGATGCTATCATTGTTAATGAGGAGCAAGCGCTAGCTTACCAGTGGAAAGTTATTTCGGGTTGGGGAAATCGCTGGGATGTGTGGAGCTTACGATATGGACCCGGCATACTAGGAGCCGCGGCAGCAGCTACTGGCATTTACGTAAACAATCATTATCGTCGGAAATTAAAACTAGGCAATTACGGCAAGGCATCCACTTACCTACCAATTGTTGTTATACCTGCCATTTTTTCAGTGTTATCACACAAATTTCTAGTGCAACGACACGTAATACTGGAGCAACATACAGCTTGTCCACTTTGCTTGCAATTACGTGCAGGTGCCATACAGGGTGGTTTCGGCGTTTGCTATCCAACAATATTGGCACCTTTTGCAGCTTTCATGTTTGCCACACGACATTACACATATCGTTTGCCATCCATAATGAAGGAACCACTGGAAGTATTTAAACTATGGCAGAACATGACGCGACCAATACTACCGGTACTGGCAGCGGCGTTCGCTGGACAAGCAGTTGTGGCTATGTATATAACATATAAAGAACAGATGCAAATTTGGCGCTTACAGTTAAAAATGCAACATTTAGAGCAGTTAGCCGAGGAGAAGCAGCAGGAGGAAAAAATGTTGAAGGCAGCAAATAATTTTTAAGTGCTTTCTTATTTATATTGCTTACATGCATACGCATGTGCGTTGCTGCACGATAAGAAAATAGAAAATTTGTGTTAAAACGAACAATTGGACAATTGGATTGTGTGATTTTTTCAGACTGCTCACTAAACGCACTAATTCGTTTAATGTTAAAACAATTGACTAGTTAATGATGCGACAATTGTTAAATCGTTAGTATAAATCTATACTGCGATTTAATAATGACTTACTAATATATCTTGTATACCTTCAATTTATTTTATCCACAAATAACTTAAGTTGGAGAATAAAAATAAATTTGCTACTTAATAATACCGAATGGATACATTTTATGTATAATTTATTACATTTTCAACAAATAGAGCTAACAAAAAATGTGACTTAGTTAAATAGTGATTGGACGTGTGGATCCTAATTTGTTTCTCAAACAAATAAATTTATAATTTTTTTCTTACAGAATTAAAGTGTCGTTCGTTATTGAAATAGTTCAGTTTTTAGTTCTTGCAGACACTGTCATAATCTGTTATAAATCGGTTAGGAATTCAGCAATACTTTAGTAAAATATTAACAACTGAAATAAATTTAATTTAAATGTTTTTCAAACTCACATTTTGACCAGAATGTTTTGATTAAGATAATGGGCTAATAACACAAATGGACATTATATATTCATAATTCAACTATTTTTTTAGGAATGTAGTTTTGAATATTTTGTTAGTGATTTTAAATGTTAGTTTCAACATTTTAATATTAATAAATTGTTAATTTTGTAATATTAGCATACCTATTGAGATTATTTTTAATACATGCGTGTAGAGCATATATTGTTGTTAGTTACTATAAGGTGTAAAGGAATGAGGGTTTTGCTTTTGTAAATCTGGTCTTTATTACGACTTTTACTTTTCAATATAATAATATTCAGTTAGTTATTATATGTGCATATGTTTACGAAGGAGGTATTTATATATAATTAATGTACTAAATATGTATATATATATATATATATGTAGATAAATGTATAACGATAAATACCTGAAACACACATTTATTACTATCAGCTTCAAAGACAGCGCTTTCATAATTTTTACGGAATAAATATTGCAATCACCAAAGGCATACTTTTCTGTGGTTGAAAAATCAAATTAACTTATTTTTCTAACCACCAAACCACTTGTAACTTCATTCAAATATTTAGTATGTAGAATTTTAAGTTAATTACAAATATACATACATTTACAATTTCTACAATACAAATTTGTTAATGAATAAATAAATAAATTATAAATGTAACGGTGTATAATTAACAATTAACTGGTGTAACATTGGCTAATAATACAACACATCAATAAATTTCTTTTGTTTTAGTAAGTAAGTTAAAGTAAATATTTACGTTTACATTGGGAGCACTTATGAAAGTGCTCAATTAACTGCATTGTTATATCTACGAGTTAATTACTAGTGTATATAGAGTGCTGCTAAATCACTTCACAATTTGCCAACATTATGAATAATATAAGACTCATACATTGCAACATTTGCCACACTCAATCGAAGGTCAGTGGTATTGAGGTAAATGGAAGTACAGGACATGTAGGCTCTAATTGCAATGCAGTCGCCATACAATCAGCAGAGGCAGTGTAATCACCCAATGTCTCCATAACTTTGCCCAAACTGAACCTAGTACAGTTGAAAATGCATGCAAAATTGGTAAGTAAAACAAATTTGAGGTTAACATTTCATTTTATACCATATCTTTGGGCAGCTGGGATCTAAGCGCGCGGCATCCTTCAGCATTTTTTCGGCTAGGCGTGGTTCGCCAAGCACATGATGCGTTTCGCCGAGCGCACGTAATGCCTCTGTGTGATTTGGATTGGCCGAAACGGCGTTAAGGAAACATTGTTTCGCATCGTTCCACTGCTCTAGATATAAGTAAATTTGACCGCGCTGTAAACATAGGTAGAGAGCTAATTAATCAATTTTTGTTAACAACAATTTTAAGTAGCTGCAGTTTGAAACTTTCGAGGTTATTAAATGTTGCAAAAATAAATTTTTTTTAATTTAAAAAAATATTAATGAATTAAAAACTGTCAAAAACTGCACAGTCGGTGGGAAAAAAGCGAAAAATAATTTGAGAGTAAGTTAAAACTTTGTATATAGTACTTGCAAACAAATATATTCCCACCATAAACATAATTTGATGTGAGAGCGGATAGATTTGCGATGCCTCTTGTATGCAATTCAATGCCTCATGTGGCTGTTCGATGTTCAAATACGCATCGGCGAGCAACAGCCAAATCTGCATGGAAGATGGAATGGAAATTCAATATTAAATGAATGAAGTGTATGACTGAATGAGTCATGCATAAATCACCTTAATCTGTATCATCCATGGTCGCTGCGGTCCCGGACGTGGCGTAAAGGAACTCAGTGAGCTGGCTGCTTCACTTAAAGCTTGTTCAACACGTGAAACTGCCGCCAAGGAAGCAGCATACACAGAATCTATGGACAAATTGGGTTTTTTAGTTTATTTAGAAATAAATTTGTATTATTTTAATAAGAAAATTCAAAAAAACAACTTGAACTTGAAAAAGTTTAGTGAAAAACAAATAACGGGCGTTTGTGTAGGAAACAGTTATATTTTTTTGTAAGTAGCAGTAATAAGTTAGTTAAGTGTAAGTGATTTAGCACGCTTATTAAATTTTTTTTTTTGAAATTAACGAAATTATTTTAAAGCAACTGGAGCAGAAAACTGTGTTGTGTGTGTTTTGCAAGCATAGCTGAGTTTTTGTTGTTGTTCTTTTATAAAAAAAAAAAATGTTAAGTAACTAGTTACACTTACAATTTCAAATAAGTTGTTGCGCAAAAGTGGCCAACAGTAAAAATTATTAGACAGTTTTTGGTAATACATATTGAAGTATAGTACAATAAATAAAAATTAGTAAAAAATATCTACTAATTTTTTTACAAGATTATTTTATGAATTATGGCGCTTTAGTTGGAGGTGAGAGTAATGAAGATGATACTATAAAATTCAGAGTATATTAAGACTAAATTAACTATTAAGAAATAAAATAAAAATTATAATAATTAATGTATTAAAATTTATTTATTTTACTTGTTTTTTATAAATCGCAAATTGAAAATTTTAATTAAATTTAATAATATTCCGTCAAAAATTGACTGCCACACAATAATAACGTAATAAATATTTATTTTATGTTTTAGTTTTTATTTTCAATAATCATTTTAAAAATATGTTAAAAATTTAGCGGTAAATGAATTTAGAAAAACAAAAACCAAAAGAAAAATTCAAAATAGCAAAAAAAAAAAATCATGAATCGCCCTTACAACAACTGCCTAACATGATATTTTACGAACACATATTTCAAATGCGTTAAATAATTAAGCCAATACTGCCCAAAACTTACTTGAATCCTTGTCGGACATTTGCGACGACACAGCTGTCGGATTCATATGCACCACAATACTTCTGGTATCCGAATGCTTCTCCTCCTCCACACTCACTTGTCCCTCGTACAATTCACGCCAAATGGCCAGCATCTTTTGTACCGAGATCAGCGATAATTCGGCGTCTTGTAAATGCAATTGCAGGTGGGCTTTAACATGCAGTAAATTCAAATTGTCTGGAAACTCGTCGAGCGCATCCTCCACAACAGCCAGCGCTTCACGTGGCCGACGCGATGCGGTCAACAATAAAGCGAATAAATGCAAACTGGGTGCATGTTCGGTGCGCAATGCTAACGCAAAGCGTACATGAGTTAACGCTTCGGCGATATTACCAAGTAATGCATATTGCAATGAAAGATAGTATTCGCATAGATGATCGTTGTCATCGTTTTGTACAGCCTTCTCAAGTGATTCCAATGCCAACTTATTGTAGGAATCGCGCTCCGATTTAAGCGTTGTCAGTATGGCTAATTGTTGGTAACCAATACCGACGAACAGTTGGCTGCGCGTTGGCCGTGTACCTGCAGAAATTTAATGTGCAAAATAAATAAGTTATTTCAAGTATGCAATAACACGCACCTTTGGTTTCGCGCTTGAGCGCCTGATGCGCAAAGTCCAGGCCCTCTTTGATCAACGCCAAAGATTCATAGCATAAACGCGCTGCCAGCAAGCAGGGTAATGGGTCACTTGGCGTTAATTTTATGGATTCTTGTAGTACACGTAAGGCGTGCGCATGTTTACCGGCGGCCATTAGACTTATACCATATTGCCGCCATACATGCTGTTCGCCAAAGGAGAATTTTAATGCCTTCTCAAAGGATTCCTGCAACATATTCACCAAGCCCCAACGCACGGTTGCGAGTGTAAGCAGATCATAGACTGCGGAGGCATTACCCATAGCATGTTGACGCGCCACACGAAATTCTGGACTCTGCGAAAGCACTGTGTCACGCACCGCTAATGCTTCTGATATGAGTAGTAAGAGTAGCGTTTCTTCGTGATGATTGCGTGGTGTAAACTGGTTACGCGCTGCATATTTACGCGGTTTCCACAAACGTTTCGTCGTGGTCGAACGAAGTGCCTGCCCTGTTGGCTTTTTCGTGAAGGGTGCTGTGTAAATGGTGCCAGAGACTCCGCGAAGCAGCACCTCGGCCAATTGTCGCGCCAACGTTAAGCGCAATGACTGTGTCGTTTTCGTTTCAATGGCATTCAACATGGCGCGGTAGCGTTCGATTGCCTCCTGCAATTTGCCCGCCTTTATAAGTACAATTGGCGCGCGTTGCAGTGCAGTTTCGAGTATGGCGCCCATGTGTCGTTTAAGTTCCAATGGATTGGCAGGTATAGTGGTGCTTATAGTTAAACTACTACCTCCTAATGAGGATTGTAGTCCACCCATATTGCTGGTGGAGTTTATTGCTAACATCGATCCGGCATTGGCTGCGCTATTAGTCGCCGATGAATATGACGCTATATCCTGCTCTTGCAGATATAGTAGACCTAAGTCCGTGGCACGCTCGAAGCAAGTGATCTGTTGGAAGATGGTAAATTATGTTTAAAGCAACTATTCTATATTTTCCTATTTGTTTGTTTCCAATAAATTCATATATTTACCATTTCGGCTTCCTTTTCGGCCTTTTTGAATTTCGACGTGGGTTTACTGGTTTGGTTTTCCAAGCACAACCCTTTAATGGCATACGATTCTGCTAATATTTTTAGGCTACGTCTGAAATATTTTTTAAATGCATAAATTTATAAAAAAAAAAAAAATAATTTTTTAAGAATTTTCAACTTACAGTGTCAATTCTTTTTCAGCTAAGGTATTTAGCTCGGCTTTGACAAAGTTTTCTAAGCTTTTCTCATATTCCCCACAGGCATAGCAGAGCTTTGCCAGCAGCAAATATGCATCCAAAGCTATGCCCGCCTTCTGACCACTTTCGCCCGTAACTAGATGTAAACAGCGACGTGCATCCTGCAGACCACTTTTGGCTTTGGCAAAATTACTTTCGATGGGAGCGTTTTCTTCGAGGTAGTTTTCAAGTTTAGCCTCACCAATCAGGAAATTTGCGAGGCATTCTGAAGGAGAGCATATATATTTACATTATTTTGAATATTTTTGTTAAATCTTTGTTACATTAAGTTTACTTTATCACATATAAAACTTAACTGATTTTAATCTGAAAATGACATAATGCTATGAATCACTTTTTTCACTTTTTTTTTTTGAATCACAATAAATAGTTTACTTTTTTTTTTTTAATTATTACTCTCTGCAATATTTTGCGCTAAAAAATAACTATGTGCCTATAGAGAGCATGACCAGCATTGCCCCCCTATTTATGGGGTTAGCAGTAACAACATATGATTGCTGTTGTTGTTGTTTTTTTTTATTACATGTAAACTGTGCTTTGTTGCTGTTGTTGTGTTGCGTTTGATGACATAATAACTTTGTCATTAACACAATTTTCCTACTTTAGGTATGTGATTAACTCACTTTCTTGTTGCTTTATTTGCATACACAAAAATTTTAGCGAACAGAATTGGTTTAATTAAATTATGCGATTTGTTGAACTATTTTGTTTACACTTACCATTATTCGGTGAACCCGTTTTGAGCTCCTCTGTCAGCTCGATAACACGTTGCCATTTGCCTTCACTTCGGCAGCTCTCAATAAGTGCCTCAACCTTTGTTGTGTTACGCATTCTACCGGCCATATTTTTATATTCAAAAACAAAATTTGTTTTTTAAGAAACGCTACAGTTATTTCACTAAAGTGCACATCTATGTATTGAGATTATTGTTTGAGTGACTGTGAAATGAAAAATTTGCGACACCTTGGATTGTTGGACTTCGTTTCCTCCTTGAAGTGTGGTCTTCTTCTTTACAGTAGTTGTTGTCAAATCTGCCAGTAAGGTCCCCCTTTTTTCTCTAAGGTTAAACACTTTCTCCATACGTTACATATGCTTCTAGGGTATGTTATAAATTATTGCTTTGCTTTTAATTGACATTGCATTGTTTACAATTAGTATTTTTAATTTTTATAAGTCTAAATTATCTCCTCTATTGCTGCTGTTTCACGACTGCTGTCAATGCTGTCATCTGTGCTTTTACAGACTTGATTTTCTTAATATGAAGCTATGTGTGAAGTACACGATACAAGGTGAGTCTGAATTTTAATTTTCTGTTCATCTAGGTATTGAGTTTCAGCCTAATTGAACGTTTTCCTTTATGTTTACTATCCAAAAAATAAGTAAGACTTTAAAATTATTGATGCTTTATTTGTTACCTAATGTAATATACAAATAAATTACAGCTGGGATAGATTTGCTGCCATAGATGGCTATTGATGCTATAGATGGCTGCTGCCATTACTTTTACTGTTGAAATAAAAAACTATACCGAGTGTACCAGTGAAAACATAGTGGTTCTATGTCAAACTATTGGATTTGATATTTTCAAGAAACTTTTATTTGGAATAAAAAATTATATTTAAGACTTATTTGTCTTTACTATCCTTAAATACTGTACCAAAGTGGTTGTGCTATTGACATATATGTTGCATCGCTGAAACTCAGATCAATAACGTTTTCTTAGGGAGATTCTAAATTATTTGCCTAAATGTTTTTAAGTTGTTTTAAGTTCTGAAGGTGCGATCAGCTTTAAGACGATATGTAATTTTGCTTTTTTTAAGGGTCATCCAGTGTTCCTTCGAACCTTTTTTATTTATATAACTATATATTTTTTAATCTATAATTTCAAATAAACTTTTCATTTTGGTGATTTTGGGTGTTTTGCAATCTATTCGTTTTAAGTTATCGCTCAAAAAATATATTTTTATTCGCTGGAATATTTGAAAAATACATTTTGGAATCACAAAAAGAGAGCAAAACAGCTGTTTTTGACATTATGAGTGAAAACACTTTTGACAAATTGTGAAAAATGAAATTGAATTATGTATGTATGTATACATAAGATGAAAAAGTAAATGTAGAGATAAGAGAAATGTTTATTGTCGTTATTGTTTTAAATATCTTAAAATATATTTTCATATGAATGATAGGCAGATTCTCATGTATTGTTCCCTATGATTTTAGTGATCCATGGCATGTACTTAAATAAATTTGAATATGCTGCCGCATTTACATTTTTACCGCCGCAACCGGTCAAACCGAACGAAACAATACCGAATTGTACTTGACGATTTATCGTAAGGGAATTGAATATCTTAAACGGTACGGTTGCGAATAAGGGACCACCAGAGTCACCTTTACAGGTATCGATTTGATTCTCCCCGCCAGCACAAATGTGATCGTGGGTAATTGTTACGCCGGCTTCAGAGAAAACCCGCTGACAAACCTCACGCGATTGATGGGGAATTTTTGCATGTTGCAAAACATTGGTGCTAAAACCTGTGAAAAAAAAAAGAATTAATAAAATATTTAAAGGCAATTTAATTCGAAAATATATGCTTACTGTCTTCGGTACGCCCCCAGCCGGCAATTGTGTAGTATTGTATTGCATTACTATGGTCGTAGACGACCTGCGAAATGGGCAGACAAATGGGTTTAATATGTACTGAAATTTAGAAATAAATGACAACGTTATTTTAAGTTATAAAAGATTATCACATCTATATTTGAATCTACCTTGAGTTTTCACCTCACGCTTCAGTTTCAGTAAGGCCACATCATGCGTTAAGCGTGGATTCATATATTGGGGATGGACGAAGATTTCTTCGATTTCATATTCTTCTGGTTTCGGCAAACATAGGCGTATCGAGGAGCTAATACAGTCCAATTCTGTGGAGATATCATGTTCCCCCAAGCGCACACTAAACCTACAAAATTTTACAAGTACCAAATATTAATCAAAATTAATATAAAAACAATTACCCGAAAAGGTAATTGTGACTTGCGACACATACAATTGCGATGTTATACAATGTGCAGCCGTTAACACGAATCTGGATGTTATCAATGTACCACCACATAAAAATTGACGACCATCAATGTTATATTTCAATAATGCCATAAATGGATATTGGCCTAGTGGTACAGCTTTTCCATTGGATACACGATCCCCTGATAGCCGATTGCATTCCACTTCTTTGAGTATTGCCAAGCCTTTAGGATTTAATTGCGATATGTAATTGGTGTCGGGGAAGTAGTAGTTGGTTCGGTTACAGCAAATGTGGACTTGCTAAAATAAAATAAAGCATATTTATTTAGGTCTTTAGGGTGGTGCAATGACGTCTATTTAGTATGGGTAATATGATTTCTGAAACAATTGAAAAGAGGAAGCAATATCAAGACCTCAAAATCAAGCGTTTTAAAATGTTAGTGAAAAAGTTAAATAATAGTTGTGCAACGATTGAGGTGGCCGCATATTAAAACTAAGCCTTATATCAGGATGAAAAATTGGAGAACAAAATCTGGGATATCTCTAAAAATCAGTATTAATTATTTTTAAGCGTGCTATCTTAGAAAATATTATTGATATTGTTAAGTTGGCGGTGTTCCTCAAACATTCATCAAATAATTTTGCACAGTCCTTGGTCGGATAAAAAAACGTGCCCGTTCCGGTTTCCGTAGACCCGACTCTCGTGTGATTGTCTCAAATGTCAGTCTCTATGTAGACTGGGAAAAACGTTATTTGTTATAACATAGATAAATGCAGTGATGACGATAAGTTCGCGTCTCGAAGATATACAAATGAGCTCAAGGAAGCCAAAAGAAACCCGAGACATATTTTTACTTTGTGCTCTGCCAGCCTTAAAGGATCTTTAAGTTAATTTTAAGATCACTAATAGTTCTTCCACCCAACTAATACCTAAAATGTGACATTTGGAATTACAAAATGATAGATATATTCTCTCATGTGGTTTCCAACTGAATGAAAGTGGTCGATTTTACTGTCACGATGTCTGTTTTAGGTTTATTTACGGAAATCTGGCATCGCTGACAACCATTGGATAGTGGGTTCGGAATCACTCCGCCACAAATTTAAGAATATTTATAACATTTTTCATTTGTAGTCGGCGAAGATGATTTTTTTTGAGTATTTTGAAAAATATCGTCAGCCGTTCGGAATCAGTCGTAACCTGAGAACGTCTGTTAATACCTACAGAATGCAAGCTATTACATGGGCTCAAAAGTCTACTCACATCGTTTTGGCAAAACAGTTTTTTCAAATCATCCATAGTTTGTATATTATTTTGTATGCTCCAATTTGTTAGATTAGCGCATTGTGTATAAAGTAGACAATGTCCCGGCGAACCGTTTGGTGCTTGACAAATTACATCTTCATCTTCTTTTTCGAAAATAATCTGGTCGTTAGCGACAGCATTAGCCAACATGCATATTTGCAGCACTATTAGCAGCGTAAAACTGTGCGAATTAGAAAATGGAAATTAATAATAGATTTATCATAAATTTATTTCTCTTACTTTACTGCAATTTGTTGTTATTTATATAATTTTAATAACTACTTACCGGGAAAAAGTAATCATTTGGTCTGTCATAGCGAATCTTTAGCTAACACAACTGCTGTGGTTTAGACGCTAACAGCTAAAAGTGAAATGAAAGACTAGAGTCTAAGCAAACAAAAAATTCGATTCAAGTCTTGCTTATTTATAGTGTTTAATTCACTCGCTTGAGAGTGTGCGATTAAAGAAACGGGTACTCGTTTTTCTCTTTTGTACCAAATACAATTAATTACCGAGAGTATTATAATGTTCTGCGCCTGATTGTATGCTTTATTGGTAGTGAGCTGAAATTTCTGTCGAATTGAAATCGAAATTTTTGAAAACTACTCCTTTTTATTAGCCATCGCTCCTTAATTAAAAATAATAACGCTTTGGAGTGTTTTTTTTATTGAAAGATTACCCTTAAAAAATTGAAAAATTCAAGTGTTTGGAGAATGTTTGAAACCTGTTGGTACCAATATTTGCAGGATGGCATGAGAACACTTCATCCCTACACTTTCAAACTATGAAAATTAGTCAAAATTGTAAGCGGCTGTATGGTATACTAAAACGAAAATATACTGTTTAGAGAAATTTGTTTCTTCAAATAATGTCTTCGTTTTGACCCTTTACAACGAGTTCGTCGAAACCTCTTTATGAAACTCGTATAAATTTTGTATGAACACCTTTCGTAAGTTGTAAATATACATAACTCAGTATGGTGCGGCGGGTATGAATCCTATATCTCTTTCGAAATTCACACTTCTTAAATGTTACTTAATTACGAGGCTATTCGGAAAAGTCTGTTTTTTTTAATGTAGAAAGCTCAGAAACCCAAACTCAAGTACCATATGTCAAAACAATACCTTACAGCTAAAATTTTTCACAAAACCATCACTGAAACGAAGAAAGAGCCTACTAAGTATTTATAAAAATCGGTCCATCAATGTCCATGATTTATAAATGACGAATGCTCAAGTCATCCAGAAGCAATCGTACAGCCCTAAATCTCCAATAAAATCCATAAATGATAGAAAAAAGAAGGAACATGAATGGAATGAGGATCAAATCACATCTGAATTCTCCTGAAGACATCAACCAAATAGGGGAATGAGGGATCCTTCGCCAGTGTCAGTTATATAGATTTAATAAAGGTAAAAAATATCGTCACACGATCTGTAATGTAAACGAGTGAAGCCGAAATGGCAAAACATTTTTGAACGAGTTGGCAGCATTTTCTGTAGATTTAGCTCTAGCGAACGAATTCAGAGATCATATAAAAAATTGCCAAGTTATATTATATTGAGAAAACTTTCGATTTATGAGGAATACAAAAAAGAAGAGTGAATAAAGAGATAATTTTAGGTGGAAATTTTTTCCAAGAATTTTTTTGGTTTTTCGGCAAAACATTGACTTATCAAACAGCTCTTGTACATAACATTTGAATGAAATTTTCTCGCAAAAAGCGATTGCGCTCTTATCGCCAAAGGGAAGTTGTCAATATGTTTATAGTTTATGCTCACACATGTGTGCACGTTTCATATATTAATGTGATTCATTGGGAATTCACACAGATTGAAAGCTGAGCAAAAGTTTTGTTCTTACCCGCAATCCTAATATTAGACTTAAGACTTTAAAAGCTATATACAATGTATCCACAGTTATTGCATTAATGGTGTTCTTATTGAAATAAATACTTTATAATTGAGGACAAAATTCTTTTTATATTACACTAGGGGCGTCCTTTTTAAACATAAATACATTTTATAATATTTTTAAGTGTTTATATATTTTTTTATGTGAAGATGAGGTAAATTGTTTAATGTGTTTGTGCGAACTTGGACGAAAAAATTGTTTACGTTTTTTGTTTTTTACGTCGAAGAGTTGTTGTCGTTGCGTTTAATAATTTAAAACCGCATTGATTCCACAATTCAGATAAATAAGTAATTGCGAACTCTTATAACAATTAAAAAATAATATTTTTTTTCAAAAAAAAAAGTAAAAAATTTCAAATATAATATTATGAGGCATTAATACTTTTGAGAATAAAAATACTTTGGAAGGTTGAAGTCAATGTAAATTAAAAAAAAAAAAACTCAAAATGGATAAAAATGGACATCCCTAGGAAATCGGCTTGCATATGCGATAACTGGCAAGTTCGCAGATTACTTACATATATTTGTTGAAGTCGTTGAAGAGAGTTTTTGAAAAAAAAAAAATGCAAAGCAGTAGAAATAACTAACCAATAGAAGACAGTGAAAATACTCAAATCTGCTGAATATGACAGAACTTACACCTAACGATTACGATAATTTTCAACAAATTCATTTTACTACGTATGTATCGCGCGCTAAAGGAGTCAATGCATACCGGCCCCAGTGATATGATGGTGAATGATGTGCGCTACCACCGTACAAGAGCAGCATAGCAGCTTTCCAACAATAGATGTATAATTTCATTTCATCAGCCATTCGGAGTAAGCTTAAAAAAACTTTATGGCGTCTATATGCTGGATAACTTTGGTTAGGTCTATATTAGAATATGGCCCTGTGGTAAGGAACCCTAGTTACCAAATCCACTCTAGGAAATTAGAGGCCGTTCAAAAGCAACTTGTCAAAAACAATGTCATAAAAGTAAATACTCAAGAATATCAAGCCAATTATATAACTGACGGCGTTCGGGTCGAAATATTTTAAAAAACAATATTTATCACTCGGCTCAGTTCGTATTTGGATTACATATCATGATATAAGATTTTTTAAACATAAATATGTTCTTTAGATCGCGCTGTGTTCAGAATATCTCTCCAATTCTATTGAACATATATTCGTATGTATGAAGAGTATTTACCACATAGATTTAGTGAGCTTTGAGTCTAACGCGCGGTTTTCATTATGCCAAATTCAATGACATTAAATTGACAACAATGCAAATTTGATGACTCACGTGTCCGCGGCAGCGTGTAGAATGATTCAAATGGAACGCTTTACTGTTTTTGACCCAAATTGTCCGTTTGGCTTGAAAAATTTTGTCATAAATGGCTATAAAAATGTAATGATATCGGACTACGATTGTCATTGATTTTGACAAGATGAATATCTCACATAATCAAGTAGTAGTAGTTGCCTCAATGTAAAAGGAGGCCTTAAATGTAAAGAACCATTGAATATGTAAAACAATTTATGCCCAATGTCGACGGTATTAAAACGACGGAAATTTGACTGTAATAATGACAGAATTATGACATAATAATTGGAAGCCATTATACGTATTAATAATTTACTTTTATTTTTATAATTATTTCATATAATTGCTTCTTGGTTGGATTAATGTTTCACAATTCGAGACTTACGTAATAAATCATAAAATAACTCAATAAAAAAAAAAATGATTATCAATTTTTTAATGCGGTTGTTTACATTAGATTATTTTCTGTTTGTTGTAGCTTGGCTTACCGGGGAACCACTTTCAGTTGCTTACCATGCTCACTTTTAGAAATGAAACAAAATAAATACACCTTCGACCCCCCAAATGATCCGTCTAAGTTAACAAATACGCATTTCTCCACATTCACTCAGCAATACCTTCAAGCTTCCAGCTTCTCATACGCTGTCGCCAACGTTAAATTTGCGTGCCTTGCGTCTTCTTTTGTTTTAAGCTTGTTATTCTTTCACTAGTTTCTGTACTCTTTATATTTCGTTTTTGTTTTGTTTGTATTGTTGTTACGAGTATTTTGGTTATTTTGGCTATTTTGGTTTTTCTGTTGTTTTGTTAGCCGCGTCCAACAGTTTGTTGTGAAATCAAGCATGGTGGAGAGCAATAGAAAGAGAAAAGGCGCTTCCGAACAACAGTTTTTTTTTTAACATTATTTGTAAAGGTATGTTTTAAGTGCGCATGAGTGCTGAGCACATATCCGTCAGGGCACCAACAATTTTGCCTTGGAAGGACGTGGTTGGAGTCAAGATGTCAGTATGGTGAATTAGAGGAACAGTGTGTAGAATATATAAAATAAATGTGTGAAATCTTTGGACGTTGCGCGACCAATAAAGCTAGAAGAGACTTTTTCTATAGGAAAAATAACAGTTAATTTCGAAACAACTCATATCAATTTAGTACCTTCGAATTTTTGAACATCAACTTCATCGTCTCTAAATTTGAGGATACAGCATCTTACAGTTAAAACCATAATTTCTTCTACAAAGCCCAGAACAGATGGAATTTATTGCATAGTAATGGTTTATTACTTAGTTTTCTAAAAAGTCATGTATGTATATAGCCTCAAAATATGGCAATTTAACTGAGATATTTCCTTATTGAGAATCTCTGGTTAAAGTCGGGGTCGAAGAAAACCTGTTCCTGGCTTATTTAGAACTTGAAAATCCTATCAGTTAAACGAATAAAAAGGCTGTAGATTTAATAAAATCATACATTAAAAGAGAACAAAATTTCGGCTACCAAAATTCATAAGAAGTACTTTGTGGAGAACGACACCAAAGTATTTCACAGTAAATGTTCTACGAAGGAGCCATATATAAAGGTAACCGTAGATACCTAGAAAAGCAAAACATAGACACCCAAGACTTTTAGAACACAAGGTCACATTAGAAATACCAAGCTCAGAAAGCCCTGTCCGCATTTTAGTTGCGCAACTGTTGGAAAAGGTGTCCTTGGAGGCCTTCAATCTTGTCTTACCTCTTCAATTTTTGATGTCATACATTTTTCGACTGCATATAATTGGAAGTCTGTAATTTCATTTGAGCGGCCGTCTGCTCAGTGTAGCTCGCAACCATCCACCTGTACACAGCAACATTTGTTGCGTCAACATGTTGCTGGCGCTTTCAGCTACATAAATGCGTATAATTCACATTTTCATTCATAGCTGCAGCGCATTTACTTTTTTTTTTTTATTATTATTTGTATGTGCCTCGTTGCACACTCGACGATGGCCCAGGCATAGTTTTTAGCGCACATCACACTCCTCACGCCATTCACAAAAAAAAAAAAAAAAAAAATGAAAAAAGAAAGAAATACACTCTACCCCTCGGAAAAGCTCTCTTGGCCACTTTTACTGTTGCCTTTGCTGTGGTGAATTGCTGATGGCCAACACAGCGCACATTTACGTTGTTGCAACATCAGCCGTTAGAGGAATTTTCAAGCAAAAACCCTGCTTCAGGTCGTAAACTAAACAGTCTGCAAAGGATTCTCAAAGCAAACGTTTCAGAAGTTAAACGCTAATAGCGACGCGTTCTTGAAAATCTTGTGTAGAAAATTCTATGAAAGTTGTAATAAGAAATTTTATTAAAAAAAAAAAAAAATAACAATTACAAACTAAATTTTTTGAAAAAAATTTGAGCAAATATTTTTGGGCGTTCGAAAAACTTGAAAATTGATCATTAAATTGTGCAAACAAATTGTAACGTTTTCCAAGAAAATTTTAACTGCAATTAAGTGGTGTAAGCAAAGCTTCAGCGGAAGTGCACGGCAACACACAAGCCAGCGGCAAGCAGATGAACAGTTAAGCAGGAAACGCAACAACTGTTCTCCAATTCACGGGTACATTTTATATCAATACTTCTTGCGTATTTACACTCGTATATATTTTATGACCATTTAGGGTATTTTATTTATTTTTAACAGTTTATATTTCTACTTTGATGTTTGTGAGTATGCCTAATAAATATGGGTTTGGGTGCGCTGCGTGCTGATGTATTATTGCGTGATAATTTTCTTGCTAATTATTTTAGTTATTTTTTGGAAACGAAATTATTGAGAAATTAGTGAATTAACATAGAAATATATTAACAGGGTTAATTTATGAAGATAAACACAATTCTGTCCTGTATTCTTAAATATCTTGTATCACAGTCTCAATGAAATACTTGATTCTGTTGTGCGACGGGCCGTATGAGTAACTTTAAAATCAACAGACTGAAAAATTAATGCTTCTTAAGATCCAAAATGATTTCGTTCAAAAAAAATTTTTGTCTGAGCGGTTTTGAATTTTGCAAATTACAAAAATAAAAATTTTTGAAAATAATTGATTTAAGAAAATGTGCTAATGAAAATTAAATAAAATTAAGAGTTTCTTTTATTATTTCAAACAAAGCTTCAACTCTTGTTCGGCATTTCCTTCTCAAAGTTCGATCAAATATACTTTCAATCACAGCACATTTTAAATACATTTTTTCTTTATTTTAATACTCATTTGAATTTGGTGCAAACTATGATAACTATTAAATATTTAGGATCTGATAATAAAGTTTAAACTTCTAAATAATTCAAACATTTTTTTTGTCTAAGATTTTAAATAATATTTGTTAGAAAGTAATAATTCTAAAGTGCAGTCTCTGGCATTTTTAATTTAACATTCGGAATCACCTTTTTCAGGAGGGCTAGGCGACGGTGATTCTAGGACACGAGCGATAGTCTCGGATTACCATAGTCGTCCGATGTGAAAAAGGCAGTTCGGAGAAAAACGCGTTTAAAGTTAAAGCAGACTGACTCAAAAGCTTCGATATAATAGCGTATTGTAGAGAGAAAAATGTTTCAATATTCTGCCAATTGCGTAATATTTTAAGACCCTAAAGTGTACTTTAAGCCAAAAACAAATTTCGAATTTTTAAAAATCCTAGACTGGCCTAACCTCTTTCCCGGACTCTATTATTTCAATTAAACCAGTTCTGTTATTAATACAACTTTTAGAAGTACGTAGAAGTACGATCATCGAAGTCGTGAGATCTATATGAATAATTTCTTGTTTCTGAGTCCAAAGCTCTAAAAATATTTACTTCTGACATCTCCCGCTGCTGAGACGCAATAAAAAAGTGTTTAAAAATATGCAGTATTCGTTGGTATAGCCGAAAATTATATATAAAGGTTTTGCAGACATTATAGTCTAATAATTAACCTTTGATTATGTTAATGAAACTAAGTAGATTATAAAAAAGTTATCTAAAGTTACAATAAAAAAATATAATATTAAATTATTTGCGCTCAATTGACTTTGAAATGACTAATTCGAATACAAAGTGAAGCTTTTCATTCAAAATATTCTTGATGTAGATTAATTAGCTACCGAAAATGTGTGATTCATTCAGAGCAAAAAGCAAAAAGAATTAAATGAAATATTATAAGTTTTCACTGGTTTCACCTGAGATTTCTCCAAGTCCAACTATTCACCACTGAAGAGACAATTTTTTTTTTTAAATATCACTTAAAATACATTCTGGAAGCATTAGGAAAACCTCATTGAAGATTTTAAGGGCAATACTTCTATCGAATGTAAGAGGAAAATGAAATAAATCCTAAAAATTTATATTTTAAAACAAATTTCTACAGATATGTTTAAATAAGAGACACTTTTTCATGTCAATGGGACACAAATTTTTCTAAAAAAATCAAAATTGCTGGAGGCTTGACCAAGCTTCTACACTTACTTGCATTTTGTCTTTTGATTATGCAAAAATAGCGGGTCTACTTATACTAAACCGCCTTCGGGTGGTTTATAGATTTTGAGATTAATTCTTCATGTCAGAAGTACGCCGATTATTAAAAAAAAACGAATGTTGTTTCTAGGAAACTGAGATTGAACAGAGGTCCTCCAAAGTTTCAAATATTTACAAATATATATTTTGCTCCAAATTACGCCGATTAAGCATGGTTATGCTCATATTACACTTTTTCATGTATTTTATAATTAGATTTTGTTTTTGTGGTGAAATATTCTTCAGCTTCGTGAATTTGAAAGCTTAGTGCGTCCTTTCTACCATCAATATGGAGACATTTCATTCAAATACTTTTAAATTTTAGAATATAAAAATACTTCAGCACTAAAGTACAGTACTTTGAAGGAGACTCGCAGAACCCTTCATTCAAAGCTTAAGCTCATTATTACAGTTATTTACCTATTATTTGAGTAAACAATTTTAATTCATTTTCAAATTAGACATCGATATAAATAATAATTCGCTGAGCAACCGAATTTAAAGAGAAATGATATTTGCCAGAAAAAACACTTGCCGAAAATCCACATGTTAGAGCAGACAAATAAAAATTCGAAATTGTAAACATATATACAACCCACGAGCGATTAATTTAATTGCATAGGAAAGCAAATGCGAACTATAAATGTTAAAATAACAACAAGCCAAGTGAAATATAAAAATTTAAACAAATATTTAATTGACCTGTAATAGGCGATTTTATTAGCTTCGCAATGCCTTTCTACGTGGGCTACCGCAACAACAAATGTCTGTTTTCCTTAGAAATGATTTTTTTTGCATCAAAAATAAAGCGGAATCAGAAGACATTACTCTGTGAGTTATTTTGCTAACCTGCTGATTGATTCCGTTGACTGGCACCCTCGATAAGGCGCTTGAAGAATGTTTTAAACAAGTATGCGCCCAAGTACTAAAGCCAGTGAAGAAAATTAAGAATGATCCGTACATACTATACTGTTATAATAGTGTAATGTTTACACACCTTTTTCAAATACGAAATAGTATTCAAACTTTAGTTCGATGTTTGTCTACGGATTTTTGTGCTCACAAGGTTTGACGGCATAACTTCAGTTACGACAAAAATGTGGTGCTGTTAAAAGTACGATTCTTCTACTAAAATGCTTCGCCACACGAATTAATTTTTGCTATTGTACTAAGTCGACCTTTACACCCAATGCTGGGACTGTTCAGGAGTGAATGACATCTGCGGCTGTCACTAAGATTCGGATTTGTGAATTTAAGGGCAAGATTACCCGATTGTCTACGTCTAGTAGACGAAAGCCGTCTGTTGGTAGTTCATTGGTTGGAACTATGTACGAGTCAAATTCTACGTTTACGAATACTCAGACTTCGCAGAATTAATTTTTGTTATTTCATGTAAATATAGACAGGTTTAGGTTATAAAACATGATTTTAACCACAAAATTCAATATTTAAATCGATTTATTCCCGAAACTGTAATATTTGAGTTATCGAGTTCTGTTATTCTCAACTGAGGACTAGAGAATTTTGAAACGTTTTCGTTGTAATGAATCGGTAGTGGATATTTAAAATAACTGAAATCATGTTAATTCGTCACTTCTCTACTCGTAATGTATGAGTTCCACATTCACGTCGTAAAAGGCAACAACAAAATTACCTACAAGAATTCAATGTAAGAGAGAGAGAGAGTAAGAGAGAGTAACGATAGCACTTTAATGTGTTATAACTGCTTGCTTTATATCTCTTTTTGGTTATACCAATCTATCTAATTTATGCTAGTAGATTGTTCTATTCAGCATTATACTAGACTTCCATATCAAATACACTTTACCAGCTGATTATTGTACTATAGAACTCTGCCACAACTGATTATTGAAATTTAATATTTGTACCACTGAAATGTAAGGAGATACATACAGTTAGCTTTCATTCATAAAAGGTGGACCGCAACATTTTTTTATTGCTTATAATTGAAACCGCAACGCAAAGAAATTAGCCGCTAATTGGTTTTTCTGCGCTTTGTTTGTTCTTTTATTTAAATGGAAAATTCGTTTTTTTTTTAATCAAAGCATTGAGTTTATAATTTCCTGCAATTTAATTTACTTAATCGCAAAAAAAAATTGTTTTAATAATTTCAGTCATATATAGTGGGTATGTATGTATGTAAGGCGTGTATGTTTGTATGTACAAATCTGTTGCGGCTCATTAAACGTCACAGTGGTATTTCCTGTTTATACTCATTTACAAATAGGTGATTATTATTGCAAAACCATTGCACTAAGTAAAAAAAGTATGCAGCGGATAAGTTGGTTTTTTTTGTGTTCTTAGCAAATTTCACACCACTTTGCTATGCATTAAGATTTTTCCATTTACGTAGTCATTAAGCGCGAAATATTAGCGATCATATTTTTCCAATTTGTAATAGGAACATGCATGTATTTCATATGCGTACTTGAGTAGTGAGCAATCAATTATCAATAAAGTAGATGCTTCAAATAGTATAGAAAGTCAAACAAATGAGTATTTTATATAGGGAAATGTACAATCAAGTATTTAAGACTGGCGAAGCTCTTATTAACCATACTAAAGCTAAAGCTGTCTTCGATTCGCCAAACCTTAGAGAGTTGCGAATCGAACAAACAGTTGGTATAGGGCACATAGACTAGTATAAGAAAATTTATTACTCTCTTATATTGGATGCAACTAGGTAACTTTGTTATTGCTTTCGCTCTTTTGACAAGAGATCGAAGTTATAATAATATATATACAGTATATATATAATATACAGTTTTAATCCAAGAAAGTATCTCTTTGAAAAATATCTGGCATTTTTAAAGCGAGTAGAGACAGATCACACGATTGTATTTAAATATATAAATATACACCTTTTGTAGTCGTGAGTACCAGTCAGAGGGCCATATGTTCCCCACGATAAAACAAAAAATTATTAAAACGTGTTTTTCTTGCCGCAGGCAATGTCAGACATTTTTCTGTATTACCAACATGACAAAGTCTGTCATTAAAGCCATTAACAGTTTGTAAGTGGCTATAAATATTAGAAAAAGCTCTGTCAAACGCCAAGTGTTATTAAGCCGTATAGTCGAGTCTTCCCTCCTGTTTGTATCACGCTTTATATGTTATCCGAAAAATGTTTGCTTAGACTAAGTTTTGGAATTGTTTGAAAGCTTAATAATTTTATCTTAAGCATTTTAAAGATTTTAAAATATCTGTTTTAAATAATCGATTTCTGAGTGCCCTTAATTTTTCTGACATCTATGTATTTCTTTATGAAATAGATGTTTTCTTAATAGTATCAATGTTACACAAAGCAAGGTTGAAAGGCGAAGATCGAGAAAATACTTAATTCATGGAAGATCCTCATTTGTTTCGTTCACATTTCGTTCCATTAGATTACTTGGGAAGGAGAAAGTCGATTATGTCTTTTAGCAAATTATTCTTTATCGTTGAAATATCCAGCTGAGATTTTGTATCCGCTATAATCTACACTCAGTCCATTCAGTCCACTCAGTCCACTCAGTTAAATGGGCTTTTGAGACGAATTGCTGTTAACGTATTCTCAGGTTTCACTTATACACCATTCGGTCGGATGACGCGAATGTCTTTGTAGATCATAGTTCCTAAATCCCGGCAAACCAAATAAACGGTTAACAGATAAAAAATCCGAAAAATATATTTATTAAGGACAGTACAGGGGATTTACTGAGAACGTTCGAATAACTTCAGAAAAAGGAGACAAAATTTCAGTATCTCATGGACCTTTCTTCCACTAAGGCTACTTCTTAACACATTTTCAAAGCAGAGAGATAGCAAGTTGTCGAACAAGTAGAATAATGTATTAGAAAAAGTATTAGGCTATATTCTCGGAAAAATTACACATAACGAATTAAGGGATTAGCAAATCTAGAGCCGTGAAAAGACCTAACTTTGACAGTTTATTATAGGAGTAAGGAAAAAAAGAAACGAATTTCTTTTTTTTCCAGAATTTATTGATAACAAAAATTAAAACAAAATTAGCAGTGAATAAAATTTATATTCAGAAAAAAAAATTTCGAAATAATAACAAAAGAAAAGGGTATGTAGTTTACTAGATAATCTTCCTGTAAAGCCGCAGTTAAAAATTGGATAGATGAGGTCTTATGTTAGTCTCAGCGTGTCTTCATTGCTCGATTCGAAAAGTGCGGTAAAAAAAGCCGCGTTTTAGGGCCCTATTTCCAGCAGAAAAAAATTGAGTTTTTCAAATCCTAGACTGTCCTAACTCCTTAAGCGAAAAATTGGAGCAAATACAGAGGTACTCCCACTCATAATATAGCACTTTTGACTCACTCATATCTAACATGCCTTGGAATAAAGTCGAAAAGCTTTTAAGAAACAAAAACATCAGCAATTCCACGAACAATTTGACTTTTTTTTTTCAAAAACAGGATAATAAATTTGGCTGCAGTAAGGAAGCGCCACATAAATTTTCCATTTAATAGACGGTCTAAATTTATTACACAAATAAATTTATTTATCACAGCACAAAATATGTAAATTATTACATTTGGAATAATTTATAAAATTGACTACAAACACTTGAAGTTCATAAATCTCAAAATCAAAGAAAAATTGAGAAATCTTAGCAAATGCATCATATTTAGGAAGTGTAAATTGTTTACTTTGAAATATGTGGTTCCAACAGAATATTGAAATAACAAAATTTTAAATTCAAAATTTTTTTTCTTAAAGTAATAATTCAGTTCAAAGTAATAATTCAATTCAAAGTTAAAGTAAGTAATAATTTAAAAACAATTATTTACAGACATCACAGTTTATATATGAATATAAACATAATTTCAAAAAAAAAAATTATTAAAACATACTCACAGCCGAATTATGCCAAATATGTTTGAAGTGTTAATTATAAGGCGATAAAAGCTTGTAGTCAGCTGCTTTACTCTCTGGTAACGGGAAATTCCATCACAGCGCCGATGGCTGTATGGCTGCGCTGCCCGTCGAGTTGGTGATAAATAGTTGGTATGTGGGCTGTGAGTGCGTAAATCATTAATCGCGTGAGTGTGTCTATGAGAGAGTATGTGCAAAATTCATGAAGGCCTTATTGCGTTTAATGGGCGATTAACGGAATTTCGTGGACTTACTCACAAAAAGGAGAGAAAATCATGATGAGAATAAAAGAAAATATATTTAAATAATATATAGTTTATATGTATGTCTGCTCTTGTGGTTGTCGGATTGTGGTGGATTGGTGGACAGACGGGTAAGTGAGAACTACATCTTCGTAGAATCAGGGTATAAATAATAGTTAGTTGCCACTTGGCAACCAATTGCCAACTTCCGAGTATATTTTTAGCTTGAAAAAGCCTCATATACAATCCATAGGCTATTATGACACGTCTTAGAACCAATGCATCTCATAAATAGGAAAAGAGACTTGGCCAACAATTAAACTCTAGAAAAGGTCGTTGTTGAAGGGTAATACCTACTTGTAAATCCAAGTTTTACTAAAATGTGTTAAAAATGTTATCAAAGTGAAGTCAATTAAGAAATTTATTAGATAAGTAAGTAAGTAGCTTTCAGAGTTGTATATACTTCATCAACAAACTTTAGGTGCTTGACGTAGTTAAATTATATGCCCCTGATTGTATGCTTACCGCAGGTTTTTATAACAAAAAAAAAATAATACTTCAGCATGTGTTGATTTATTTGAATGTTAAGAGATTAAGCGTGGGTTTTTCACAAGTCGTGCTTTGAACTGATGGCTCTAATCTATATGTATTAAGTAAAATTACCGCTATTATCCTTTGTAATGTGAAATGAAGTATTAGGTTAGGAAAGATTAATGGCAAAAATACACATATTTTGGAGAACTGATTGCCATTAGTTTGAGAATTAATTCATTAAAAATTATTGGATATATAAACACGACAATATGGCTATAAAACTAAAAAGCTTTGAGCACGCTTCAAGTTGAAGTATTTTTAAGTGTGGTGCTACCAGTTTAATTTATTTTTTCAATTAAAATAAATGCAATAATACAATATGATAACCTAAATAGAGTTAGCAATACAAATACAAATATGATGAACTGAAAAGAGTTACCACCAGTTTGCGCGTTTTAATAAAAGAAAATTCAAAATGAAAATATAACTATCATGTCGGCATCAAATAGAAGCGATACCGTTGAAGACATACCGTTGAGAAAATTTTGGTGAGTGCAGCCACCTGTTTAAATTTTTTGTTCAATTAAATTGATAAAATATGTAAAGGAATTTAATATGGACATCAAACTAAAAAGGTTTCAAAAAAAAATTCAGTCAAAGATTTATTGGAAAAAGGTTGCCATATGTTTGAAAATTTTATTGATGAAACAAAATCAAATTTTCAATATTTATCTTCAAATGAGTGGTGTTTGAGAATTGTCTAATGTATATAGATATCTTTTCCACATCAGTAATAACAACCAGTTATTTTCGCTTCATATTAGTCAGAGCGTACAAAAATTTGCCAAATCCTAACAAATGCGAAAAAATTGTTTTAATTTGTTATAATTTTACACAGTATAAATCCATAATTGCTTTTTTAGTGTTTATCAAGCTCCAAATAAACACGCGCATGTGTTTGTATATACATTAATGCGTGGTTAAGCATACCAACTTCAAAGAAAATATTTCAGTTTTTTATAATTAAAGTGGAGAAAAAATTTCGGATGATGAGAAGTTTGAGGTGAAAAGTGTTTGCTACTAATTCTGACCAATAAATGAAATGTATACAAGTGTGCAGACCTGCTTCATATATATTTATAGCGAAGTATTTACATGCTTGGCGACTGATGTAGGGAATTACCCAGCAATGGTGCATAAATTAAACAATAATTATGATCTCCCAATTCGCATACAAATATATGTATATAAACATTGAATTTTCTCGGGAATAAGCAGATCTTTATTTCAATGCTCTAACTTATTTGTATAGCGTTTTGTGTTTTGCAATGTTCGCCTGTCTAATTAGTGTGAAATGTAGCGCGTCGCAATCGTCATTGCTTCTGCTCAATTTAGGGGCATCTGTTTCTTATACGTGTTGTGTAATAAAACATGAATTCTGAGATATTTTAATGTGTTTGTAGGAAAATTGCGCATATGATTTGTTGAGGCTACGTACGGAAGTACTTTACTTAAGTAGTTGTGGCCTACAGTCATGCGATGTCCACAATTTCTTTGGCTGAATTTCATTACGTTCTGATGAAATCTGGTCAGACCAAAACCCTTGAAAACGTCTTAAATACATGAAGAAAATAAATTTTACAAACTAATTTATGTGTTAATGTAGTTGTACAAACTGGTCGAAAATATGGACGAAACTGGATTACATATTTAGAGCAAACAACTTGTAATCATAAGGCTATATAATGTACGAATTATTTTCTGCTCCAACGTAGTTCTGGAAACTGGTCGAAAATTTGACCGAACCTTGTACTAACTCCATGAAGAAAGTTTTATTAAAAAATTCGAACTATTTGTAAGGTATGAGCATTTGAAATTCTGAAAACTGGTCGAAATTTTGATCTAAATTTGTATTAATTCTTTAAAGAAAGCTTTATTAAAAATTTCGAAGTAATTGTAAGGTATTAGCACCCAGGCTTATTCAAACTACCTCTTTTAAAACTGGTCGAACACTTTATTTAAATAAAAATATTGACTGTTCGAAAATATCTATTCTAAGCTCAATTTATAATTTAGAATTAAGTATAATAGAATAAGCACTTAGTAGGTGCTTATTATTTGTAATAAATAAAATTATATATTGATATATATAAACCTATTAATATTGATATATTTATTATATAACAAGTAGTTATCGATAGGCAAAAATACTGAAGGGTAAAAAATAGGCAATTATAAACAATGACCTTTATTTAGCTAAATATCTGGTAAAAGATTAATGAGCTAATTTTAATACGAGTACTCAAAGTAGCATCCATTGATATTTTTAAATATGACTTTAGTACCAAGACTTTGAAGAGGCGAAATTTGAAGTTTCACAGATTTTTCTATTGGTCGAAAAGTTTTCCAAGCTAAGCTTGTCATTGGAAATAAATATTGGAAAAAGATTAATATAGTATAAAATATACATATATTCATATAAATATAAAGAGGTGTATTGAAAAATTTTTGAAGCTTTCGGACGATCTGGAGAATCACATACTCCTAATAGTTATTAAAAACTAAATGAAGAAAAAATATATAAATAAAACTAAAATTACAATTATGATTACTCAACTGATTGATTGGCTTTAAATTTAGTTTTTGAAATTGGTCGAAAGTTAAATATGGAAAATTGTGTTATGGTTGAGCATGGTGGACAAAAATTAGTTTGAGAATTATCACAAAATTCTTTGTTTACTTAGTTTTCTTGTATTTATGCGTGTCAGAATTATCCGCCTTTAATACACAGCAGGTCTAAACGTTGCAACATAAATCATCGCGCTATTCAACTACTTATAGCCTAAAATTCAGACGCATTCATGCCAGTGACGACGCGTCAAATGTCGCCAGTTACGCTTATGTGGCATGCCACGAATATGATACCTCGGTGACACGGCAAGTACTACTAGTTTCCACCTGACACCATTGGGCTTTGTTGTTTGCTTTCGTGCCTAAAAAGAGAGTCTACTTAGCCTGCACAAATACTTATGTAACGGACACTTTAAAGGAACGCGCTGCATTTTGTTGTTAGCGCAGCAGTATTTGACTAACTGACTCTTTCTTCAATGCAACGGGACACCTGAGTATCACATACATATATATTTACTGCAACCAATTCGTATAACAGTTTAGCGCATATTTATATGCATGGGTTTTTATGAGCTTAGACACGACGTCTAAATTTAGCTGCATTCAGCTTTACCGTTAGTCTGTAGGCGTCAAACACATTCAGAAACGTTTGTATATATTTCTTTGTAGTATACAATCAAATATAAGCAAATATTTATGTATGAGAGAGAAATATTAAAACAAGTTTTTTTACGCTTCTTCTTATCTATATTCTTCCTCTTCATCCATATTTTCGCTCTCATATATTTTGTCTGCTAAATTTTGGTCATTCATAAATTTTATTGCGTTTAGCCGCAGGTGCTAACGGTTGCTGTACTTGACAATACAAAATGTTACAATCAGCTGCTCTGCGGTGGGCATTCTACAAATGGGCTGTGAAAATCGTTACGTAACAATAAATTTGATTGCTGTGGTTAGCAATCTAATAAGGCCATAAGTTATTGCGGCATACAAACATGTGTGTATATATACGTTTCAGCAGTAGAGAGGGTAATGCAAATATTTTCTGGACTGGTATAAAACTGGTCGAAAATATTAAATTTAGTAAACCTGGTATTACCTTCAAATCCAGTTGAAATAAACAAATAAATAAACGTAATAATACGTTGTCTTATAAAAACTTTCATTAACTTTTGTGTAGGAAGAACAAATAATTCCTCATGAACACAAATTTTATACTCTCGCAAAATCTTGCAACAGCAAATTAGTTTTGTTCATCTAACGGTTGTATGTAACACCTAAAATTAATCGAGGTAGATATAGAGTTATAATTATATATATATATAAAAGATCAGAATGATGAGACGAGTTGAATTTCGTGTGATTGTCTGTCCGTCGATAACTTGAGTAAAAATTGAGATATTTTGAAAAAACTTGGTGCCTTGGCACTCTTCCAGTTGGACGAAATCGGACTATTGCCACGCCCACAAAATGCCGTTAAACGAAATCCTTCCAAATGCTAAAACTAAGCTAGAAATGGAGATATAAAACTATAATTTAGTACATGAAATTACAATAGGAAGGGCATCTGCGGTTCAAGAACTTTTAAGAAGTGCGCATGGTCCCGCCCTCTAATAGGTTTAATGTACATATCTTATAAACCACTAAAGCTATATCAACCAAACTTGCTAGAGACAAATCTATCCGACGCCTTCTTAGACAGTGTGATAGTGGGTGAAATCGGATGGTAACGATGGCCACTCCCCATTTAACCGTTTTATTGAAAACTACTACTAAAAGTGCGATAATTTACTAAATAAATACCTCAGAAACATTAAATTTCACGGCAGCTAAAGCCTTAATAGGAATAGACCGCCTACTTTTCGGTAAAATCCCATATTTCAGGAACGTCTAAACTAACTTCCATCAAAATTAGAGCATAGCATCACTTTTCAAGCCACCTAATACCGAATATGTGGACCTCAATGCCTATGACTGACTTTTTATCCAAGATATCCGGTCAAACTGTGAAATTTATTACACTACTGAAACTCAAAGAAAATCATTTCCCCGATAATAATGAGCCCTTGTGTCCAAAATAGGGTCAATACTTTCCGTAACACCCATATACCTAATATAAAGATTTTCGAAATTTCGGTTGACTTTATAGCGCATATAGCCGTCAATACGTCAAACATTTTAAAGAAATTCAGGAAGCCTCTGCCTCTGAAAAGAGTGTCCTTGTATCAAATATGGAAAAATGTGGTTAATATTTTCTATAACCCCCATATAATTTTAACCCCAAATGAGTCAAATTGTGAATTATCATAATAAGATAAGATAAATTGCGAGAGTATAAAATGTACGGTTGCACCTGAACTTTACTCTTCCTTAATTCTTATTATATATTTTTCGACTGGTATAAAAAAGTTCGAATTTAGTTTTCTATCTTTTTAAGTAATAAGACTTTGAAAGTATTTCCTTTGAATTGGTTTAAGACTGTATAGTTTTATTTATATAAATTGTTTAAAACATTTGAAAAAAAAATAAAATTGTAACAATTGTTGGACTTTTAATGTCTGGAATAAAATTATTGCGAATACTAGAAATTCCGCATAATTGATTTCATGTGAAATAAAAGTAAAAAATCAATAAGATATGCTACGAATTTTAATTCGAACTGCTTCTTATTATATTTAAAATAATGTTACTTGCCAATAACTACATTTTTGATAAGGCTACAAAATCTGTACATTTAAATCTGGACTGAGTTATTTAAAAATTATGGTGAAAGTGCCCCTTAATTTGAACAATACCGCTCCATCTAAAAATGTTAAACCTGAATTTTTAAACTGGTATAAAATCTGGTAGAATTTTTCGCTTGCAAACTTTGTAACAATAAGTTACATATTCCTACTTTTTCTAACTTTTTAAGCATTTATTGTGTTGATTTTTGGATACTTGGCGAAATAGTTTTATTGCATATAATATAAATGAAATTCAGGTTTATTGGTTATTTAAAGACGTACATACATACGAGTTCAGCTCCAATGGAATCCTTAACAAGGCTGCGATATAAATAAACATTTCATTCCACGCTAAGGAAGATAACGCTTCAACGGTCTTCGTTTATACGTATGTAAATTCATTTGTTTTTGTTGTATTTTCTACGCGTTATCAATTTTTTGTTTTTGCAAAGAAATGCAAATGTTCGTGTGCTGTCATGACATATTGACAGTAATTTGATTTATGCATGTGAATGTCACGAATAATGGTAATATTGAGCGGATTTGCATATTTTTCCTCTCAACCGCACTTATTGCGGTGTTGGCGGTGTGCGATAGACGCAAATGCCAATTTGATACACGTCTCCCTACATCGGAATAATTTTATTTATTTTTTTTTTGATTTATAATAAATGTTGACACAATGGATCCACAAGTTTTAAGCGAAAACGTTTTCGTGTGTGTTTTTTATGGGATATTGCAAACTTCTGCGCTTTTCCGTCAAACCCTATTCACTTAGATGTTACGTATACGCCCACGCGCTTTTGTTTTTTGGTGACAAAATTTGGATAAAGTGAAAAAAGCCAAACAATTTTGCTCCGTCAAAAATGTTTAGGCATGTATATAAAGATTTCATTCAATATACATATACAAATATAATACTTTTTTAATTTGTTTATCTTGTTTTGATTTTATTTAAGTGTGTGCTCTAGTAAATCAATTTAGTGCCAAGCGCAACAATGTATTTCACTATATATATCATATGGAAAGTTTTTACATACACATTTATTACATGTGAGTATATTCCCATTTGTACGAACATATTTATTTTTACCAAACATTACCTTTATTATCAGTCATTATAGTGACAGTTTCACTAGCACGCGTAATTTACCTTTCTAAAAAGTAATTTTTAGCTATTTTTGGCAATTTTATTCCGGTTGTAGACAGTCAGGCAATCGAGCTTGTGGTGCGAAATAAAGATATAAAAGAAAATAAGAGTTTTTTGCAAAATATTGTACTAAAAACACATAAAGAAATTAAAAAAAGACCTTATGAACACAAAATAAACATTTCGCTAGAGAAAAAATGCGTTAAACGTGAAAAAATAAAACTGGTCGAAATTTTTATTTAAGAAATATTGAAACTGAAGGCCAAAAAATACTCAAATTAGGTCTAATATAATTAGAATAATAGAAGTGGGCTTGTGTGGACTTATCAAAGTCAGTCAAATAATTTTGTAAACTTAAACGAATGATATTTTGTAATTTGGTCTAAATTTAAATAATTACAAAGCCACTTAATGGATAATACTTACTGGCTAACAATATAAAAAATAATTATAACATTCACCAATAATTCGAGGAAGAAAAGTTGATATTAGATTTAAAACTGGTCGAAATTTAATTAGTAGTTGTAGAATTCAAATTTATTTTATTTATACCTTAGAAATCGGAAAAATTAATCTAAATCAGGCAAAGAGCTATTATATGAAGTCTGTTATCAGTAGTTTCATTAATACGATAAAGAAACAGAAATTCTATCTATTTAAAGTCAATGTGAAATATTGAAAAATTTAAGGAAAATGCTTGCGCATAAAGTATTTGTTATTGAATAATATTGGACAACCACACCATGTTGACTGACTTAATTTTTATACCAACTTGAATAAACTGGTCGAATACTTTTATAAGGCATTGAACAGTAAATTAAAGCATATTCTTCAATTTTCGGCTTTCGAAATATAAGAGCATAATATAATTTCATCCCAATTTTTGAAAGAAACTAGCATAATTTTTCTTGAAAGTGGTCGACATACTTCCGATATGTGCCAAATACTTACAAATTTTAAACTACATTACATATTTCAAACAGATACAGCGATTAGTATGAGCTGATTAAATACAAGTTGCCAGTATAAGATTGGCGTTCAAAATTGTATATTTAATTCGTCGGAAATTTTGGGGTTGCTAGAAAAAAAATGAAACCAGTTTTCCTTTAGACATTACTGAAGAATGAATTATATCTAAATCGAACTATGCTTTATTGCTTTTTAATAAATCATTTTAATATAAAAACTAAGTACAATATTCTTTCAGAAACTGTTTTGTGAACAGAAATGATTAAAGTGCAATAATTTTCCAAAAAATTTTTTTAAACTGGTCGAAATGTAATTCGTCTAAAAATAAATCCATACACAAGAATTTCGCAATTTACACAATAAAGAATTTCATTCACTCATTTTCACTGATTTTCTCCTAAGAAACTGAATCCAATATTTATAGATTTAAATTCTATTGTTTTAGGAATTTTACATTATTTTAAGTAAAAATTAGTCTAAATTTGGTTGCATTATTCAGTAACTAAATTCACACACAAATAACTTATATTCATCCAACAACACTTAATTTAGTTGTATAATAAAGTAATGGTGGGTTTTAACCCCGCTGTGTACGATGTAAGATGGCCTTAACAAAATACCCTCTGTGAGATGTAATTAGGCACGTATTACATTTTGTAACCCTGCTATTATACATCAGCCTCGCACTAAATCCATAAGATGAACCCCAATGTAGCTTTAATGACGGCACACCTATTTTTTACCGAACTAACTTCAAAACTCACTTTATACATCTATACCAGCATGCTTGTGTTTGTGTGTATGTGAAATATTTTTAGTTGATAATGAACTAGCAACCCAAGCGAAGTGTCAGCTAGCGGATTTCGTTGAGAAACGAGCTTTTGTGGGAAGCTGTGTAGCTTTTGATGCTACTACAAGTTTAGATTAGATTTAATAAAGTAACCACCATTTGGTGTATGTGCGTGTGTGTGTGTGTGTGTGTGTGGTACTTTTAGTGTTCATGGAGGCATAAGCAATTGTAAGTCTTTGGGGTATGCACTCATGTATATACATAAGTATTTCTTATATATGAGTGTAAATGTAATGTCACTTGAAGTGGTGTTATGCGCTAACTTAATTTAGTGAAGAGGCGAGACAGTAATTTTATGGTTGACTCTCAAGCATAAGCTCTCACATACATAAATATGCTCATATGTATAAATGTACTTATGTATGTGTAAATGAGTACTCAAAGCTACCCTAAATTGCAATTTAGGGAGATCAACACTTAACAGCATGCTAGTTGAATAAGCATGCTCTCTTCGCCCTCCTCTCACTTTTGTTGGCTTTAGATTCGCCTCAAGCGCTTCTGGAAAATAACATATCTATAGAGTGTTTTTTATCTTTTCAGTATGTTTGCTGAAGGAGTTAAATTCGGTTACTCATACATATACATATACCTGTATTAGAATACAGGAATTTAGCTTTTATGATTTAATTAATTTTACAAAATTCATAGTTGGCTTCTTTGAGAGTAGGGTTTATGCGCAGATTTATGTACATTTGTTTGCGGATTTTTGTTTGTGGATAAAGTAGACAATCCAGTGTTAATCCAAAAATGAAACAAACATGAATTGTGTACATTCTTTGATGACTTATGCGTATTTAGTTGAATTGGAGCTAATTAATATACTAAAGTCAAGGCGTCATATAAATAAATAAAATTAAACAATTTGCCTTATTATTTAATCAGCAACATAAAGTTTTAACCAGATAACATTGTTTTACATGAAAGCAAAGAAAATGCCAGAAGGGTGATTCATTGTGGGTAGTAACATGTGTATGACACACGCAAAATTGATATATTTCGCATGTGTATCTTTGAAAAATGCAATAAAAATTTCTAAACATAAAGTTTTTGGAAATCAGCAGCATTTTGGAAAAAAAAATTTTATGAAATAAAATATTTCCTTTAATGTGTAAGGATTTAGGTGATAAGGATTTAGGTGTAAGGACATTAATATTAATTACCGAAAAATAGCAATTTCGTTAACTAAATATGTTCAAATTACAAATCGGTTTGATTTTGTCTTTAAATCAATTCAGGTTACTCATACGCCCAGTCAATTTTCGAAGTCATATACGAACATATAAGAAGTAAAACACTCTTGGTTGCCTTGGTTCTCATGTTTGGAAACAAAAAGAAGTCGTACGGAGCCAATTCGAGCTTAATTTGACCAATTTGAATGTAGCCGATGTGCTCTCATGGTGGAAGAAGACCTTTTTCTTCGCCAAATGGGGTAGTTTTTTCTGCAGTTCAGCATCGAATTTGCTCAATAATTCTGCATACTAGAATCCTGTGACCGTTTTGCCATTTTTCAACTAGTCGATGTAGATCAGACCTGTGAATCTCGGAAAACCGTGACCATCCTCTTTTCGGCTGTTACGACAGCCTTCATCTTCGTCGGAACAGATTATTTCGTCTCTGGTATGTACCAGTGGATCCATGTTTCATCAACGGTCACGAAAGGATACAAAAACTCTTTCAGATTGCCTTTCACATATTACTGTGAAGAGGTCTCACGGTTGCGATTGTAGTCCGGAGTGAGCAAACGCGGCACCCATCGCGCCGACAGCTGTCTCATGTCCAATATTTAATGAAGTATATGACCCAAGTGGTTTTGAAATGCCTACTGTCGCAGCTTCCTAGTGAATGTTCAATCTTCGGCCTGTCAATACGAGATCGAAAAACCGATGTGGGACCACACTGAAGCTCCTTAAACGTACACAGTGTCCTCTTTGATTTTACTGCGCGATTTCCTTTCTAAAAATAAGAATCGAATCACCGCCCGATATTGCTCTTTTTAAAGTTTTCTAAAATCCGCGAACCCAACCGCTTTTACGCTCGGTAAAAACAAAACATGACTTCATGAACATGAAACAAATACGATTTTAAATTTCTCTTGCTATAGCGGCGTTATAGGATGGTGAGGCTAAACACTATCGGACCTCCCTTGTACTCCTCGAATGAAAAATTCAACAACAACAACAACAAAGACAACTCTGTTGTGACTTCGATTTGTGATTCACTAATCTTTAGCGTCTATATTTGCATTTATTCTCTGTAGAAATGTTGGCTGTATATTTATCTACATTCATAGCGTCTGATACTCATGAATTGAACGCACTTTCTGTATGTACTATCTTTCATCACCCAGCGTCTTCAAGCCCATTGAATTATGATGATTATATGCAAACACTTGCAACTTAGAAATTTTACTACAAGATTAAAGGTAAATTTGTGGCATTAAAGAGATATTTTTTTTTTATCATTTTCTGCCAGATTCCCAACATTTTTGCACATATATGTGTTTGTTTATACTTCTCAGCGAATATTCATTTCAATTTGCCGCGTAGTTGTTTCCGCTTTTGCACTTAGCAAACTCTAAAAGAGGTGCCCTCTCCTAATATGTCGGTTGATGTGCCTTTACTTTGGCTTTCGTTGACACAATAAAGAAGTTCGATTCTTATTTTAAACAATTTACCGGCCACTGCTGCCGTTTCATGCTCTTCGCTCTAAGTTCTTTTACACTTGTGTGTGTTTGTTTGCTTGCTCTTATTTAACACGTTGGATTTCAATATTTTATAGCCAACTCGCCTCCATTGATTATGGTTTACATTTTTTTTTTTGTTGTTGTGTTTTTATTTTCTTTTTATTATACTCATTGTGTCTTGTTAGGCTTTTTGTTTATTTGTTTAGTGATTGTTGCTTTTTATTTTGCATTGACTGGTGGTGTTTCCTTTGCTATTCAGTTTCGGCGCTAAAGCTGTGACTTTGTTGCTTTTACTTTCCGTTTACTATTATATTTTATTTGCTTGATTGTTAGTTGTCGCCGAAATTGAAATCAATTTTCCATGTCAATGAGCCCGATTGGAATCAATACACTTCGGCGGTGCCGAGTGCAAGTAAACTTGGTCACAGGTATCTATCAAAAATCGTTTAAGTAACGATACCAGTGGACAATATTTATCCATATATATATATGAATATACTCATGGACTATATAGATACAATTTTAATAGTGTCTAAATCAATTTTTATGTGAATTTTAACAAAAATATTCTCTTACTCCATACTTCATATAAAAAAAAGTTGGTAACGCTGCCATAGGAATTCGAGTAAATTTAAGCGATAACCCGGCCATGAAACCCCTTTTTATGAAAGTTGTCCACACTAATCGAAATCTGCTTAGCAACATCACATTTCTAGTCTAGATCAGCGGTGGCCAAAAAATTTAAGTACGGAGCCACACGATAAAAAAATCAATAAATATTACAACAAAAAATACTTCTGCTCAAAACTTCATTTCTACTGAACTAACAAAAAAGCAATGACAAGCAAGACAATGAACCAAGTGCATTTGCTACAGCTAAGTTGCTTGCAGGCTGACGGCGCCAACGCAACTCAATTTGCTCATTTTGCTGTGATCTTAAAAAATATAGACAAATGTTTTGATTTCAGTTGCTAAGTAAATTTGACAGAGATCTATTTGGAAATATAATCTATATCCGCTTTACGTTTCGGTTTAGATGGAGCTTTGTAGGCTTAGATTACAGTTACAGGCTTTACTAAAATAATCTTAATGAAATATTACCTAGTTCGAAGTCTAAGTAAAGAAGTAATGATACAAGTGAGGCATAAGTACAACTACCTCTTTGAACGCTTTAGTATTGCCCAAAGAATTTAAAATACCCTCACTTTTATCAATAACTAACTAACTGGACAGTAGTGGTAAAGAAAAGTTTGTGTAAGTAAGATTTCAGTTCAATCATTCGTCCATGGATATAGCCTAGTACCGTTACAAAATCTATTAAGCGGTGAAGTTTGGCTGCATAATTTTTACTCCTCAAGGGATCTTTTTTCTAGAAATATCTCTTAATATTGTAAGAATAATACTTCAAAAGAAAACTGGCTTATCGCGAGAAAGTGTTGATTCAGATTGAAGGTTTTATTTAGTATAGTTTAAATGATCCGATTTAGGTCAAATATGCACCGGTTTATTCTATAACTTGTTGCCATTTTGAAGGTAAGTTCGTAATGCCACTCTCATGGGAACTCTCGCCCTTATTGGCAAAAAAAAAAACCGGACAATAGAATTTTACAAGCTGCTTTTAATGCATAATAATCTCCCAATCAAGCTCTCAGTCTTTCTGGCGATTTACTATTGATGCGTGTAGCCTGGCGTTGTCCTGATGGAACACAATTCCTCTGCTATTGCCCAAAGCAGGCCGCTTCTGGTCGATTGCTTTCTGCAGGTCCGAATTAAGAGTTTGGTCGTAGGGAAGCAGCTCATAGTAAATGATTCCCTGCTAATCGCACCAAACATTTGCTAAGTGTTCCTTAATAACTTTCCTGATCATCAATCCCAGCTTGGCCACCATTTGCTTCGACTCACAGCTATTCGACCACTAACGTTTTCGCTTGATGTTGCCGCAAGTGACCCACTTCCTTCTACCGAATCAGTTTTTGCTTGATATCCAACAGGTACTAAAATTTGATCAAACTTGTCCGAAGATATTTTTCTGGTATAATATCTAATGAGCACATTTTATCAAAATTTACGACTACTATCAAATTTGATATAAATTGTCTACTATATTTTACTCAATTTTCAATCACACAAATTTCCAGTTATGTTGAATAACGCCACCATAAGCACTTAGTATCAAGTTTTGGTCTAAATGAAAATATATTTGTGCCACATTAAATATAATTTTCCCCAGTGTATATTAACGTTTATAATAGTCATTAGTCTATAAATGCGTCTTTAGAACATTTATCATTCACACACAATCAAGGCATACACATACTCAGACGCATTGTTTTTTCATACTCGCCGCCGCCATATGCAAATAGTGAGTATTTTTCGTTACTGTTGTTACCACATTTAAATGTGTCAGTTAATCAACATAAATGCCAACATTGACAGCGACCATATTAATAAAAACCGACGACAGGAAAAATGTGGCCACAAAACAGTAGGGAATATAAGATGTCGAGAACAGAGAGCAGAGCAGTGAGCAGAGAGCAGAGTAGTGAAGGAGAAGTGCTGAGCAGTAAAAAGGCCAAGTGTTGGAGTAAAAAAGGCATTATATGTGTGTGCGTATATAAATAATGATAATAATGACATATTTATATGACAGCTTCATCGACTGCAGAGCAGCAAATGTCATTAATTTTGGCTTTTGACTTCACATATATTACATTTACATATGTGTTTAAAGTGGCAGATCTGTTGCACTTAATCGGTGGTAAAAATACTGTATATACTTTTGATAAAAATATGCAACCAAATCGTAAATTAAAATCTCTTAATTAATAAATTTGCTTCTATAAATAAAACCGTTTGGGTTTTGATTAAGTAAAATATTAATCATATATCATGATTTAATAAGTGAAATGGTTTCGGATTCTTTATTTGCATAAGCGTCGTATTGGCGTGTGACGTCACTAATATTTATTTAAATTGCGCTGAAATGTATGCTACAATTCACTTAAAATTATCTAGGGTAGAGATAAATATAATTTTTTCTTACTTTGAGTAAATTGTAGCATACATTTCAGCGCAATTAAAATTTGTGCAATAATTTGAGTGAAATATAAAGATATTTGTTTAACAGATTAGGATATAAAAATATACAAAAATATAAAAATTTAAAGCGAAAACTTGACGTGTATAATATACGAGTATTACACTATATTATTTTTGGAGTCGAGAACTCTTTAGTAAAAATTTTGCTTAACAGTTTTTTTAACCTGATTAGAGAGTCGAAAAGAAAAAATACTTAGAGATGTATGCCCCTACTTCAGTCCCTCATTAAGCAGCATTAGGCAGCAGCATTAATTTCTCTTATACAAGTTTTAATTTAAATGTGGCGTCCCATATAGTTCTTTAATAAAATGTCTTTAAGCCAGTGACAGCTCTTTTCTGATTGAAATTTTTACAACAAGTCAATAAAACGATAATCTATTCTGTTTGTAATTTTTACCATGGCCCTAGAGCAACATGAAAGAAACAACAATTTTTCCGAAAAATAGACAGTACATACAATATCTAGTGATCAAAGAGCACGCATATCAACGTTCAGAAGTTACTCTTTTTCCAGAGAGTGATAACTAAGTTTCCTTTGAAACTATTGCTGAAGCATCGTTTATGCCGCCGGTGAGCACTAAAGAAGCAAGGTTAACTATTGTGTTTAGGCCGAAATAGAAGGTATGCTCTAGGAAGGAGCAATTTGTTACACAGAACATACTGCAATCAATCTGTTGAGCTATCGTATAGGTCCTGTATTATATGAGAAATATATAAACAATTCATGATATGTATTAAGTTAGCTGTAGTTAGAAACAGTCAGTAAGGTCCCAATGTTTTTAAGATGCGTCACTGAGATCGGTGCCACCAAGGAATAAAATCGAGCTCATAAAGATATGAAGATATTCGCTCTTGCGAGTAAAACAATAATATACCTTGACAAAAATGGGATTTGTTTTTCTTTTGAATATATGTAAATAAAGTAAATATCATGCAGAACATACTGCAACAAATATAATAAATGCAAATAAAATTAAACGATAGACTTACAAAAAAATAATTAGCATTGAATATATTGCTGTTTTTTAGACATGTGAAGGTCTTTTCGCTCGCAATAATTCGCTTCAACTTGCAAATTAATAATGTCTAGATTTAGAGGACAGCTATTACTTGCAATAAATGTATGTTAACATATTAATATTAATATATTCATGGCATACAAATTCATATAAAAAACTACTTATATTTGTTTTACTTTAACATTGAGTTCAAGTCTTTATTTCTCGCGTGTAGCCTTCACTTTTTACCCATTTTCTCTGTGCTTCGTAGTAAATCATTTGAGAATAGTTTGTTCGCCCGCCTTTTGTAAATATTTTGCTTGCGACTGAGGCATTGAAACAATGGCGACATTTTGCTGAAAACCCATTAAAACCCCCTAACATCACGCGTAAACAATGTACATAATATAATAATAATGTTAAATAACAAAAACAATAATTTAAAAAATTATGTGTATACTCGTTTGTATTGCAGTATATTTTTATTTGTTTTATATCATTCGTGACGTTCATTATCATCATTCATTAACAATTCACATGCATGTCAATGGCGAATCGATAATTTAAGGACACGCGCAAGGTTGCACGCTTCAAAACAATATTGTTTGAGAACCGAAGGGAAGCCAGGTAAATGTAGGATAGTAAGTCAGATGACAACTAAACAATTCATTAGTTATTTACTGTTATTAAAGCGAAGGATTCGCTGAAATGTATAAGTAAACTTAGTGATTTATTTATAGTAGCGACAAAGAAATACAGAAATAGATATGAAAGAGAGAGAAAGAGTGAGAGAGAAGGGTAGGGAGAGTTAGGGAGAGAGAGGAAAGATAATTATATCAATAATATGAAGAAGCTCTTTCTGTCCTTAGGTGTTTGCTACCACCTGATAAAATCTGACTTCGTCTACCAGTAACTCATCTTTATGAGATATAATACATATAATTTTTGTGTGTACATAATTTGATTAGATCTGTAGCGGTTCCGTCATTTACAGATAAGTTGATCTTTCTCTTAAACTATTCTCTCCTATTGGAACTAACATCGAGAAACCGCTTGAGATTATGTTCAACATATAAAAAACATTTAGGTCTGTTAATCTCAAAAATAACGAATAGCGTTGTGATCTTTATTCATTTATTCCCTCATATAAATAGAAAGTTGTAGTTGAGAACACTTTTTTTGCCTTGAAAAAACACGTTCAAGCTCAACTTAGATTAGCTTTGGCATTCGCCCCCCGATATAACCCTCGAAAGAGGAGAACTTACTTTTCCTTTATGATGCTAAAAGCTCTTGGAAATAAATTTAGCCCTCATGTGTAGATCGACGTAGAGGTTTTATAGACTTCGATTCCAACTAGTGCACCTTGTTGACTGATTGTATGTGTGAGCCAAAGTGTTTAACATTAGTACTACCAAAGAGCCAAGATAAAAGTGTCGAGTTCACTTTACTTCGCCATTTTCCAGACAACTTCGACAACTTATATTGTCAGGAACCAAAGGATCTCTAGCAAACCTAAACTAACTTTTGCACATCCGTTCGAATGAAAAACCCTGTGTGCTAGGAGAGAAATGTTTTTTAAAAGGGCTGCACCATTTGACACAATTTCTTAGAAGAACACGCTTGAAATTAATTTATGAAATATATGTTTTACAACAACGAGTTCGTTTTTCTAGCTAAACCATTAGATTATTTATCTAAAATAGTATCAACAATATATACTACGTTTTGCTTGGTGGTTAGGCATAATACGTTTTTTGTTGTGGTAGGCTGGGAACAAACTCTAGCAGGAAGCGTCGAGATGCATTATCATGTATGTCTCGTACTTACACATAATATGATTTCAGATTTTAACTTCACTCTTCTATTGACTCCTTTGGTTTTATAAATTTCTACACTAAGGATCCCTTTTGGAGCGAATATCACTTTATTGGAACGTGATTTTAGTAGTTTAAATTGATTTTGCAATGGGTCTTCAAGATTTTTGTGACATTGTTTAGCTTGCACGCGACGGAATACTAGTTTTCCCAGCTTCAAAAAATATATATAGAGGTGTGTTCATATTACCAAATAAACTGTGAACACTCTACATACTGAAAGTATTTGACAATAACAGGGTTGCATTTTATTGCATTTTACAACGTCAAAAATACTAAATATACTGGATTAATGTTAGTAAAATTATTGTAACGGAGAATATATTTAATTACATTAAGCCTGTTATGCTGAAGAAATTTTTAAAATATTCAGTGCTATATCTGCCTGCTACCACAGCATTTAAAGCCTTTCCGACCTTTATTGAATTAAGTCAACTGCATGTAAATGACAATTAATACTTTCGCAGCGAATGCAAATGTAATGCAATTAATTGTTATTTCATTACTCAGGTAATCAATGCTAATTCAATGACTGACAGAATTGAAAAACCAAACGCAAATTAAATGCGAGCGTACCACAATCACACATGTTCACCCACTTACATACCAATCGCGCCCAATGAGTGAGTATATTCAACATGCACAAGGGTCCCCGTCACAACAAACCGCTAAGTGAGCTTAACACATCTCCCGCCAACAAGCCAACTTAAGCCCTTGAGTCGCAGGTGGCGTATTTTAGTATTCGTGTCACCTAACAGTTAGCAAAGTCTACGCTTCAATTGACAGGCAAATCAGGAAATCGTGACGGTGTTGAAGTGCTTGACGACTAAAAATAGAGAACAGGCAAATTGCAATAAATAGAAAGCGACAACTTTTCAATATAGTGACAGCTTGATTTCTTTTTGGTTCGCTAACTTCGCTTCAAAATTGCTGTGTGTGAAAACAGCGCGATTCAGGGAGCGCAAGCGAAAAAAAAAGAAGAACCCGTTCAACTAAAAACAACAAAGTAATATATTACAGTATGCGTGCGTATAATTCAAAGCAAAAAAATATTCAGAAACATAGTTTTAGGCGTTTTCGCAATGTTTACCACAATGTTGGCATTTTCACGCTTTGCTTCCGGTTGTGCGTTACGCCCTCATGACCTACTCTGCCCTCACAACAATAGTCTACACATTCGTACGCCTGCAAAGCAACAACAACACACTCGCGTACACTTTGGAGGTCACACGAAAATTGTTTATACGAAAAAGTTGCTCCGTGTCTGACATCACATTTGTTTATCTAGTCGGTACAGTGGGTAAGGCTGATAAATTACTAAAGTAATAAATAGTAGTTTGGGAAACTTAAGCCGAGGATGATATTGTTCACACCGGGGAAAATAAAGACTCGTGGATATAAATATTCTATTTTGTGTTCTGCACCCTCGTGAGATTGGAAGAAATGTTTGCAAATATTTAATATATAAGAAGGCGCTTTAAAACGGATTATCGATGCGCTTCGGTGGTCTCCTTGCATAGGCATAAGCATGAACGGCATTTGACTTCATGCCCTAACCTAAAAAACTAAGCTAAACTAAATCATTATCTTGTTTATGTGCTTGGATATACATGTTTCTATGTTCTATAAGATAAATTCTTGAGTCTTGGTCTTGAGAGCATTTCTAAACCTACTTTCCACAAACTCGGGAAAGCGTCGGATTCACTGTCCTGCCTGATTATAAAATCGGGTCTCTTCGACCACATTATCACCTTATTCGGAACGGATTCGAACATGATCGGGAAAACATCGGATTGTCGGGATTGAGAATTTCGGTAGAAGCACTGTTTTAGAACAATGCATAATATTTTATGGTTCTTCATGAAAAGCTGTTATAAGCAACTTTACCTTTTAAGCAGTACAGTTTTTAAAGGCGTCATACACTGATTGCTAGAAACAAGAGGAGCTGGTATCGAAATTCTTGGAATGCAGACTATAAGTACGTAATCTTTAGATCCTTTTAGTTTCAAGGGAACTTAGTGAATACTACTTTTCTTTATAAGAGTTAAATGAGGATTTAATTATTCGATATGAATTGGTTTGAACGAATCAAAATTTGCTCTAACATTTTCGTTTTAAAGTTTAACTAGTATCGCGTTCCATGTATGGTTAATTTGTGGATTGCACTTTAAAGTGTTTGAGCGCAACACTTTTGTGCAAATTAGCAGTCATGCTAAGTGCGACCTATCCATATTGTTTCGAACCAGATAACCTAAAATCGATTTCTTTCTAAAGCTCGTCCACAGTACATGGCTATGCTAAGTCTCTCAGATTCCGGTCGTTCTCGCCACTAAAAATATACACACTTATATTTACAGTTATTTAGAAGTTGAAATGTGTGTGCAGCACTTTTTTGTTAGCCTCGTCTGCCATGTCTAACGGGAAGGAATTTTTGTTAAGCAAACATTGTTGTTGCTTTTTCTCTTACTCTTTGCTACAATGTAGTTTATTGTTTTTATACTTTTAGTTTGACGGCTTTTCGTTGGCTTTTTTTTATTGCTTGTGGCGGTGTCTTGTGTTCGCCGTTTAGTTTACAGTTATGACAGGAAGTAGTGGCACACGCTATGGAAATTGTTGTGTCTGGGTAAAGTTTTTATGCGCATACATACACACAAGTTTTGTACTTGATTATTTTTAAAGTACAGATTGGAAATTTTTTTGTTATTCTATTTTTTATCGACCGAACACTTGTTGAGCGATTAGTTTTTAAGACAGTAGCTAAGTATACCGGTTTTAAATTAGTGCTAAAATCTGTGTAATTATATTTTATGTTACACCTTTCAGTACAGAATATATTTATGTAATACAAAAACATCGATTTTAGTGGTTTTCAAATTCTAGATCGACAAAAATACTTTGCGGTATATCTAATATTTGCGGTATCTGTAATCATAAGTCCAGTACTCTCATTTAAGTTCGAAAGTTACTCAGCATGTGTAATATACTGTTGATTTCAACAATTAACCCGATAACTGACTCATAACATTAGTTAAACGATCGGCTCTAAGTTAAAGATGTATTAACATCGAAACCAATAATATTTTTAGTAGTTTTGTAAAGAATACTTCTTCCAAGTGCAGTAGAAAGAAAAAGTGCAGCCTACGACACGCACCCTAACCTCACAAAATAATGCTAAATCGTATCCAAAACAGTACCATTAACTTTAAAAAATTAATTTGAATCTTATATTAATCGGTACTACTGACTAAGTCTTACAAAATTTTCCTCAAATCCAAACTTTCGGCTCCCCGACTATTTTACTGAGTTAATGACCGTAGTAGAAAACCTTTCTTGATGCGAGATCAAAACAAATGAAGAAATGGACTCCTACTATAACTGGCTAATAATGATGCCAATAAGTACGAGATGATATAAATCAAGCTAAGTTGGACTAGATTATATAATTTGTTACATTATTTTTATAATGATAGCTCTAGCGAATATTCACTTAAAAGAAAAAGCTTCATTACAGACAGAAGAGGAGGTTATGAGCTAAAGTATATTATAATACTGGTACTCAGCTCTTTGAAGGACCTGAATTTTTATTCTACTATCTAGAACTTAATCCGAGCATTATCTAGCCGAGACTTTTACCAACTTTACGCGACGACAGCCGTGTCGACATTACTAGAACAGACTCAGATTTATAAGAACATGGGGACTTTTAGCTCACAGCATTTCCAAAATAATTTTATGCCGCTACAATAACAATGCAATAACAAATGGTAGAAATTCGATCAAACTTAACCTAAAACCTTACCATACTTTAAATTCAATTAGAAGTGACTTTATAAATTTAATCGTATAAATCACCAGAACGCAGACCAGTCGCGATCTATTGTAATTGCTTGCTAGTTATTTAATGAATTTTATAACCCCATGGAACTAAAATTAATATCTCATTTGTACTACATGGTACTACATATGGTGAAACTCCAAATATTATTCTATTTCCCACAATGATTTATCTGAGTCCACTAATTGAAAAATTGATTTTTCGCACACTTTACCCAACCTATGATTACACTAAACACTTTTTGTCAAAATGTTCGACAAAATAATTGCTTTGCCGCCTTCAAAACATTTTATTTCGTTTTTTCGTAAAATTACTACCGCCAACAGATGGCGCACGCCACTCATTTGCTATTAATCTAAGTGAGTCCATAGCAATTCTTACTCACAATTTAATTCATCTTGGCTGGTGTGTTGTGGCATTTCGAAAGTTTTAAACATCCAGTATGTTGGTACCATGAATATCTAAATAGCTCAGCGACGGGTACACGTGGGCTGATGTAGGCACGATTGTTGTGATGGAACGAATGCATGTCAATGAATGCCGGTGGCGGCTGTATGTCAAGTCCATGCTTTCATGTCACTGTTTCTTCTTTTTTTGCTTTTACCTTCATTTTTCTATGTTTTTGTTCACCGTTTTGCTTTCGTTTCTACGTGTTTAGCTTTTTCCTTTTTCCTTTTTTTGTTTTTTATTTGTTTTTGGTTTGTTTTTTCATTTTCGCTTCATGTTGTTGTGCATTGTTTTATAGTGTTGCATGCAACTTTCCGGCTAAATTGAAAAGCTCTGTACAAAACTGTTAAAATAGCTGTAAAACACGCATAAGCGGCAAATCCCTTATATACAGATATACTGAAATAACTGTAATTGAGTGTATTCGTATGTCCGTGAGTGGGTAAAAAGCCGCGAAAGCAGACAGGCGCTATCGTGCTAAAAACAGCGAGTAGGTCGAACTAGTCTGCAAGGGGTGGCAAATGTCTGCTTAATTGAAATTTAGATTTAATTATGATAACACTATTTGCTTTGTGTAAGTAACACTTGCAATTAGAGTGCTTTATTGTTTTTGACGTTTACATAGATACAAATGTAATTGGCGGAGATTTTCTAGATAATTCATTTACTGTTATTTTAAGTCATTAGAAAATTATATTGTTTTTCAAGGTACGAATTCGAAAAAAAGAACGAAAAAGTATTTAAAATGTGTAATTCTCTCTTTAAGCTTCTTCTATTCTTGATCAGTTTATTTGATCTAAGGGATCTAAGAGCTTTGCCAGTTGCGCCGCTTTCGAGCTTTTGTAATCGGCAGCAAATACATTCATCTCTATTTGGTTAAACTCTTCTGAAGTTAGGACTTTTATTTTATATGCTTACCTCATTCTCTCAGTTTTGATGTAGTACTTTGAACTAGATTGGCACGATGTGAGATCAGCTGAGACTAAATTTCTTTATACAAAGAGGAATCTACTCTTAAAGTACCTACTGAATTCTACATAGCACTTGTTGGCAAGAGTTAACTTTCATTCCACCCAAAAGAAATTATATTTTCTGCATATATAGGTCACTTCTCTACAAATATTGACTAATTTTCCCAAAGAAAATTTTTAAAAATATTACACGTCTGATATAAGAAAGAAACCATTCGCAGTCTTAAAATTCTACCTGACCAATATAAGGCTGTGACCATTGCGGAGACTGATTATGATGCCAATATCGTTCTTCTTTAAAATAAAAAAGCAGTTTTATATACTAAAAGGATCAATCAACAAAATTCAAAGAATTAATGATATTTTCATGCATATTGTTTTCTTTTTCTGCAAACATTGACTCTTTTCATAAATGTTAGCCTAACAGTTAGCCTGTATATTATCGACTTCTTTTCAGTGTTTCCTACAATGGTTTTGGCTTTTGCGAAACATTTAAAGTGTACAATAAATGCTTCATATCAAAACGCATATATGTTTGTCTCGGTATGACTTTAAGGTGTATCGGATATATGGTCACGCCATGAGTCTTTTTCGTTTTTGAATAAGTAAAAATTCACAATATTCCAAATTCGGTTAATAACGTGATTGCTGAGATTGTTTTAGCGTTCCCTATATAACTACTAGTAGAAATACTACCGACAGTCCTTGGCCGGATAAAAATTTATTTTAATTCTGACTGCCTACTCTGCTTTCTTCGGTCATGGTTCTTATGAACGCTTCTAATAGCAGCATTAAGATTTCATTTCGCCGATATACAAAATAATTTCTATCAGAAATTTCGATTCATTTCGATAAATCTCAGGTTTCGATCGCAATCGTAGGTAATGTTTTTAAACAGGTCTTGGTTACCAGGGGGGAAAATAACCATATACACAAGAATATGCCAGCAGACCGAACAATAATTAAAAATCTAAGATATTTAGATAGAGAAATTGAGAGAATTGAGAGAACCTTTAACACATTATATAGGTCGGTCAATTTAATAGTTGTCGGAAACTTAAACTACAAGTTTTTTTTGTGCGTATTCCTAAAGGGATCGAAGTAATGAAGATTAGAAAAATCTGGAAGCTTGAAGATTAGAAGATTAGAAGCTTGCAGTTTGAAATCACCTTCCAGATTAAATTTCAGCATTCCTAGTTACTTGATCACAAAAATACCGTTAATGAAAGGTTCTTATAGCTATGGAGCGAATTTATCTTAAATACCAAACAACTAGAGCAATAAACTTCGGGTTTCAGTTATCCCAATTTTTACTTAAATAACGGCTAACGTATTGATATCACCCAAGGATTTATCTGTTTTGACTCTTCTGCATTGCTATGAAAACCGTTTAGTGGGAAAAGTGTTCTCAATTTAATTTTGATCGCACATTTTTCGCTTTAATGTCAATTTGAAAGCCTTTTCGTGTTAAATTTCCCTATTGAGGCCAACAATTGCGCGGATTAATTTCACACAATATAGTCTTACGCTTTCCACCCTACTGCTTGGCACCGCAAGTGGCTTCAAACTTAACCACAGTAATACTCTATCAATGCCAATGCTTTATTGTGGCTTCCATTTTTTCGACGACTCAGGTGTCATTTGTGGCAGTGAGTGGCAGCGTGCTCGCTCTGCTGCCCTGAGAGTTTGGTGTGTTGTTCAAGTTGCGTGCAGTTTAAGCGAGAAGTGAAAAAAAGGAGCCGGACGTCCGAATGTGCGTGCTCTCTAATCCTATTTACGCAATTGCAAGCTATACTTTAAGCATGACGTTGCAGTGAAAATGAGTAAGCGACGTTGGAAAGCACTTTTCGATTTTTCCTTTTCGTGTTTGTTTTGTTTTATACTAATTCGGTGACGCCAAACCAATGGTACTAAATTTTTTTCGTTTTTTATTGGCCTTATTGTTGGAAATGTTTTTAAAATGTTGGACTTTTGCGAATTTTATCATTCAATTTGCTCACCCTACTAGCTGTCAAGCTCACCAACCACACAGTTTTGCAACTGACAGAAGTGACAGCAAATAAATGATAGCAACACTGACATTGGGCGTTGCGCTGAAAATCCGATATGCAGTTTTTGACAGTTGGCGTATAAAATTAGGAATTTTTGACAGTGCGGTTGATTTCATAATTTTTGGGCGAAGTATGCATTTAATTTCACGCATATATTTCTTATCAATATTTCTGACATATTGAGTTTCCATTAACCAAATTAAATATTTAACTAATTTAAAAAAATTTCTTTTTATTTACAGCTCTCAACTTTAGGCGCAATTCAGAAAAACCGTTACACACGCTGTGTAACTCGCGACCTAACAGAGGAAGTATTTATTTTTAGTACGATAGCAAAGTATTCACACATTTTCCAAGCTATGGAATCGCCCAGCGCAGCTACCGCCTCCGCTGCTGCCGCCGCAGCTGCCGCAAAGCGCGTGCAAATCGAGAAGGCGCACAATTTTATGCGTCAATATCGTGATCCGGAATCGCGTGAATTGAAAAAATTGTCAGCTAATCAATTTATGGATGTGTGGGCCCATTATGATAAAGATGGTGAGTAGTTAAGAGTATAAGTACAGGGTGACAAGAATGAGAAAATGTGCATTTAAATGGCATAACTCAATTCTAATGACACTCAAATGCATAATACTTGCTAGTGAACATATAAATACATTTCGCGGTCGAAGTTTTTTTAAAGATAACTATATTTTGTGTGCAATATGTTCTCGTGATTTCACTAGCTATTATTTTAAATAAATGTAACATTATCTGTATTTTATAAGAGATACAGATATAGATATATTTATTATCTCTCATTTAAAAGAATAGTTATTCAGTACGTTAATAGCTATTTTGTACCTTATAAACTCTTATCGAATTGCGTCTTTCTTCATTTCGACAGGTAATGGTTACATTGAAGGCACAGAATTAGATGGTTTCCTGCGCGAATTCGTATCGAGTGCCAATGCCACGGATATCAGTCCAGAAGTAAGTTGTGCTATGAAAAAGGATTTTAGATATTTATTTATAATTTTTCATGCGCTTTTTTGTTAATTGTTGAGTAACATTACAATAAAATTTTAATGCGACTTTTATTCAATAATTTTTAATTTTAAAGCTACGGAAATGAAAGAATATATTTTATTTTTCGAAAGTACTCAGCGCTACAGTAAAATACTAAGAATTTCGTGCTCTTTACTTTTCAATTGGAATAGTGATATAGAACAGGTCTGAAGTAAAACTCAGCGAAAATAAAGAAAAAGAAGAATGCATATAAATATATATTTTCATAGTCGATTTCAGGAAATAATTTTTATGAAAAAATGGTTCATAACATTTAATTTTTATATGCAAATACATATGTCATGAAATGTTCTTTAATTATTTAAGGGCTTTAAGTTCTCCAATTTCACTTTTTCCGTATTAAATCGATTTTGAATAAGTTATGAATTTTTTTGTGTAGGACAATCTCTTCTATTATTCCCAAAATTAATAAAGAAAGAATCGAAAAAGGCAAATTAACAAATGAAATTCATCTACCTTTTCAAATAAATTAATTTAGAGGAACCAAAAAAAAAAATTGTTGTTGTTGTACGAAATAAAGCTATATGACAAATGTTGCTTAGCTGAAAATTGTTAGCCGAATAAAACGTGTTCGCTCCAGTTATGCAGTTTGCTCACTATTTTATAAAAAAAATTCAAAATGTGTATGTTTTGAGTTAGGTTAAATTTCGGTGAAATTTTTTCGCCAAATTATTTTTATTATAATTTTTAATTTCCTCATGAAATTATTTAAAAAAATCTCCCAAAGACAAGATAAACAAGATATTCAAATAAAATATTCCGTAAAAAAAAATATTTATTTTATTTGAAACATTTTGCACTGGAAATGAAATTTTTTTTACCAGAAATTATTACGCTCAATTTTTAATACTGCAGAAAAATAAAATTTAATGAATATGAAATCTGTTTATTATACGCTTTCAAATTTCTTAATAATAGCAATGTATTAAGAAAATGATGAGCCCAAAATTTTGCATACTTAACATAAAAATATTTGTTCTATAACAAAAGCTTAGTAATGTAGCCGGGCTTATTTTACAATAAATTGCGCATAATTTCAAAAAAATAATGCCGGCTTACACCGCATACATATAATATTTAAAAAATTTTGCCTAAAAAGAAATCTCATTTTTCGCACGGAAATCTCACTTATTTCCATATTTATGACTTAAACTTGAAAACTCACATAAAAATTATAATCTTAAAGCAAAAAAAAAAAAAAAAAATGAAACTCTACCAAACACTCGAGTACTCAGCATTTTTTGCCAGTTAAGCCTGTTGGCGGCGCTTTCAGTGTGTTGCTTAACAACATTGCCACTTTATCATACTTTAAGCCCGCATTGATTTCTATGCCTTTCATTGCGGCGCACACTTTCAAGTATACTTTCACATTACACACATACTTTTGGCTCTGTACCATAATCATTTGTTGTATTTGTGTGCACTTTCTCAACTTTTTCTTCTGGCTCTCTATATTTTTTCCATTTTTAGGCTGTCACCGACACAATGCTTGAGGAGCTGAAATCTTGTTTCATGGAGGCTTACGATGATAATCAGGATGGCAAAATCGACATTAGGGAGGTAAGTGAAGTGGAAATGCAGAAGAATTGTGCAGAATTGAAGTGGGTAAGCGTCGAAGGAAGGTGGTTGAGGTAGATAGTAAGGATATGGGAGTAAAACGGTTAAGCGGAAAAAATTTAGAAAAGTTGGCAAAAAGTTAAAGAGGAAGAATTTGTGCATAATGAAGGCTGCAATGCGGGAGAGAAAGGTGCGCTGGCTCATCGAAGCATATTTGTCTTGCCTTATGCGGCCGCTTATCAGGCTACCTGCTTTATTATTTATTTTTCGGATTTTTCAAAGCGACTCACTCGGGTTTTTATTGTTTCTGGAAACAATTTCTTTTTCGTTTGGTGCAATCACTTTGATGTCGCATGCAAATTGATTGTCGCATGAAAGTGTTTTTTTTAGATCTTTACCCGGTTTTAGCATAAGAAGTTGTCGCAATGAAATGAAATAATTTGTGTGTAGGTAACTGAAACATTCGTGTGTGCTTTTTCTCTGCATAATCGCCAAAATCGATGCATAAACCAAAGCACTTGTACTCCGCTGCTGACTGTTCGAAAATGTAGCAAAACATAAAAAAGGTATTAAAAGGGACAAACCGAAAATGTTTAACTGTTAACTTTCTTACAAACAAATCAAATTCATACACACACTAACATCGTCTTTTTTGTGAATTCTACACATGAATATGGCGCCGGTTCATTTGCAAGCAGTTCAGGAAAAAAGTTCCTCATACGCCTAGACATCGCGCAGTTTATAATGTTTAATGGATTAAATGAAGCGCGTACAAAGAAAATCAGAGGCAGTATTTTTCTTCAGGCTATATTTATGTGCTCAACCAAATGTACCGTTACTTATTTGCTTACACATACTGTCTGTGTTTACTTTATTGGCTTATTGTGAAAATTTATTAGCAGTATTAGAGTTGCCATGCCAGGAAAAAATTAGAATGACATGAATTGTGTACTTTCATTAAAGAAATTTGTTTGCTAATTTTGTGCCCTAAATTTATTTGAATTATTTGTGACAAGTTTAACACTTGTAACTTTAGTTTTTAAATTTGTTAGTCATTAAAATTAATTTAACTGTTAATAATTTATAATTTAATAATTAATAATTTAATTTTTAATAATAGCACATAAGCCAAATAAAAGTTTTCTCATTGAGAATTGCCTTGTTAGAAATTTCAGCATCAAATTAATTTATTTAAACGGTTAAGTTATATTGAACGATTATGTCGATGTCGAACGTGGTGGCTTCTATATTTTAGAAACGCTTGATATATGGAAATTAATACTTTTTGTAAGCTCTGAAATGAAACTTTTTCAAAATAAAATGTATTAAAATGTATGCTGCCGCTACAATTTAATTTGAAAACGTGTTAACGTTATTTTCTAAATAGCTTTGATGTTTATAAAATATTTAAAATGTCAAATACTTTAAGAATTTTAATTTAGAAAAAATCTGGGGCATAAAATTATAATTGCTAATTTTAGATTGATACTTTTTTTTAATGATATTTTAGATAATTTGTATTCTCCTTTCACTGGTTATACTTAAAACATATTTTTTGTATTGTATTGTTGTATTTATTATTTTTCGAACAAAACTAAGCGTTAATCTTCGTTTTCAATTTACTAATTGATTACTATTGACATATTTGCAGATAAAAATTTGTTATCGATAACAAAAGGGTATTGGTATTCACTATATACCAAAATGCACAATATCTTTTGGTCGTATTCTTTATTAACACAGTTAGGTGAATATTTTTTCTCTTTGCATTTAAATTTTTTTATTCTTGTCATTAACTTTCGGGATTAATGTTTAAAAGATATTAATCTGAAAAATTAAAAGGAAGTGGTAACATGAGGAAATTTTTAAATTATCGATTAAAGTCAATAGAAAATATTATCGATTATTTTGACAAAGAGTTAGAGTAATGCAATTGTAAAAATATGACAATTTTAGAGCTTTTTCAAATAATAAAGAATAAACAAAGCTTAAAATATCGATTAATTTTAATTTTTGGGGTGAGCTTATTATATCAATTATAATGCTTTTAAGGTAATTGTAGAAAACTTATCAGAAATTTACAAATCTCAAATTAGTATGTTTTAATCTTTATAGCCAAAAATTTTAATCGATAGTTTTATTAGATTTCAGATTTTTTTATTATATTTTATTAATAGATTTTTATCGATTTTAAATATATCGATATATCTATTGTATCGTCAAAAGAAAAAAAAAACTCAAACTTTTCATCAAATGTGGCAGAAAAAAATGGCTACAAACCACATGTTTCATTTTATTTATGTGCCCATTATTCTTAAAAATATAAATCAAACAAATCTGGCAACATTTCTTGGTTTTAATATTTTCACATACACATTTGTATTAACTCGCCTTTTTGCTGCCAACACAAATAAATGCGCTTATTTTTCTTTTAAATTTCGAACCTTTTTGGGGTCCACTTCAACCCCTCAACCAATAAGAACGCATTATTGGTCATACAACATTCCATTTACAATGCGTAAATAAATCCACAATCAATCACACAAACTCTATTTCTTAAAGCCTTTTATTGTCGTATTGACTAAAAGAAAAGTGTTGAAATTATTTATTTGATTTTTAATGGCGACCCTTTTGTGTGCATGATGATTCCTTTTACCAGAGTGTTGCGGACAATGTATGCTGGCAGTAAAATATGTGGGTTAAGTAATGCAAAAAGTGTTTAAATATTAAAATAAAAGTAAATCCGCATGGAAATAAGTGTGTGGCAAAAGCAGAAATGTAGGTACAGATACAAATTATACATGCGAAATTTTTATAAGTGAGGATTTTCCTAACAAAAGTTTCAGTTTAGTCCTCTTAGTTGGAGACATAGGATCTAACACTTTTTCAGTTTTATTTTCTTATTCTAAAAACAGATTTCGTTTGATTCTGTAAATAAATATTTGCTTCGATGAGGACTTCTCCTTCTAATTTATTAACATCTAGCAAAATAACAAAAAAAAAACAACACTAACAGCGAGGCGAAGTGAGCAGATTACGGCGAAGATTAAAAAAATAGAGAGCCAGTCTAGTCTACCTAAAATCTCATTTACTCTCAAACGGTTCGGAGTGGCTCTTCCCAAATCTGACGACTGTTGGTATTATGAGTACTAACCATCGTTACCTAGCCGTATAAGATCTGCAAAATAATCAAATTCAGCTCTTAGGATCTGGGGAATGATAAATTCTAATTGCTAAGTTAAAGATGGTCCATCTTGTGGATTTTGCAGAAGGCTCTGAAATTCAAATCGGCAGTAATGCTCCAGGTCAACTAAATTCTCTATAGAACTTTATGTGTGTACTCCGTCAGCCTTCGGTCGCTATTTTCGGAGAGCTAAGTCGGTAGTCTATTGGTACCGACTTTGTTTTTTGGTCGACCTTTTGCTATGCAGACTTTCTAATAGTTAGGTAATCGAACGTAAACTCTATGAATTCTTTCTCAGTTTGGAGTCATATGTTTCTTCATGGCCTTGAAGCTTTCTGTAAGTCGCCACTCATTTTTACAGACTCTTTTGGCACTCTTTCTGTCCCAGTCACTGAGTTGAGAAAACAGGACTTTCAAATATGAATTAACTGTATATAAAACAATAACTTATAGTTCAGAGTGAGAGAATTTACTTTGATTGTATTGATTTTCAGCATACACATTCCAAGCCACTCAAAAATAAAATCTTTAATACAAAAATTCGTCGCTGCATTGTAAACATGAACCAAATGTCAAACTATATACGACCAAATTAGTTTAGGGCCAAGGCAGCAGCACAACAGATAATGTTAACATCGCCACAACGCACTAAATCACAACAGTTACAAGAAAAATTAACAAATAAAACAATACAGCAAAAGCATCTTTGCGCGAACAGTGTGCCAAGAAAGTATATGACAAACAAGATATCAAAGTGACAGCTGCATACAAAATGCATTGCGTTGACTGTCAGACTGACTGGCGAACAAAGATATAAATGGCGCTGCTGCCAACAACATAAAAAGAAAAGAAAATTTTGTGAGTGGAAGCGAGGGCAAAACCGAAGTGGAGAACAACAATGACTGAAGAGCGTTAAAAAGCGTATTGCTTAAAAACTTTGTTATTTTATTTGCAAGTTGGTGGCAGTAACAAGTCTGCTAGCGAAAAATTCGTTACAATGAACCATATTACTGCGGTGTCAGTGGCGAGTAATCAAGTAGAAATACAAACATGATTATTAGGGTGGTACTTAAAAAATTAAATACAGCGATTTTTTAAACTGAACTTCTTTGATGTTCAAAATAATTATATAAAATTTTGTGTCAACTAAAGATGATTAAGGTGTGTCGAAATGTGCACAAAATTATAATTTTAATAAATTAAAATTATGCTCCACCCTAATACTCAAATCTATACTATGTAGTGGTATCACCTAACATATTTTTAAAATTACATGTTATCTTTTTTACATTTAAGTACCATCCTAATGTATATACAAGTTCGTGCTCGTGCGTCTTTGCGTGTGCACATGCAATTGTTCGCACACTCTACGCTTGCTTTTTGACTTTTCCGCGCCACTCATTACTCAACAGTTTGCAGTTGTGTCTTTTTCGCATAACTTCGTTTGGTTTTTCTTTTTCGGCGCACAGCTGCATGCACACACTTCTGGTTGTGGTTGTGGTTGCGGTTGCGGCTATGGCTTTGCCTGTGGTTGTTGTGCCAAAATTGCCACATGTGTCTTCGACGCATTACACGTGTCACTTTTAATTAATGCGCCTTCGAGGTTGAGTGTGTGTGTGTGTGTATGTGTGTGTCGGTTTGACTGTGCATCAGACAGCGCTCAACAGTAATGAGGTGAATATGATTTTATTTATTACATTAAAGTGATTTGATGCGTAGATTTTGAATTGAAAATTTCTCACCCATTGTTAGTTAGATTCATCTGTTGGCACGAGTGAAAAACAAATTCTTGCGTGTCAACACACACCTTGGCAAGCGTTTCAAACTTGTTGTAGTTAAGTTGCCGAAACTGTTAATTATAAATGATTAGTAAAATTATAGAACTATAGAAATAATAATAATAATTGCAGCTATAATAGATTTTGGCTGCTCTCTTTCTTCGAAATATGGTGTGAGTCTTTGATAATATAGCATAAATAGTTGTTCATCTAAAATTTCCGATATTTACGAGTCGCTTGATTGCTTACGCGAAGCTTGATATATTTGTATTTACATCAGAAGAATATTCGACAACTTGACACCGTCCTAGCTGAGGATATACCACTATAAAACTAAACAGTTTTTTTTTAGCCGTGTTTCGAACTAACGCATCTTAGTAATGGACCAAACCTAGCCGCGTTCTGTATCTTAAGGTCTTTTCTAATTTAGATCTACACTCTATTTCTAGTTTATCAACCTTATCTTTTCTACTTCTATACCTCGGAGAAAGAGTAAATTTGTTTTGAAGCGACGATTGATGAAGGAAAGAAAAAAATTTCCTCCACAATATCTCTATTAATAACAATAAGGTGCATATCTACTACATAACAGAGATCTACTTATTACATAATATCTTATTATATATTATTATTAGGCATGAAATAGAAAAGTGAAAATGATCTCTGAGTTCTCATGTATTGTGGATCTTAATCAAGCTAGAATAGACAGATCGAAAAAAAGAACGTTGCAATATTCTCTAACGATGAAAACAAAATTAAGTATTCCCATATTTTATGATACCCAAGCTGTGCTTTTCAAAACCTTATTAATGATCTGTGCTACTATTTCACGAATGTATGGTATACTATTCCCCTTAAGTATCTGGAACATTAAAATACAGATTGATCATTTAAAATAAAGAAAAATTGACTTAGTCGATGCCTACAATTTGTGAACGCAAAAAATAGTTTATCATGCCCCTGTAGCGCTCAAATGTTGACTGAAATAACGATTCCAACATCATTCCCCACGAAAAATGGTTCAGTGCAAAATCCACAACCAGTTGATATTCCGCATGGGCGACCACCTGTGGATTTTAGATGAAAAATGGGACCGTATCGTTATGAAACTGCTCCTCGTTTGAGAAAATAATTTTTGTAGTAGTCGTTCGAAACAAAGCTTCTAATATTTCATTAAACTATAACAGCAGATGTAAAATATTCAAGTTCGGAGAAAATTATCACCCTTTATAATTATTTATACGGGTGCACACGTTAGTAGCTCACAACCACTAATTTCAGCAGATTATGGGAGTGATAAAAATTTTAGTATTAAGGTAAGACTTTTATACTACACTATTACACTAGTTAATACCACGAACTAGTGTTGAAAAGAGACAACTGGAAGCCAGCTCTTTCATGGAGCCACAGCATGACATTTTAAGGAGATCTGGTTGTATATTCCTAGACAATGTATGTTTTAACTGTTTTTAACACATTTTTCTAGTAGCAAGAAGTAAAAGCAAAAATATAAAAATTTCTCGCAGCTTTGTGAGTTATTACTTCATGTTTTGTGCTTCAACTACCGTTATATTATTCATAAAAAACTATTTTCGCTTTTCGGTACTTAAATTGTTTTATACTTTCTCGAAGTAAATAAGTTACTGCGAAATTGCAATTTACAACAAAGCAGCATAACAGTTGCCCTACGTAGCACCTCTACAATGAAAAAGTAACAGTATATGGTGAAACTTCAAGTTAACCCTGAAAATATGGTGGTATGCATGCTTTAGTTTCCTTCTGCTTCCATTAATTTATTTGCTTTAGTTATCCCTTTAAAGTGGCCAGTAATAGTAGCAGCGGAAGTTACTAATTTATACCAAAGCCCAACAAGTTGCAGAGTAGTTTATTGTATTGCTCACCTTATTTGATAAGAAGTCCGAATGCACAGAGGATTTGTATTAAAATGTTGGGTTTTTTTGTGCGAAATTTTAAATCTAATATATCGATGAGCATAAGAGCCCACAGTTATGTGTTGTTTGGACAACTTGAGAAGGTCGTAAGTCTGCTTCTACTCCAGTCTAGTTGGGAGATTTTTGAGGCTTGTTTAATATACTTTATACTATCACCACTAAATTTTGTAAATTGTTCCGATTACAGGGTAGTAACGGCTGTACCTTCTTCTTTCTATACTTTTAACAGACAAATAACAAATACATTTTCCGAGCAAAACCTGGCATATAATTTTCTTTCCAAGCATTTCGAAAAGTGTTATGGTCAAATCAAACGAAAATTTAACCGAGATGGCGCGTTCTTTTGCAGCTAGGTTAAAAAAAATGATTAGTATCATTTGAAATTTACTCCACAACCAAAAAGAATCTTTGAGAACATCAAAAAATTCGGTTCCAACTGCACTTAATCCTCCCTTACTTCTAGTTTTCTCCTGAAGCTTCTTTTGACAGCCAATGTGTTGCATTTTAAAATTCCGTCATGCGAAACTTTAGCGCTGTAAGCAGCTGTAAGCTGGCTGTCAGCCGGCGTTTGTGTAACGCTCTACTACGCGCTACTAAATGCAGAAGAATGCAAATTATTGTTTCTTTTTCTACGCTCTCAAGTACTTGCATTCTTCTTGTGCCACTCTTTTCAACTTGCTAACTTCTTCATCTTTTCGTCTGGTGTGTTCGTTTCTCGCACCCTAAATACTTTTTTCAATAGCGCTGCCGCAATTCTGGTAACTTTTTCTTACTCCAACACAAACAAGGCAACTCAACTCTCCGCAGTACACTCACTGTCATTTTGTTATTGTATGGCTTAGTGCGCAAGATTGTTTGCAACGCCACGTCGTGCATTTCATATCCTGTTTTGGCCTGGAATGGATTCCAATGCGTCCGCATAGCTGCATGCTAGCATTATTACGAGTGACTTCTGTGCACGCAGCCACTTTCTTGAGGGCAAATTCGCAAAGTTTGACAATATGTCGACGCATTTCCGCTAAATGCGCGGCTGCTGTGACGTTGCGGTTTCCTGTCGAAAGTTGCCACCCCAACTAAAATGCGTATGCAAATTTTTACCACGCATATTTTTACACATACACACACACACATATATATATATATATATACAAATTTGGTATATATATATTCTAGAGGCATTGAGTAGCGCCGGATAGCCGTCATATGGAATTGAATTCCGTTTTAGAATCTGCGCTTTGTTGGCTGCCTGTGGTTAATGATTTTGCTGCTGAAATTGATGATGTAATTGAGAGCATAATTTTTTGTTGGCTTTTGGGTTGGATTCAATGCTAAGGATTAGCGTGAAAAGTAATGGAATGAAATTATTTCGAATTAAATTTGCCAGCGTACATACAAGGTGCTTAAAATATGACGAATGATAATTGGAAGTTAGAAGGAAATAAAAAGCTTTTAGGTTCCTTTACAATTACTAAATATCAATTCAATATAAAAAGTTATTTAATAAGGCTGAGAACATATTGATACGAAGTGTATCTTTTGGTCCCAGAAGACAAGAAATTTAAAGATATTCTTTGACTGGGAACACAGTGACATTAACAGCAGGTGAAGAAAAATAAGATATATATGATATAATGTTAAGGACAGAGTGAAGTGAAGAGTAGGCAACTAATTCTTGAAAAAATTTGAGGCCAATGGAAGAAATAAGCGACTTTTTGACACACATAAATGTATTTGTATGGACTTTTAACATGATGTAGAATTCAAAATTGAGACTATTCTATATATTAAGGCTGTAAACATAGTGCAGCTAAAAAAAATTTTAGTAGCTCTCTGAAGACTTCACTTGGCAAACATATAGTTATTCGTAATGTGTGGCCCTTTAAGGCTAAGAGCGTAGTGAATTGATGAACAGCTAACCTATATTCAACCTATTTCACTTTATATTGAAGGCAAATAGATACATCTTTCGAGAAGTTAACAATAGATAAGCCATCATTAAGCTAATTCCACACTATTTAAAATCGCATACCAAAGCTCGGATCATATCGGAGAGTAGAGTAATTGAACAGTATTGAAAGCCTCATATAATGGTGCGCATAATTCAGTGTCTTTCAATTGATGAAATATCAAAAATCAATGATTTTTCGGTAGGAAATAAATTAGAAAACAAGTCTAGAAGCATATTGCACTAAAACACAGTTCATTCTTAATTAAAATAATATACTAAGGCTGAGGACATGGTGAAGCGCGGAATAACTGAGTAGTGTTTAGGAAATCTGTTGGCAGTTTATGATATTTTTTAGTATTTATATATGAGTTGCCTCTACAGAAAATCCATAAAATGAAATATAAAATAAGGTAATAAAATAACCTAATATCATAAAGGTATTTTGTGACCCAGGTATATTCTCAGAAATTAACTTGACTTCTCCAGCACTTTAAGATTTAGAACCAGTGGAGGTTACTATGGAAAGATTATTATGCGAAAATTGGTCCATCTAATTTTTAGCTTTAATATTTGAGCCCGATTCTTACGGTATTAAAAGGACATGACATCCTCAATATGAAGTTTGTTGATAAATATATTATTGGTGTTCGCAAGCACAATATCTCTTTTCAATATATCATTAGTAGAGTGTTCTATAGATTAGCGTTTTTTTTTATCTGACATAGAAATCTCAAAAGTAATTTAAAGCTTTGCGAAAAATATTCAAGTTAAAATGAATTTCAACTTCAAAGCGACTAATGCGAATGCCAACAAGTGCACTAATTAAAATTTTCGCATCGCACACATGCATACCCTTTCTGTTATGGAAATTTTACGTCTGCACGCAACTGCACATATCACATACACACAAACAAAATCACATGGTGCATAACTCCATGAATTTTCTATTTGCCGCTGTCTCGGCTTCGCCCGTGAGCAACTATACACCAGCGACAACTGTTTAACGCCTCCAAATACGCAAGCCAGCGAAATGTGCGTTTCTAACTAAACTCTAACTGTATGCATTTAAGTGATGACAGCGGATGCCGTTATGCCATAAGTTTCAAAATTTATGCGCTTATTAGTGGAACTGTTTAGCAGCACTGCATGGTGTCTGAGTGCGTATGCCTTATCCTCTTGCGGTTAGTGTTTGTACTTAGAGGTGATTTCATATGGCATGGAGAGGCATGGATTTGGAGCAGTGCGTTAGCGTTGGTGTTGTTGTTGTTGTAGGTTCGTTAATTGAAATTGGTATAAAACTGCATTATTTGATTACAATCGGGTGCATTTTCCTACTGATTGTTGGTATGTTTTGAGTCAAGAACAAAGAGTGGGAGAAACCAATTTCCTCTCGATTAATTTGACACAAAATTTTTGCATCTCAACATCAAATTTAATTGCCAGAAATGCGGTTTCCTCGAAAATGCAAATACCAGAAGTGGCACGGAAATTTTGCGGGATTTTGACGGCGTTTTAATTAAAATTCATTAGTTTGCTAATGGTTGTTTTATTTATTAAATTGCTATGGTGATATAGTTAGACAATAGCTCATTGGTACACCAGTCAGCTTAGTAATAAAAAAATTTAATTTTTTTACGACTTTAAGAAGAGTTTGCAGTTAAGTTTGAGTTTGTTTTATTTTAGATAATATAGAATATTTAATAATAAATAATGTGGATAATAATAAAATATAGCATAGATGATGTAGAATTTTAATGTGGCATTAAATGAGCAAGAGCGTCATAATATTTCAAACTATGATCGGCAATAAACGGTGTATAGTCTGTTTGACCTTATACCGACAGCTCTTATAATGAAATTTCCTCTTTATCATCATTTATCATTGTACATGATACTTTACACCAATGCTACTTTTTAATCCAACTAGATCCAGCATCCTAGGGGCTAGTGCTTCCAAGAATTTAATGAGTTAGGTCAGTTAAGAGCCCACAAAAACGGCTCATTTTGAAATTTTATTCTGGGATTAAAGAAAAAGGAATCATATTTCTCTCTCTCAGGCTTTATCTCAGTGTGGATTCGACTGTATAAATAAAATTTTATTTTGAAATTTTGATACAAAATGGCGGCAGGACCAATCTTCAGAATAAAAATTTTTCAAGAGGAACTCTACGGTTGCTCTGATACTAGGAAATTAAATAAAAAACTAAATATTCACATCCACATAAGACTTGTTAGTAGTTTCTGGTTTTATGTAAATTTTTAGCAAAAATTAACATGCGAAAAAAATTTTAATTTTTACCAATAAAATGAGCAGTAAATGGTTAATAAAACAGTTGCAATAACAAGAAAAAATCAACAAGAAATGGTCTAGTGCCGAATTTTGCGCAAGAATAATTCTACTATAATTACTTCTCATCAACTTTTAGGCTGAAGAACTTTACTTTATTTTCACATTCCATTTCCATTTTACTTTTGTGACGTAAAACTTTTTAGTGTTAAATTTTGCATGATAGTAAGCGCTCACTTTAATTGTTTTTGACGCTTGACAGAGTACGTTCGATTGCACATTGGCACAGGCTTTCAATTTTAACGCCTTCAAATATTACCGCAAAGTTCTGTGAGGCTCATATTAAAATACGCGAGTAGTTAAGGGCAACTCTGGCGCTCTGCTTTCACCGATGACAATTTTCTTTCTGCAATTTTGCTGCTTACAAATTGCAGTGCTGACTGCGAATTCAATTTGATTACGAATTTGGTTGCGCTTGAGTGGAGTTTCGTGGATCTTTTTGCAACATTACATTTTCATTAAGCCCAAGTTAAGTGAATTGAAGTCCATATGTAGCGAAATCAAAAGGAATGAAGCAAGAATTAATCAAAGAAAAGCTCCAAGAAAGAAAAAAGAAAATGAAAAAAGTAGTCAGTAAGTTGTCAGTGAGTGAGTGAGTCAGTAAAATGAGTTGACACGATTGATTTTTTTCTGCTTTCGCTCATTGGCTGCATTTACGCTTTACGTTTTTACTATTCCGTAAAACTGATTGCTGTAAGCCTTGCCTTAACGTGTGTGTATAAATACTACTATTTTTTGGATTTTTTCTGATTTTTTTTTTTCCTTTCTATTTACAGCTCGCACAGCTTTTACCAATGGAGGAGAATTTCCTTTTGCTCTTCCGTTTCGATAATCCACTGGAATCTAGTGTTGAATTCATGAAGGTAAGTCAGTCAAAGCAATTAACACTCATTGGAAAATATTTGTAAAATACACACAAAGGAAATCAATGCAAAAACAAGATGTACAAAAAAATTTGTGAAAATGTATAGGTACATTATGCAAGTCTGACAGTCATTGAAGTAACTTTGGCCCCACTACTAGCTCTTCTCCCCACACACTTTCATTTTCACCACTTTGAAGTACTATACAAGTGCTGATGTATGTGTGCAACTTTTCTGCTTTAATTCAATTTCTTACTTTGCAATTTTCTTACTTTGTACATAGTTTATATTATATATTTTATATTCTCGTTTTTCCCTTATCGCCAAAGGGTTCTGTGTTACTCACATGCCATTGTTGTCGTATGTATGCCATTCGCAATCAATTTGCGGTCGCAAGTTACTAACCTTGCACAAACGCATAGGAAATGTTTGCCTTTTATTTGTCATTAGTTGCAAGAGATTAAATCGGAAAGTATACAAGTTAGCCAATGTAAGCAATTGTTATGAAAAGCTGGTAGTGAAATAGAAGCTTTGTGCGAAAGTTCGCATTCCTTATTTTTTCTAAAATAATGTTTCCGATACGAAATACATCTGTATTGGCAAGTAACGGTAAAATGTTTTCAATGTAAGTTGTATGTATTTGGGTTGACTAAGCTTTGCACATACATATTCTGTTATCTAACGGTACCAGGTGGAATTCTTCATAGACTTCAGAATTATGCGAGTAAATTAGACTGTCCAAAGAATGCTTTAATTTCTTTGCTGTCTACATCGATTTCCGCGACTTCATTCACTTTTGCCATTTGATACCATATTGTGGGTTTATTTGGTCTGAATTTACTAATAAATTGCTGGATACAGAAGTAAGCCTAGCCGAAGCTAGTTCCTATATCGCAGTTCTCTTTCCTCAGGATTTCGAGGCAAAGTCTTTTGTCATCTGGCAAAATATAACTTCTGGTAAAGCTAACTTGGTTAAAGTATTTAATGACTTCTCTTCGATAATTTAATGAAGTAAATATTTTTGCTTTTGTTTAAACATTGAGTCTGGCAAAACCAATTGCCAATTCTGAATTATCACAATATTTGAGATGCGGTATTTAAGCAAGTTGAAACTAAAACTCCTTAACTCTAAGGGCGGTATTACGAAACCTTTAAAATTTCAACATTTTGAATCAACAGGGATTTTCAAATGTGTAAAGCATATGTCTTTAACTTCGAGTATTATTTTCAGGAGGACAGAGCAAAGAAATTTCATTATTTCTATTATATTAGGTATACTTCCTTATATGTCAACTTAAACTCTTATCTAAGTTTCCAGTCATTAGCAAACATTTTAATTTAAATCACAGATCAACCTTATATGTGATAGCAGAGATGAAAGCCGGACGATATGCGTTATATAAACGAGTTCCACACTCTTGAATACTTGTGCTCGTTCGAATCGCTCGCTCGAAATCGTTTTTTGTCGGTAGGTTTTGTTGGGTTGCTATAAGTGCAAGGTTTTCTCAAAATGTGGGATTGACGATTTGTTAACTTTGAGGTTCATATAGTACATCGCAGGCTAGCGTCGATAATCCTCAAATTCCACATACCATAACCCATAAGTACATAGGTATTTGATAACCGAAAATTGTGTTTATTATAATCTGTTTTACACTTGGTTATCTCAAGAGAGAATATATACCAAAAAGGCCAACAATGTATTAGTCGATTAGATTGAGTTTGAATACCATACTACCCGGTAAATGGTAAATCACTAAGTTCACTTGCAAGTTGTAAGTTAGTTGGACAAGGAAATATCGCACACTAATTTCGCAAGAAACTGTGCATTATCCTACAATTAAGTTTATAATCGTTTTTATATAGGGTGTATTTTTAGGGGTAGTGATATTTTCAAAATTCAAATTCAAGTAAAATACAGAACATTTTATGAAACGTACAATATTTTGTTTGATTAGGTCCCAAATATTATGGAATTTACTGTTTGAATAGAATTTCATACTCACAACCATCGCGAAACTGTCTTATGAAGACCAACTTGACAGTCCAATTTTGCACGAAGTTCAAAAACATTTCGTAGGAGATGCATTGATAGCCTCATTTCCGTTACCAAATTTGGGCACAGTGGTTCCATGCACTGTATGTTTTGTCCTGCCGTATGCATAGTCCTGCTGCAGCCATCCAGCACTTTGACAATTGATGTTGACATAGTGAATAAAAAATTCGTGAAACATTAACCTACCTCCATCACACATTTTTTGACAGTCACTTTTTCTGCATGCAAGGGAGCCTGGAGCGACGCTTTAAGACTGTTAACATTTCAAATAGGTAAATTTTGTATTGTTGACGAAAAATTTCTACGATTTCGAAAATTCGTCAAAGTATATTGAACGTAAATGTCAAAGGACCGTGTTTACTTTGACAGCTACTTTGACAGCTGTCGCTATAGGAAAATCTAGACCTATTAAGAACACCCTTTATGAAGTAGATTATACTATAAGTTCTCGTAGAGTGAAGTCATAAACAGAATAACTTGTCACTTTAATTTCCGCTGCACTTTAATAAAAAGAGAATGCAGTAAAGAATTTACAACGAAAAAAAAAAAAATTCAAAAGTTTCAGATTTAGTATTTTATAGTAATAGTTTTTGCAGTATGTAGTATCAACAAGTTATTTATAGAAATTCAGTAAATCACAAAGTTTGTCACCGAAGAGACATAAATTTAACGCACGCATAATAAATAGCAAATATTCATAAATATTTCACTTGCAAAATGTGCAACAATCAATTAAATGTCATGCCAGCGCTATTGATAAAAAAATAGTTCGGCTTGACATTGATACAAATAAATGGCGTTAATTAGAAGAAAGGACAGCGCAAATAACTGCCAAAATGAAGTATGCCAACAAAGAATAGCAATGACAGAAAATAAATAGGCTGACTAAAAGAGGGCTGGCAGGGGGTGCGTAAATATTTTACGCAACATTTGCGAAATTAATGCATATCAAATTGTGCGGAAAGAAATTGCCCAAATAAATACATAAGAAAATAGCAAATAGGTATGTTGAAGGTGAATAGTTATTTTGGGTGAAGGAAGATGCGAAAGAAAACAAAAACAAGACACTAAGCAGATGGCTGGCATGGCATGTATTGAAAGAGAGAAGCTGGGTGGACAAAAAAATCTTAAAAAAATATTCCTACTAAAAACTTCATATCGCATTTCCCCCAAACTTTGAGCGCTCCAAACTTTTACCTTAAAATTTCGTTTGTCACAGCATACTTATCGAATTTGAGGCCACTCTTCTGCCGTGTACTTAACCTTCCCGCATTTGTCTACTTCTTATCTTGTAAGCCCATTCATTTGCTCCAACATTTTTCATAGCATGTTCACAAGGTCTTTTTTCTTATCGCCATAGCTTAGCTTATGCTTTGCTATTATATCTCATTGTTGTTGTTGTTGTTGTTGTTGTTGTTGTAATGTAGGCTTTTATGTAATTTGTTTGGCTTATCATTCACTTTTTGCTTATTACTTGTCTGTTTTTCGGCGTGTTTTTGCAGATTTGGCGCGAATACGACACTGATAATTCTGGCTACATTGAAGCTGATGAGCTGAAAAACTTTTTGCGCGATTTACTCAAAGAGGCTAAGAAAATTAATGATGTCTCCGAGGATAAATTAATTGAATACACCGATACGATGGTGAGTTTTTGAAAAATATTGTACAATATTAGTGTGAATGAAATGATAGAAACGAGAGCAGTGTAGCTACAACACGAAATTTTATTGTTGAGTTTGTGTTATTTCATTCGCACAATAAATAGCTTGTGCACTTCTCAATATGTTTAAGAAACATTATAATAAGATACTTTTTCACAAACACTGAAACTTGATTATAAAGAGTCATATAAGTATGGTGATGGATCTCGAGGTGTAATAAACAGTTATATAAAGTAAAAGTAGAGTTCGTCGCCTGGAAAGAGCATGATGTGATTGAAAATGTCGACATATACATAGTTTGAACATTACTCTTTAAACTAAGCATCAAGGGTACTAAAGTTATTTTGATTCATAAATTAACCCTCTGGATTAATATCGAAAATTTTGTTTTTAAAAATCAGAAAGCAAGCATGATTAATACATCTTTATATACGAGGAAGGTCCGATAAGATCCGGCCCAATAATTCGGCTTAGTAGAGCCCCGTGACTGTTTTGCTCTTTTCAAGGTAGTCAATTTGGATCAGTTCCTCTGAATCCTAGAAAACGGCCTTCTCTTGCTTCGGAGCTTCACCGGGTGAGGTCCATTGTTTTGACTCTTCCTTGGTTTCTGATACTCCTTTGGATTGCGCTTACGGTTGCAGCGTCTCCCGATTCCACATATATACGTATATGAAAAACATCGGAGTCTACTAATGATGTTTCGAGAAGATTGAAAGAAAACCAAAGACCTTCATTGAGAATACTTTATTATGTATTTTTATTATTATATATTACCATATATAACTCACGGTCCGAATCTAATCTTTAAATTTTTATTAATATTTGAGAAATTAGCTTAGTCTACCGCAGAGACTGTTAGTCAAGCAAATTGCAATTCATAAATTCATTGCCTGATTTTAACTTTCGCTAGGAGCTCTTGTTTAAAAGAAGACCAGGAAATGCGCCTGCCTGTGGCATAAACATTTTGTCCTTAAACAAAATAAGAAAATACTCAGAAGCCGGTAAAATGAAATCAGGCATTTATTAATATTCTTTGCAGCTTTTAACAATTAGCGAAACATACTTTTATGCTATTTGCTATGATTAACAAGAGAAAGCATTATTTACAGACTCGATTCAATGTGGGGTCTAAGCCGAGGTTACTCCTAAAATATGCAATAATACTTGTAGTATATTAAATTAAACGACAGCATATGATTTATAAAGAGGAGTTCAGTTAAGTTTAAAGCTAAGCCTTGAGTCAAGTCAAGCCTTGGAGGGTGACGAATCGAACAAACTACTGTTACTTATCAAATAAGCTAGTAAAATAAATTAAGTAAGTTAAGTTTTCCGTTACTTTCACAAATGATTTTTGACTTGACACGAGAACATAGCTCAACCATTGCGAGCGGAGAGAAGTGGTTAAACGAAAACGACTATTATTTCTATATAAAGTAAAGAACTTCAAATATTTTCTACCTTATTCTGTAGAATCCGAAAATTTTCAGACTCTGTTTGCATTAATCATACATTATATTATATTAACTCCATATCTTTCCCATTTGTTGGAAATACTACATTCAAGGTAATCTCTACAGACTTATTTCAACCAGTAAACATATTTAATTTACTGCAAAATTAAAAATGTTTTCAATAATTAATTTTTGCTTTAAGCATTTCAAACTTAATTCGACTTTTCAAATCATTTCAAATCTTTTCAAATGTTTGCCATGATTTTTGTTTCCTGTAACTTTACTAAATTTTATCCTCTCATTGACAATTCGGTTATCATTTTCTACAAGCTTCCAATTTGTGGTTATAAAATTAGTTGGAGTTTGGTGAAATACTTATTGAAATGAACCTTTAATTAAAAAGTGTGTAGAGTGTATACTATATATATAGATGTCCGTAGCCGAGCTTGTATATTTATGGGAACACTGCATGCGCCAAAGCCACAATCAATTGCTGCCCTTTGGCATGAAAATTGCATTAACCCAAACAGAACTCGATAACTACCGATGAAGTGAAAAAGAAATACCATAAATTACACGAATGAACACAGGAGTAAACATATACATAATAATTTTTGCAAATATTTATGTTTAATGGATATGTGGGGCCTAATTTACAAATAATATTGGAGTAAATTTGGCGTTTGTTTGGAGATTTTTGATTTACCATAATTATTCGGTGGTTTTTCTGATATAATTTTATTGGTAAACTCAAAATTATAGGATCCGAAAATTTTAAATTATTTCGACCTATCGGCTTGGTTTCGATTTATAAAAAGGGCAAAATCGGAATTCAACCACACCCATATTTAATATAACCCAGTTTTATTGCTATTAGTTTATTTTAATTTGATATACTTAGAAAAATAGTGTTCCAAATAGGTGGCAACTCTAGTCCAAAAATCATCTCAAACGGCGCATACTTTTCCCTAGCCGGAAAATTCCCGGCCTCAAAATTCTCATAATATTGGTTGAGGCTTTTTCGTTCAGCGTGTTTTGATATAGTGGAAAAGTAAGCCCCATGTCAGACATTAGTAGAATCGGCAGACCGTTTAACCGAAAAGATTGCTGAAGAACATTATTCTAGTTTTAACAACGCCTTTTGTTTAAATTTTTTTGGTGGCTTATTTCTTGAAAGTATCTCACAAATTTCAAGACATTTTCACGCGAATTCTACGAATCTACCGAGGTACAACTGCTATTAGAAAATATTTTTTTATTTTAAATAATATTGTACCTTATATTACAGGGATTATATGGAAAATAAGTTGTTGTTTAATGGTAAGAAATTAAAGTTTGTCATTGGGGTCATCTGTCGCAAAGTCTAAGAGCTCGCGTCCGTCGTATGTTGTGTCAGTGGTCAGACCACGTCATAGTTGTTTTGAAATAACCTCATGTTATTTCAAGGTGGCAGTTCTGCTTCAGCAAAAGTCTATAGGAATGATTTCGTTATGCAAGTAGAAAAGTAACAGCAATGCAGTGAATTAAACTGTGAGTGAAATAGGTTTCTTGTTACTGAACTATTCTGTTGGAATATAGTGAGAGCTAAAGTGTTTAGTAGATTTTACATTAATATTGCGACTTTCCAAATTATTGATTTGATGAAAAATTGATGCGAAGAAACTGCGGTAAATATCCTTTTAGTATTTGAAGTGGCAAGAAAGGTATAGTTATTGGATTCGTTTTCGAGTTTTTTCGCTGATTTCAAATATAACATATCTTCAACTAGATTTCAGGTAATGTAAAGAGCTACCTAACGGAGTTTCCCAAATATGAAATGTATTATTGGTTCGAGCAGGACTGGCACGCTTGCGCTATTTGTATCTAATCTTAGCTAACGGAAAGAGATTGTTTTCATTGTTTTCATTATTTTATTTATTTTATTTTTGGATAAGTCCATAAATGTATTAGCTCTGAATGTAAAAGGCGTAGACTTTTCAACACAGTTGTTTTAGATGTAGAGTTGTAGAGTTATTTTGGATATTGAAAAAATTTCTTAAATTCATTCATTTCAATCTGTAAGCCCTCACGAAGCCTTGAACATGCTTGATCAATAAAATTAAACCCGTAAACGTGTTCTGGAAGCCAATGCTTCACAATGCCACACAAGTATTGTGTATGTAGGAGGTGTTATATACACATACTACGCTGCCTGGAATATCTATTGCTGTGGGCGAATTGTAGCTGAGGAGGCGGCAACACAATTTGCGATTGTGTGTGCACATGAATTTTAAGTAAACACTGGAGGTTGATTGCAATCACTAACTCACGCACACAAACACACATACGCCACCATAAATACATGTCCGTATATCAATATGCAACAGTGTACAGTGTACTCAACTGGCCTACTACTTTATGTATTTGCTCAGCCACTGAGTGTTACCTACGAGCGCTAGCATTGCTGATATGTTATCAATGTTGTGGTCACTGGTGAATAGAATGTGCAAGCTATGTTATCACTTGCATAATTTGAGCAACCACACTGCCTTGTAGCTCGCAAATCCTTAGAGCCTCTATGAAATCTGAAGACAGTCAAGTAACGTTACATGACGCCTCTGCGTACACGGTTATTATGGTTTATTACGGTCGGTATAGTCCTCCGACTGCCCTAACTGCTCTCTGCACAACGACCTCGCTTGGTCGCCTTGTCTTGACGCGATTAATTATGGTCGACGCATAAGTGGAAATTGCGTCGACATTCGTGGTTTTCATACACTAATGACACTTTGACAGCTCGTGGTCAGCCAACAACAATAACTTTAGTCAGTTGCCCGAAAGTCATAGCTATTTGCACATAACACCGGCGCTGTTGCTTATCATCAGCCACTCTGCTATGTTATGTTAGGTTGTTCTGTATGTATGCTGTGTGCTGCGCTGTACCTCGGTGAGCGCTGCCCGTCATGACTGACCTTTAGTTTAATGTTATGTGCGCTGGTCGCAAAGCATGTTGCCACATAGCGTTGCTGGTAATTAATTCATGTCACTATTTGCACAACAAATATTCGCATACCGGCGAGGCTGTCGCCTGTGTGTGTGCGTGTGTGTGTTTGTGCCTAGAAGTAGTTATTGCCGCATTATTATGTGTACACATGCCGTGGCGTGTGCTGCAATGAATTTCATTTGGAAAAGCATGCAATTAATGGGATTTTGCAATGTTCTTTTATTAAAAAATTTGATATATGAAATTAAAGGCACTTGAGTTCATGGCTTTCTCAGAAAAAATGGTTTAAATAAAGCAAAAAATCTTACGAAATTAATTGCTATTTAAGAGAGCGTGGTTAGAAATTTAGCGATTCAATAGTTTGCAGGTCATTTAAGAGGTACCGTTAAAGGGTGTTAAAGAAATCCGAACTTCATGAATTTCGCATTCGGGTTAATTTTTGTGAAATTAATAGACATTTCATATTTTAAGGTCCATAGATGTTATGAAAACAACCCAACTCTCAAAACAATGGAAGTATGTCTGACCAATATTCAAATTTTTTAATTGAAGTTCTTTCGAGAAGAGTGATGCCCATAATTTTTTTCGACGAATTTTGAAAGCAGTTGCGAACTTTAAATTTAGTACCATTTTTGTCCAAAAATTATAGCATAACATCACATAACATAACAAACGTAACGACATGACTTTACATAACGTTTCATAACATGACCAAAAATTACATAACGGCACATAACAGAACGTAACATAACACATGTTCGAAAAGTTTTAGTTTTTGCCTAGTGCAGCTGAATGATAGTGAATGACTGTGTAGGCAAGCACATACATTCTGATCACTTCGGTAATCACCGTTATATTTGGCCTCTTTACTTTTTAGTCGTTTAGTTATGTATCATGACTTCGAGTAATTATTTAGCTTCTAACCTAAAAATTTACGATATTCTAACTGAAACTGAGTTTTTTCTGGGGAGAGTTATATGCTCTATTGGTTCATAGTGAGTGCAGAGTCAATGACCCTTCGACGCGCAATTATATCCCGTAGTTTCTTTTTTATATACTTAGGTCTTCCTTATTTCCAGATATTTCCTCTTGTACGATTCATTCTATACAATTTTTTCACAACAGATGCAAACGTATCAATTTACCTCCGAACATACTTTTCTCTCTGAGAGTCAAAAAAATACCGCTATATTTCTGGTCGCAACATCAGGCTGGTGGCAAAAGCTACATTGTAGCATAGGCTTCGTCGAAAGTTCAGTTTGATCTGTTTCTTTTTGCACTTTTGTTTTGCAATTTAATTAATATTATGTGGCCACAATGATCTTATAATATCTCTAAACGCATATGGAAGCAATACTTAAAGAATAATGAACCTATCACTGTAATAAATAGGTAAAGACTACTATTCTTTTAAAATTCTGCTTTACTGGGGATAAGAAGTTATTCATTCACAGAGGCCTTAAAATATTAGGTTTTTAACCAAACCTTTGCTAGAGGTTTATTCAACTTATTCCCCTATATGAGTATAAGTCTTGTTGTTGTCTCCGGACTAAGGGAGCCTATGAGTAGCTGTATATAATGGAAATATAGACATTGCAAGCCAACTTTTTCAATATTTGAACCCATGATTCTCCGAGTGGTAGTCACATACTCTATTCCCTCTATAATAATAATAATAATAAATCCAACGATTACCCTTGATACCCCAAAGATATGAAGAAATAAAATCGTACGAAAAATCAGTAGCCTAATTAGGGTTAAAAAACAAAAACAAATGGCACAAATGTGAAAAAAGTAATTAAATTGAAATTGATGAGCAGTGTCGGTATAACTTCTCCGAATACGCAGCAACCTGCGGCAAATCTTCGCTATTGTTGCGCATTTTTTCCAGCTTATTTCGACCACCCACTGACACACTCTGCCGCAGATACAAAGCACAAACACCGCACATGCTGGCGACAACTGGCTTTTGTCACGCACATCCAAATACAACCACAACAAAAACCGCTTCAGCGCCACTTCAGCTGTCATTGCTGATGATTTACTACGATTTTTTGTATTTCCGCGCGCTCATTGGCAGGCCGCACAGAGCGGGTGTTGGGCCGTGCTGCCAGGCGAAAAAAAAATGTACATGTAAAGCTGTAGTTGGAGAAACGATAAAAGGACGAAATGAAGCGTGAGCGCAAACTTTTTCACCACAAAGCGCATGAATTTCACATTAGAGCGCAGAGCTCGGCTGGGCCACAGAAAGTCAAGCGATCTTGTTGGAGGGCCTGCGGCAAAAGTGTAGCGCAGCTTATCGCCATTGTATAGAAGTACTGTGCCGCAATTGAACACTCCGCACGACCAGCCTTATCAGCATTTTAGGCTGATATGCGTGTGGCAGTACCCAAAGTGCCGTTTTGCTGCAAAGGCAAGGGACAGCCTTGCGCCACACTTCGCGTCGCATGTTTCCTACGTGGCTCCCGTCGTGTGGCGCATTGCTAGGCTTTGTCTGCTATAGTGCTATCAACTGGTTGTGGTAACGCACTACCTGTCTACCAACAATTTTTTTCATTTGTATACACCCTTCACCGCCATTAACCTCTCTCATTTACCTTTTCGCCGTTAAACACCCACAAGTAAATGCTGATTCATTTCAATTGACACTAAGTATTTGTTTTTATTGTTTATTTTTACATTGAGGAAGCAATTCTAAAACAAAGGCACTTACAATAAACGACCTTTGCACGTAGCGAGTGTGCGCGGTGGGTGTGAGTGAGGCTGGTGCGCGCTAAGCGATATAAACTCGGGTTCGAGGGCTATTAACTAGCAGCTTCAATTGTCTGCTAGCGATTGCGGTTGGCGGAGATAATGGTGGGAATTTTTATGTCGAAAGTTTGGCAATTCAAAAAGTTTTCGCGGCGCAACGAATAATGTAATAAAATATAAATAAAAAAATAAGGACGTCTTTGTTGTTTATACCCAATGCAAATTTCTAGGCGCAAAGTAAAATATAGTGTTCAGGAAAGGTATCCTATTTAAACACTTGTCTTTGTCAAAGTTGTAAGACTGTTTTCAAGACGGAGACATTTATTCGAACAAACGCCGTAGAACTCTACTCTAGAACTCTAGAAACTCTACCGACTTGTAAGCAGAACTAAAAGTGGGGCCACTACCTGACCACCTTTCTGTTTAATTTCTTTTTCGTTTCGGTGGTTTATTTTCTAATTTCTTAGTCGTTATATCAGAATGGGCTTCGATCTTCATTGAAACTAAGTTAAATTTTGCCCAAGGTTTTCAACTTAAACTTTCTGAGATTTTGATTTAATGCTCAATGAGATTCAAAGTTGATACCTGAGACTAAAGAACTTTCTAGAAAAATATAAAATATTTGGAAGGAAGAAAAATAAATGACTACTCAGTTGTTACTCAAAAGTCTACGTAACACCTTCGAATATATCTCTGGTACAAAACAGGTTCTCACAGAATTCATTAGCTATTCAGAAAGGGATAAACTGTTATAGACACCTGCAGTTACCGGATAATATCACTACGCAAACAACAAATGAGAGAAGAAACTCAAAATTACACAAAATATCGCTTAATATATCATATCTGTCAAGCAAAACTGTTTTTTTATTTCTGGAAAAAAAACAAAAATTAGAGAGAGTTTGGAAAGATCAATATATCTCCATTTTTCTCATTCTGATTTTCTCTGTTTCGCTCTTTTGTTCCTTCCCACATTTTCTTTCTTTCTCACCTTATTAGTCTCCTCACCATTTCTCTAAACTATCTTTCTTGATCCTGAGTCCCTATCTTTTTTCTCTCCCTCTTCACCTCTCCATCTCTTTCTTCGACGTTTCTCTAGATTATTCAATCGTTTTCTTGATCAATAATCCGGGTGCAATGAGCAACACTTTCAGATTTTAGGTTCACAATATTTATTAGCTCCTTCAAAATCATACGAATAACTAGAATTTTCGATTTCCTAAAAGTATTACCAATAACTTATGTACTTGCATATAAAATTAGACTGTTGAGGTTAAGATTTTAATAAATTTAGGGGTGGTTACTTAGGACTAAGTGCAAAAGTACCACCTGAGAGAGGTTTGCTATAAAACTACTATGAAGTAATATCGAAATTTGAGAATTCACTGAAAATATAGTGTGCACTAGATATCCGGATAAATTACCCATAAGCATGTAAGACGTTTTGGGTATAAATTTAAGTAGCAAAAGCTCGTTAGCTGTCACATTCTCACATCGCAGCTTTTCACTCATTCTATTATATTTCGTTTATTTCGTTTATTTCATTTCTGATGGTCTCAATCTTAGTTCGTCTTCTTTTTGTTGTATTTCGTTAAGATAGTTTCTTGTTGTTTTTACTTTATCGAGAATATCAAAGTTTGTCCGCCTTTGGCATTATTAATATATGTATTTTTAAGTATTTGGCGCTTGTTATCGCTTTTTCGCTACTTTTCACATCCTGTCAAAGTGAGCAATTTAAAAAATAAGTGAAAGAAATTCTGACGAGAACTTTGCCAAAAGTTTTATTAGACTAATTTACATTTTTTAATTAAAATTTCTTAAATTTATAAATATATATACACATTGCAGAACTTTATTTGGGTTCGTATCGTTATTAATTGAGGAAACATTATTTAATATGCATAACCTTAAATTTGAGCAACTGAGAAAATAAAGTTGATTTTTTCTTTACAAAAATTATAAAAGCCCAAAAATCGAAACCATAGGCGCCTTAAATTGATCCAGAATGAGCTGCTCATTAATATTCAAGTTTAGGGTATATTTAGGGCGCAGAGAAAGTATGATTATTGAAGAGAAGAAGGACTTTATTTTCCTAGAGTTGAACTTCAATTAATGCTTTCAAATGATGTTTCCTAGAGCAAACTGCAAAAGAGGCCAAACTCCCCTCAATCTATACTGACGGATCTGAAATACTCTCACACAGTTACTTGACATTTAAGGAGCTTTTGAAACAGTACTGACTAACGGAGCAAAGCACCATCTGCCCATACAGCCAAATAGCGTAGGTAGCAAAATCGTCAACGACCCTTTCATGGCGGTTCTTAAATTGAAAGGTGCTGCTCAGCTCGATGACAGAACAGTGCAAGATATGTCCAATCTAGGATCAGCGCTATATGTACTCTACTATTCACCAATATATATTATATTTAATCGACGATACAACCTTAAACTTACGTAATTTGTCCACAAAGGAGATTTATATTACACTGTGGACTTATTAGACCCTTAATACCTAATACATAATACCTAATAATACCTTCTCGTGTTTTTCCTACGTTAAAGTAGAAATGGATGGATCTTCCGACGCCTAAATGCTGAGTGATTTTATGAGAAACTGTCGCATAGTAGAATTACCCTTAAAGCGGTGCCTTTAACCGAGAGGCGGTATCCATTGATTTTAGTTGAATACTGGGATAGAAACCGTCGATAGGCCGAAATAGTTCGTTCTCACAGCAAACACCAAAGAACGGTGGAGCTAGTGCAGGCACCCATGGCTGTAGTCCATTGTCAAATACACATGCAAATTTTGTGTCTGTTTGCGCGAAATCACCGAAATCAGAGTGTTAATGAAGAGGCTCGTTTTTATCAGAATACTCTAGAGTCTGCGAGCAAACGCTTAAAATTCAATGATATATCCACTCTGAGGTTTAACATTGTCAGCTAATGGAAACAATTTTCCTAGAACGAGACGTGGGGGTATTTTTCCCAGCACTGAGGGGCACTCATGTTATATTTAAGATTCTATTTTCAATTTGACGACAATGCCGTAGAATTCAGTTTGATGTAAGATAATTGAGGACAAATGTCACTTTTCACCAGATTAAAAAAAAACACATTTAATTTTTTGCCATATCAACAAAATTCGGTTAAAATATAGAAAACCTTAAAATATACAAAACTCACGGAGGTACATTTATATTTATTTGTACCACAAATCTGTACACCTAAGCTCGAAACTGCGTAGAAAAGTACATAGAAAGCGAGATGTCCGCGTGCTGCAGAGACAGTTTGATTGACAGGACATATGCTTGCATCCTAACTGTGGCTGATAGCTTTCTTGCCACCATATCAAAGCGTAATTGGATTTGTGCTCTCACTCAATATTTCTAAATATTAAAGAAAATAAGAAAAACAATGCATTGGAATGCATTCCAATTATTTCGGGATTGATTTAAATTCAATGAGCTGTTAAATGTGAACTAGTTCACAACAAATCTACTTTGTATGATATACGGAAATAACAAAGAAAATAATATAAAAATATATACATACTCGTATATATAATAATTGAATTAAAAAATTTCGCTGTTGCAAAATTGAGTATGTCAGGATATATTACGCTCGTTTTTCTAATTTAAATGTACATAGGTATGTATAATAATGCAAATAATTTACGAATAGTTTTTTGTTCTCTTCGAACTGGCTCGAAAAGACCTTGGATCGAATTCTGAAAGCGGTTCTTATTGGCCCTGTCAGTCCAAAAATTATCTTACAGCGGCTTTAAAAATTTTGGAAATATTCTCTGCTTACCTCTTGTACCTTTCCTGTGTGTCTATTCAGTATATGATTTTGTTATGTCTTTAAGTTTTCCGAAATTTTTAAAATTTCTGATCATATTTCTAAATTTCTCTTTCATAAGTGCCTTCATTTTAAAGGCCTAAAAAGAGAAAGCGGATGGTTGATATTGGAAATAAGGTTTCGTTTTTATAGAATTTACTGTTTGTTGGAATTTACTGCCAGTCTCTTCAAAAATTATTTTAACTTTTGGACAAATGCTTTTCGCAATAATATTGTTTTGTAGTTTTATAAAATTTGAATAAATTTCGAATGTACACAGATCCTGAAACTTAAATACGAATAAGTTAAAGCCAGATCTACACACACACATTTTTTTGGAAGATTGTTTGGGGAGGTGTAAGCTTTCAATTCCTTTTGGACCTCAATCTAGTATCACATTGTAAATGAATAAAATTCATTTTCGAATTTTTCAAAAACATGATAATAAAAAGAAAAATATGAAAAACGTAAAAACTTGACCAGTCTTTAAATTTCATAACATTTTTCAAAATCAAATCACTAAAAGAATAATTGAAAAGAAAATTTTAGAAGTGTACAACTGAAAAACACAAATTAAAAAAAAATTTTTCTAATATACACATTATGCGTGCATAAATTCAAAACGTTGCAAAAGATAATACATTATTTAAATATATTTTGAAATATTACAAATTGATAACTTTTAATTATTTTAACAAATTTTAATATTTTAAGTTTTAGAAGTAATTGATAACTTAGTAAAAAGCTTTTGGGTTGCACAAATTTTTTTTTTTCAAAAAGTATTTAAATTTTACAATATTTTAAAGTAAATTTTAAGTTAATAAAGTTGCCTTTAAACCTGTAAAATTAAAAATTTGATTTGATATTGTAATTCTGTATTAAAAGCGAAAAGAAAATAGGAATAATTTAGAATAGAAAGTGCTAATAAATACTACAATTCTACATTTGAATATCAAACTTCAGACTTTCGAACAAAATATGAAAAAACGAAGAGTTTTCGCGAAAATGAAAAATTTTTGAGTAAAGTTTAACAAAAAAATTATTTTTTTGTTATAATTATAAACGTCAAGAGCATAAATGCTTACAAACCAATATAAAGATTTTTCCAAAAAAATTTCCAAAAATTTATTTTTTAACACTAAAAAATATTTTTTAACTTTGTGTTAAACTCTAAGCGATTATAGAAACTGAGTAAAAAATTAGTTGTACAGATGTAAATATAAAACATCTGTTTTTTTGAACTTAGCCTTTTCGAGAATTTTGTTGAACGGCAAAGCTGCAATTAGAAATAATTCTTCAAAAATATTTGAAAAGTTATGGAAATTTATATATTTTCCAGTTAGATCTAAATTAGATGAATTTAATTAATTTATTTCAATATGTAGGTTTCGAAAATAATTAACCATATGCAATGAAAAGTTTTCACGAATCTAAGTGTGATTTTTCGAAATCGGGCTTGAAGTATTAGATTTTTCACTTTCAAGCCTTCTATTTTATGCAAAAAAATAATAACATTTATGAATAATTTTATATTAAAAAATATTATAAAAATTTTTGAAATTTATTATTTAAGAAAAAATAAATTATGGAGTTATTTAATTAATTTAAATAAATCAAATTAAATAAAATAATTTTTTAATAAAATTTTTTACTTTTCTGTTAATAATAATTTATACTTCAATTTTAAAATCAATTTCATGCTATTTTCAATTTAGTAATTTCAAAGTAGTCATTTTTTTTCTACACTATTCTACTAAACACATTTTTACTAAAGCGCTACTAAATTCGCGTTAAAGCGATGCACACACAATCTCATAATCCTTAAAATTATAGCGGATTCACTGAAATAATGGGTTAAATCAGCGCTCAACTCCAGTTGGCGTGATTTCCCTAATCCGCCGCAAATATAATAGACCAAATTATTTCGCTCCTGTAGCAACAAAAACAAAGTGCCGGAATTGTGTGCAAATGCAAAAACAACAATGCCCAACTGATTGTCTGTTATCCCGCCATAAATCAGTGAACTCTTTTCAACCCATAAAAAAGGTGTTTCAAATTACGGACTATTGTTGTAATTGTAGGAATAGCATAAAATTTACTTAATTACCATAGGGAGCGCTTGAAGTGATCTTAAGGGGCGCTAGCCGTCAGCCACGGGCATTGGCGACGGTGAATGAAGCGAGATGATGCATAAAGCGTGTTATACTTTGCATAATTTCAGGCGCTCAAGCGCATAAATAATGCACAAATAACGGAGATATTCCGAAGTGCTGAAATACTTGTAGCTCGGTATGCGGCGACGAGTTGCAAGTGTATCTGCTGTAATTTGAAATGTAAACGCTGAGCGTGAATGCTGCTTAGCTGCAGCATTGTTTAAGTTAAATGATTGCTTAAGTTAGGGAGATGCGAGCATTAATGTTTTCAACAAATTTACTGTGAAATTTACTAATTTGTATTCAACGCTGCGTTTACAGTTATTTCCCAGTTCTTATTTCCGCTTGCCATATTTCTTAACTTATATTTGCTGTTTTTCTCGATTCTCTTTGCAGTTGCAAGTTTTCGACGCCAACAAGGATGGACGTCTGCAGCTCTCCGAAATGGCCAAGTGAGTAAATTTTTGTTGTTGTTTGTATTGTGCATAAATATTTTGCAATGGAAAGTGCATTTATTTTAACAAAATGGCGGCAAGTGCAAAGATTGCTCTGAGTGCGACTGCCTGCAATGACGTTGCTTGTTTAGAGCTGACGGCTTTTTACTAATTACTTAAATTTCTAATGAAGTTTGGATTTGCTGAAAAAACAAATTAACTTTAGGGATAATTTCGGTGCAACTTTTTTGCTCAAAAAAAAAAGACTTCGAAAATTGCTTCAGTCAAAAAAATTTCTTGAAAACTAAGTACAATTTTTTTCAAATATTAGGTTTGTTGCCTTCCTTTCAATTTGAAATTAAAGCTTCAGAGCACTTCCTTTCAACCTTTATTACAAAGAGCTGCCATCAAAAAGAAAAAGTACCCTTTTAATTGAAATTGCAGGCTAAGGCTGAGGCCATAGTTCATTGCAATAAGAAGATCTAAGAAGAAATTGCGAAAAGAAAGAGGTTAGGTTGAACTCGCGTCTTTTCACATTAAGAATACTCACACTTCACATCACTATATGCGCAGCTTAACGCTAGAAATATAGCAAGAGAGAGGTATTCACTCTATATTTCAAAACCATGCGAAATTGAAGCTAAAATATAAACTACAAAACAAAACATAATATTTTAGTAAAAAGTAATCAATTATTTTTGCTTTAAATCGAAGGTTTTATTTAGCATAGTTAGAATGATCCGATTTAGGTCAAATATGCACCGCCTTATTCGATAAACTGTTGCCATTTTGAAGGTAATTTCATAATGCTACTCACATAGTAACCCTCGTCCCTCGTCCCTATTGCCAAAAAAACTGGGACAGCCGATTTTTGCAAGCTTCTTTGAGGCAAATTTTCACCAGCAAAATCTTTTGCCATAGACTGTAATAGGTAGTAAACACTTGGTGACAGGTCCGGTCCGGTCCACCATCCAAGGTGGATGTATAAGAACCTTCCAACCAAGCTCCCGTCCCGAGCTTCTGGTGAGTCACTATTGATGCGTGTGGCCTGGCGTTGTCCTGATGGAACACGATTCTTCTTCTGTTGATCAAAGCTGGCCGCTTTTGGGCGATTGTTTCCTTCAGATGATCCAATTGTTGACAATAGAGATCCGAATTAAGAGTTTGGCCGTAGGGAAGCAGCTCATAGTAGATGATTCCCTGCCAATCCCACCAAACACTTAGCAAAACCTTCCTGATCGTCAAATTTGACTTGAACACCGTTTGCGGTTCATGTGGTTTTTTTGCGTTAACTCGTGTGGCACCCATACATCGGGTTTCTTTTTATATCCTGCCTTATTTAAGTAGTGCTAAAAGGGCTTTTCTGAAATGTTTAACTCCTGGACAATCGAAACAGCGCTTTCATGACGGTCGGATTCGACATTTTCCATTATTTTATCGATATTTTCTACAATTGGCTTTCAAAATGGGTTGGTGGTGCACCCCTGACATCAAAATTACCGGAACGGAATTAATGAAGCCGAAGTTGCGCGTGATTGGCTGTTATAGTACCAGGATTCCCTATTCAAATTTTCAACCGCCTGGCTTGCCGTTTCACCTTTATCGAAGGAAGACTGTAAAATAGGGCGTGTTTTCTCATTGCTGGTGTCCATCTTTGAGGCGTGCTCAAACAATGCCGAGTCAAGTAATCACAAAACTGGCTGAGAACTTTTTTAGCACGAAATTTTATATTTCTGATGCCCTATAGCATAGCCCGATTTTATACAACGTGAGATGCAAAAAAATATATGGTAACAGAATGAATTCCTTTTTACTAGGCTCAATGTACAAAATTTAAAATATATGCGTGAAAATCTCACTGAAAATCTCACATATGCGAAATTTTTTCTAAGAAATAAAATTTGAACCACACTGGGTAAAAATTTTTTCGATATTTTATGTGAAGCTAAAATCAAAAATTCCTAACTTTGGAAAATTTTAAAGCTATTTATAAGAGAAAAATTTAATTTCGAAATAATTACTAGAATAAATAAAAAAATTTAAATTTGAAAGAAATCTATTTAAAAACATTATTTTGACAACAAATTTATATGTAAAAATTATTAGAAATTCTTAGGTCTTATATTTAAATCTTTCGAAATTTAATTAACGCTGAAAGAAGATAATTAAATGTGCAGAAAGAATAACTGGAATAGGCTGCTAGCCTCTGTGTCTTAATATCCAGCAAGTTCGTGTTGGACTTTCAAAAATTTTATTTACATACAGACGAAGAATATGAAAATAATGTAGCATTTTCTGAAGTATTGCAATCTGATTTATCGAAAATGTGCATTCAAAAGAATTTTATGGAAAAACATTTTCTCAGAGTTGTAATGAAATTACATATAGTTTTTAAATAATTTTACAGAAATTTCGTGAATTTCAAATAAAGCATTGAGAATGGTAGTAAAAATATATTTTGTTATTCTAAAAATTAATTTATGCATTAAATTGAGAACTGATATTATAACAAAGATCTCTGAAAATGTTTTGAAAAAAAAACTACCCAAATTGCTGCTTTGCTTAAATCGTTTTGTTTATAGCTGTGTTCAGAAATATCTAAGTTGTGAACGCTCTTCCATATTTATAAAATAAAAATGCTTCAATATAATTGCTAAATAAAAGAAAACAAATTTTAAGATAATTTAAATATATGTATATATCCAAACAATAAAACATACGAGTATTTAAAGGAATTTTCGAAAAATAGAAATAGTGAAAAAATAATTTTTTCAAGAAATTTATTCATGAAAAGTAATTTTTTTAACGTTCAAATTGAAACGAACATTTTTCGTGAGTTTAGTAAAAGCTGTAATAACAATATAATTTTAATTGAACGATTTTTTTAAACAGACATTTTTTAAGTATATTTTGGACCTATTTTTGAAATATACATTTTGAGGTTATTTTATTAATAATAAAATTAATATTTTATTTATTTTATTATTAACTTTAAAGAGCATTCTAGCAGCTAGAAGGTAGCTTTTTAACTGAGAAGAAATCTGTTAAATGGCTGCACAGTCACTACCCAAATATTTGTATGCATTGGCAAAACAGACTTCACTATCCAAATAGTACTACGTTTTGCACTTCTTCACGTCCCCCAACTTTCAGCAAATTTAAATGAAATATGATATCTCGAACCATCTCACCAAACTAATTTCTTCATCGCCAATTCGCAAGCACTCACGTATTTCCCTTCCATTGCACTTGACCGCTTTCCAGACATTTCCGGCCCTACTAAACCCGAGAGATCTTTAACTTTCCGCTTTTTTTTATTGGTTCGTCCGTGTTTCGTACTCAATCACTGTCCTTTTATATACTTCCTTTTATCTTCCTATTTGACTTGTTAATTTTCTCTCATTACAGATTGCTTCCGGTAAAAGAGAATTTCCTCTGTCGCCAGGTTTTCAAGGTAAGTGTTAGACATAGTATATATGTGTGTATGCATTTGCATTTACTTGTGTCCCTTCGAACCCAGTCAACCCTTCTGATTTCAGTAACACTATCGTAATACAGCATCACACACACGTATATACATAAAATAAATATTTGGAATAAGAATATGATAAAATAAAATAAAATGGGTTAGAATGGTTAGGAAAATTAAATTCCTAGGTATACACTTACATTTGGACACGAATATTAAAACCAAAATTAAAAAGCGAAGAGGTATTTTTATAAAACCAGCAGTGAAAATGTTGCTTGATAATCATGGATATGTACTTGGATGGATATGTACTTGACTTGTGTCAAGTAATTGGCTATGATTACTTAACTAAACGACATAGCTATGTTTAAGTGCTTAAACAAATATTTTTATACTTTTTTTTATGTCATTTAACATATTTATAAATATGAAAAAGCTATAAGTTTATTGTTTAATATTAAAAACATAATTTAATTACTTCAATATTAATGCAATACCTTTTTATTTTTTCTGCATTACATATATTTTAAGTTTCGGTGCATAGCTAGAAGCATGTTTCTGACAAAAGAAAAATAATGTTTATGAGCACTGTTTTTATAATATAAATAATTTTCTAAAAAATTTTACCCAATACCAAACCCAATTATATATTTTTGTATTTTTATTATCTATAAAATACTTTATATTCATTTATTTGTAATATATATTTTAGGTATTTTATATTAAATTTTCTATCTAAAAAATATTTCGCTTTGAATAACATTGAAAAAATATTATAAAATGTATCTTTTCTCAAATGAATATGAATGTCCAGGTAAATATTACCGGCCCAAGCACATCCTTCGTAATATAGTGTAAAATGTTTTTACTTTTCACACATAGGACCATATTCTCATGCTACCTAAAATTACTGCCCATTCACGTACTTATTCACTCACTCACAGCTACTCATTAAATTTCCGACCTTTATTAGTATTTGTATTTAATAATCAACATAAATGCAAAGTGGCAAATCGAACAGGCAACTGGCATAAATGAAAGGCCTAATGAAATTGCATAATCAAAAATCGAACAAAGCTAGTATATTTAGCTGTTAATCTACTTTAGGTACGTTTGAAATTACTCGTTTATATTGAAAATGAAAATTTGTTGATTTGAAATCTTGGTTACTGTACTAAATGGCATGAAGAATCTTTGGTCCAACTATGGAAGAAAAATTGTTGAATGAAAATAGGGCTTTATTTTTCGAAATAAACTCCATATGGGATAAAGCAATTGTTGTAAAGTTCCTCCAATATTTCCATACCGGTTATAGTGCGAAGCTTCAAGGTTTTCAAAAAAAAAGTGTTTGTTTGCATTTTGACCCTCTCATTTGAGTAAAAACTTCTTTCAGCGAGACACTTTTTGAGTCTGCGAAACAGGAAATAATCGCTGGGGACAAATCTGGCGCATACGATGGGTGAGAGAATTGTTCATAGCTTAATTTCATTAATTCATCGGACGTATCACAAGCTGATTCGAATAATCGATGTTCAGTGCATTTAGTATATAGAGATTTTTTTATTTTATACAGAAAAATCCTGAGTTCTTACCATTCGTTTAAATATTTAAGCCACTTAGTTTCATATTTTTGATAAGTATGTAAAATCTAAAGAAAAGAAATTGTGTTTAACGCCTTTAACATGTAAACTCTCAGTAATTTTGTTCGAATTTAGTGCGCGACTTCGCTAAAATATAACTTAATTTATTTCGGTTGCGCCAGAATGTAGGCAATGTGTTATTAATACAACTGATGCAAAAAATGCGGTAAACTTTTGTTCTTTTCGTGTGACTGCCGTTATTTACTTCAGCATTTGCGAAACAAATAGTAACTAAATATGCATGTAATATAAGTATAAGCTGATTAATTAGACTTGCTTTAAGACAAGTTTTTTCTTGAATATTCGAGAAATATCCAAAGCAAGAAAAAAAGAGCGAAAGAGAATACTTGTCGAACAGGTTATAACTTATCAGTATACAGCTAAATATATTTTTAGTTGAATGCTGACATTTTCATTTAATATCTTCCTGCGTATACTTCTGTTACGTGTTTTTCATTTGCTAATCTCCGAATGTCTGCAAATAAGTGTGAATTTCGTGAAAGTTTCCTTCCATAGGATTTATTGCTAAAGTTGCCTACATTTGCGACATTGATAGACACGAGCTTTGAGACATATTTTAGATGAAATGTAGCAATGTATTCTTGAGAACTTTCCTCCTCAAGTTTCTCTGGCATTGTAATAAAGAAAGTTGCAAAAGAGTAGCGAAAACTTTCACATATGGAAAGCTTGAGTTTTATACAAACATGCTTAAGTTGGTGAATATTTGGATATTAGTAATTCTATGCTTTTTGAATTATTTTATTAAGATTGCCTAATATTTTTCTTAAAATCATTTCAATATTTTTTTTTAATATATTTAATTTAAATTTAAGAATGAAAATCTTTTTAATAGAGAAAACAAAAAATTCAAATATTTAAGAAGGAAAAATGGAGAAGATACGAGATATTCGGCAATGTAATTGTGCAAGAAAAAAAAAAAGAAGAGCAGTAATAAAAAGGTGTTGCTAAATAACACAAAGAAAAAAAACCGAAAGAAAAAGAAAACACAAATTGCATGAAATACAATCCGCACAAAGGTAATAATTCAAAAGTCAAACAAGTCACAAAAGGGTCGAAGACAATGCGAAAAACAAAATGGAAATTCAAATAAATGAAGTTTACCTGAAGAAGCACAACAAAAAAAAGAGAATATGACAACAAAAGAGGAAGTTAAAGTTTTTCAAAATTTTGAATTTCCACTGTCATATAAATCAAGAACTTCACTGAAGATGAGAAAATGAGAAAAGCCATGAGTTGGGCAGCTGTTGTGAAAAGTATTATAATTTGTTTTAAAATTTTTCTTTATTCAAAGCTTAATAATTATGCTGTTTTTCGATATTATGGGGTTTGTTTGACATTGTTAAATAATTACAAAGAAAAAAGACAAAAAAAAAAGGGTTCAGTTTGAAGTAGCATGAAACATTGACAATTATGCAGGGCGTTGACTTATTTCAAGAGCTATACTTCATTAGCTTGTAGAACAACAATACTTGATACTAAATTATAATTTTATAGAAAATGACGGTTTATTTCAAATTTTATTTTATGTGGCTGCCACATAATGAAAAATACGTATGTTTCATTATTAAGTTTGGAAGGGGAAATTAAATTGATTATTTTATAAGGCATTATGAACAGTTTAAATTGGTAATTAGAAATTTTTTCGCTAAGCTTTTCACGAAAAGTCCTTATTTGCAGTTCAGCAGAGTTCCCCATTAGAGTAAAAATTAAAATTAATTGAAAACTTGAAATTTTATTTTTAACTTTTTTATTATGAAACAATTATATAAATTAGTATACTCACTAAAAACTTGGAAATAGTATTAATAGGGTTGCCAACCAATTTCTTAATTCTAAAATTGTTAATTTAAAATTAAGACCTTAATGAATCAAATGCAAAGAAAAATGTTTATAAATATAAGAATAGGTATGTAAAACTTAGGATTTCTCGACATATGACGCTATATACTTGATACTTCAAAATGCGGCGCTTTTGCTCGAATTTGGTCGAAATTCGAAGTTGTTACTGGGTTGCGGAGGTTGCAAAAATGCGCCAATTTAGTTTGAAAATTATGTTTTGTTCTGTCCCGATTTAACTCTTGCCAAATATCAGAATAAACTTTTATGCTTTTGCTTTCCATATCGTGCTCCAATACCATTACAAAGTGGTAATTGTGCACGAAGCATGTAAATTCTAAAACCATTGACCTAAAAAAGTTTCGAATTTCCTAATCTATTCACTATTAACACTTCCTTAACTTGGAAATTTATTAGCTCTGTAAATATATATACATACTCGTGCCGTCACGTGCAATGGCATACCAAGTTTGACTCGAATTTGGTAAGCTGTAAAAGCACTTAGCTACTAGTGAAAGCATGACCAACAATTTGATCGCTATTCACTCGCTCGCAACTACTCAGTGTCCTTTCTATTTGCCATTTAGTTTTTGTTGCTTTGTACTTTTTAAATTTTAGAGTGTCCTTCTAACACTTGACCTCCACCTCCGCTGTTAACTCACAATTAAGCGCTAGTGGAAGGGAAAAAGGTAGAACAAAAAATTGAAAAGCAGGCGGACAATAATTTTGATATGCACCAGCCAGCGGCTTTCCATTAGCGCTGCACACCAGTGTTACACATTTCGCATTTTTTATTTCAATTTGTTGCTCAACGCCGCTGGTGAAAGTTCACTAACACTCCACTTTTAAATTTCACTACTTTAACGGCAGAAGTTTATTATCTATTAAATTTTTTAATGCTTTCGCATCGTCAATACAGCAATTATTCATGCATATACTGGACTATTCGGGCTTTCGAATTCGGATTCGTTTTACTGTAGTTTGATGAAGAAAAAAAAAAAACGTAGCATACATTCAGGCTGCCCTACATTATGCATTACAACTTTACGCAATTTTTTACAATTATAATGAATTTTATGCGCAATGCGGTACTTTTTTCTTCGACTTCAATGCGCTACCAACCTAACCGTTTTTCATACGCATATGCTTACAGTTTTTAACAGCTGTTAAGCGTTGCAATAAAGAGAATTATTGAATGTCGTTATAGTTGAACTTTTTTATGGAAATTATACGTGAAGGCACGTAATAGCGTTAGTAAGTGTGCGTATTGTACGCATTTAATATGTGCGTATTTGGAAAATTTTCAATCTTGTGAGATAGTTATAGAGCATTCAGCAGCTAAGTTGTAAAGGCGCTATAAAAACTAAATGTGTTTTAGGAATGCTTTAAATGGTTTACTTAACCGACTCAGCGTACGTGAGTGCTATTTTTGTTGTCTACTTTTAGGCGTGAAAAGAGATTTTTTAAATTCGAAAATTTTCATAAAATACTTCTCACTTGGTTTATGAAATAGCACTATATATTCAGTTACTTTTTATAATTACGAAAATATTTAAAATATTTTATTCTAAAATGAGTATTTAAAATTCAAATAGAATTCTAGTATTATTGTGCTCCTTTATTCATAAATAGTAAATATGTCGATTACATTGCTAAATGCTTTTGCTAAATAAATTAAAGGGTTTAAAGCAGTTACCTATTTTCGCACCACTTGGGCTTAACAACACAATTTGCAGCTATATATGTAGTCGCAATGTGGTATAAAGATTGAATTTCTAGTAGTTGATAGTCTGTTTTCGAAATGTTTAATAAACACAAAGCTCTGTAAAAAGGAATAACTAAATAGTAAAAGGATTTTACGGTCTAAAGTTTGATATTAAAGGTTTCTTAATTCTCCCAAAGCATTAGAGATATTTCACAAATTAAATTTTTAAGTTTAAAAATATTTCAATTATTATGTTTAAAAATGATATTATGGTTTGTGATAACTACATAAATTGCTAGTCCTAATTCGTATTTTTCTACACACATTTATCTAAGGTTTCTCAAATCACTTTCATTAAATACTAATAAAGTATATTTGAATATATTTTGTCAATTTGAATTAAATTGTTCAAGTAGATGGATCTGAGTATTCTTTAAATACACTTATGGTGTTACACATACTATGCTTGATTTATTTTACTATTTAAATCGATTAAATCTTCTAAACAGGTGGCAACCTTTTCAAAAAGATTTTCAATTTTAAGCTGTCTTAAAACTTTTGAATTTGATATTGAATCAAATTACTGAATTAAAAATTTTAAACAGGTGGCAACTCTACTCCAAAAATTTTTTTCAGTGTAAGCTTTTTAAAACCTCTTCAATTTGAACGTTTTTTGTATCATAATAAATCGACTTACAAATTATAGAAAGGCATCCTTAAAAGGTAAAAGGAAACCTTCTTTCAACTTTCTTACTTTTTTGTTGCTTCAAGTCATACAAACTCCTTAAAATTTTTTTAAAACTATGATGATGGCTTGTCTTCTAATTGCTACGTAAAAGAAGAGTAGAGGTTACAACAGTTATTTTTTTTTTATCCTATGAGTTTCTATCTTGAAAAATTGTGCTATAGCTCCAACAAACTTCCGCTATATGTTTCTAAAACCTGTAAAGGTGTGGCAAAGACAATTTTTCTTTTGTTCTAAGTGAACAACTAAACATTTTCAATGAGCTCGAGATCAAGATTCGAGACGGTGTGTGCGAAAATATTCCGCAGACACTGCATGGTGTGCTCAGAACTTGGACTTTGATGGCCAATTTGAAATGATGGCAACCATATATGTCTATATAGGTCATTTATATAAGCTTTTTAAAAATAAAAACTGTACTCTAGCAACAACAAAAAGTAATTTGAGTAAGAAAAACATGTAGCGCAGCGAATAAAATGTGCTCAGGCGAGTAGCTACTATATGCAAAGGTATTCGAAAAGCATTGAAGTGAATTTAATTTGCAACACAGCGAATGTGCAACACAAGTGAAATGTATGCCAGAGCTGTGGAAGTATAAAAAATTACGTGTGTTTCGTTGAAATGCCATTTTTCAATTTAAAAGGTATTTGGCTTTACAGCCAGAGTTAAGTGCGTCATCTGAGCATATCATGCAATTTGCAGGCGATTTTTTGCTTTGCACAATAAAGCTATAACGGCACACAATTAATTTTACTAGGGCAAATGTGTGCATTCTCCATTAACAGCGAATTTTCTGCAAAATTAAAGCAGATATTTTTAATGCTTACACACAGCTGGCCTCAACTGGCTACAGCTGGCTCCACACCATTAACACTTGGAACCAGCTTACATGCACACCAACAGCGATATGTGTGTATTGTTGTAGATGCTGACTGCTGTCTATAAGGTTGGCAGATGCATGCTGGCGCACAGGCATAGCCGAAGTTGAAGCGGAAGTGGAGAACACGCTCGCCGCTAACGCCGGGAAATGAAGATTTATACGCCACTGTCAACAGTACAATTATTTTTAATATCCTGCTTGCCAGCAAGGCGTTGCAAAAAAAAAAACAAAAAAAAAAAAAACAAACAAAAAAAAGGAACAAGCCAGAAAAAAACAAAAAAAAACAAGCCAAAAAAAAGAAAAAAAAATTAAAGAACAAACAAAAACCGTTGTAGCATTAACAACATGAACAGCAACAACAATAAGATTAAGTGTATGGCAACAACAATGGGCGCGAAACAGCGGGCGCAACTTAATTTGCACATCCCTCCATTGAGCGGAAATTGGTGTGGATATTGTGATACATATATATGTATATCTCCGTAGAGATTAACTATTGCGCAGTATTTTATGTCTTTACCCTTTACCCCAGCACATTTACCCATCTGCCTGCGTGGTTTCTGTGTGTGTGTGTGTGCGATTGCGCGCTTTGTCGTTTAACTTAACTTCCGCTTGGCTTTCGCATGGCTCGATTCATTTTATGAATACATTTACGCCTTTTCTACTTGATGGCTGGCAGTTCGCGGCTGAAATTGCCTTCTTACTGCGTTGCTGTTTGTTAGGCAGCCCTTATCTGTGGGTGCTCACTGTGAAGTTGATTACTGGGGCGGTGTACCAGAAAAAGATGCGTTTTTTCCAGCTTGTCTTGCTTTCAGTTCAAAAGTGGAACTCGAATTGTTGGACGAACCGCCCAAAACACCTACTTATTTCGTTCTAATGGCTTTATAATGGCTACTAATGATTTGCTTGTTTCAGCAATATAAATTTCCCATATCTCATATATACAGTAGTGGACATATAATTAGAGAAATCAGGCATTGTTGAGCATCTCCGAAGTTTTTGTTTATGAGTTCTTGAATATAAGATTGCTTTTTAACATTGATGTTGGTGATTCTTACTAAATACCAGGAGGCTTATAGAAATAACCCGGAGCATGAGTTAAGTAGTACTATACATGATACCTATTCATATATTTGCTCGAAGTTGCCTCTGCATTTTACGAATTAGGGAACTGAAATTTGGAAAAGGAGTGCACTGGTGTAGTAATAATTAAATTATTTATCGAAACAAATCGATCATAAGCCTAAGACCTATTGAATCAAAACAACTGGTATAAACCTAACAGATTAGCATAATCAAATATAGATCAAATAACAAGCGGTTATACCAGTTTAATGGAGTATCCACATACTCCCTTATATTGAATTCAACTACTTTACCTTGTTGTTGTTATTGTTAATTTTTACACAAAAGACCATATCTCGAATTTAGCGAGGAGAAAACTGACGAATCGAACAGGCGTTTATATACTACGTTTACGTGGCAAAACCTGCCTAGATCCAGCCGAAACAGCCGTTCTAGAAACTGTGGTGAAGAACTGTGACGAAGAACTTGCGGTGCTTATCAAGTGAGATATATCTTCGTCAGTTCCCGGTCAAGTCTTCTGCAGACGTCAATATGCAAATTTAAGATTGGGAAGACTTACTTGAGAGTTTATTCTTCTCACTCAATGCCTGCTGTTCAATTTAAAGAAGAGTAAAATTTTGAAAGTTATAAGTCTGTTGAATAAGTATAATAAGTCTGTTGAAATATGTTAGTACAAGATCAATAAGATTTCGAAAATGAGATCTTTCTTTATGAAACATATTAAATTCGCATATAAAATAATTTACACCTTTTGCGCCAAGAAGCCGAATCAAAAAGCTCTGAGTGGTAATGTAAGCACTACAGTCGCGAAAGCGAACCTTCAGCTCATATTCTGTGCAAAAATGAGTGAGTGATCTGAGAAAGGGAGTCTCAGAACTATTGCTAGCTGAGTGGAGACCAGAAGTAATACAAATATGAGATATATGTAAGTGAAACCGTGTGAACCGATAAAGTTTTCAACGGTACACAAATAAAAATCGCCAATGATGGATTATCAACGTTTCTCTATATTTATATTATTTATCTAATTATCACTACTTCATTGCATTGTTGCTTTACTTAAGTTTCATTGTTGCCAAAGCTAAAATAATACACCCAAATCGACGTGCTCTTATACTTGATATTTGCCAATAAAACTAATATTCAATCAACGAAGCTTCAAAATCACCCAAATACTTATTTGAACAATATCGAAGTACGTTTTTATTTGAGTATAACGGCATTTATTTGCACATTGACGACACCCTCATGACTCTACTATGTGCAAATGTATTTTTATATGTGTACATGTGTGTATGGGTAAGTACACTTGCGCTTGCAACGCCACCCAGAGCGAGCCACAGAGCTTCACTCATTCAGTACAATTCGTGTGCAGCTGTTTACTCACTCTTTATGGCCATATTCGCAAGCGCCATATTGCATTCACATCAACCGAAATGCAATGAAGTGGAAAACAGAATTCTTGTTCTGACATTATTTTACTGATTTCGAATTATTTCACATATTTTCGTGTGTCTATGCGTGTGTATTGGTTAGTTTAGTGCAGTGTGTTGAGTTGATGTTCAGAGAATTCTATTTAAGGAAGTGAGCTAAATTTTTTGCATCATTTCATATTTCATAATGTGAAAATTTATCCACATTTAGCTTATAGTGGACTAGTTTGGGACTAGTCGTTAAAATTTTAGTACTCGATTCAAAAAGAGTGTTAATTAAAAATAGAAATTTCAATCTGTTAAATATATAATATTAGGGTATTATTAATAATGATCAGGAGGTTTAGATGACTTTTTAAAGTTCCACTTATTCCACACCTAGTGGACTTCCATGTCTATACAGCTGTCTCTGTACTGGAATTACTGGCCTTCATTTCTCGGCTCCTTTTCTCAAACCTAATTTGGAATCTAAACAACGATAAGATACTCTAAGAGAATACTAAGTATAATGAAGATCCAAAATTTTCATAGACAATATTGTCTCAGGGTCTTCAGATATATAAAAAAATCTGTTTCATCATTTTAACAAAAGATAAACTAAAATGGCACCCAGGATTACAAACCGACCATTGTGTAGGATAGAGTCAAAACTGCGTTCACCTCTTCTTTCAGAGCCCCAATCAGAAAGCTTTAAGGTTTTCCTATATGGAGTTAACGTTTAGAGGCCACAGCCAGTCCGGATATAGTTAACGTGGTCTTTAAGTAGACTAATTTCCATGAAACGTAGATACACTCAAATCTACGGTACTTTTAAAGGTGAAACTTCAAAATTTTTGACACTTCGAATTTCTACACTTTCAGAGTAATCGGCAGTATTTTGTAGAACGGAGGAGGTAAAGTAGTACTAGAAGCCACTTAAGATATCAATAATTGACACCTTTGTGCCTTTAAAGTAGTAAAATATAAATTTTACAACCCTCAGCGAGGCCCGTTGTTTTATGGTATGATCAGCATGGAAGCAGATTTCGATGCGGTTTGTTGAGAATATCGCTCATGCTCTCTTAAAGAAAGGTGGGATCGTGATTATCACTTGATTTTTCGTTAGAATGAGAGGGATACTTGATCCCAGAGAGTGAGATCGCTATGTCAGTAAACGGTTACTAAGAGAGAGACAGAGAGAAAGAGAGAGAGAGAGAGTGAGAGAGACAGAGAGTGAGGTGAGTGAGGAGAGAGAGAGAGGGAAAGAGAGAGAGGGAGAGACAGAGACAGAGAGAAATGAGAGAGCTTCAAATATAAAATTCCTTACAAACTAGCTAATGGTACTCAGTTAGGTTTTTCAAATTCCAAAAATATTTTCGGTACACATTTCGAAGTCAAAATATAAAAAAATACAATTATTTTAAAAATTAAAGTTTAGTATATTATTTAGAAAACTTATAGTACCCAGTTTCAATGCTGGGTAGTGATTGGCATTCACGACTATACATACTCACAAGTTTTCTGCTTGCCTTCACTACCCACATATTTGGTCCGCTCTCCTCGTCGTTATTTGCCGTTCGATTGGCATTAAAATTTCACAATCTCAGATTGTACACACACACACACACACACACAAGAACTGAAATAAACAGTAGCAGCCGTCGTGTCCTTTCGTCAACTTGCACTACTTTTATTTGATTGCACAGTTAGTATTTCATTGTCCCTTCCCCTTTCACAATCGTTTTGTGTACATTGTGCAATGTTGACAGTTCCAACAGTAATATTGTAACACCCGCAATTCAAGGCGACACGAGACGACATGTGATCAACAACCGAACCACACATTATTACAAACGATTTTATGCTTCAACGTTGCAATGCATCTGTACCTGGTGTAATGCCACAGCTGAGGATGACACGCCTATCTGTAGTTGTCGCAGCAAATACGCATGAACTGAATTATTTTTATCATGTAGTATGTAATAATATTGTGTGGCTTGTGTGTGAAAAATGTGGCTTAAAAATGAGGAAAGAATTTTTTCTTCAATTATTATTAAAGTGTTTTCTTTAAAAAATACAGAAGACACTTACTTATTTTTGCGAGAGAGAAAAAGAAGACCAAATGAAAAAGCGGGAATAAGGCGCACTTATTCTGAAGAAATATTCCATATGATAGATTTTACTTAGATAATTTTTGATGATTTCCACAACCATACATACGCAAATCAAGCTTCTCGATCAAAGTATACAAAATAAATGTATAGATTAAGCAATAACTCCATGTCAACAATCCCCCAAAAGCTGTCAAAAAGGAACTCGAAACTATTTGGAGTCTCCTATTATGAGTAATTAGTGGATAGCGTTGGTGAGAGCTTAAATTATTGACAACAGAGCGCTGCAGCTCAAATACAGAGTTAAAAACTTCATCCGGGTAAGAAGAGATTTATAAGTTCTGGTGTTCAAATGAATAACGCTGACGTCTTTAGTAGTATTCTACCGCCTCACTTTAGTACACCTTGCTTACTTTTATAGTCTGCACAGGCTTTTACAGTCCTGGGATTCGATAATTTTAGGAAAATTTTAAAAGTCCACAAGACTTCCACTATCGATAATGCCTTGCCCTCCATAAGTCTGTTCCATAATTCTTCCAGATTGTGCTGACGTCTAGATTCATAAGAACTTTTCCACATGCTATTTTCTAAGGAGCCCATGTTACACATGTTATATAAGTACAGACATTAAACATTCAAACATTTCAAACATTTTCTCTAACTCTAAGTCCCCGACTCTTAATAATTTTACTGAGAGTATAACCAATTTCTGAGTTGTATATTTCTTTTTTGAAGAACATCATGAAGTACGTAAATAAATTCGACCCACATTCCGGAGCTATACTGAAAGGTCATAGCTAAACTCTTTTTATTAGTCTCGTGCGAAGTCTAGGTAATTTGGATAATCTACCATTACTGATAACGGGTTATTTCCATAAAGTTTTAAGAATCCCCGGTGGGTCTATTAAAGCATTAAAGAGCTTATAGCTCGGCTATGTCTTCCTTCCTATCCATAACCAGCAGTTGTCTTACTTTTGCCTAAACGATTGGCAGAAGTCGATAAAACTAGTGTAAAATCGATTTTAAAGTATAATTATCGATAATCTGGCACATATAATTATTGATCGTCAAAAGAGTGCTGAGTTGTCCTACTTGAGTTTAAACAATAATTCTTGGTCAGAGTGTTATGCAGTTCGAAGAATAGACCCAATTTAATATCAAAGAAGCAAAAAAAAATAGCTCCCTCATTTGGCGCTTCGCAAAATTTACTATGCCACTGCAAATATTGCATAGTTTGTATCTTTTTCTCTCTTTGCTCAGAAGCTTAATAAAAAGCTTACCTAGATAAACAATAACAACATCAAAGTGTTTGCGCAGACAATGTAATCTCTAACATCCGCAAATATAGAATTAAAGAAGAAAAATTACTGTGGAAATGAAATTAATGTTAAGCAGACGAAATTAATTGATAGAGTCAAAAGTTGAAGTCGAAAAAGGAGAGGAGAAGAAGACGTATTTAGCCTAAAATTACCAAGTTATTAGTCAGCTAACTTTTGCTTGGTTTGGTATTGTTTACTGACACTTAAATAAATATGGCAACGATTGTATGTTCATAGGTATGTATGTATAATTCGTTGAGTAAGATTTTTGGCTGTCTGGAAACCATGGATAATCCGCAACAACCACAGCACCGTACTGTAGCAGCTGTCACCACTTGGAGATGAAATGCTTAATGGCCAACCAACCATTAGACTGTCTAAATAAATGCTCATTTGAATGCAACTCGAATGTGGGTTTGTCTGCGAAACACAAATTTTCCACTGAACTTACTGAACCCGAAAACCGCAGCTAACATTGGGTGTTGCACAGTATTTCTTGCAGATAGAAAATTAGGTTAGGAATTCAGAAGCTCCAATTTCACTAAAAGTTTGCTGTTAAAAAAATTCTTAGCATCTTAAAATTAAAAAATTTCGAGATTTTTTGATTAACAAAAGAAGTCTTAACTACTCAGAGTCAGTGGTTACAATGGGATCATATTTATTAAAAAAATATAAGAAAACAGAAATAAAGATCGACATCCCTCGAAAACATGATAATACAACCTTAATTGCAGTACGTCAAAGAAGTACAGATAAGCAAAACGAACTTTTTCAAAAGTGAAACTCTATCTTTTTTTTTCTTCTCAAAAATATGTCTTAGAAAAATAAAGAAGTATGTATTAATTAACGATTAATTAATGATTAACAATAAGCAAAGTCAAAAACAATTCAGAATTATTATGGCGAAGCTTTTCTGGCAGATCGACATATATCGATAATTATCATAAAATGTTTTTATCCAGCGAAACGATTAAAAACTATTTTCCAAAAAATAAAAAGACGTATTTTGGAAAATTACAAATAAAATCTTATGGCAAATCGATATATAATTATTCTTCACAACGATTATTTTTACCGAAAAATCATTAAGCGGAAGGCCTTATAACGAATGTATTCCAAATATGCATTTTTATATATAAATATGTACCCATAAATGTGCAATGAAAAATATATTTTTATACTTTCTTTTTCATTCTTAAAAAAGTTATGTATAAATCGAAAAAATATTATAAATTCAGATCGAAAGCATTTTTTTTTTTTATTATTTTTAATGAGGTCTTAATTTTTATTATTTTTATTTTAATGTGTTATAAAAGTAAATAAAATTCGGAACTATTATGATAATAGTAAAATATTTAACGTTAATATTTAATATAAAAAATTGTATATGTCGATAATTTACTTAGAAAAAGTTAAAAAATTCAAATCGAATAGGTAAAAGTTGAAGGTAAGGATCTTGTATAAATTTTCAATAAATTATCTTTTATCACAACAATAGTTAAAAAAAGTTTTGTTGATTTGGCTGTGGTCGTGACACAGTGCAATGTGCCATTTGAGCTAGTTAGCTTAGCATGAATCTCAAAAAAAAAAGTGATGATTTGGTTTCAATAGTACTCTATTATAAAATTTTCTATAGCTTTACCTTTCTTATTTTTTTAGACTGCCCCTATTTGTCCAAGACAATCGCTTTATTTGTTCAATAATTTTTACTACTTGGTAAACCTTCTCACTCAGTTTTGTTGTTAAGTCCGCCCAACGGTATTTGAAAGCAGAAAAGCAAATGGATTTCCTTCAACTCTACCAGCTAATACCTCAAACAACCCTTTTAATTGCCTACCAACACCAAACACAGTGAAAGCGGCCTCTCACCCTCACCGCTTCCGAATTGATTGTTCCACTGGCTCGCTTCAATCGTAAAATAAAGCGAAATTGTTGTGTTACAAGTGCAATTAATTGAATTGAAAGCCAACGCCAGCTCCAGTGTTTGGCAGATTAATGTATAAACTTTACTTTGTTGTAGTTGCTGTTGTTGCTGATGACTTTGTTAAATTGATTTGCATTGTTTCTTTGTTTCTTTGTTTTGGTTTTCGCGCTCATTCACTTTCACACCCTTCGATAAGTTAGCGAGTTCGAGGTGTTTGGTGGGAAGAACCCTTTTTTTTTTTGTTGTTATAAAAATAGTCCGAAATTTATAGGCGGGTGATTATTTTGATCTGCAAGAACAGCATACATATTTGTATATGGCAGTATAAGTAAGCTTTTTCGCATTACAATTCAGTATCCTTAAGTTAAGTGTTTATTTAAGTGTTAGTGTTATGTTATAGGCGTGGTAATGTGCGGCTCACGAGTGTATCGGCTGTGAGTGTACGGGTAATGGCGCTTGATATTTTGATTACGGTACTTAACGGTAAATTTGCGCAATTAGTATTTAACTGCCATTTGTTATATAATGCAGTTGTTTAATTGACACTTTTGATGAAGGTCCGATTAGCTGACCATTGATATATCTGTATGAAGATGTAGGAAGCATGTGAGTGTTCAAAATCACGGCAACTGATTGACATACTTACGAATCTTTTAATACTACCTTTGGAAATTTTCAAATTATAAATTTAGTTAGTTGTAAACTCTCCGGTAAAACTCTAACAGCTCAAGAATCAGCTTCGAGCAAGAGAACTGTTTTGAGAATGCAGAACATTACACAAATTGAAGACATTAACGAACCTTAAGATAAATCCTATTGGTATTACAGATAATTACAGAGCAGATGTAGAAAGCAGAAGCTAACTGAAGTTATGCAGAGACTCTCGAGATGTCACACAGAGAATCCGTCTTTTGAGAGAACATACGAGAGTTTTAGATAAGTAAGAGTTTAGAAAGATGTTTAACATTTGGCACAGGGATTGTCTTAGAGTTGGCCAACTCTCAAAGTCATATAGGTTTGCTTATTGTAAAGTTCTAAGCTCTCATGAAGCCAAACGATATAGGTTATCGAAGTGAATATCTTCGGATTGGAACTGTAATTCGTAGAAATGTATATACATATTTAAAAAGAACGCTACAGCGATCTGGAATCATAAAACTAGTGTTGATAGAAAATTCGCGCCAGTAGACTCCAGACTAGTAGTAGAAGTAAGCCCCAGCTAACTAGCCCCAGACTCCTGAAAGTCCGAACCAATCGCAAAGCAACTCATCTGCACAACTCTGGCACCTTTGTCCTACCCACACGTCCCTAGAGATATGACAAGTAAAAAGAAACATCCAGAAGTTAGCTCCGTGACGCAGTAGTCTGCATAACTGGAAATGGATTCGAATTTCTCAAAGATTTCATAGTGATCAAACGTATAGCCATCCAGCATCCAGCACCCAGCACCTAGCTTCCCTGCTCTGCCGTTATTTTTGCATCCATATATTTCATGTGATTGACAAAATATACACTTATAATCAGCACTTATTCATCCAACATAAGTGGGGTTAAGTAACCAGGTTGCATGGCTGATAATCTCCACAAAGGAATTAATGCGCAAAAAATGAAAGTTGAAATTAAATGCATAAATTAAAACTGATTTAATAATTTTTTAACGCTACAAACAACTGAAGTGCATAGTATTTGCAATTGTTCGGGCAGTTGTAGTGCAAGTACACTCAAACTCATGCAATGTATATATATATATATATATGCAGCTGAAGGACATGTAAGCAGGCATGTTGGAGCACTTCAGTGAACAACAAGGCTTCTGGAGCAATAACGGCAGAATAATTTGTATGTGTGCGAAGCGCAAATGCTTGCACAGCGCTGACTCGATGAAAGTGGCCGCCATTTTTGATGTAGTTCTAGTTGTTGTTGTTATTGTTTTTGCTGTTGTTACAAACTACTTATTACAAAATGCGAATTGTATAATGGGAAAATGCTACGTAATTTACATGATCATTGCAAATATTTACCAGCATTTACATAATGTAACTAGCGGCACAATAAAAACAACAACAAACGCTCGAGCAGCACACTGCCACTGAAGCACGAATTATGTATGTTGCTACAACAAAACTGAAATGATTTCTAGCTTTCGCTGCAGCGTGCAATGATAATGATGGCGATGTTTTATTGTTATTGTTGCTGTTGTTGTTGCTGCTGTTGTTGCTGCTGCTGCTGTTATTGAAGGCATTGTTGGCGATTACATGCATAAATTGCAACTGGACCGCTTTTGTTGTGGATTTTGTAGTTGCCTCTTGTGTCCTGGCTTTGTATTGGATTGTTTGTGCTGGAGCAGAAACTTACAGCTAGTTGTTGTTGTTGCTCATGTGACTGCTGTTGGTGCAACATCACGTGCGACTTTTCAAAACATTTCTGCTTGCATTTAAACGCATTGGCATGTGGCCAGCGACTATGTAGTCGCGCAGCAGCAAAAAGCTGGCATTTGTGTTTGAATTGGAGAAATGTTCGGAAATTTCCAAGCGAAGGCCGCTTGTGCGCCTCAACTTATGCAACGAGTACCTGTGGTGAGTACGCTTGGCGCAATGGTTTGGCGTTGCCAATTTGTGTCTGCAAAAGAAGGCACGCGCTGTGCTCCGTTGCATCATTGCAATGCGATTAATTTTTTTGGACAGATTTTTTCGAATTCAATAAGCTTATGCTTGTTATGTGAAGGTTCATTGTTGTGCTGGCAGTTATTATTGTTGTGCTTTTTAGGTCACTTCATAAATTTTGGTGTTGTACGAAGTCATCAACGTGTGGTTCGAAAATGCCAATTTATGTAATTTATCATATTGGCAATGAAAGTAGGCTTATTCTTGAATTTCTTATCTAAAGATAAGCTTCTAGTTAGCGGAAAATTTCCGAATATCCCTGAGGCTACTGAAAGGTCTAAAAGGTCTGATGGTCTAAAATAAACTAAGCTCGCATATTATGGACAGAGCCACGCGTTACAAAAAAGGTGGAGATCTACTTCAAAAACCAACCCCCTCCACTAATGACAGATACCCTTGCTTTAATGCCTTCTTAAAAACCCACCGATGATTTCATAATTACTCACTAAACCACCAAATTTGGTATTCAGTTCTTAAATGCTGATACAGAGCTCATCCGATCTGGCTGTTACAGATCAACATTGCCACACTTTCACACTTTTTTTGTTTACATCCAGCAAACCCTATCCGAAACAAAAACAATCGTACGATTTAAATAGACCTGTAGGAAATTAGGCAACTAAACAAATCGTTCACTCTAGTATTAGGGAACGAAAAAGGTGTGGTTTTTACGATGTTTAGGATTCTCTTGCATGAGAAATGTTATAATGTTGCAATTTCGAGGAATTCGGGAAAAGCAAAAGTTTATATTTATATAAATGCATTAACGGTTTTATGCCATGTTTGAAAATATAAGCACTCGTTGTCCTCACGAAAACACGAACTAAGAACATGAAGACATGACAATGAAGAATATTATAAGTTTACCAAAACTCTCGAAACCGTTAGTATCTTCGTATACAGCAAACGTCAGAAGTGCAATAGGTTTACTTGGAACATATTATGAACATAACATTGTTTTAATCGAATATAGGCACTCGAAACACTAGCCCATGACCAGTTACATATGACCAAGTCGAATACCTATTGGCTGAAAAATACATTGTTATATCACACAAAATAACCAGAGGCAAGAAATTGATGTTTTTAAATCTTTAACACTCTCCTTATCCATCTAGTCACCACCTAATTTTCTCCGAACACAAATCACATAATCTCCTTAAGAGTAATATCTCGAATCAACTACTGTATTGTATAAAATTATGTTTCATCTCGAAACTGTTAAATTTTGAAGTAAAAGCTATTAAAAAATTTGGTAGTAGTAATTTTCAACATTCGAAACCTCAATAGTTTTCAGTTAATTCGGAGAATAATATAATTTTATTATTATTATTATTATTATTATTATTATTCGATTTACCGTCAAAATTATAATATATAGAAGAACTTATATTTTTCTACGTACATAACGGTTCCTCTGCACCTTGGGGCAGTGAAATATTAAGAAAGATTAATATTAGTGAATATTTTGAAATATTAATATATTAGTGAAATATTAAAATATCAACTGCAACATCTTTCAAATCAGCATGAAAGATTTTTATGCGTTGTTGAAATCGTTTTACAATGATAGGCCTTCATTACGTCAAATTCAATGACAACTGTTGTCAAACCAATGAAAATGGTTGCCATTTTTTTTTGACAAAAATCTATGGTAACACTTCTCAAGTGAAATTTCTGCATGTCAATCTAGTCGGTGTTAAATGTCAGCACAGCTTAAAGTTGAGAGCTTACCGTCAGTTGAATAATTTTTCTCCGTACTGTGGAGAAGTATTTCATCAATATTTTGTACTTTTGTCAATCTAGCCATATTGCCACATTAAATTTGGCATAACGAAAACCATGTATTAGCCTGTCGATTTATTACTTTTACGACATGTAGTCATAGTAATTTCATGTTAAATATGGTTCCAATAAATAATTCATTCAAATAAAACATGCTTTCGCTTATAAAGAATAGTAGTATGGAAGTAGCTTCCTTTTTGTCACAACTGCCATTCTATTCAGTGGACCGTGAACAGTTTGCAATATTCTATGTCCTCCAAATTTTTAACGAAATCCAGTTCAACAAATTTTAAGTCGCTCTGTTGCATACACTATTGCAACAATTTTCGGTATATATAATTGCCACCTATTTCTTCATTAAAAACAGAAAATTTTTCTTCGAAATATTCAAACCAGCAATTTGCAAAATAATAGTACATTATTACACTTAATTTATCCTTCTGCGTGTATGTAAAAAAATTAAATACAGCCTACTGCTAGACAAAGTCTATGACAAAATTAATTGAATTGACAGTTGACGCCTTTAGTCTGTTCGCCATTGAGAGCTACATGCATTTGCACTCACATTGAAGACAGATAAACTACAAAGAGCAGACAGTATGAACTCTCGGATGGCTGTGGAGAATAATTATTGCGATTTCACATCAATTTGTTACGACATATACAATTTTGCTTAGTTAGTCAACTTTAGGCCACATTAGTGTGCAATTTTTAGGCATTTGCTGGACTTTTATCAATGAAAAATAAAAATGTAGAAAATATATATTAAATTGCCCAATTTTTTTTATCAAATGTTTAATCACGCCACTTTGCAATTTTTGGCAGAGACCGTTAAACCGCTTCGTGCCTTTATTACGGCAATTAGTAGAGAAAAATGTGTGAAATTCTGAGTTACAATAAAAAAAGTTTCCATTACTTTATATGCTGATGCTCTAAAACTGGCACATTCGCTGCAGATTTGTGTGAGTACTTCTTCATGTATTATGCAATTTCGCATTGTACTGCCTTGCGCCAGTGCTGAGTGCATAAGCTGATTTTATTTAGAATTACTTTAGGGAGCGATTTAAATATGCTCATGCAAACACTATCAATTCGGTTGTTGCTATTGTTGGTGCTTTAAATAATAGCGGGAAAATATAAAAATAAAAATTTTTCGAATCAGTGGGGATTACAAATTAATAATTTACTACGAGAGGGCATATTTTAGAGCTCCATCTAGCAGCGTTGACAGCTAGAAAAAATTTTAAAGTATTAAACAGTGGATATGGGTTTCAATTTATAGCGGTTGTGAGAGTTTTCAAAGCTTTATTATATTATAAGACGTATATTATAATTGTGTTAGCGTTGCCATTTATTTGCAGCACAAGTTCAAATTAACCGTTGGGAAGACCGAACCTATTTCAATAACTAATTGCGCTTATTAGTTTAATATTTGAACGGTAAGAAGAAAAGAAGTTGCCACTTGTTTAAAATTTAAGTTAAGAAATCTGATAAGATTTAAAAAAAACGGGGCTATTAGACTGAAGTAGTTTAGGAAAACAAATATTTGAAAATATTTGTGGAGGGTGGTTGTCCTGTATAAAAATTTAAACAACTTAAAAGGACAACATTAACGCATTATTAAAATATGATATCAAAGTAAAGAGATTTGAGAAGATTTATAGTAGAAAAATATTTGAGAAGGGTTGCCAATATTTATTCTTTAAATTTGTTTGAAAAAATCACTTATTACAATATAAACTAGCAAACTAACAAATTAGACAGATTTAAGGAAAAGGTCTTTAGAAGAGTTGCCATCTCTTACAAAAAGTTAAGTCAAGCAAAATGATGCACATTCAACATTTGGGATATTGCTATTGAATTAAAAGTGTTATAGAATTTTTTAGTGTTCAAAAAGTATTTATAATAGGTCTGCCATCTGCATAAATCGTAAAAGCGAAACTACTTAAATTAAAGGAGATATGAAAAGATTTGTTGTTGTTATTATTCTCGAAATTTCCAATTTTGTGCTGTTTCACCGATTCTCATTGTAATTATGTCAGTTGTCTGTCTGTCAAAATTGATGGTACAGTAACAACTGTAACAGCAGTAACAGTAACACTAACAACAGTAATAATATTACAAATATCTATCAGGTTTTATTTCTGACACTTTCACCGTGTCATAGTCCAAACTCTATCTAATAATGATTGATGTACACTGTTGTATTCTAAGAAATTTATATTTATTTACTCTTTGAGTTCAAAGTTTACAGCACCACAAGAAAAGTTTTACTGCTAAGGCGCTTATTTCGAGGCACAAATATTTTCTTATTATTTTATTGTTCGCTTTTTTCTCTGATACTACACTCGTCAATGAGTAATCTTCAAATTAGATATAATAATAAAAACGGAAATATTGCACACTCTTGTCTTCCCACTGTAGAAAATATGCTTTTATCCGAGCTCATACATCCACTAATATTATCGAATGAAACTATCGGTAATAAAAAAAGTATTTCAGCCGAGATGATGTCATCCTGATTATATATGTATATTGACATCAGTAATTTTACTTACTCATGTATTATTAACTATGTTATTTGACACTTTCTCAAAATAGGTCGATATGTTTTGTTTGACAATGATGGCGATGTAATTCCTTTAAGTATTACGTACTACTAAAATTTAATGAGCAAACGATGACTACATCTTTTGATTTTTCAACATCCAAATGCGAGCGAGTGGATGTATGACGCAGATTATTCCTATTCCTATGATTATCCCTATTTCTGATAAACTTTTAATAATTGAAGAAAGAAATTTTCGCAAACTAAGTGATTTGACTTACTCACAGCTAATGTTTAATGGATATGACACCTAGTGAAGAGTTATACACATAGTGAAGCGAATAATAAAAAATATCGAAATTTCTAGGCGTGAAATTAGTTTTACTTTTATCGATAGGTGGTAACACTATCTCAAAAACAAGTTAATATTAAAATCTTACTTTTCAGAAGGTTTTCAATGAAAAACACGGCACAAATGGTACACTTAAGATATGTCATCCCTTACCGAAAAATTGTCGATATTCGCCTATAACTTTTCAAGCTCCAGTTACCGAGTATGTGGACCTCAGTGCATATAACTGACTTTCTACCGAAAATATCAGTATAAATATAATCACAGAATGTCTTTGCCTGATTCTACCCTACTCTTTTGCCTAAAATGCATAAAATCGGCTGAATGCTTTTCCTAAACCCCCATATAAATACCTTATATAAGTATATTTTCGAACTTCTGCTTTTCCTTTGATAAATTCAGTTCCCTTTCTCCCAAAAGAGCATAAGTTAAATTCACATAGTGCTATATCTTTTTATGAAATGTACTTTATCGAAATGAACCGCACGATTCCAGAGACTTTTGCTAAGATAATCTAGAATCTTTCAAGAAGTTTTGAAAATGCGTCTAATTTGTGCATAGTTGCCAACATTTTTCTGGTTTTAGAGTTCTAGAATTCTTTTCGAAATGCTTTTTTTAAGCGCATTGTGCTCAGCGTAAATTTTTGCTCTGTATTAATTTATCGACAAGTGGCAACCCTTTTATAAAAAATGCTTCAATTAAAAGCTTTTTGAATATTATCAGTTCGGAACCTGTATTTTTTTTATTTTTGTACTTGCTTTACTCGAAAAACCCATTTCAGTTCTACAAAAAACCACATTCACCATCCACCGTCCTACAAAACCACCACCAAACCACCAACCAACCACAACCCCGGCCTAGGAAGAACTAAATCCTCAATTAATTTTTTATTTTTTTTTTGATATGAAATTCATTCAATTTGCAAAATTGCAAATTTGCTTAATTCATTAAATTAAAACTTTTCTATTTATGCCTATATTTTTCAATTTTCAAGTAAAACTGAAAGTGGTTCTTGTTTTTATTCATTGAAGAAAATTTACGTGTATGTCACAGGGTCTTTGATACCCAAATATCTTTCCGTTAAGTTAGAAAAGAATAAATGAAATATGGTATGGGATCAAGCAACATTCTGATTAATATGACCCAGCATAACCAAAGGGTTAAACAAAAGGGTTCTTCTTTGTTGAAATTGGTGAATAAAATATTCTCTCTTTGTAACATGTTGCCAGAGCAGAGAAATAAAAAAAATGTCTTTACCCAGCTCAAAAAATTATAAATATTTTAATACCATTTAAATAAATAATTTCAATTAATTTTTTTGAACTACAAGTATTTTGAATTAAAAAAAAATTATTTACTTTTTTTTGTTTCAAACTTTTTTAGTTTCCCTACGCCTTCTCCATTTTCATACGCAAATTTTGCACGCTTCTCTTAATATTCAGTGCAAGATTGTGTTATTTGTAATTTTATTAATGGACCTGCAGGCTGGCGATCCCCTACACTGACACACCCTTTTTCAACATTTTTATCCATTTTATGTGCGCACAACATGGCCACATAATTTCAATTAATTTACATTCCACACACACACACACACACACAACTGCATGCACATAGCGCCACGTGATTGCGAATGCCACTGCGGCCATAAAATCAACCAAGCAATCGAAGGTTCAAGTCCCAGATTCCAATACAACGTGCATTTTCCGGGTCAGTTGCAGTGGCGGCAAGATAACCATGTCGCCGGCGAGAGGTGTGAAGAGTTGCCAGGCGGCAAAGCAAATGCATTTCAGTCATTTTCACACTAAGCCATGTGGCGGCTGGGCTGCTTGGTATGCAGCATGTGCCATGTGATTGCATTGTACACTTTTTTATTGTTGTTCACTTTCTTTTTTCCAATATGCCACAAAGCAAGAACAAACATTTGGTAGTGTAAGTGTGTGCAAAAACCCTTGTGTATATACCCGAGTGACCCACAAATATGCAGAGCAACCTTCACTCGCAGCGAATTTATTGAAGTTAGAAATGCAAGCAATTTTTTCTCTGCAAAATTTTTTATTTTTACTATTGCAAATAAATATTTTTTTTTTCGTCTCACTCTTGCTGTTGCACTCCACTGAGTTTTAGTTGTGCATGTTGTGTGTGTGTGTGTGTGACAGCTGCTGGAATTCGCTGTCAATAGCACGCCCTCTCTCTGCGCTCACTCTGATTACATTCGTTTGTACCGTTATAATATGCGTCGTTGTTTCTGCTGTGTGAAGTTGCGCTTATTTGTCAATTTCGCTTTTGTTACGAGCATTGTTGTAATTGTTGTAATTTGCAATCAAGTGTAACTGTGTGAGACCGTGACTTGCCTTGCGGCTTTACCCAGGTAAAAGTTGCTTGTAATTGAGTTGTTCGCTTGGTGCAGCATGAATCATTGAATTTCCATTGTATTTTCTAACATTTCGCGCGCAGTTTCTAATTGTTTGCTGCTGTAGCGAGCAGTTCTGTGAAGTTTCTTTTGTCTAGCGTGCATTTTGCTATTTGAAGGAGTGGCGCTTTCGTGCGAAATAATGTATGCTAACGGTATATCCAAGTAATTAAGTAATCACTGGAACTACTGTGCGCCTTAAAATAAGACTCTTTGATTAATTAGTTGTAATTACTTTACATTGAGGCTTAAAGTCACCAACACCACGAAAACAAAGAAGCGTGTGTGAATATGCCGAAGATGCTCACCTTTGTCGTATACGAATAGTTTACGAGTCTACAAATATTTATCGAAAGACAGTCAGGGGTGCTAACAACGTTTGGGGAAGTGACCGATTATATTTTAACTCGTCGTGATGAGTATAAGACAACGAATAAATGGGTTTGTGACCCACATATTTTCGATCAGAAACCATAGAAATTATCTCAGGAATATTTTAAAGTATGACTTTTACGAATATTTTCTAAAGAAGTCTCTCCCGAAAAGTGTATGTTAAAGGTTTTTAATGTTATGGAACCATATCTCTTGAAAAATGTTTGCATTGGTGCCAGTGTGTACCCGAAATTCAGTTTCATATATTATTTTTCGTAGTAGATGATCATTTCTTTTACGTAAAATAGCTCTTCTTACTCACGATAAAGGGAATTTAGAGTCCGTTAGAGAGGACTCCGAGAGGAGAGTATAAATAAGCAATATAAGTTAAGAGGCCTAAAAAATTGTCGGTGGAAATTTTTAGTGAGTAGAGCCCATCAATACCAAGCGATAAAATCTTGCTTCGATAACTCAAGCATTATAGAGTAGCGAATCGACCAAACTATATTGGTTGTTCACACAGACTGGCAGCACATACGGTATAACCTGGCACTAGCATGTCTTCTGATGTATGCCTAATAATGATGCGATAATTTCTTTGGTTTAGAAGTGCTTCTTTACGCCTAAATAACGTTTTAGTAGCCCCTTGGCTTCCAACAACGTCCACATCTTACATTTTTCATAAACATTTTTCATTTTCATCATCATCATTTTCATTATATTTTATTTCAAGTATTAAATTTTTAAAATAAAAAAAAAAATCTTTATATTTTAATTTGAGCTATTCGCATTACTAAAACTGGTCTAAAATATGCAAACCGACGCTTGGTAACATCGAAGAAAGTGATTATACCGATTTAATAAGGTATTCGTATACTCTCTTGTATCTAACTGAACTTGTTAATTTTGTTGTTGCTTTCACATTGTTGTTGCTTTGATAAGAGAGCAGCGCTCGGAGATAGCGCGCAGAGAAATGGCGAATCGAAGACGGCTATTATTTATATATTATTTACGGCATAAAAAGGTCCTGCATTAGATTCACCAGCTCTGCGAAGATGTTTTAAATGATTTCAGGCAAAATGTAATTATTATATAAGAGTTCGGAATGACAAGCTTTTTAATTAAAAATAATAATTAATTAATTAACTTTTGCTGAACAGAGCGCTTTTAGTTTATTTTTTGTTCGGGTGGAGCAAAACGTCTGAAAAATTTAGCAAAATTCTGCTTATAGAGAGAGCATAAGTTAAATTCATACCTTACTTTTTCTCTTTATAATAATGAATATGTTGAAATGAACTCAACATATTGCCTCATCGATCAGCCTTACGCAGCGCTGAAAACTTACATAAAATAATCTGCAGTAAATGCACTTGTCAAAGCACACAGTAATGAACTATTGTCCACCGTAATCAGAGCTATATTCCCCCAGAGTTATTCAATGCGTCATTTTATTAGTTGCAATATGCCGTTGCTCATATATCACATCTTACAACTTTCCTTTTTTTTCTACAAATAGTTTGTTTAACTTACATTTCAATGTACAAGCGCCTACTGCAATTGCTCCCAAGCATATATCACTCGCTTGTCGAAATACTGCAATTTCTCTTACTTCAAAAATAATCCAAACACGACATACACTCCCTCAAAACTTGTCATTTTTGTAAAATATATGCCACAGTATTGTGATAAGTGAGTGCAAAGTTCATTTTTCATATCACATACACACACACATACACACACACACACACACACGCATACGCATCAGTAAATACGAGCATGTCCAAGTGCAAACCCAAACATTGCTCATAAGCTATGCGCGTGAACCCACATTGATAAATGCTCGTACACTTCCAATGATGTGCATTGAAATTTATTACTCACATACCCACACATAAATACATTTGTATGGAATGTCCACGCAGTTATCGAGTGCGTTATTAAAAACTTGAACAGTGAAAAAATTTTTTTTATAATATAAAATTACCATTTGTTAAGGCTGTGTGCGGCGGATTTCATGCCTTGTCAGTTCTTAAGCAACTAATTGAATGAGTGTAGTATAAATGATTGATGAGCTGACTGTTTGACAATTTATTTAGCGTCTGTTAAATGAAGATTAATGTAAGAGATATTTTTACTTTCTTTATTTAATACAGGGATACTGATTGGAAATTATTTTTATAACTATAATTTTAACATTTAAATTAATTTTAAAAATAAATAAATAAACTAAACTATATGTATATACTTAAAGTTTCTGCAGAAAAAAATTATAAAATTAAATATTTTTAAAATTAAAACATTAAAACACCTATTTTTCGATATGTGTCAATTGAGTCGAATATTACGCATATAAGGGGGGTTAATGTGTATAGTAAATTGAAAAAATTCTATTACTATTTGTTCACAAATAGACAAATATTTTATATATCACAGAAGTAAAGTTCGTTCTATGATATATGAAATGAAAATTTGGTCTCTTAAAAAAATTAAAAATTTCAAATTCGAAATGATTCTAAACTAAATGATATTATTTTGTACGGACATTCGTATAACACACCGAGGCTATGTGACCTCGTGTCGACAAAAGCTCCAATTGCTTAGTTTGTATATTATAGATCCACTATTATTTCGAGATCCTTTGAACACTTTTAAATGTGTTTTATACATTTTTTTAGAGACTCGTTGGTTTTCTAAGCGGTTATAAGCTTCAATCGAGTACAAACACAGTAAGGCCCGTATGCTACCAGCCAGGGAGCACAACGAACTCCTCTCCAAGCAGTTCCTACTGGGTGGCATTTGCCGGAGCGGAACCGCCTCCTAAGAATATTAAAAGGATATTCCCACAGTACGTCGACGATGTTCAACAATTTACCGACCAAACTCGGGACCTGACGAACTTCCGACAAGCACTGAGCGCCATTCACAGTGGAGCCACTGACACCTTCGGTGACTCCCTCCCAGTGAATGGCGCCCTTGGAGTCCAAACGCAACACTTTGAAGAACAAGAGCTCTTGTTGCCGCGTGAAACTAGAGTATTCAGAATTTACCCCGACATACCTAACCTATATCCAGTATGCAACGAGTCTCCGCATGTCTCTAACTACCTCTTTGCATGCCCCGTGAACTCAACTCACTTAATACGCTTTCCCTATGGTCCGACCCCGTCTAAACAGCACGTTTCCTGGACCTAGGGTTAAGTGAACTCAATGACAGTTAGTTTTGCGCTTGCCACCAAAGAGGGTCCGGATAATCGCTACAACAACAACAACAATCACAAATTTTATCCTATTATTGGATATTTGGATTAAATGTACTTTTCTCAGCGTTCTATATACTTTAAAAACGTTTTTGCGCTAGATTTTACTAAAATAAAGAAGCGAGAACGCTGAGAGGCTCTGAAATATTCGCGATAAAAGCTAATATGCAGATTACTACAGCTATAGGATACTACAGATAGCCTAACGCTTTGATGTAAGGTTTAGTGAGATGACCCTCCGCCAGCAGAGTAAAAATCGAAATTTTTTTATTTATAATATTATACCATATATAATCCCCAAAATACTCAATAGAACTTTATTAAGACCGATATTTCAACATTACCAACCACTCGCTGTGTGTTTTGAAGCCAAATCCGTCAGAACCTATTAGCCGAGTATTTTTTAGATTGCTCTTCTGGGATGATAAATCTTTCTTTATGATTTACCTTAAATTTTTCCATAACTTTGTTTTATTATTTGTTCTTAAAGGTGCCGTAAGTTAGTTTAATACATTCTCTGCTCTTCTGGTAGAAACTCAACAAACTAGGCGAGTTTCAACATAAATGAAAGTTAGGTTAGTCAAAATACACCAGAGAGTAAAGAATCATAAATAAAGACATTTTGCTGCACTGAGTTATATAGAGCATCCAAAAAGATCAACATTAAACTTAAGTTGAATATTGAAATTAAACAAACGGATTGTCAAAAAAAAAAGACGAAACCTGCTCTGACAAAAAATTTTGACTCTCAAAATTGTCTCAGTTGCAAATTGATCTCACTCACACTCACTAAATGTGTACCCTCATAGAACTTTGTGACTATATTTTGATTTGAAGCTTGAAGGGGGATTTTCTTGACAACTAAATTTAATAATAATTGAGGTCATCACTGAAACTCATTGGGTCTGAAAAGTGAAAAAAAGGGATTTAGTGAAGTTGGACCGAGTCAATTACACTGCATGGCTGAGTATTTCCGTCCTCAAGAATTTCATAATAACGGTATTATTTCGTCTTTGAATTTTATTATTTTTAAAACACGCTGAAATTTTTGGGAAGACTACAAATGGGCGGAGAAACTTAATAAAAAATTTAAAAATTACTACAAAAATAAAGAAAAATAATAGTAAGTTTGCGTGCACTTTTAAAGTTCCAGAACATATCAGGAATCACTATGCAAATTTAATATTACTTGAACCGATATATCAATTCTACCATACAAGTTTATATTGTTCAACTTAACCCCTATTAAATAATACTAAATACAACAAAAGCACTCGTAGTTGCTGCTGTTCAAATTCGCTTGTGTCAAGTAACAATATTGGTCTTGACAATAGAAAGATAAATAAACACTCTAGCATAGAGGCGTATCGCATTAGCGATAAAGTAAACAATACGCAGCACCATTGTTGTTGGTTGAGGGGAAGGCGCCCGGAGCGACAATGCGGTCAAGTTATAGAAATTAATAAATAAGTCAAAGAGCAATTTCTGAAAATGAGTAAACATATATATATTTTTTTCGTTTATATTGTAGCTGAAAGTTGTAGGCCCCTAAAAGTAGACTTACTATTATTTTTCCTTTTAATTATATTTTGTTACGGCCAACTGTTTGCACTGCTTGGCATGCTGTTGCTTTCACTTTGACTTGCTGTTGACATTATTCATTTGCTTGTTGATGGAAAAGCATAATAAAAGCAACAAGTAGTGTATGTATATACACAATTTTCAAGCAAATAAAGCTTTCTTCGCCAACAGCGGAGAATATGAATAAGATGAAGAATAACAAAGGCAGCAACAACAACAATGCGCAGTGGCGACTTGTACAACCAGCAAGTATAGCGATAATTATGGCAATTGTTGTTGTTCGTGTTATTGTTATTGTTTGTTGCCATTTTATTACAGCATTGTATGTGCAATACAAGCAAGCATAATAATAACAACAATAACATAATTACGAAAATAAATAAATAAGCAAATTGAAATTGGTGAGAGGGTGTTGCGGGTGCGGAAGGGTCGCAGAGTGTTGGCATAATACCGAAAGCTTTGCATACGCACTCATATACTATATATTATATAACTCTCAAAGGAGCGGAAGGAAACAATTGTAATTTCATACAGCTAACAATCAAGCCATAATGAGCGTTTCCTTTCCTTCAATTGTCGTCTGATTTTGGGGCGCAACGGCGTCAGTAGCCCTGCCGACAACTGTGGCGTCGTCGCGACCAACCATGGCTCCCAACGTTGGCTAGACGGGGAATGTTAAACGAGGAGTAAAACATTTTCGTCGTCAAACAGGCAATGATAGCAAGGGAGTGCAGAAAAATATCATGAGTAGTCGGTAGAAATACGAAATATTTATATGGGTAATTAGCTTTCTGGGTCGACATATATGACACATATGCAATTATAATCAAGCAGAAACGAAAGAAAATTTTGTGGGTGTCAAGTGGTTGAAATCAGTTTAAATGCCAGCGAACTTTCGCCAGATAAGTAGCCAGCTAACGCCTCAAGCAACAGATTATACTCAGCCCTATTTTGAGGTATTATTTGGAATTGTTTCCTTAAAACTGAGTGAATGCGAATTTCACCAGGTGGTTTGGTAAATTATGTTTAACTTTAAAGTGTACTTTAGTATATTAGTATATAACAAGTATGGGAGGGTCAGCCATTGTTTTCTGAACATACAAACTTTACAAAAATTATATTGTCTATAGTATTTAACAGTGAGATTAAATGATCAATAAGTTGAAGGCAGTTTAAGCGAGCTTTGCTTAATGCTCATTTACTACTTTAGTATGCTTGCATAAAATCTGGTTGGTCTTCTAGCTATTATTATCAATATATATATATAACATATATATTATACTTAACCATGAGATACAGTAACGAATAATTTAAATGCAGGTTAATTAAGCTTTTATTAATGCTAGTTATTCCCAACCTTAAAGTATACCTTATTATGCTAGTATACAACCCATTGCTTCAAAATATTACTTTCTGAGTTTAGAAGACGTGCAAGGGAATATCTTTCATATTAACTGTAAGATTAAATGATCAATACCTCAAATATAAGTTAGTTACTTATAAAGTTAGTAATAAAAGTTCTGAAACAATAGTTTTCCTATTGTCTTATCTGGCTTTTAAGTTTTTATATAATAACAAACTAATGAAATATATTAAAAAATTCGGCAGATAAAAGCGAGAATATAACATAAGGTTATTTTTAACTAACCTGGAAAGAAAACCTTATTTTTTTATAATTCGTAGCGTAATTGAAGTCCATTTAACAAATGTTAACATAGCTTGTATTCTGCAGCCAGTTAAATAGTAATTAGAGATTCACATGCCATAAGGTCAACTTTGCCCACAATTTGGCCTTAAATACAAATCGGCATGATATTCATCGAAGAGCAAGGTTAACTTATTAATATGAATTGAAACGAAAAATGTGGCAACTCCGGCAAACAGTTTTTGTCTCGATTTTATCTAGTTTAAAAATAAAATATTATTTGATATACATAAATTTATTATTTAAGAAAAATTTATATAATGTTACTTTTATAGGAAGAAAGTACTTAAACCTCAGGTTATATAGAATCAGAAAATCTGAAAATAAGTAAATTTTTTTCGGATAATATTCAACTATCAAAATCAAAAGTTTAACGGTCAAAATATTACACATTTGCTGATTGTCACCAGTAAACATACTTTATTAATGCCAATGCATAATTACTTATTCGAGGAATTTTATAAAACTCATTAATAGTGAACTACTCAAAGAGCAAAGAAAATAATAAACAACAAACAGAAAATATAAAAATTAAGCGTAAAAACAATCAACCGAAGAAGCGGCAGAAGAAAATAAGCATACAAATGCAAATGAAAAAGAAAAATGATTACCCACCACGCTCAATATTACACTAATTAAATAGCACTTCTAACAGGGTTGCCTTTAAAAGGAAAATAATGACATTCAACATATAGTACTCTGCTATTTGTACATGTACTTAATAAATTTGGTGAATGTAAGTTTTTAGGATGCTTGTACTACTTCGATTTCTTACAAATTTGTTTGTAATTCTCAACTAGTTTATGTAAATTTTCTCATAAAATTTGTCCGTTTTCAGGGTTATTGGATGTTTCAGGGCAATTTCTTTCTAATTTCAATTCTTCTGTATAAGTTCAAAATTTTATTTGTTTAGATTTTCAGAAACTGCGATCTACCCATTTTAACGGTGATTTTGTAAATATAAGCAGATTTTTAGAATTCTTTTACTTTCAGTCTTGCTTCACAAGCATTAAGGGCATACAATTTCGTTTTATTTGGAAACATCTCTTTGTAAATAAAAACAATTATAGGTTATAGGATTCACAGGAATCAGTAGTCATCGAGAGATTTCAGATTTTGGTCTAGTTTAGCATAAGCAATTTTCTTCATATAGATATTTCTATAGATTTTGGCGAAGAGCAAGTCTCTTCTTTAAAAAAAAATATTCAAGATACTTTCAAGGTATGAAATTCTATGTCAACTGCGAAGAGCACCTTTCCTCATTTGTTATATATATGGAGCTTGACCACTTGCTAGGCGTTTGGCAGAACTTTTACTGCTATCTGTGACATGAGTCTTGTGCTATTTAATAAAGAGACCTCATATAAGTTTCCAAGCAATACGGAACGGCTGTTAGTCTTTCCTTTAGCCTTTCCACAAACGATAGCGACCTAAAAAATCTTAATCACATCACGCACCAAAATGTCATTTCATTGATCGGCAATCATTTCTCAATCTTAACTCAATCATAGAAACCTGTTATAACTCTATGGTACTCTACCGCCTTAAGCGACATTGTAAATACGAGAACTTTGCAACAGTTGTCACACAATCGCGAAACTCAAACTGAGCAAAACAAACAAAAAAGACAAAAAAAAAAAGCAAAAAACAAAGAGTACATTTCCACAGCAATTCATCTTCATTTGTGTGCATTTTTCAAAATCGTCAGGTGGTGACGGCCGGCACTTAAACTGCAGCTGCCGAAGGTGAGCTGCAATTAATTGCGCAGCGAAGTTGCATTGAAAGTGAATTTGTGCGCGAATTGTGTGCCTGCTAACGGTTTTCACAATTTTCACGTTTTTGCAGTTTTTTATGGCGCTTTTATGGCGCTTTTTATGACTTCTTTGTGTGCGCTCGTTTTGGAAGGTGTGAAATTTGAATTTGATAGTGAGCAGGTGGTGTTGGAACTTCCGCTGGTGTGTGAGTGTGTGAGTAGGTGACAAAGTGTGATAAATTTTAGATTTTGCAGATGGGAACGCGAACTTTTGAGGAAGGAATGTGTGTTCGTATGCTACGTGGATTTCATGTGGATTGGTGTTTTGGTGAGAGGTGAAAATTGTTAGAGTAAAATTTTTAGGGTATAAAAAAATTAAATGTAAATTTAGAATAAGTCAGTAAAATATGTATCGAGATTTAGGAACAATTGAGAATATACATATGTGTTAATATAATATGAAGAAATTGTGGAGTAAACAGAGAAAAAAATTAAATATAAAAAAGGGTAAAAAAATGAGGAAAAATGCAATTAAAAACTGAAAATAAAAATAGAAAACACTCGAAGAAAATAAAGATAATTTTAAAAACATAACTGTACCCTAAAAAAAAACTGTTTTAAAATAAATAATTATTGAAAAAATAAGTGAAATAAAAGACCCAAAAAGTAAGTGAAAACTATGAAACAAAAACAAAAAAAAAACGGTATAATATTCTGATTGTTAAATGCTTATCAATTGAAAAATATATTCACATAAATTTTTTAATTAACAAAACATAGGAAATTAGTAATAAATACACAAAATAATATAGTCCATTTGCAGCTTTAAAGATGAATAAAAAATAACGTGTGTATCATCAAAAAAAAAAAAATAAAAATAACACATACTTTAAAAATATAAGAATTTTAATTTGAATTTTTTTTATTAATTTAATTATATTTGATTATATAAATTTGAACTTTTTTATTTATTTTATTTATTTACTTTACTTATTTATTTTATTTATTTACTTTTATTTATTTATTTATTTTTAATTTTGCAATAATAAAAACTTTAATTTTCTATTTCTTTTTAACCTTTTTTATTCATAATTTTCAGAATTAAAATTTTTAGTTTTTATAATTTTTTCGAAGGCATATGTATATATTAATATATGCATGACAACAGATTATTCAAAAATTATTAAAGCCAAAAAAAATTACTTACAAAAATTTTTAAAATTTTTATTTTTGTATTAAGTTATTAATTTCTAATTTTTTAAATAATAAACACGTTATTTAAACTTTTTTTTGACAATTTATTTTGCTTTAATTTTTTTAAATATATAAATTTTAAATAAAAAAAATTTTTGTATAACAAGAAATATTTATATTTATAACAAAAAATAAAATTTATTGATCAAAAAATATGAAATCAATTACAAATCCCAGTTTTGCTTACACTACCTACACCCAACACACACTACACTAAACAAAGTCACTCATACGCCACGTAGGACCAAGCACAATCAGCACAAAACCCCAGCATTAGTTCGCTAAATAACTGAGTTGAAAGCACGGCATTCGCAAAAATGTGGAGATTAAACTAAAAAGTGTAGAATTGAATTAAGCTGCAAAAAGCTGAATGCATTTCATGCTATCAAATTTAAATGGCATTATACCATGGCAAGCCAAATCAAAAACAACATACTCTATGTGTGTTGGATTATAATATAAAAGAAAATGTTGTGAAAAAGCTGTAGTTTAATTAGTTTGAATATAAATAAATATGAGCAAATAAGCACATTAAATCATTTTGCGCTCCCAATATGTAGCAAATAACATTTAAGTTCAAATAAATCACTCATACGCCACGCCGGCCGCAAAAGCTGGCCATAAATAAAGCTTATAATTGTCATTTATTAGTTTTGACAGTAAAATTTGCGGAATTATTTAAATGGTTCAATTAAATTTGATACAGAAATGGCTTATGAGATTTTCATTGGACAGTTATTTTAACACATGCTTTTAATAACATAATTTGACTGCCGCTGACATTGTGGAAAATAGAGGCATGTTTTTTATTTGAAAATTTACTATTTTTAATGAAAATGAAAATCTTCACAACGACAACATTTGATATTTTCACAAAGTGATTGCTGGCTGCAAAAACTGATATTTGAATTAAAAAATAATAATAATAATAAAATGAATTCAATAAACTACTCTTAGCATTTATATATATAATATAGTAGATAGCAATGTATAAATTGAAAGATTTTCTTATGGTTATAGAAACAAAAATCAAATTTTGTTGCTTTTTATAAACTTCCTTGTAAAAAGTATAAGAAATATAATAAATACTTATTATTTGTATGTATGTATTATATTAGTATAAAACATACATACATGTATGCTTGAATATCTCTAAATCAAAAAATAACAATAAAAAATAGTACGACAGAGAAGCTTTTTACAGGGAAAGCCTTGTAATGAAAAGTTAGTTTACTACTAACATATATATATACATATATATGTATATATATATATGTGTTAGTATATTATATTATAATGCCTAAAAAAATTCTATACTTTTATGAATAGAGTATAGAAAGCCATTGATTTTATCACGAAACGTTTCCAGTGTCACATGATTGAAATTTATTATATTTTTCAACAAAAGTTATTTTGAAGTGATTTTGAAAACAATTGTATTAAAAAAAACAAGGAACACATAACGTGTTTTTGGGTTAAATTTGAGACGAAAAAAATATTAATTTCTTTTATTAAATTCTTTCTATAATAATTATGATAATAAAAATTTTGATTTCCTGAAAAACAAAATTTAAAAATAACATTTTAATTACCTTTTTTTTGAAATAAAATATGCATTATTTAACCAAACCAAAATCAGAGATTGGAACGATTTTTCAACTTTATTTTCGAAAACTGTGGGTATTAAGTGAAAGAAATTCTAAGAAATTGATTAAAATTTCCAGACAAAAAAAATTTTTATTGGGATTATTTTAAAAGGTATTCGTCTACAATTATCGATATTATTTTTTTGCCTAAATTTACTTGTTTAAATTTGTAAAAAAAATTTTAATAATTAAAATAATAATATTTATGCATAACGAAAATTTTATGTAGAAGAAAATTGTTTTTCGTTAAAAAATGGACAGGTTTTCAAAAATTTTGAGAATGGTTTTCTTTTTACTAGATGGGAGAACATTAAGCTAGAATTCGCAATTGCTGTTGTTGAATAATTGAAAGATGTAGATAAAAATAAATTTTTGTTGCGCAAAATAAAATGTAATTCAATTTGCCAAGAAACAAATATGTATTCAAAAGTATCAAAACTTGTTTCTGCTTAAACTCTGATAATTCACTTCTTCTCTCGCCTTAGTCTCCTCTTCAGTACAAGCATTCAGTATTATATCTCTCCATGGTGCCATCTCTTTTCTTCAGGGCCTCGAGCTGCGATTGCTTAAAAGGATATTAACTTCTAAAGGCTATTTAACCGCAATTCGAACAAAATTCCATATGATCTTCTAATAAAAGTATCAAATATATACCTATTTGAATATAACATTGATAATTTTACTATGAGTCTCGCTTCAACTATATGTAATTGTCAAAAGAATTTACACAATATTAGTTAGCCACACTTCCACTGTCAACACTTGCATTTAATAATCATTCTTTAAGCATTTAAATACTTTACATATATGCCCGTGCACATACAAGTCTTTATAAGTGCGCCTGCCTAAATATCCATAACAAATATTGGCATGAATAAATTAGGTTTTCAGCAAACAGCGATTTGATTGGAAAAAAATATGGTTCTTTACGTACGGACCTGCATGAGTTGGCTCCAGCGTGTGCCGCCTGTTCCAAATGACTGTCGTTAACGCGACGCAAATGCGACTTCGTATATTGAGACAAGAACAAAAACAAAAACAAGAAGCAGCAAGTAATGAAGAAATGGTAACATTTGACATTTGCTTTCACATTAGTGTCGCCTTTTAACTTTGAAGTGTGTGGTGATAATATCGCCAGCAACAACAAAACAAATACGTGTATGCACATATAACAAAAACAACAAATCACTACTATCAGGAGCGCATTTGTTGTTGTTGCTGGTGCGTGTTGTGCTGGTAAGCGTGCGCTTGGCGCCTGTTGCCTTTCTCGCGCCATTGTTTGCCTATAACGGTACGTGTCTTGTAAGCAAATTTGCGTCTTAAGTACACATTAATAGCTGTTCCCCGATTTTAAATACATAGAAGTTAAAATGTAAAGTATGGAAAAATATAAATATAGCTGCTGGGAAATTAACATGCGCGAGTAGAGGCATATATATGATATATATATATATATGAATATATGAATATTTGTATTAATTTAGGATACAACAGCTGGAATATTACATTCAGAACACACCCTTTGAGTTGGGCTCGCATTATAACTAGATAAAAGGTTAAATAAGTTGACTTCAGCGCTTGCTTGCCATAAGAAAGAGTTATTCGAAAAGGAAACACTTGAGCTTAAACATATGCTTTTGTTATATATGACTCCACTGCTAATTGGCCACAGTTATTTTTCTTATAAATGTTTGCTGATAATTTTATTAGAAGGTTATATTAGGGAGATTGATGTTATTCCTCGAAAAGAGGTTTCAAAATGTTTTAAGTTGCCTATAAATGACTGATGGACTTTCAGAAAAGTATTTTTTATGCCCTAAATACTTTCATTGAAACCTTTTCTCTACTTTTATATAGTTCCACAGCTGTAATTTAAGGACACAATTTGCGCAGAAATACATATTAATATGTGAACTTGGAAAATATATCAGCGAAAATGCCTTTTGCAATTCTTCTAAGGTGTACTTTCTGACAACAATGCCACTGTGGTTGGCAGTTAACAGATAGTGATCAATTTCAATCATGAAATCGGTACGTACTCGGGTTTATACCATACCAACAACTCACAAAAACAAAACAAAAAAAAAAAAAAAAAAAAAGGCGGTCACGCTTTTCTAAAGATTTAGAACGTGTTTTATCAGTTATTTGTTCGTGGAGGTGAATATCAGCTTTTAATCAAAGATTTTAGGAACTCTTCTCCTAAATAATTCCTTTATTTTTTAATTGACATGATATCATGATATCTTCTAAAGTGTAAGCTCTTCTTAAATCAGTCTGATATAATAAAGCTCTTAAGCGTGTAGAGTACCTTTCGGTAGGCTCCGATCTTAGAACATTTCCTCAATGCCGTTCATTTTCCAAATTCCGAACCCCAACTTCTTTTTATAAGAATAGCAATTTAGTATCCTTTCTCGGTTTGGTATTTGTAAACACTAAAAATCGTTAAAATAGTAGACAGCAAATAAAAAAGAAACTTCGAGGGTGCAACGTCACAAATCATGTTGGAGTGTCAAGCGGTTTCCTATCTGCTTCTTTGATGTTCAAAGAAAATTTCATAAGGGCTTCTAATGCTATTTTATGGCACATAATGATGATTTTGTTCACCAGCTGATGAAAAGCTTCCCTAAAGCTTTCATTTTCTCTAACTCTAACAGCAGCCACATATCTCATATTTAATACTAGTTTACTACTTTTGTCAGGATTCTACCATATAAGATAGTATCACATGATATTTCATTAGTCACAAAATATTAGAAAATGTTATTTATTTATACACAAGAGTTGGAATTATTTAATTAATTTTCAATTATGTTCTAATACATTCTCTATTAAGCAATTACAACATGTTTGTTGAAAATTAAGAGAATTTCAACAGTTTCACCTCTAATAGTCCAATTAAATTTTAATAGGCACTAAATTGGTGAGTTGTTTTCAATGAGAGAAAATCATCTGCCATTAAAAGAAGTCACTAACGAAATAACAGTCTTGTTGTAATGCAGCAATGAGTAATGGCTTCAACCACTTAGGTATTCGAGAATTAAATTTCCTTCATCTTAATGATTGCTATGATCGGTAAGGTGGAATGTTCTCGTTATAAATAAATCGAATTCAATGAAAAGTTAAATTAATATGCATTGGAGTCATAGACAGTTAAATTTAGTACATTTCAATATCAAAAACCATGAGTTAATTTTCAACTTAATTGCCTCAATTAATTGACTATGGAATTGAATATGAATTACAGTTCAAAAATGATAATTTCTTTAATGAATTATGTTTGCATAGTTTCTAAAGTATTTTGGTTAATAGATTTCTGTAAGTTCTGAGAATTTTCTCAAAAAATCGTTAGTTATTTCAACGACGCAAAGTTTTCCTGAAATTTTGTCTACAAAATGTAACATATTATATAACTACAGTTGCACGTGACATATAATAATTATAGCACAATTTCTGTAGAAAACTTATTACTAACTAGCTTACCGATATTGCCATGAACTTTTATAGTGCATCTGCTGAAGACAAAAAATCAATACCAAATAATACCAAATATTTATCATCAATAAATAAATAACAAGTACATTAATGCACGAACATGTAGACGAGGCTAATGAGCTATTAAAATGACTGCAGCGCGACAGTAATGCACAAACAATTTTATTTCATTATGCGACAAAGTGACGCAAAGCGATTATTAGCCATATATTATACAATAATATCAAGGGCAATACGTTTCTATATGTATCTATATGTACATATGTACATATGTGAGAGTGCCCTTAATTAATTTTTACATACGAATATTTAAGTTTAAACGTAAATCGAAAAAGTATGTTACTTTATGAGACAAAAGAAGAAGTAATATTCAAGTAAAAAGGTACTCAGCTTACTATATACTCAGCATGACAGTAACGTAGTAAAAAAACTCTTCAACCTATTTGGCAATGGAAAGTGTGTTTTCTTTATAAATTAACTTAAAATTTATGCCCAGACAGATACCGTCAAAGTAAATACCCTTGGAGAAAATACACCAAATGGAAAGTAAAGAATGAAAGGCAATGCATAATTTGTAGACAGATTGCGAATGATTACACATGGCTGGAAACTTCGAATTACTTATTTATATAGTTTATATTTTCCTTGACATCGTTTGACGACTTTCTGTCTGTTATCAGCAATGTGGACAAATATATGCGTGATTCAAAGGAGATGAACAAATTGAGAAAAGTATTGCCTACAATAAAATAAAGAAGTCTGCTACACCAAAGCATATCAGTAATTTCAACATTTAACAGCTGTAAGCTGCAAGTTTGGTGTTTTTTTTTCTAAAGCGAGAACTTTATAGTAAATTAGCACAAAATGCATCTACAAGGCCTCACATAAGTTTTCTCTCAGCATTCCCATTGCAAAATCTCAAGCGTGAGCCGCTTATTTCATTCGTTTCATAAAATCTTCATATAATTCTCAACCAGTTAATTTTTAGCTAAAGTAGCTTTTGTTGAGAAAAGGAGAGAGGGACAGTGTTCAATACCTCATCATCTTCCAAATGATTAGAGTTAATTAAAATGGATGAATAATTTTCAATATTTCAAAGAAGTGAGCGCGATCATTTTAAGCATCTCATTTGGTACGTATTCTGTGTTCCTCAAATTTAATTAAAACAACCAGTTGAGAGCTATGTGCAGCTTATGCCTACTTCACAGCCTTTTGTACCACATATTCTACAAGAGAAAGTAGAGATTTTCTTATAAGTTCTTCTACAGAGACTGCACACCATTAATGATCCGTGCAACTATTTCATGCTGTTGAGGTGAAGTCGCTGAGGTGACAGTGCTTGCCGGTTATAAATCCGGGCTTATTTCGAGGCTACAGACTAATACTTGTGACACATGAACCAGAATTATACATAGTCAAGCTAATTCGATATTGGTGCCTACTATAGATCTCTTTGTCTCAGAGTTTGGTTTGTGGACCAAATGAGCAAATCTTATTCGATGCAAAGAGTAGTACTCTTAATTCTATATGTTTTTTTTCGAAGTGGGTGTTGTTTTCGAGAGATCCGAACCAAAATGGCTGGGACTTCAGTTTGAAAAACCGTTAACCAACTGCAAATAGTAATAGCAAGTTTAAGATATTACCAACAAATACCCACATCGGCTCTTTCTTCCATCCCAGATCCTTCCATTGTATTATATTTCTAGAATCAAAAGCAGCAACTTCGAGTACTCATATTTCAAGATTAAGGCTTTCCGTTTTTAATTATCATCTTGACGTCAGCAAGCTAATGCACTTTTGTGTAGGAGTATTACAAAAACAACAGTTAATGTTGGAAATGGCGCTCGTAGCACGAATGCATTATCTTTGAAATATTTGCACGCACAAATTCCACATTGCAAACATTCAAAAGAGCAGCTGGAAATTAAAAAAAAAAACAACATTTGTGCAAAAAAAAAATTGCGACAAAACTCTAGTTGAGCGAAAATATTTTAACCAATGCCATTGGGATGTGAGCATATGCCGCTTCCCACTTGGGCAAAGTGTAAGTGCCTGTACTCATACTAACTTACACAAACACATGCTTAATCGTGCGCACACAAATTTGTTTGCACAACTAAAATGCAAATACGCAAAATGGAAATGGAAATGGAAATGGAGTGGAATGCGGTAAGCATTATAGCTTACAGTTGTTTTACGAAAAAACAAAATCGCAAATAAATGTAAATGTGCATTGTAATAATAGTGGCAAATGGCGAGTGGCGAGTGCTGAATTGTGCCTAAACATTTCGGTAAATATGCTTAACGGCATTTGTGTATGTGTGTGTAGTGGTGGCGTTGCGTTTGGCGTGAAAACAAACTTTCAACTTTTATATAACTGTAAATATTAAACAAAATCTGGAAATTATTGATAATTATAGCGTAAAACATAACGGTTATAGTAGCGAGTAACTGGCGGCAACGAAATTATGATGCAAAATTATGTAAACTTGAATACAAATTTTGTATACTCCTCATATAAAATTCATTGCAGGCGCGCTGTGTTGTGAAATTACAGCGAAAATTTATGAGCATTCTCACATATTTGATTAAAATGCTTCAAGGTTGTGATTATTAGTCGTTTTCGCTCCGCTTAGCTTCGCATAAATATTTATTTTCAATAAATATTTCATAAACACACTAAATATATTTGCACTAAACTACATTTTGAAGCGAGTAAACATATGTTAAAATAGCTGCTAGTGATTTCTTTTTAATACACTGGATTCTAATCAAAATGTCAGGTGAATTTTATAGCCAATAAATAAAATATAAAGCGCTTGCGTATATTAACATGTGATATAAAATAAAAATTAGAAAATTTCTCATTGCACAATCGCTTGCAAGCGCGCGGCAAAAGAATACTCGCTAATGTAATAAAGTAAATGAAAAACAACAACACGTACGCGTTTATTTTTTGTGAGTTTAACGCGGTTACAAATGTGGCATTTTAAAGTCAAAGAACAAATAAAAAAGATCACACAAAATCACTCAAAACTTCACCAAGAAATAAAATGAAGCTTATTTTAGTTAACAGAGATGAAATCAATGTTATTAAATAGCTTCAGAAAAAATCTATCTGAGTTGAGCATACTTTTCGCCACTCGCATATTGAAATGCTAACGATACGTCTAGAATTGGACCAAGTAAAACATATATATATGGATGGCGACATCCGGACTACTAGCACTCTGGCTTGCTCAACCCTAATTGCACTGCGCATGAGTTGTATATGAGTCGGTCGTGTCTTTTTTGTCCCGTAGAACTCCTAAGCACTGAAATGCGGTTAGCATTTCAACAAATGAATAATGATTCAAGTAATCCGTGGTCACCAAAGTAGCTGTTAATATATGATACAGAACTTTTGTCAACTCGCTATGGTAGCAAAAGCTCTCAAGATACCTTCAGCCGTTGTATTGTTTACGCATAACTGATGGTGAGTTCTGGTGGTCTTTTTTCAATAGTTAAGAATTTTGCCAGAACCTTGCTCATAATTTCAAGTCGAGAAAACTAACTTTTTCGTCAGTGTCTTTAAGGACAATTTTCAACAATATTGCACTTAAGCTTTAGGAAAGGTGATTATTAAAATTAGAAAATCTCTTATCTTAGCATCAATTAAAAAATTACAGACTACACTGAAGAACAAAGTTGGTCTGATTGCAATGCTGTAAAGCTAATATATAACTTACCGCAAGAAACTTATGTCTTTAGAGACTCTTACTGAGCGTTAGTTAACCAAGATATCCTTAATTAAATCCTGAACATAAGGCCTTAGATCTTTCGCCAGATGAATAATAACACCAATGAATCAATAAATGAAATAATCATATCCCTTAAAGTGCAGCAAACATAGGAACCAGATAAGGCTAGCCCACATTAGTTCATATATATTTCAGAAGTATTCTCTCTTCAAAATGTCTTCCATGAATTTGCTAACAAAACGTCTACAGCGATTCTCTATATCTACAGTGAATCCAATTTTGAGAAATTTCAAATGCAGTCAAGCTTATCTGTTTACCATGCGAAAAAACAGCCTAGAATAATTAGCTTTATAGAAAAATCATTACGGCAAACCTCTTTAAATATGTGTCCTGGGAATATGTTTGTACTCTGTTTGTTCAAGTATATAAGTGATTATGGCACTATAAGAACATTCCAGTCTCTGTAGAACTCGAGAGAACTTCTTGTGGTCTGATGTGTTCCAAGCAATTCGAAAATTAGTTAAGCAAGAGTAATGTAATATCTGAAGAACTTTGAGCTCAAATAGGTTTTGAGTATATATACATTGTGAAGCATCTGTTTGGCTTCCTATAAAATTGCTATACTGGAAGACAAAGTACAGGTTTGAACTACACTAGTCTCCATGAGATCTTACTATTGTTCAAATTGGTTGCAGTTGACAGATCACCAGATTATGATCTATCAATACTACTGGTTTGAGAAAATTTAGTTAATAATATACATACGGTTCCAATACTATGTGGATATTATCGGTGCTACAAAGAGTATACTATTCAGCTACATTATATAATCTAACTGAGGTTGTTCCAAGTGGTATTTTCGAGTGCTACTGTCAGTTGGTGCAATGGAATTGATCCACGAAACGGTCCCGAAAATATTGAAATTGAAAGTAAATTCCTCTAATAATTAAATTAGCCGTTGGAGGGTGGCATTAAAACTAGTAGTACCTTCGAAATTGCCTAGCAGTATTCGTACAAAAAATATTTTTCATTTAATTAAAATTTATTTTCCATAAGAACTTTGAGTGTAAAGTAGCGGTCAATTTAAAAATTCATCAGAAAACTGTTGCAGTCGGTTCATGATTCTGGAAATATAAACACAAGTCACATACGAGCTTACCCTTTTCCTTCAAATTGTCAATCAAAACAGAGGCAGCTCAATTTTAATTTATGGCACTATGTGCGCTCTAAAGCAAATGCAAGTCATAACCCGATTTATCATTTGACAATGAGTAATCATAAAATGTTATTTAAACGCACATGGATGGTAGGAAAGCAGCGCAACACTGTGTCATGATATTGTGAAATGGACGCTTGAGAGTAAGCCAAATGAAACCTGTCAGCGTTAAAGCAAAGCCAGAAACCACTCAGAGGATTGCAAGCAGAAGAAAAAGTTACTAAAATAAAAAACAAAAAAGGGACAAGCAAGTAAAGCTCATAAAGTTTCAAGACGTTCGTTTTGTTAGCAGCAGTTGTAATAAAATTATGCACACGTTTATGCGCCTTATTGTAGGCAATAAAATGCGAAAGATGGCATACAGAAAGGTGACAAACGATTTGACAGCGCTCTTATTGCTCGCAGCTGACTTCAGTTTATTGCTTTCCTTTTCCGGTTTTATCTGTGTTATTATTGCGACAGCAAAATTATTTCTTGTTTTTTATTTTTTTTTTCCCCCGTTTTTTGCTTCTTGTTTTAATTTCGCTTTCTTTATTTAATTTCAGCAGCTAGCTCTCAAATTGTGAATGCATTTTATTACAGTTTTTCTCATTTCATTCAATTTCATTTCATAAACGAGGGTAGTTTGATAAATTTGTGACTCCTTAAGAAATATATTTTTTGTTGGTTAAAAAAAATTTACTTGCAAGCACAGCTTTTTATTCCATTGACTTTCTAACAGTTATATGATTTTTGAAATTCGAAAGCTCCCAAAATATGCTTTTGTTAGTAAAAATGTTATTTTTCACCCCAAATGTCCTAGCTCGTGATTACTTTCATAGTAAAAAACTCTATAAGAATGTACTTATTCAACATAATTTTTTCTGCGTTTTCTTCTCGATGAAATGTTTTGTTGCGTTCATCGCGTCTGTTGTTTCATCTTTAACGAAATAGATTACTTGAGGAACTTTTTCAGTATTATGCCAAGATTCTTGCGAAGAATACGACTTAAAGAAGTAGAATTCTAACTTTCTGCTGATGAAGCTCTAGATAAACTTTCTACAATGAGAAAAATCCATTTCAAAAGCACTTTCTTCGAATGTCTCTGCTTTCTCAGAATTCGGGAGACATTTTTTGTTTAAGTTACCTATATCCACGAATTCGATTCAAAGGCTTGCCTAAAATTGTCAATAGTTGATATAATGCCAGTAAATACGGATGTAGAAAGTGGATACTGTATCAACTCTTCTCTGGTATTAATCGGAATTTGTTGTACAAAGATAGACAACACTATGGTTATGAATTTTGTGAGATACCACCGATTTTAGTACGCACAAACTAGAGAGAGCTCGAGAATTTACACGTTCCTACCATATCATCCTTATACCGATTAAGTTTGAGTGCAAAGGTAGGATCGGTTATTGAGTTTTTCCTAACGACTTAGCCTCTTATAGTAATAGAGAGAGAGTGGAGAATATGCAGAAAAGAGATGACTATATCATCTTTACTACAGTTCAATGCCTTGTTGTAAAAAGATCGAATCTTTTGTGCTTGCTCTTCGCAAATCTGCAATCGATGAGGGTTTAGTAATTTCAGGTATTTTATTCCCTTTTCAAATTTATGTCAATGCTAGAGTTGAGTGCAATTGTAGCTCCATTCCTTAGCAACTGTATAGAGTATAATGCGAGCGCGCCATTGAGGAGTTTTCTTCATAGTTCTCCAACTTACCGGAGGCTTAACTAAATGCATTTCATGTCGCGTTTATTTCAGCAAAAACCTTCAAGACGTACTTAGGCGCATATATATTTTTATAGCACTTTTCTTAATCGGTCACCGCTGAGACCTTTGGTAGATGTTTGGCCAATTTTTTACTATTTGCAATTCACCGATGAACTATCCGTTTTATCGCATCGAATTTTAGCTCATCCGAAATCTGAATCCTAACTCTTTGAGTATTGGTCACGCTTCAAATCTTCAAAGAGTGGATCTCGTCGTGCATGCCTAAATGGGCCCACTTGAGCCTAACTTAACCCAAACTATATCGATTAGCAAGATACTTGAAGTTATTAGGTGCCTGCAGACACTTATCGTACGACCCTCGTTCATACAAAGCGCATGTATTTAATTTTCTCTACAAACGCACTGCTTTCTAATTGCGTTCTGTAGTGCTGCACTAGCGTCAGTGAGTGATAAGTGAAAACTGCGCTGCGTCAGATAAACACAATCATGCGTCCATTTGTCATAAACGACATTTAATACACATTTTATGATAGTCGGTCGGCCAAGCGAAATGAAGGCTAGTAAGAGTATGCGCACCCTTAGAGACGAATGGAGAGAGTGTTATTAAATTAAGTGTGCGCACGTACAAGAAGAGTTGGCTTATTGTTTCACAAAAAATGATTTTCTCACAATTCCACAATTTTCACTGCGCAAAAGATAACGCATTTATTTAGCATGTGTTGACTTTCGAGCTGTCAACAATTTTACAGTTGCCCAATTGTCACTTCGGTTTTAGCTGCTCGCCCGTAAATGGCTTCATGGCGCTCTTATTACATTTTTAATTGCCTCACAAACACACGCAAACACATACACACACACATACACACGCTTAGTAATGAGTAGTTGTCTTCGCTTCACATGGTTACAATGAAGCACATGCTCTTGTCTCCACAGTTCTCTCCACCGTCACCTGCTTTGCAAAATATAAAATTTAATAGCCACTTCAATTGCTGCAAAGTGTACTTTGTTCTTGGCAATTAAATTGTTATTGTTGCCATTATTTTTATTATTAGTCTTTTGATTGTTATTGTTATTATTTTTACTGTTGCTTACTTTTGCGGTTTTATCATTATCAGCATTGTTGTTGTGTGGCAAGGCATTCATTGTCTTTAGTGCTGGAAGTGCAAATTTTCGTTGTCGTTGCCTTAAATCTCAAGTGTTTAGTCAACATAAATAAGCCATTACCAAGTTGCACACATACACACACACACGCACACATGCATAGCAAAGCCAATAAACTAATCGAAAGCGTAAATAACGACTTCAGTGCAACACTGCATGTGTAGTTGTCGGAGCGGTTAGCCTCAATGTAGCATGTATTCTAGAGTGTGGCTTAATACGCGCCAAGCTTAATCCTTACGTGAAAAAAATATATCTATTTAGAAAATGTGTTAAGAATTTTAGTGCGCTCCGTATGAGGTTTTCCTGCTCAATATTCCGTAAAAATATACATATTCGAATGTGGGAAATTTTGTAGCATCTCTAAGGGTCAAGGTGAATTTGAAAATTGTAAATTTTCACACAAAACTGTGCCTTATATTACGGAGGCTAGGAATAAACCTTTTAAAACGCTGTTATATACGAGTACAGGTTAAAGACTGCTTTCAGGCAGCGTGATCCCTAAATACCTCAGTGGTGGGCGCTAGACTGACTGCTGCCAGGAATAACCTCCTTTGAAAAAATGAATATTAAGCAGTCGGCTAGGGAATTATTTATACACAGGATGAGTTGAGAAAGTTCAGAACAGTCGATCATACCAAGCAGTGCGCTTAAAGTCGGTTGAGAAAAGTCTCTATATTGTTTTTAGAGCTTTTGATGATAAATGAATAAGGATAGCGGACCAAATCGATGTAAAGTAGAATTGATCATATTACTATATATTAGAGGCATCCTTTTTAAGCACTCTTAATTACAATACGTGTTGACCGCTTCTAGGTAGTCGAAGTAGCCTATCGATCGGCAAAACATAATGAATGACTTCATTCGAGTTTTTTCGAAAACACGGGGCAATGGAACCGATGTTTTTTATTTTAAGATGACCTAAGCTTCTTTTGTGAATTGATATGACGTCCGTTTGTATGTAAGACGTATGTCTTAGTTAAAAATGTGGGTATAAAAGGGAGAAATTGTTTTAAGAAACATTTTCTTTAATCTCTTTCCACGAAGTACTGGAATAGTAAGAGAGGCGAACTATAAATTCACAGCGTATTTCAAGATTCTACGAAACTCTCCCACCCGACCATCCCGAACCTCTATAGTTCAATTTAAGACAAAAAATAATCGTACTGACTTTTTACAACAACCGAATTCCTGCCAGATTCTTAAGAAAACATATGCCCAAAAATTCTTTGAAGAAACCATAACTAAGGAATTAAAATAACCGAAGGAAACTCTCCGGGTATTTAAGCATAAATATTAAGCACTCTATGTATCACAATTTGGCTTTCGAATGCGATTACAAGCTTTAAATGGAAACTTTGAGGAACAAAATAAGAAGCTTCAGGAAGCGATCTTTTCTGACAAACTACAAAATACGAAACCGAAAGTTCTGCTGAGTACCCTGGATGCCAAGTTTCTTTAAATGCTTTCGAAATCGTAGCACTCTGTTGCGCAGGAGACCATCAGTTAATACAAAAACTTAACTTTTTTTACTCGAATATGAAAACTCATGAAGATCTGATCCAGATATGAGAAGATAAAATAGAAAGACCGCTGAAGTGGATAAAAATTCTGAATAGGCATTTAGCGCTCGTTAAACGTGCAGAAAGCGTAGGACTGACACATAATAGTATACGCTGCTGCTTTGGCGAAGATAATTATATTTCGGCCGACGAAGACTTAGCGACCACATCACGGATTCGTGGGTTTCAAGGAGTTTCTCTAACTGTCGACGTACTCAAAAGCCTTAACAACCTTCTAGTGTGTTTCTGTTATGAAAATGGTTCTCTTAAAACCCCTCGGACAATAATTTACATTCCTCACTTGCGAACCTAATTACCAAACGCGTTGATATAATTCAAGTACAATGTGGACACCTTCCAAATCAAAGTTGATTGAGAAAAAGTCAACAAAGTTTTCGTACGGCTTCACAACACCCAAAGGGGCTAACTAAATAACGGAGTAACCCTCAAGCAGACACAACGTCGAACTCACATCTTAATTGATGGTAATGAAATGCACTGAACCGCAACATATGCCATACACGGCGTATACGTAACCGCCGACACTATGGCTCATGCATTCATTAGCCTTGCACAAAGCTCTGCTGGACACACACGTAACTACCATGCAAATGTGCTCAAAGCATGAATGTGGCATGCAACAAAAGTCAACAATAACGCCAACAACAATAACAACTCACAACTACCTATACAGAAACAAGCAACAAACGCCACAGAGCTGCAACAACAAGCAAAGATCAACAAATCACTAGTTGCGGTGAAAGACGCTCCCAGCGCTACATAACGCACCGGATTTAAACACCAAAGTAGCATATTTACACAGTTTAACGACTGCGTGTATTTATGTGCTGGAGCTTAGCGGCAATTATGAGCGCGCATTTTGGCAAATATGCATAAATGTGATTGAGTATGCAAGTATGGTAGGTGCTAAGAACTTTGTAAGCGCACAGCATGCGGACTCGGTTCACTGCTTGTTGTGGCTTTTTGTCAAATCCCTTAGGCCATGAGGGGTGCGGCAAGTCGGCTAATATCAACTACGACTACTTTCGCTTCTACGACTACGATAGTTGCAGTTGTTGTTGTTGTTGTGCTTGTTCGTAGTTCACCAGCCATTGCCGCACAAGGTTGTCGGCGTTGTTGTGGTGAGTTGTGCGAAAGCACCAGAACGGTATTTGACTTTACACAGCAGCGAGTCTGCAGCGTGATGTCATCAAATATGGCAAACACATACACACGCATAAATTTACATATACACATATTTAACTGTATTTGTGTTTTATTTGCCCGCAAGCATATATTGAAATGTTCACACACACATACACACACACATGCCTACAGCTAAATATGCGCTGTAATAACACTGTAAGCTCACACCCTAACCGCTGCACTTGTGCGAGCTGCATCTTAAATTGAGCTTAAAATGCAAAGAAGGTCTTTAATGAAATATAAACAAGGACTAAGAGCAAAATACACATAAGCCGGCGGTTATGTGGTGGCCTTGCGCATGTTTACCAGCACGCTCAGTGAATTGTGGCATTCCGCACATATAGCTAGAAATGTTGGTAATATATGTGTGTACGAATAGCTATACAAAGCACTCACGTGCGTCTAACTTTAGAATTTCTAAAGTGTTGATTTTGCCAGAATCCACTGTGTAGTCGTAATGAATATAAGAAAAAATTTTAAAAATAGCTTCCCTTTCAGTAACTGTTCATATTTATGTGTATGTGTGTGTGTGTGTGTGCTTACTTTTAAAAATTTTAAAGCTTTTGAAGCCACACAATTAAATTATTTAAATATTTTTGTAAATAGTCTCTTTTGCAGTAGTTCAGTTCAAAGCTTTCCAACAGGTGGCGCTCATATCAAAAAAAATTTTTAGGTCACCCTTAGCTATAAGATGACGTCCGTTTTCATACCATTTATGAGAGAAAAAGGAAGACCTAGCGAGACCAAATTTGCCACCGATAAAAATGCGTAAAATAAACTAAAATCTATTTTGAAAATTCCTCTGGAAGTTATATAAGTTTAAGCTGCAGGCCGCTATTAAAATGTTTGCAAGCTCTCAAGCTAATCAAAGTGCTATCGAAGCATTATTTTCCGGTTAATACAGTTGTTAAACTATCGCATGAATCAGGCGCTGTGAAAAATTTCTGAAGATTTTAAAACAAAGTGAAGAATGCAAAGTTTGCGGCACTATCTGTGGTCTATTTTACTCAACAAAGAGTGGATTTTAAAAGAGAAAATTAGTAACTATTTTGAGTGAACCTGGTAAACTGTGTTTTAATTAAGGGTGCTATTTCCTCCGCTTGATATCCAACAGTTGATTTCTATACCTCTGGCAACCATAAGAATTTCATACCGTTAAGAATCGCACAATGTTTTTGCCACCAAAACCAGCAGACCTTAGTAGATAGTGGATATATAAACATGCCTACTTACATTCTGCCTCTTTGAATGGTACGCATATATTATTTGTATAATCTTTGTTCTATGCTGAATCGTTTTACTTGCATATAGGGCACTTGTCGGGTTTCATTTAGCCACAGCTAAGCCAAACTCGCCGAGTACTTCAGAGTACATAAATATAAATCTCTTATATATAATCTTATATATAAATATAATGAAATTTTAGATTTGCATAAACGAATACTTATATACCACAGTGTATGAATGGAATGTAACAAACACATAGATAACTTTGGCACAAAACTACAAAACCAAGTGTATATGTATTCAACACAACTTGAGTCAACTCAATAAGCATTTCATATATCCGCCACACAAGTGTGTGTAATAAAAGCGAAGAGGTTTGGGCCGGTATTTACCATATAATACAATGTTGGATATGTGTATATCATTTTCAAACAAATAAATTTACATATGTATGTAGTGGAAAGTGTGTTGGTGCGACCGTAATTACAAGCATATAATTATGATTTAGTTTTGAAATTGTGAAGCCATATATTTTATGTGAGTATTCAAATTGTGTAATGTATACTCCTTCAAGGTATTATGCTAAGCTCGTTACGAGGGTACGCTCTGTGTTAATAGTGGACGTGGGTCGAACTCTGGGTTTGACAGTATGTACAATTCTAGGAAATCAAATATTATGTCTCATCCTAAATCTAGGCAACATTTTTTTAATTTTTGACATAAATGGCTTCCAGGCTATTTTATACTTAACCTAAATGAAGCAAAATTCATTCGCCGAATAATATTTAAATTAAAAGTCCATACATTTTATGATGATAATATGAATGAATTATGATAATATGATGATGTAATATGAAGGAAAACACCTCATCTAGATGCTTGGTGAAGCTTCTCCACACATGTGAGCCATATACCGTGATACTATCTCACAAAAAGAGGTAGCTAAAAGTTTTCATTCGACTATGAATGGCTAATGAATATAACGAGAGCGATTTTCAAAGTCGAATTGAACTCGAAAAAATGCCCTTGCTCATCAAGGGAAGATCACTATTAAAATATTTCTTTTATTGTTAGTCGTAAACTGGCATCGAAACTAGAATCTGCTTAGCGGTGATGTGCACGACGTTGTAGCTTTCCAAAATAAGCATGATCTTAAATGTAGGCTACTTTTTCTAATATATTTCGATTCCAGCAAAATGAAAACAAGGGTTTAATGACCGTTTTTGGCAACAATAAGTCATATTTATACAAATCTTTTTGCAATATAATGCGTATTTATATTTCTGCTACCTAGTTTAATAAGCATCAGCCTAAATGCAGGTAGCTATTTCTCAGTCTTGTCATTTTTAACTTCTTTTTGCAACGAATTGGAAAAAATAATAATGACCGAAGTGGTTACATCATTTTATCATGCTCAGAGAAACAGTAATTGTAATACGAGCTATTGTATACAATTTTCTGCTGCTGGAATATTTTTGCGATTTCCAGCAACTAGTGGAATGTTCATAAAAATTTAGAATACTTTTCGATGATAAAAGTTAGGATAAAATATTTAGGGAATTAAAGAATTTTGTTCCTCCAAATATTTGCAAATTCTTATTTTTTTCGAATATTTCACAAGAAAAGAAGTAAAACTTATCAACATTTGGTATATGTGGATTCAAAATTGATTTCGAAACTTCTCAATTTAAAAGAAAATATTCTATATAAATTGAATGATGGACTAAATAGTAAATCAAAATTCAATTCATCAATCGAATACTACTAATCTACAAACTTAGTTCCAATAAAATATGCGTACCCGCGTAATTTCACATGTATAACCTCATTTCAAGGACCGCCAAGCCAAGGTCATAATCATGATATCATGGTCACACAGTAACCGCGTGCATGGCAGACTAGTTGCAAAACCACAAATTTCATTTAGAGAAAGTACGCAGTAAAAACTTACCTGAAAGGAAAAGAAGAAAACAAATTAATATTAGACAAATAAGCACAAAAAATATGCAATACAGATAATGCGCGTGGATAAAATCGAATACAAGCGGAATAATATATAAGCAAAAATACAGAGAATTTATAAAAAGTAAAGACAAAATGACCACATTGAATTTATGTGGCGCCACCGCCATGATAGTGAATAAAATAAATAAATAATATTGAAATTGCTGGGATCACATGAAGAATTATCGCACAAATAAATGGCGAAGAATTTCAAATGGTCCAAAAAATATTGCAAAATAATTCGAAAACAAAGAAGGTGTGCTTACTGGTAAACAGCTGTGCTGCAGCAGGTATATACTGGAGCGACTTATCGCAGCTGCTTAATCTCCGAAAAGAAAGCAGCGGGTTGGTTGGTTTTATTGCACTCGTACCTGTCTGAAATTACAAAGTACAGTAATTTAGAGCTTAAGCTTATAAGCAGCCTTGACTTTTTCTATTTGCGCTAGCAAAGAAAAGTAAGAAACAATAAGCACGGCGAGAGAGCAATATTAAGGAAATATTATATGTTGCTTTGTTGTGGGAAAGAATAACGTTTCTAAAAGTTTGTTGGTGCTGAGGTCTTTGTAGAAGTACTGTGTTTTAGATTGACAAAATTAAAAATATATTTTTTTCCTGACTACAACTCAGACTTATTCCAAGTGCCTCAAATATCTAATGAGTGTTTCTCTTCCTATGCTAGAATTGTAAAGCAATAAATTTCCCTTGGTTCATAAACTTATTGAATCTTTTCGGTCTACAAGCTGACTTCAGCAAATTAAGTCGCTCTTTTCATGTCTTCTTATATTAAGCTTATTACTCAAAGCGACTTAGCTATAAATTTTCTATAACCTAAGACTTTGAGAATGTGTATAATTTTATAATGTTTCAATAATATGGTAATATCTTCGTTTCCCTGCCAACTTATAACGGGATACATAGGTTATTTCTTCCATAAGCCTTAGTTGTAAAAATTTCCTATAGTAAGAGATCATGAAACATGAAAAGCAAATTTCTTCATTTTACTTCTCTGACTAAGACATATGATTATTACTATACCTAAACTAACATTTTTAAGTCTCGAAAACCATAACTTCGTTGAGAACCAAGAAATATAAACGAGCATAACCTCTAACTGATAAGTGTTCAAGGCACACTCATCTCCTACAGTTTTAGTGACTCAGTATCATCGCTACCTGACAGAACTCTGTAAAATTCGAAGTGAAACCGTTATGATCAGGATTGCAAAGGCTGGTTGATTCTAGTGAGACGAAGTCTGAGAGTTGTGTTTATTTAAAAGTAGCAGCATACCTCTATGAGCTACGTAGAATAAAGAAATGAAAGTCACATTTATCTTTAATTTAGTCTCATCATCAAAACTGAAAGATCTGTGTGTTTTCTGAAAAACTTGATCTATATGGCCTTAGAGAATATCTTCAAAGCTTAAAAGTAAAATAGGTAGTTAGTTATTTTGAGAAAAAATTCAATTTAATGACAATACAGGAATCGTTGAATGGGTTTAACATCTCGAAATCATCTTTATAAGGGTTTCCTTAAAAAACTGAACTTGTTATAGGTTAGGTCAAGTTAAGTAGTTAGGTCATCCTAAAGGTCAACACAAATCGCATTCTATAACCATCGATCCATTCTAATTGAAGCGAGACGACAGAATATAAAGCTATTTCGTATCCACCATTGTTAAGTACTAAAGAGTGTATTTTTGTGTGAAATATATTGGAAAGTCGATTTTTCTCTTTTTTCTTTTGCTTCTCTTTCTATTTTTTCTTTCAGCAGAACTCTCAGATTATAAGGTAAAAAGATCAGCTGTCAGTTTAACCCTTGTTGTGTTGGAAACTCAGTTCCGAAGAAAGAAAAGATAATCTTTTATAGAAAAGTGCTTTTCTGATATTGGTCAGCTCTTACCATTACTCCGCTTTCTCATAAAACCACCAAGCTTATTATTTAAATAAATAATAATAATATTTATAAAATGAATTCCGCACTTAGAAAATGACATATAAAAATCTTATCGTTAAGTTATCGACTTTTGAAGAACATCTCTTCTGATTTGGAGTCTGTTTGGAAGGTTTAGAAGGTTAATAATCTCAATTTTCACTACTCAGGTTCCGTTTTGAGTTGCAAAGACGATGCAGGAAGGTATTTCCTGCCGGTGAAATCTTTTTTAGCATTCGCACGTGAACCGTTACACTGTATGCCCCTTACCACACACTTTTGACAGCCTTTTGCACCCCACAGTGCACATGATCATGAGCTAAGCTCCTGTCGGCAGCTTAAGTTGCTGCCACACTTTCTGTTTTTTCTTCAAAGTTGCTGCTGATATAAGCTTCTCCGCTATTTGCGTAAACAAGTGCGCATTTATGTGCACAAATAGCAACTCTGCTCTCTTTTTTTTACTATTTCGTAAGGATACTAGTATATGTGCGTCATGTTGGTGGCAGCCAGCGCTGTAAACAGCTTTGCGTTGTAACTGTAATTCGGTTGCAACTGTCAGGATGAAGTTATTTGCTGTGTTGCAATTTTTCGACATCTTCGTCGTCTCAGGGCCATTCTCGTCGTTGAAGGCACTTAGCAGGCGCCTATGGCACGTAACGGAGATAAATAACAAACAACGCCTGCGGCAAAAAAAAAACACTAACAACAACAAAAACATCATGGCATTGACGGTATATGCTAAGAGGGCACTTGAGAAAACAAAAATGCAAAATAAAACAGTTGAATACAAGATGAATGGGCAAAACTCAAATAATAAGCGTAAATAGTGAACACATGACTTTATTTTGCCTACAATTTCGCTTGCAGCTTAAATAATGTAAAATTAAATATTCTTTTTTCGCTTTGCTATTTACTCACTCAGTCATGCTGGTCATTATTGGGTTAGTGTTGTTGTTGTTGGATTTTATTTTGCAAAAACATATGATGGCATATTTACAGTTAGCGCAATAAAATAGTCCAATGAGGAGTAATGATAATTTGTGGTTGTTGAGTAGCTCACCCGTTCACTCGAGACTCATCGCTCGGAGCGGATGTGAGTTCGGTCGCGTAAAAAAACGATAAGCTATTTGTGACGCTTTATTATTGCTATTTACTGTGCGGTTTTCCCAGCTCTCCAATATCTCGTTGCTTTTCACAATTACTTTTATTCATTTTTTATTTTATTTTTGGCAATGCAACTTCCGTTTGCTGCTTCTGTTGTAAGAGCATATAACTCAATTGCGGTTAAAAGTAGAACAGTGTCACTGGCAGCTTGAGGATAACGAAGTAAACAACACTATCAAATACAGAAAATGAAATTGTGTGAAAAAGTACAAGACAAAACGTGTGAATTTTATTTTTATATTTTTTGTTGGACGAAGACTTTTGTATAACCGATGTCCTGCACTATTTATACCTTAGTCCTGGGGAGCCTGTATCAGCTAAGATCCGAAATATTTAATTCTAGTCTCATATCTAATGTCATCTCGTCATTTCATCATCAAAGAAGGCTAGAAAGCTTCTAAAAATTTAATCAATTATTATAAAGTCGATCGTGGTGAGTTTGAAAACATTTCAAAGAATTGGGTTAACCTTCGGTTCTAGCTTAGAAGTGGCATCGACTTTGTTTTCGTACCGACATAAAGCATACATTAAACAGTTTTGGGCAATAATACCTATGTGTTAGTTCTTTACCAGACCTCCTCCGGTTGAATAGATCGGAATGTTATCGGAACGATATTCGATCATTAGCCACTAATCACTGATGGTGACTACTTACTACTGGTACCAAAGACCCGCTGGTGCAATAATTTCTTAATTTACCTGTATACTTCTGTTCTGCCATCATCTAGCTAAGGGAGCAAAAGCAAAAACCTATGCATTCTCTGATTAAAGACATATTTTTTCAAGCGGCTCTTATTTGGTTACATTTTCCCACGAGAATAATTATATATGCCACATATAACAGTAGATCTTCTAGTTATGAACTATTCGTATTCACATTCAGCCAAAAGTACAACTATAGAGAATGATAATGATCCCATAAGTATATACAAATCAAAATCGATCACACATTGCCACCCATAGCACCAAACCAGAAAATAAATTACTAACCTTTAACTCCGAAGTTCATTCTTTCATTAAATTCACAACCCTCATTGTAATTACTCCTGACCGAGAGTAATGTGTAACGTAGCATTTTCGAATAATTGTTTGCCGATTGCGAGAGGATTACCGACATCGCGACGATCGACCTCTCCGAAAATTTTTTAACGCTCGCAGGACGGTTGGGTCTAATACGTAATTGGAACATACTCGGAATTATAACCAGACAAGTAAGATCACTTTAACGGAATTTCGCAAAATAATATGGGGCATTTTTTATGCTGCTTTAGTGAGCCCTGAATATTTTTGTTGATTTTTATAGGACGCGCTAGAGTTCATAAGATCTACTGAATTATATAAACCCACCTCGAAAAACGTACATATAAAAGAAGTTGTAACTTGAGGGAGACAAAGAGGGCAAATTTTTGCAGGTACTTTTAGACTTTTCTGTTTTTGTTGTGGCCATCAAGCTCTACATCAAATATTTTTTTGCGAATTACTATCAGAGTGAAATTCGATGATTGTAGATATATGAGACACTCTTATTCCTCGGATGTATTTTTTCAAGAGAGTGAGACTTCCAACCGGATAGTCACTGAACTCCACAGATTAGAATTTGAAAAAGGCGTCCAAATGCTTTTGCGTTCGATTACAAGCTAAGCTTCGTTACAATGAATGATTTTATTCGGCTAAGTATTAGCACAGGTGTTAAGAGACCAAAGAGCAACCAAATGGAATATTTGGTGATTAACGGAAGGCCAGAAACCGCTCATATTTCTTGCAAAAACCCAGAAAATATAACGACTTTTTTGAATATTGTGAAACCTCGAGGAAAAGTAAGGGAGTTTGATAAGTTTGTATCATTGCATAATTTTTTTTCCGAACCTAAGCGTAAGACTATCTTTGGTTTTGTTACCCAGAATAAAGGTTCCAGGATCAACCAGAGAGAAGTTCAGATCTATAATATATCTCTACAAAAAAGAAAAGAATGCGTAAGGCTCATCAAAAGTTACAAAACGTTTGTGTCTTATAACTGTCATTTATTTCTTCTTTTTCTTTTATACTCTTTACAAAAGTTGGTCACGTGCATGCCAAATAGCACAAAAACACGAAAGGACTTAAACGTTTAGTAACGGCAAAATTGCATTTATGAACATGCTTCGTAGCCTTGTTGCATAAGTACCCATAAAATTGTTGCTTGTAAAATGCTGACTTAGCTAACGGTTGTTTCGACCAGAAACGTGTACAGAAATATTTCACACCGACACATAGAGATAAAATCAAAACAAAACAAAAAAAAACCGACTCGTGCATTTCCATAAATATGTCACATTCATATGTGAGTAAGGAAGTTGAGACAAATAACCACATACATACATATAACACGAGAAAGTTATGAGTGTCCTCTGTCACTGCATATGTGTTTCGTGATTTTTTAAATTCGATTTTTCTTCGCTTTTGTCTCTTTCCGCAATTCGTTTGTGGGTTTCCGGTTTCCGTAGGACAGCCGACATAAGGCGCCATAAATGCTTGAAATTTCAATATTTTTTTTAACAATCTCATTAGGCACATTGCTGTGCTTTGGTTGTGCGGTGTTTCAATGAAATGTTGTTGCCATCCGCACGGCCAAAAGGCCAACGAAGAACTTGAGGTAAACTTTACTTGAAAACTTGTTTCGCTTGCAGGTCAAATATGTGCAACTGCATGACTTGTAAATTGTACTCAAGTGTTAAATGACTGTGGTTAGCAAATGACTTAGTTATATGTACTATTTAAGTACCGTTACCAAGAGAGTAGTTTTCAAAGTTAGCTAGATTTAGTATGTAGAGCTACTGCGGTTCATTTAATCACTATTCAAAGCACACAAATCGGAACATAATCCCAAAAATTTACTTGAAAATGAAAAGAAGTGAATTTTCTGTATTCTAAGTTATCAAATTTTTCGCATAAAAGCCTGAACCCAAACAAAAGCCGATTTAAAAGTTATTATATACAGTATGTGTTATCAATCTCCTATGTTCGGAAGCTTATAATCGGATACCATATTTTCTATTTCTAAATTATTTCTTGACGTTACCCTGCTAATAGAGAGATATATAAGAAATGATTCTTCTGAGAAACATTATTTTAGGTATGACACTAGTTTTCAAAGGTTAAGGCGTATTCGAAACCTTCATAATTTAAAATTTTCAAAAACCTTAGTTTTTACCAACCACCACTGAGTTGGGGTCACGATATAACGCACTCGGTTCCGCAGGCTGCTGATATTTGAAGTTGCCCCACTAGAGATTTTCTTTAAATTTTTTTCTTAATATCTTCCTCACTGTCTTCCCCACTTTTAGAGTCAAAGATCATTCAAATCGGTAACAGAGGGGCATACAGACTTGATTACCTTGATGTTATGATGATGATTTTACGATAAGACCTTCCTAAGAACCCAATAACGTTTGAATCAGTTAGCACAAAGTAAGAGCATAATTCGGTTGTTTGCTTGTGGATCATAGATCAAGTTCTTTCTTATGTCATCCTTGTAAGAATAGTACTGGCAAATACAAGTCCGTCTCTGGAACATTATGAATTCTATTTGCTTTTTAAGATATTCAGAAGCCGGTGATTTAGGTGAAATTATTATCCTCTTCCAAACCTTGTTTTTCATCTTAGAACTGAACTCGAAAATTATCAATGTTATTATCCACCTAAGCTTTTCAAGATCTATGGAAACTGAGCTTATTGTAAATACCAGAGTAATCATTTAAAAGAAATTTCTTCTAAAAGATTTTCTTTCCAAACCTGCTCGAAGAAAAACAAAAAAGGGTGGTGTCTATATAGGAAGGCCCATATTTAATAAGCTTTTAGAACTGGGTGTAGGACGTTCAGTATTAAGATAATCTATTTTGGTATTGAAAAAAGTTGTTTGCATAAACTAAGCTATTTCGAGATTGATCGAGACTAAATTTCGCAATAAACGAAATAAGAAGTCCCAATTAAAGAACCGTTCGACTGAAGAACCATAATCATTATATCTCTAATTTGGTTAAAATGTTGAGATAAATTGATCTTTCGTGAATATAATAATACAGAATCTCTCCAGCAAAGAGTTGATACCTGACAAGGAAGGTTCACTCTCGACTTGCTTCTCTTTTCATCCGACTTAGTAATTAAAGCTCGCTTTAATAAAATTTAAATATAAATTGGTTGAGAATAACAAAAAAAAATATGTAACCAATTAAAATTACCAATTAAATTACACAGCCTTCACAAGCTTTCCATCCAACTTTAACCCACCAAACTTGTTAGTCGTCGCTCAACATGTGACATTGGCATATTTCAGCTGAAATTTTCGCATAATCAGCTGGAAGAATCCACAAATTACATTCTTGACTGCAAAACAATCTTGAAATGTACGACCTTTAATTGTATGTATCGGTGTTTGTAAGTGGTGTGCATGTCGGCAACTGTCAACCGTCGTAATTGTCATTCATTGAGGAAGTGAAAATTAATATTTTGACTGAAGGCTAGACAGACAGATACGGTGCATATATGCTTGCCAATATGGCGATTTCTGGATACTGCTCATGAGGTCTAAACATAATAGCGGTAAATGGACATGAAATGAATAAGTAAGTGAGAGAGAATAAGCGGGCTTTTGTGAGCAGGTGAGTAGGCTGAGCAGCATTTGGGTTGAAAATTTTTGTACGTCTATGAGTATGTGTCATTATAAATTTTTCCATGTTTTTATATAGACCTTTCTGGCAAGTCGTGTGCATATTTCTGAACTGTATAAGGTGGTTGTACGAAATGGCTTTGCAATAATAAAAATATTTAAATAAAAAAGAAATCAGAAAAGAAATCATCCCAAACATATACATATATATATATATATATGTATATACGATTTTTGCTGCTGCTCAGCCATATATAGCTCAGCTCATATATATATATATACGATTTTTGTTTGGGATGATTTCTTTTCTATATATATATATATATATATATATTTGTTTGGGTTGATGGATACCTTCAAATTTAAATTTAAGGTTTTCGTGTGATTTCTATATGTGATGTATATATGTACACACATATATATATATATATATATATATACCCCTTTATACACAAATGGCGCATAAATATTTGTCCAAAAAGTTGGCAAGCCAAAAGTTCTCACCCTTCATTACGTTTGCATATAAAATTTGTAATTTCGCTGCCATATTTTTTTGCTCAGCCTCAATTTTTTTGTTACAGAATCTCCAACAACAGTCATTACAATTGTTTTGTATAATTTATTCCAAGCAGAATGAACAACATAACTTGAAACATATTTCGGAGAAGAAATAAAAAAAAAACAAATTTGAGATACCAATAAGGGGCTAAAAAGAACAGTTGAAGAATGTAAAAATTTGCAAGGTTTAGAAAAACGCCAAGCTCAAATTAGTTTTTTACATTGTATTGTATGTTGTGAAATTAAAGGCTGCAAAGAAAGTTCAAAAATTAAATGAGAATTTAGAGTTATGAAAAGGTGGAGCAAGAGTTTTAAAGTATTAATAAAAATTTCGTTTTTTTTCTGTTGATTTTATAATATATATAAAACGCAATCAAAAAAATTTAGCTGGTGAAAAAGTATAATTGCAAAATTTAATTTTGAAAAAAAGTTTGAAGTCTTTCGAATATTGAAAAGTAGGAAATTTTTCATATTAAGGAATAAGATATATACAATAAGAGAAAGAATATATGTACATATACATATCATTTGAAAATACTTTCCGGCTGGTAAAGAATAACAAATAATAAAAAAGTAATAATAAAAATAAATATAAAAACTAATAAAAAAAAATAAATTAACTAAAAAAGAAATAAAAAATTAAAAAAGAAATATATTAATTAAAAATAAATAAACAATAAAAAATAATTAAAATAAATAAAATAAAATAAAACAAATTAAATAGATTTAAAAAATAAAGAATGTTTCAAAATTCACAATTTTACAGTAAATTTCTAAAATTATTTATTTATTCCTCAAAGAAGAAAAAGTATACAATGCTTTGTCGCTGTGTTCCTCATAAGACTACAGTTACTCAGTTATTGAAATCTAAAACTGATTAAATATCTTACTACTCTTGTTGTTTGTATAATAATATACTTTTTGTAATTAGTTAAAGTTAAACATTTACTTTATTTCTTTATTGTTAAATTTGCAGAAGTTTATAATTTATGCACAAATATTTTCTTAAAATTTCATAAATTTAATTAAAAAATTAAAACGCATATTGAGTTATTATTATTTTCTATTGAAATACAACTTGTTATGATAATAATTTGGATCAAACAATTTTTAAAACAAACTTTAAAACTTTGTAGATTTTAAAAATCTTCCTAAAAGAAAAATATATTGATTTATAGCTTTTGAATTGAATGAAAATATTAAAATAAGAAAATGTATTTATATTTTAAAGAGAGGTCTAAATTCAAAAATATTTGATGTTCATAGAGAAATTCAAAAATTATTTATTTCTGTTATACAAGAAATTTTTATTTTATTTTTCAACTTTAACTCTATACATCATTTTAATTTCTCTGGTAATAATTTTTAAAATATTAAAATATTAACTGAATACATTTAAAAAAATTATTTATGCCATATATAACTCAATGCTTTGGAAGCCATAAAGAAATAAATTACTTACTTCCGGTTTGTGCTTCACTAGAAGTACTTTACGTATTTAGTATATATGATAACGCAAATAAAGTTGCCGTTCGGCAATAATGTGTCAAAATTTACATTATCACATAGTGGATATCGACTACCTACAGCAGGCTACTGAATGGGTAGTCGCCATTTTCTGTATACTATTGATTACTATACGAACTTATTATAGTATGGACAAATATTAAAATAAGGAAACTGATCTTGAGCACTCGCCTACATTTTTTGAAAATCTTGGAGTTTAAATACCTTGAACATGTTGAACATACTTTACATTTTATTTATTTACGAACCTTTCTCTCTGAATAATTTACCAAAATTGATCTTCAAAAAATCGTTGCTCTTTAAACATTTAATGAATTTTTCACGTACTATTTACATTCACGCTTTCTTTGTGTGAAATGTATTTTAATAATTTCCATTGTCAATTGATGTATTTTCCGATATATGTCACAAATTTGAGCAATGATGCCAAATACTTTAAACAGTACTACGTTTCCAAGTATACTCGCACAAGTAGCCATCCGTAGAGTAAAATCCTGTTCTAATATCCAACGCAAGTATACCGCCAACGAAATTCCAGTAGCCTTCCGCAATAGGGGTGTTAATCTATTGTATAAAGTACCGAAAGAAAATTTTTAACCTGTTTCGGTATTCAATAAAAAGGCCAGGGACAATAACAAAAAAATATCAACAACGGCACAATTTTGATGACGCACATTTCCACTGCAAGGAGAAAATTTATTCAAATCGCAATAAGCAGCCAACTTCAATTTTAGTGATATTACAAACTATGTTGATTGACAAACGCAAAATTTGACTTGAGTCACTAGGTTGCCAATTTGATTCGAAAAGATTTGTCAAAAGTTAGACAACAGCTGTCATTAAATTTTGCATATTGACAATCGTAAAAAATAGTTCATTGGCTCTTTAAAATTAAAAAATTGTTTCAAAGCGTATTTTTTCACTATGTTATTCCGTTTTTTCACTGGTGATTCAAAGAATATTGTCAGAAATGACTACTAATTTGAATACGACTGTCATTGAATTTGACGCATTAAAAACTGCTATAAACTAGTTTTTTTCTTTTTTTGGAATTTTCTGAATACTTTCGAACAAAGTTTTTTATTAAAACACTTAATACTGATGTTGTTAATGAATGTTGTTAAATTACAAAAAAAAAAATGGAAAGATAATTGTAGTAGTAAAAAGGAATACTAATAATTAATCCTTAACTAGTTACTTTTGAACTAGTTTTAATATGTTTTTTTTTAAAATAGTGGAAATGTTAAAGCAAAATAAAAAAATATCTATTTTAACATACATGTATATATAATATATATTTGTATATATGTATATATATATTAATACTTTTCACTTAGTGCAACAATATAAATAATTGAAAACAATATTCTAAACAAATTTGTTGTTAGTTCAAAAATGTTTAAGAACGTACTTCAAAAGTAAATTTACATAAATTAGTATTGAATTGGTTATTAATAAATATTCCCTAACTATTGCTTTATGAACTAGTTTGTAATCAGCTGTCTAATCAGCTGATTAATAACATAATAATTATCTTATACAAAAAAGTGACTAAGAGTCTGTTCTGAACTAGTTTTTAACTAGCCTCTTACTAAAGCTCTTACTAGCCTCTATTGGTTTCTGATTATTTTCTTGATAATTAAAAAAAAATGTATTTCATGGATCGAATTTTCATTAATTATCATATTATCGATTATATAAAAACTTTATTTATATAAAAAGTAATTACTAACTGTGTCTGTTATGAAATATTTGTGAAATAGGCTTTAAAAAACTGGTCTGTAATTAATTGCTTTAGCATCCATTTTAAAAATGTAATTCTCAACTGGTCTCTTATGAATTAGTTTAAAGTTAGTTTTTCTTTTCTAAGGGTTGATAAAAAAAAAATAAAATAAATTACAGCAGATTTTCGTTAAAATATTTAATATAGGTTCGAACTAAATGTTTGTAGAACTATTTTATATTTTAGAGCCTAAATGAAGGCTAAATTTATTGATAAAAGGCTAAAAGTACTAATAAGACATATTGGTGAACAAACGCAAGAAATATGCAATTATATTGACTTATAAATTGCTAATGTGGATATTTTGGTTAAATTATTTAAGATTGTCGAAAACATTATCAAAATTTTGGTTGTGTAGCGTAATAAATTGCTTAACAATTTCATAAAATTTGAACAAAGCGATCTATCTATAAAATTTATTAACTTTCAATGAAGAAAGTAATAAAATTTGTGGTCTCTTTTGCGGCAAACTGACAGGAATATAAGGTGTATATGCTGTGGTGCTGGACAACATTCAGTTTTTGCCATAACTCACATACACACACACACGCAGCTTTACAATTTAATATCAACACGGGGTCACGCGAACTCTTTATTTTCTATTTCACTTGCAAGTCAAATATGCTTTTGGCCAAAAGCCATGCTCTACACTAACAACAACATTCTATAAAGCAACTCTATTTAGTGGCCTCCCGCCCGCTCTTCGGCGCGTACTCGACGCTTTTCATTCGATTCGTTATGCATTGGATGCACTGCGGCGTTTTCGAAGCGAAATGCTCATTAAAGGCGAAAACGCTGCCAAGAATCATGCAAGCGTGTACGTGAGTGGAAAACTAGGCGGGACTTGAGGCAAAAGCAAAAGGAAAATCGACGATAGATCGCTAGAAGCAAAGGAGTATGTACCTAACTGCGACACATACACTCACACACACACCTACATTGTCGACATGCAATTTATTGTCAACGACAGTTTTTTGGCAAAACTTTTCACACACACAAATACAATAACAAAATATTATTTATTTCACAGCTCTTGCATGTATATATGTCTGTATGCGCGAGTATGTCGGTATTTATGTGCAGGTGCTTGTGCACATTTAACTAAAGTCGCATTAGTAAACGTTGACATAGCAGTGAAACCGCGCATAGCAAGCACACGCACACATAGAAGTACATATGCACACACACACACACACACACACACATGTAAATATATATACGCAGTTCAAATTATTTGGGCTCAACCAGGCGACAACAGTTACTAATGTGCCAACACTGCGCCAAGTACAATAACAAAAGACAACAACAAACAGATTGTGAAAGACAAGGCGATGTGTAAAAGGTTGCTGGCACTTTAGAAGCGGGCAAGGACGTACAACAACAATGCTACTGGCTGGAGGAGAGGCAAGAAGTTCCTTTATATGTATATATTACACCATTCATTTTATTTTAGACCCCATTGTATGCTTATACAAACATATATAAGCATATGTATGCGTATGTCAATGTGTGTGCGCGCGCTATCATAGCCACTTTAGCGCCTTTAACTTTAACACTCTTGTGGCAAAGTTCGCAATAGATTTAAGCTGAAAATCCATGACGCTTGGTCGCGTTAGTAGCAAGCTATATATGTACCATTACATATATAAACACACAAAAGATCCTCGCACACCTCTACTATGATGGTATGGCCTAGAGAATAGCTCAGTACCTATGCATGTAGATATGGTCGTTGTAATATGCGAAAGTAAAATATAGAACGCTCATTTTCCTAGTGGGAATTTTAATAGATGAGCGCACAATAAAATAAAATTGTGTGGGGATTTATATTGTCCAATGGTGGTCCACATTTAAAGATAATAGATCACACTAAGCTTACCAAAATGCAAAAGCAACACAATCAGAGCGAAACGAGGCTGCTTTAATATAATGAAAATATTATAATCGGACAGTTAGTATCTTACCAAGGTTAGGTTAGCTAAGTTTTTGAAAGAAACCTGGTTTACGTACAATCACTCATGAGTTCAATCGGAAAAATAACTGAAAAAATTACCGAAATTTAAAAAAAAAATATAATAATTAATAATTAGTTCAAGAATAATTCTAACTTTTAGGACTACAAATTATATTGACAATATTACCTTAAATTTTAGTTAAAATACAAATAAGAGAGGCTGAGACGGTAATTACGCTTCATAATACCTCTAATTGAGGTCTATAGAGCCAGTAACAATGTGGGCCAGTTCATTTTTTACGAGAGGTGTCAGTAACATAATTCGTCGTTTTCTATCCATCGTCCACAACTAAACCTATTTGTTTGATACTATTACCTATTTATACTAGTATATTATATACCTACTATAATACTATAGTATTACCACCTATTTGTTTAATAGCTCGCACATCGTCTCAAGTACCTAATCGAATTATTTTCTGTAAAAAAACCAGCGTTTTAAAAATTTAGCATGAACTCACCGCTTCAAAAAACTCCGTTTCAAATATTGGAAAATTTTACAAGAATTTTTTTTAATAGCCGTCAAAAATTTTGAGCCAACATTTTCATATAATGGGACTATGTTGCGAGTTCCACAAAAAAACAGTTTAAGTACGGAATGCGTACTTACTTAAGATCGTAAAGCTCATCATATTTTTACTACACCTCGTACAGCTTGTTTGGCTCTGCTTCTCTTCCTATTTGTGGTGTGGACTTTGAATTTATTTGACGAAAGAAGATTCTTATCTCATTTGAGTCACCTTCGAATAGTTAATGAATATTTATTATAAGCCTCTGCATGGCAACATCTTGAGGGACACCTGTTAAATTGACCCATTGATCGCAGTCACTGAGATTATATTGTCAACGGTATCATCAAACTTATGTCAGCAGTAATCTATAGCTGATGGATTAGGAATTCTTTAGATTTGCCATATGTAAGCAAAGACTCATTGTACATGATTAACTAAGTAATTTCATAGACTATTTAAAAGTCAGAGAAATTTTTTCATTACCCAAACTGAAAATATCGGTTTCTGGCAACTGTCAGTGGTCATCTGTCATTTAAGTAGCTTTTTTTTTAGAAAAAACCTTTTTTGCGTAGAAAAGTGCCTTCGAATGGTCAATTGATAAGTAATTAATGTTACTAATCGAATCACGTTAGTAGGGACATCCATCCCTCTTCCCAACGTAGATGCAACTAAACATCTCAGAACCCTTACATACCTATGCAGGGATGAAGACCTGCCAACATCATTACTAACTCCGCTCACTGAACTATTTCGATTTGTTTTGAACCTCTACTTTTGATTGTGATTGGTTCAGTCATATATAGTATCGCCCATTTGTGCTAATTTCCTTATCTTACGTTAAGAGATTGTAGTAGTTCTCAATTGGCTTCTGAAATAAATGAAACAAAGTTCGACATAAGCATGAGATAACTAAACCTGAATATCATCGCACTCTCAAAGCTACTTGACTCCTCCTCTAGAACAATACTGTATGTTCGTTGAAGTTTAAGCTTTAATGGCTTAACACTAGATTGGAACCACCAAAGTTGTTGTACATTTGACGTAATAGTATGGAGCTCCGGGGTGTTATTCACTTAGTAGTTATTCAAATGGGTACAAGAAAACGATATAGATATCAAACAGTTTGGAGCAACAATAATTACGCAGTAAGAAGTGATATATGATAATGGGGCTTGGGTCCTGTCACTCTTACTGATAACAGCATATAAATTTTAACATGCACTAAGTATTCAAAGTTCCGCTCTACATCTCCCCACATGTTTTCTATTATATTCGAGGGCAAATTTCAGGCAATTGGTCTCGAGCAAATGTTTCCATTAACCGTTGATATATTACGGGAAAAATTGCCAACCCAGCAGGCACAGATATTGAGATATTACCTATCAGCACAAACATGTGCATGAATATCAACGAATGTGCCGTTACAGCCGCAGCACGCTTGCTGTAAGAAGGGTGGCACAGAAAACGGAAGTCAAAAACACATAAATTCTACAAGCTAGTGCCATTTTGAGCAAATACTATAGGCATTTGTGTGTGTATATGTGAGTTAGAGTACTGTTATATCGGCAAATATTAGCAGCCGCCCACATGCCCACATGCCCGCAACCAAAATAGGGTATATTCAAAGTTTTTATTGCTGCACACCTATTTTCACACGCACACATACAGACAGCCATGCATTGATAGAAACATACAAGCCTTCTTTTATGGCAAATCCAACGGTTGAGTGGAGAATGTTTGCAGAGCTCGTCTAGGCTGCGTCGGAGCTTGCTCAATTCATTTATGGTTGCCTTGTCGTTTTTGTTCTTGCTATATGAAGCAGCCTACTTTATTTTTTGCACTTTCTATGCGCTATTTTGTAGTCATGTGTGTTGTGAGAGCGCGTGTGTGGGTCACTTACTCTTTCGCTTGTTGGCTCATTTTTGATTGTCCTCTTTCACGTTTTGGCCTCGGGTTATTTACATTGCTTAGCTAAGCTCAAAGGATGCTATTTTCATTTTATATTGTTATATATATTTTGTATTATTATTTTTTATGTTTATTGTTCTTGTAGTGTACTTATATTATGTCTTTATTTGAGGTCTAACAAAAGCAAATGTTTTCGTTCTTTAACAACTTCCGCAGTGCGTTCGATATACATACATGTGTATGTATATGCACCTGTTAAGTCTAGTAAAAAGAAATCCATTATTTTTCCATATATTTTTCTGTATCTCGCGTTGTGATTGTGAAAATGATTGTGATGCGTTGTGACGTGAAAGATAAGATTTTGTGCTAACAAAGAACTTCTCAGACAGTTTTGTAATTGCTTGACTCGGCATCATTTGAGCGCGCCTCAAAGATGGACACCAGCAATGAGAAAATATCCCATATATTACAGTTTTTCTTCGATAAAGGCGAAAACGCAAGCCAGACGGTTGAAAATCTGATTATTGTTTATAGTCCCGATACTGTAACAGCCAATCATGGCCAACTTTGATTTCGTTAATTCCGTTCGGGTAATTTTGTCACCACCCTTTTGAAGGCCAATTGTTGAAAATATCGATAAATTAAATCGAAAATCGTCGAGTCCAATTGTAACGTAAGCACTGTTTCAATTTCCGGGGAGCCAAAACATTGCACAAAAAATCATTCGAAACCAGAAATAAAGCTGGATACAAAAAGAAACTCGATGTATGGGGACTACTCGATCGATCGATGTATGGGGACTACTCGAGTTAACACAAGAAAACCTCATGAGTCGAATTTCTAACGATGTATCAATAGGAGAGGAATTGTGTTGCATCAGGACAACTCAAAGCCATACACATCGATATTGACTCACCAAAAGGTTTGTTGAAAGGTTCTTATGCATCCACTTCATAGCCCTGACCTAGCACCATGTTTACTACCTGTTCTGGTCTATTGCAAAAGATTTTGCTGGTGAAAAATTCGACTCAGAGAAGCTTGTGAAAATCGACTGCAGTTTTTTTACCAAAAGCGACGAGAGTTTCTATGAAAGTGGCATTATCAAATTACCTTCAAAATGGCAACAAGTTATCGAAGAAAACGGCGCATATTTGACCTAAATCGAGTCATTCTAAATATGCTAAATAAAACCCTCAATTTAATGGGAAAGTTATGTATTTCCTTTTCCTAGACCATATATAGCTGCATACTTATATTTATAATTGTTTTAATGGATATTAGAACTTATATGTACATATATATGTCATTGGTCCACAGAGACATACATGTGAGTTTTTTGTCTTCCTCTAAGAAGAGTGCTCCGTTATTTTGTATTCCCAAATAAAGCATTCTGCTAAAGAATTGGGAGGACTCGACATTTACATAAGTGGTCTAGCACTACTGGCGCTACTTTCACGCATTTTCACTCCCTCGAATCGAGTTGATATTTGTTCCAACCTCAATTGATGAACGATTTAATTTCGCTTTCAAGATCATGTAATCTCGAACCAAATATCAAATCAAACTGTACATCATTATTGAATTCAGGATTTTCTCAACCTTCTATTCACCATAGAAACCCAAAGACCGAACATTTTTTATATACGAATATTAAGAAATTAAGACCAGATTTTATATACGAATATTAAGAAATAAAGACAACTGAGGACTGTAGTAAAAAAAAAATTTTTTTTAATTAATAGATAAATCGAGTAAATTTTAGAAAACCCTTACGTTTCCTAAATAAATTATAGCACATTCTCATAACTACTAATTTTGATATTAGCGGAAAAAAAAAAACAAAGTTAATATAAGATTTTGTAAACTTTCTTGAGGAATAAAGATACGAATAAAATTTCGTCAATGAAATTCTTAATTGCTTATCTATTAAGTTGAGTCTCTCTTTTACGTTTAAGTAATATGGATGTTCGATTCGACACTTCACAGTTGGCTAAGTTTGTGTACCACTCTCTTATATAAATGTATGTATAAAAGCAGCAACAAAGCACGTATACATTTTTTTTTTCTGTGCTAATCAACTATTTTCGCTGACATCTCCAGAATGGCGAAGCTCTGAATGTCAAATGTAATAAAAATATTACTACTTGATTTAGATATTTATGACGAATGTGTATGAATATGAACAATGCAACAAATTGTAATATGGCATACGCATACGTATAATACATACATTCATACAATGTATTGTTTATATAACAAGAAATAAATCAAGCACTTAGAAATGCGGCAGAGTGTCCATTTTTTATTATCGGATGTGCTTGGGTACTAGAGTATATTAACACTGAGTTGGATTAAACATTGGAGCCAACATAATAAATATCCATTAGAAGAATAATTTGTACCAAGAGAATTACCAGATAAATTATATTATCGTTTATATCATTAGTTTCACAGGGATTAGCAATAAAAAATAAATTTAAAGGAAAAAAAACCAAAACGAAATTTTTTTATGTTTTGTTATATTGATATTACACTACATATTTTTTATCACTAAATAAATAGAAATATTTTAAATATAAAATAATATTTTAAAGTAAAAACTACCCGAATAAATTTTTTTTTAGGATATGAAGCCAAAATAAAATAAAAAATACATAAAATTTTTCTCGAAAAATTTATTCTAAAAAATTTTTAATTTTTTATTAAATTGAAAAATAGGTAGAAATTACTTACAAAATAACGACTTCCTGGTAATTTTATATTTTTAGTAATTCAGAAATTTATTTTTTAATAATTTTATAATTCATCTTCCATAAGTTAATTGTGTATGTCTGTTGCTGAGATATTTTTTTTTGGTCTTTCCAGTTATGAATTAAAAATCCAAAGTATATTTTACCGACTTTTAATTAAAGTTTTAAATTAAAAGCCAAAAAAAAACCATTACACCAATTTTACATTATCTAAATTCAATAAAAAATGAAACAATTTTAGTTTTATTTTTTTATTATACATCTTTTTATACTTTATCTTATTTGTTTTTGTTGGTTTTATGAGAAGTTATATTTATATATTTACATATATCGCAGCTGAAAAACACATCTCTTTTTAAATAATTTTAGCGAAATTTCATATTTGTGTTTTGATGAGTTTATATAAATTTTTGGGGAATTATATTAATATTTTTCCCATAATTATTTCTACATTTTTTTAACATTTTATTTTTAATTTCGAGAAGTTTTCACTCTGAATGCAAATTGTTTTAGTAAAATTCTTAAAGATTGCAAAGTAATATTATATAAAAATTCCTTTTCCAAATAACCACTAGGTCGTCAATAAGATTTCTTACAATTCACCACTCACATTTAAAGCTTTAGAATGCTCACCCTTTATTTTCTATTCTACCCACAATTTTTTCATTTAATTTCAATGCAACTGCAATGATGTATATTTAGTGTTTAGAGGCAAAGCAAAGCATAGCACAAATAATTTTTACAGTAGAGCAAATATATGTATATATTTATTAAAAGAAAACTTAAAAAAAAAAAACATTCGTTAATGCTTGTAAGCGCAACATTTCGCTTAGCAACATGTTGCATAAATCATAGCAACAATTTAAGCAAGTATGTAGCTGGCTTAGGCACAGAGAACAACCGTGAAATTTGCCAAAATTATCTCTGAATTAGTTAAAAATTACGCACAAATGCGAAAAATATCTTGCTGCTAAATTTCTAAAACGTTGCTGAGTTGACAATGTTGCGAAAGCGATGTTTTTAACGTTACGAAGGAGCATTATAGCTTAATTTTTAATTTTGAATATAAAAACGAGTAATTAAAATTGTTTGCAACAAATTTCGAATTAAGTTTTCTTTTAATAACTGAATTGTAGAGGCACAAAACAAAAACGTATATATAAATTTAAAAAAAAAATATGAAAGATAGAAATACTTTAAACGCTTTACTAAATAAAACTTTAATCACATACCTACACTTATAAATTCAATATATAAACATAGAATTTAAAAACTTAACAAACTATAACTATACGATTCTCTTCTTCTTTCTCCCTCTCTCTCTGTCTCTATTCTCCCATTCACACCAACTTCCCGTATGAACTGCATATGTCTAACGTCACTACTGTGCTGCCAAACCAAATTTAAAAACTATTAAATAAAAATATAACTACTTTGCGACCAAAAAAATTGCAATTAAATAAACTAATTATAAATAACCGTTTGTAAAAAAATATACACAACCACCAATTTCCAAATTAAAACAACCACAAATTGCACAACGCAATTTTTTTTCACCCACACCTTTCCCAATAATCCTTTAAATATTAATTAAAATGCCACAAATTTAAAATATATGTATAAATTATTAAAAAAATATATATATATACATAAAAAATTAAAAAATTAATTAAATGAAATAACTAAACTTATTTAAACACACACAACTGTAAAAAATATATTCAACACCAATTAACAAATTACAACAACTATTTGACAACAAAAATCGTTTACAACAACTGCAACTATCGCAACATTAAACGCGCTGGCTTGTGTTTGTTTACAAAAAAAAACATACGAACTACTAAATACTCGCATAATACTGCTGTGCAAAAAAACAACAACTCTACTCTACATACTGCACAACAATTTGTATGCCAACAACAACAACTACTGCACTGTACATACCACAACCACAAAACAGGAAGGTATTGAAGTAAGTACCGTTACTATTCGTCTACGTCGTCGTCATTGTCAGCAACATTGTTCATTGTGTTGTTATTGTTGCTGTTGTTGGTTTCAAGTTTTTTTTTTTAACTAACTTGCATATTTTAATATACTATTTTGCCGTTATTTTGTTTCGCTTCTGCGAGTTTTACAGTTAAACTTGGTTCTTGGCACTTATTTTTCAAGAATTTGCTTAATCAATTTCTTGAATTTCAAGTTTTTATTCTTATTACTTGTTGCAGTATATACATAAAAGTTTTCAAGTCCATTATTTTGTTTGTGTTTGTAAATAGAAAAAATTTGAAATTCCTTTTGTAAAAAAGAGTTATGTTTAGTTGAAAATTCTAGAAAGAATATTGTTCGATTAATTAATCATGACAAAAGAAAAAACATATCGTACACATACATACATGCATACATATTTAAATATTCTTACTAAATCGCATAATACCCCGTTTAATTACGTGCTAAACAAAAAGTAATTACATTTTTTTTTAAATTTGCATGTGTTGAGCCCTTATCTTTTATAAATACGCATGAAGGAGGCAGTAAAACTTCCTATAGAAAGTAGAAGTTTTCTATCTCTAGCAGAGCTGTTACATTTACATTACGATTACTTGAGTTTGGTAATCATAACGATTAATTTAATTACAGCTCATTACAGCAGATTTAATTATCAGTTATAAACACAAATAAAATGAGAAATATTAATTATTTTCCAAAATGACAGCACATAATTAAAAATAATGAAATAATAATTCAATTATGCGATTATTTTTATTACTACTTGTATTTCACTGGAATTGGAAATCGCTTTGATTATTTTTAATTTTTTCTCTTTTCGGTAATATTAAAAGCTACTGCTAATTCTTAAGATTCATAATTAACGAATTCGTTCAAAACATACAATAATAATATAATAGATTAGTTATTGCAACATTACTGCTTTGCCATTTCCAAAGTAATTAAAAAAAAAAATTGTTTTCGTTCAAAATAGTGAAATAATCATAATAATTAAAATATAATCAAAATATACGATTACTTGATAAGTTCATCGTATTATATTTTCTGATTACTTTCGATAATTTTTATGTTACTGCTAGTAGTTAAATTTTGATTACATTTCGATTACTTTCCGTGGTAATCGTTTACATACATTGTACATACAGATAAATACAATGTGAAAATAGTGCTAATTACCTACTAAAGGGATTCTTAAAATAATAAATTTGAACGCATTGGTAATCAATATAATTCATTACAATTATTAATCATTATTTAACAGCTGCAAAACAAACCCGACTGGATTTTAGACTTCATTCAGTATCAAGGAAAAAATTTTTGTTAGTGCCTCACACTTATCTAGTCACACTTTATCTTATTAGTTATCTAATCGCACTTATATAGTTTCACGCCGACTTTCTGAAATTCCTACATATCTCACCACACTTTCTCAATCTATGCTTTGATGATGTGCCTTTTTTCGAAATTTTCCCAATACTCATCTCTGCCAACCAACATTGTCTTGTTGCTTTATATTTGCAATAATTTCCAACATTAATGGACCACTTTGTCCAACAAATAGCTTCATTATGTACATTATGTACAAGTAATAAGAGTTGCTGTCGATAAAAATGACAAGTTCTAAATTTATATGTCTGTACTCGAGTTGATAGCCTTCCGCATGTAGAGCTATAACAAAGAGGGTTAATAGTCATATATGTACTTTGCCAGCACTGGCTTACGGACCATCATATTAGGATGGAGGCGGAGGAGGAGGACAACCATGCGAACACGCATTCATTTTTCAGCTATAAAAATATCATTAGCACATATTTTGCGAATTTATATTTGCCACAAAGCAAAGAATATGATAAAATTATGACTCTGAGAGAATATGAGAAAAAGTAAAAAAAAAACTGTTGATTTAATAGAGTTCTGGAAAGGTTTTAAAGTAGCAGGTGTGTGCGTGGCGGCAGGCAAGATTGTCAACTGTCAGCACGGGAAAGAGTGTGGGGATGGCAGGATATACAGGCTTTGGTGGCGCAATAACTCTAAAGAGTGGTGATAAAATCCACAGTGCGACTATGAAACTACAACAATGAAATATATACCATTATGTACATCATGAAAACAAAAACAAATGAAAGTGTGCCACAAAAAGCCAAGGCTGGGAAAATGTGTGAACAAATTATTTATATAAAAATATGCTTTTGTGTTAAAAACAAAAAGTACGCTTATAACAAAAGCTCCACAAAAGCAAAGGCAAACAAAGAAGAGATATTTTTTTTCTATATTTAAGTTCGAGAGAAGCACTTTAAGGTTAAATGAAAAATATTTATTTTAATAATTATATATTTTTTTTATGAAACAAATGCTTACCACAGTTTGTTACCTACAACTTTTTAATATATACTTAAATTTCTTAGACTTCCTACAAGCGCCTTTAAGCAACTCCCCAGAGTGTTAGCAATTTATATTTTTTTTTAAATTATTATGTAATTAATATAAAGTTCTTTTGTAATGAAATTACTAATTTGATGTTTCATCAAGGCATCAATACTAATATAGAGGAGTGCCTATCCATTTTCTAAATTTAGCTCCATCACTACTTTATCAAGGTCATGGTTTTTAAGTTTCACTAATATGTATAAAACAAAACAGTTACTTCGAAATGATACAATGGTCATTGACTAAATATATACTGAGCTTCTGGGGTAGATTCAACATTGATTTGTGGTATAAAAGACCACTTTTGACATATACAGAAGTACTTACATTGCCACCAATTTTTATTTTAATGACTTTAGTGCTGACTAATACACTATATACATCATAAAGTGAATCAGAGGAATATATATTTATCAAAAAGTTTAAGCACGCAAAATTTAACATACCTATTGAATCAAATTCTGATCGATCAATAGAATGTACAGTCGACCAGCACAACTTAAATTAATATATTCGGTACTGGGAACCATGGTGCATATTTATATCGATTTCACCCATTTTGGGCCTTAAGTTATACTATGCGAAAGGAAAAAAAAAATAGCCAAGTATCATTGAGATATCTCACATAGTGAGCTGTATATATGTTATAAAGTCAGGGGAAGAAGAAATATCATTATATTGGGTACATGAGGGCGCAAGAAAAGCGTGTACCAATTTTTTTAATTTTTAGCCCCTATATACATGATAATCAAAAGAGCGTGTCCAAATAATTTCATTAAGATATTTAACATATTGACGAATATATTCGCAATAATGTACCGATTCGGAGGTGCTTATATTCGGCAGTACAAGCGAGCTTAAAAAGGTATGAACCGATCCGGACCTTTTCAAATGGTAGTTGGCATATATTAGACGCCTTACTTGTGCTAAGTTCGTCATGGATGCTTGAGTTATCTAACGTAAAATAAAGGAATTGTAAATCTATATGAAATCTATTCTGGTGGAGTTAGCGTGAGTAGTTTATGATCTAAAGTATCTAGAGTATCCACATAAATTTTGTGACGCTCTCCGTAAAATTGGAGTTTTGTAGCTTAATTGATGATCTGCAAGAACAAGCTCCTCAGCATACCAAGGAACACACACACACACACAAAGTTTCATCAAAAAATCTTAATTTAACTCAAAATACAACTTGAATATATCTTGAAGGGTATGCGTTTCGACAGTCAGATATTTTTGAAATATATCAAACCCTCGACCCTCTAACTCGATTGGCTTAGGTTACGAACAAAACATTGTGCGACACGTTACGAGAGTATAAAAATCGGGAGAGTATAAATATAAATTTAGCTCGAGGGCGCATAATTTTAATAAAAGCAAATATTTCATCAACATTTGTTCAGTGTCTTTTTAAATAAAGCACAACACCTACAACACAGCACACAAAATATATATATATGCCCACATATTAGCCCTTTATTAGAATTGTATATCCATCAACAATTTGTCTATTAAATGTTTATGGCTTTGCGAGCGCATTCAAATGACCGTGAAATTTACCACAACAAAAGCCATAAAAGTATGTAAATAAATTAAAATTGGAGGCGAAGGAAAATGTGCACACATCTGTGTATGTGTGTGTGCGTGTCTAGCAAATACATAAACCAGCTTTTGCTACTGATTTTTTATGTAATATTGTCGCGTCTGTGCTGAGAGTGTTTTGTTGCCTCCCATGCATACACATATGTATGTATGTGTGGATGTGAGTAATTGTCTCATACATGTGTCATGGGTGCAATTATAGTCAATCATTTATAATTATCTTATAATAGAATGCATAACATTTAATATATCTTCATATATGGGTGGGTTTAAATAAGGGTCTGTGCACCTAGTATAGCATGTATATATGAATAATAATTAGAAATATTTTGGTAGAATATAAAAATGAGAAGGGAAATATTTATACGAAATTTCACTCAAACTTACAGGGTGCGCCAACTTCGATATCGGTATGTAAACATTGAATAATTTTGAAATAAAAACAATTGTCTTTTACAGTTATATTTTCATGAAATTTGGTTCTGCCTTTTTTTTATACGACATTACTCAAGTGACTGCTTTTTGGATACTTTTTCCATAACTTTTTCGATAATTTCGGGCAATATAATTATAATTTTATTTTTTATTATTTATAATAATTTTTTCCATAGTATAACTTGGCGCAGTAGCAGTAACCGCCAAGCATTTTTCCAACCAATTTTGGACAGACATAATAAGCCAACATCCATCGATATCGATTTCTATCGACTGTTTAATTTTGTTTGAATACAAACATGATCCAAACTCTCACATTTTGGTCATGCAATGGCAATTCAAGGATCTCGAATGGATTTTCAGTTTCTTAAATATGGCAATTTCATTTATTAATGCCACTAGACAATGTGAAATTGCTGCGACGATATGCTCTTTGAGATAACACTGACTTTAACACAACTGAACGAATATTTAAAATGTAAATGTTTTAGTGCGTTGTTTCGCTTTTAAGTGATTTATGCTTAGAAGTGTATTGTGTTGGTGTGAATTGCCTTTTCTAAAGCATGTCTAACTAACTCAATTAGTTAAAAAATTTTCAATGTTTACATACCGAGATAAAAGTTGGCGCACCCTGTATTTATAGCAGAAGTAAAAAATAAAAATGAAAACAAAAAAATTTTCCCGTCAATATTCACATTCGCCACGCTTCGATTGTTCCATAAAATTACAAAATTTATTACGTCAGTTTAATAACACCAATCAAAGTAAATTGCACACATAATTCTATTAGTATAATAGGAAAAATTAAATTTAACTGCTACACGCAAGCAGCACGAAAGTTATTATGCAATGCATGTAATAATAATAATTTTTAATCACTTTAAAAACAGTAATAACCATTTCAATCAGTGCTACTGCCACAACTCCATAAAATAATGTGAAAGCACTGCATGTTGTCATGGCGTATGAGTAACCATTAACATCATTGCTTTGACCGCAATTACGCATGCTGGTGGAAAATAAAATCAGCTGACAGCCATTAAGTGAACTTTAGCGCATAATTTAAATTATGACATGTCTGCTGAAATGGAGTTTTTTTTTCTTGTTGCGCTTTTTATATGAGCTGCTGGGCTCATACTTTCATTCAATTTACTGCGGCCTGCGCACAAAGCAAGTCATCAATTAAAATTTGTTTTCTTTTTTTTTTTGCTTTTATTTTGGCAAGTCCGCTCTCTAGCAGCAGCAATTGAACTATGTGGCACATAATTGATTATATTTGCTTACTGTTAGCAATGCGCAGCAATAAATTTCACAAATTCCAGCAGTGAAAATGGCAAATGCCTAATTAGTTGGGCGAGGAGTAGGGTGTGTTAGGCTACAAGCAAAGGGAGTGTGAAAAAAGGCTAAAAACGGCTGCAATTGATGACAATTGCTGACTGTTGCTGAAATGCCTATATTATTGTTGTCTGGCCTGTTGGCTGGCTGATTTGTCATTGTTTGGCGCACAGACAGAAGCCCCGACTTTATGCAACTGACAAGTAAATTACGCGCATGATTGCTTGCTGACTGTGTGTGCGCAAAAACGTTAAATAAATGCACGTAATGCTGGCAGAGTTTGATTTGTGGAAATGCAAATTTGTCTTTTGCTGATAATCTTAGGTAATTTATGGCGTTTTTTCAGCACAAGAGCAATCATTGCTTGAACTGATTTATGGAATTCTAAGGCGTTAAAAACGTTATTCGGAAATATATGGGTTAGCAAATGCAAGCAATAATATATTTTGTGATTAATTCTGTCACGAATTATTTACATTTTTTTTAAATATGGTGAACAACTTTTCATAAAATTTTTTTGTAATTATTAATTTTTCCTCGACCATTAAAACAAAATCATCTAGAGGTTTTGGTTTTCAACTCCTTTTTCCAAATTTTAATTTTTCCAAAAAAAAAAATATTTTGTGTAAAAACAAAATTTTTTAACAATTAGTTTACAGATTTATATTTTTTAATAAAAATTTATTTAAAAACCTTAACAATTACAAATTTTCGTAAAAAAATACAAAAGTAAATATTTTTTTTTATTTTGGAAAGGAATAAAAATATTCGCAAAATACTTTTTTCAAAATGCTTTGAAATCAAATTTCAATAAATGATTTAAAGTTTTACAAAAAAACGTGTTGTTGTTAAAAAGTAAACACTTGAATTATATATATAAAAATAAAAAAATAAATATATAGAAAGACATTTATAATAAATTTAATTTAATCTAAAATTTCCAAATTTTTTTACATCAAAAACACTTTTCAAAAATTTTTAATCAGAATCTTGAAAATTTGGTAATTTTGTTTATTTACTTTTTGATGCCGCCTGTAAGTATCTTAAATTATACAAAACTAATCAGCTAACAAAAACATTGGCAAATTCACTGTTAAAAAATAAACAACTTATTTAAATTTTTGTTTACAGTTTCTCGGCACATTTTAAAACTTTTTGAACTTTTCGGATTTTTTAATATTCACCCGATTTTATTTTTCTTCATTCTCTCCCTATTTTTCATTTATAATTACTATTTTGACCCCTAGCTTCTTTTAAATTTCAAAATATTTATTTCGTACTTAATTTTTTTCCAAAAAATATATTCTTTAGTCGGCTTACCTAATAAAATATACTTTTATTTATGCATATACCTGTCTAATATGTTCAGAACGGAACGGAAAGGAAAAAAGAAAAAGAACGGAAAAAAGAAAATAATTGCTTTTACTTAAAATCTTCAGATAATGTATTTTAAGGCTATTTTCATTATAATTTTTCGGTCATGTTATTTATTATTAATAAATATATAAATTTTCAATTCCTTGAACCTTGTTTAATTAAGATCACACAATATATTTGGCTTCTGAAAATAACAAATTAAAGAAAAAATAAAAATAAAAAATGTAAATATTCGTTAAAAACAAAAATTTAGATTTTATAGAAATTATCTCAATCAAAATAATTATAAAACAACAAAATTATATACACAGACGCTGCAAGTAGCTTGTTTCTCACAGCAAACCAAAGGACCTTGCCTAATTACAAAAACTTTTCCCTCAACCAAAATACCAAAACAAAAACGCAAAAGAAAAAGTCTTGATGTCTCAATTAAAAATCTCGATGTCATTAAGAAAGCAAGGAAAACACACAAATTAAGGTAAATTGCCTATCACTTACGTTTGTCAGCCAAAAGCTTTACCTCACCATTTGGAGACTACTTACACCCACCCTCATAGATGTTTGCATAATCAAATTAGTCAGTTCAATAGAACTGGCAAGCCGAACATAAGGTGCTAAACGGAGAGTGTGTACCCTACTGAGCCATATCGCTGAGTTTTAATAGCTTAGCGACCCAAGGGATCACAATTAATTATGCAAATATTGTAGAAATCAAAAAAGTTGCCAAAGCATCACGGGATTATTGTACGACAACCAAAGGTTGCATTACTAAGTTTTTTGCTTTCCAAGTCTCTTTTTTACTTTTTGCTCCATTTGCTCCATTTGCTCCATTTGCTTTATAAAAATCCTTTTGTGTTTTGCAGTATCAGTTTAATAGGCAGTAATGTGTTAATTGGATTGGCTCTTTGGACTAAATCTGGCGGATGTCTGCTTGGGTACTGGCAGGTGTGAAAATGGGCATAGTCAGTATGAGGTTAATTAGTTTGGTAAACAAAGTTTTCAATTTGTGAGAAATTGCAGCTGTTTGAAAATTGTAACGAAAAATGTAATAATATAATGGATAGAAAAAGAGGGAGAGAATGAGAACGGCATTCTAAAATATATAAATATATGTTGTAATATCGTTAAACTACCCCAAATATTGGGTTGTTCGGAAAGTCATTTCGTTTTTTTTGGGGAACATGAATGACAGTTTTCGTATAATGAATAAATATTTTATTAAATTATATATTGGCCATTCTGGTCCAACACCTTTTGCCATCTTTCTGGCAGTAACATAATTCCCCTCTCATAAAAGTTTTGGCCCTTGCTGGCAAAAAACTCGTCCAGGTGGTTTTTGACATCTTCATTTGAGGTAAAGGTTTTGCCATCTAAAAAATTTTGCAGGGACCGGAACAAATAGTAGTCGGAAGGCGCCAGATCTGGAGAATATGGTGGATGTTGCAGTACGTCCCATTCAAGCTGTAAAAGTTTTTGGCGAGTGACCAAACTTGTGTGAGGTCTCGCATTATCCTGGTGGAACACTACACCCTTCCTGTTGATTAATTCGGGCCTCTTCTCTTTAAGTGAATCATTCAATTTGTCCAGCTGATGACAATAGACTTCTGAATTAATCGTTGTATTGTCCGGCAAAAGCTCAAAAAAAACGATTCCTTTGACATCCCACCAAACGGAGAGCATCACCTTTTTTTGGTGAATGTTGGCTTTTGACACGCTTTGAGCCGGTTCATCTTTTCTGCTCCATGACCTCTTGCGTTTAACATTGTTGTATACAACCCATTTTTCGTCCCCAGTAATAATCCGCTTCAAAAATGGATCATTTTCTAGACGTTTGAGGAGCGAATCACACGCGTCAACACGACGACACAAATTTCGCTCGGTAAGGACATGGGGCACCCACACATCGAGCTTCGAGGTTAAGTCCATGCCTTTCAAATGGCCATAAACAGTTGAATTCGACAAATTTAACCTCTCACCGATCTCTCGTGTGGTGATTCGCCGATTTGCATCAACTAATGCCTTTATCGCATCTTTGTCAGCTTCGACCGGCCTTCCAGACCGTGGTGCATCTTCGACATCAAAATTGCCGGATCGAAATTTTGCAAACCAGTTCTGGCACTGGCGTACTGTTTACACGCCTTCTCCATACACATCCGTCAATTTTTTTCTCGCTTGGACAGCATTTTTACCTTTTCTGAAGTTAAAAAGTAAAATATGACGAAAATGCTGCTTATTGCTCTCCATATTTAAAAAGGCACCAACCAAAAACTACTGGGTAGAATTAATAGAACTTTTTCACACACAAGCCTTGCAATATCAGCTCTCATGACATATAATGGTTATGGGGCTTAAGTGTGAAGTTAGTTTCGAAAAAACGTAATTAAGTCCTCTGGCGGGAAAAAACGAAATGACTTTCCGAACAACCCAATAGTTGCAGGTTCTTTGTTCAGTCAGTTCACTCCTCGGTCCGATACAAAACTCCGTTCATGTTAGCTAGTGCCGATATTAATTAATGTGTCTAAACTTAAAAAGGACTACCGAAAATGGCCTTATGGATCAGGAAAGACTCTAAGCATGCTTCCGCTGACCTCCGTAATAACCGATATCTCTCTATACTTTCGCTTCCACTTATTTTATGTTTGTTTCGCAGGATTAACCTATTCTAAGGAACCGAAGACCTTCCAAAATCCCCAGAATATTTAACAAGTACCTTCTTATTTATGACCAAAGTCCGGCCAATCCGGGAACTCGCCGAAGAAATGTTGGAAGCTCTAGATATATGTAAGTTTAATTCAAAGGAAACACCGTCCATTCCTAACTTTTTAGTAACTGCTTAGTTCTCGAAAAAACAAAATAACACATAGTGTTTCTAAACGGAACCCCAATCAGTTCATATAAAATAGTTCCGCGGGTAGTTCCAGAAACCGATTTAATCGTCATATAAAAAACTGTCTTTGAGATTATTATAATAAAAGTGCTCATGAAAGGATGCGAGAATATACAATGTCTGCATGTTGTATGCAGAAACTATATCGAGGTTGTCAGTTTTAGTCTACACCTTAAAAAGTTCGCGCTATGACTCAATACCAAGTTAAGATTTGGTAATTGCTTCACATGCTCCGAGTTCACACGTTCAGGACCACATCTGAGCTACCTAAAATGACCTCAGTACAACTCTTTTCTTAAAGAAGTACATTCCATAGATCCAATTTTACTAGTAAAATGAAACAAATGTCTAGAATGAGGTTAGGAATATTAAATCAACAATTCAGCTCTTTATTTTTCTATAAGGCACTTCGATATTCTTAGTTCATGCCTAATCGTGGCTGCACCACTACGATCTATTACATTTAAAATACTATAAATACATACGTTCTCTCATTATCCGATTACTTTTCTTATATTTTATCTTTATTTTCAAATTCTACATTTCACACCCCGAATTTCTTGCCTTAGCTTAATTAAAAGCAACTGCATTCTCCCCTGCGGTTGCCTGCTGTGGTACCTCCGGTGTACTGGTCACAAATGTGTGGCTCACGATTATTTAGCGATTATCTATTTTCATTTGTAAGTGGGTGTGTACCACTGTAAAAGTTTGCAGATTGGCTGACAAATAGCGGGAGTGTGCGGTTGGGCAGCTCCACTGCTGTGGAAACAAAAAAAGCATTTTATATAGTCGCACAGCAGGCCATACATACGAACATATTAAAGATAAAAAAAAAAATAAAAACAATATAAAGCAGTGGCAGTATAAACAGTACGAACAAAATGTGGTACACAAAATCGCTCTCAAATTTCCAATTACATGAGCACAGCGTCGCTACAATTATACTGTGTGTTCGTTCTTAATCTGCGCCATGAGACACATACATTAATTCATTGCGGTTTTAAAATGTGATTGGGATGCGCGGATAGGCAGAAAGATAGACGAGCAATAATGGAGGGTATTAATTTTAGGGGCATATTGGTAGCATTGGTGGGTTCGTCATCCTTACATATTGCGCTCTGCTTCATGGTGAAACATTTTTAACATTTAATACAGTCATTCAAGTGGAAGCTGTTGTGATGTTGTTAAGGAGCAGGTGACGAAACTAATGAGATGGTTGGGATAAAGGAATTTATATATCGCTATCTGTCGAGGTTTCGACGATTACATTTCGGGTTTATTTTTTGATGACGCTTATCAGCTTCAATTGCTATTTAAAATTGTTGCAAAAATTTGGTTTTGTTTATAATAAAGACGGGTCAAATCTTTTAAGTTTTTAGACATTCTAGTCAGATGTTTTTCCAAATACGAATAAAAGTGTTAAATGATCACCGTTTATCAGTTGTTCTTTTCAAAGGAAAATAAAAGGTCAGTACGCTTCCGTGTCAAAATTGCGTGCTGAATCCAAAATCAAAGTAAAGTATTTATATACCAGTGTTTCTTTCTAACTTTTGCTTAGATAAAAATTGTCCAACATGAATTCTTAACAAGTATTAGTAAAGTACAATCAAAGTAGCGAAACCATTGAAAACCATCAGCTGTTCTGCTGCTATCACCATCGGAACATTTACCGAGTAATTTTAATTAATTATTATACAATTAAGTGTTTAATTGAATCACAACTTATCGATTTATTTAATTTTTTACGACAATAAGAAATAAAGACCTATTCTGCCATTAATGTTCATCTTATGCAATATATCAGATCGAAATAGGTTTGAAAAAAAATAAAACGAATCATACTATGCCAATTGTATAATATCTGTTTTTTTTTTGTTTGTTTTGTTTAAATTCATTATTCCGGTATAAAAAATGCTTCCTTCACTCCATCCTTTATTTCAAAAAAGTCGGTAACGATACTAATACCGCACTTCACACAATCAGCTGTTTATATAATCTTATATTGCGGTGGATTCTACTCATTAAATATTCAGAAATATCTTAATTGGCATAACAGTTATAAATATTACATAATATGAGAACTATTTGCGAGTTACGCCTTAGTAAAAATAGTTTTACTTAGTAATATTAGTAGCTACTTATTAGTAGCTTAGTAATATCAACTTTTATAAAATTATCCCTACAAATAATGAAAAATTATTAAATACTATTTGTAATGTTGGTTGTATTGAAATTTAAACTAAAACAAAAAGTTCTAGCTTTATTCTAAAGTTATTTAAATGCTTTAAAGCACTTTACAATTAATCTGCCCTCCATGCTAATGAATATATTACGTAGAAATCCCTCGAAAATACTAATTAATTCCCTTTTAATTGTATTCAAATCATAATCCGCACTTCACCACTTCAATAAAATAATTCCATTTGAACTTCATCAACATTGGCTGACATTCATTCGCCCATCACTACACACTAATTCACTTCATCTACCATCATTAATTACTTATACGCCGCGTACGACAAATTTAAGTATGCATAAAGAACATTTCACATAATTAAAAGCTGACAAAATGAAAAAGAGCATTAGTAAATAAATGAGGTTTAGTTAACACATGAAATGTTTTGATTGAATGCAACGAATACGTGAATGCATGTAAGCACAGGGGAAGGGGAAGGGGAAGGTTTTGCTACACAATCGCAAGTGTTTGCGGTGTTCGCTTTTTCATAACTTTGCATGTTTTTGTTTTAAAATATAATTTTGCGTATTGTTAATAATAATATACAAACAAAAATACATATATTTGCATATGTGTAGGATTTGTAAAGAGGAAAATAATATTTTTTTAGTCACACCACTCATAAACTTGCGAGTTTTCACTACTCAAACCTTAAATAAACATGTGTTTTTGGCACATTTCATATAAATACGGATGTATTTCGCTGCCTGAAATCTTGCTTGCATTACATGACTATATAAATATAATATATATAGCATCAAAATTTAAATATTCACATAAAAAGATACATATTGTGAATTTATTTGAATATTTTTACACATTTCCTCGCTATTTCTTTGGTTAGTATAGAGTGAATATATTTTATAGTAAAAAATGTTTACATTTATATGTAAATAATTCACTCATGCGCCTGCGTATATTAAATTTCTTCCTTAAAGCTAATAAAAATATATTAAAAGCGAAATGTGAGCTGCGCAAATTTCAGCATAAGCAGTTGAGCAGGCTATAAAATTTAGGCATACACAGGCAGGTTTTATTTGACGTTTTACATTTTTCTGTCGGATTGTGAGTTCATAAGTATGTATATAGCGAAATGGCGGAAGTGATATAAAATTTGTTTTGTAATTTTTTTTTGACAATGAGAATATTGAAGTGAATAAGCCACTGACAAAAACACGCAATCTAATTATAAGCAAATATAAGTTATTTAATAATATATTTTAATGTAAATTTAATTAATTTTTTATAAATTTTAAACTTTTAATACTTGTTGAAATTATATACTTGTAATGTACGTATATTTAAGCCAATCTTTGCATGTGTTTAAATGTTTAAATGTGTTTAGTGTTTAAATTTTTTTGTAAATATATGCAAATTAGTTACTATTTAGCCTATTAATAGCATTTTTCAATAAATTAAAATTGATTTAATTATAAGAAATATAATTTTCTACAACATTTGTAGTTTGGAAATATGTTTGGAATATCGATTATTTCATAGATAAATTTTTTACTAGTTTACTAACTCTTTCATAGATTTGCAATATTTATTTTTAACAAATAATTTCATAAAAAATGTTTTCTCTATATTTTGAATATTTTTTTAAACTCAAAACACACTATTAACATACTCATCAACTTGTGAATTCTTGATTGCAAATATCATACATTCAGCAGGCAGATTTTATATTACCTTTAAATACTCATATATAACAGTGTATACATACTACTATATGAACTATACATTTTTAAAATAAAAAAAATTTGTTACAAATTTTTACTTGTTCCACTTTTAATTGTTTTCAACATGTATTCGCCAAAAAAGAAAGACTAAAATAAATGCTAATTACAAACATTACTTTTCTCTTTTTATATTTTCAACACTCCATTGCCATATGATGCCATCTTTTCGCCATTGCTGTTTGCAACCTTCAACAACTGCACCAAAACTCTATGCAAATCTTGACGCTTGGGCGCATTCACGACATAACCTCTATTTATGCCGCTATGCAATGGTTTCCAATAGGGTGCCGCTAAGCTGACAAAAGAGGACATCGAAAAAGTTTTCTCTCTGTACGATCGGGTAAGTTGCAATGCTAAAAACTTTGACGACAAAGTTGCGTAAGAAAAATTGCGCAGAAATAGTTTTTCGTTAATATTTGGGTCGGAACTTTTGCTTAATATGCTTAACTTTCTCCTTCCTATTTCGTTTTTAGAATTTTTATGCTTTTCTGACTGTTGACGTATGTGGAGTTATTGCAATACAGCATACATTTTTTCTTTTTATTTCTTTTATGTTTCATATCCATTTTGAGTTGTTTTTCTTCCATCCTGTTCAAATCAAATATTTCTTTTGCATTCAGACCTCTGAGCTGTAGTTGAATGAAAATTAATGCTTTGCAGTATGCAAAATAATGCAAACCGCATTTTGCATGCATATTCGTACACACAAAAGAGAAAATGTGTATTATGGTAAGCCTTTTCTGAAATAACCCGATTTGAGGCATCTGTAAGGCAGAATATTTCATATTGAGAAATGTTGCAAGTCGTAGTTTATATTATATTTTTTAACAAAATTAATTTTAGCTGAAGGCTTGAGTCACATGGTCACTTTTCACATTTGCAAAGGAATATAAATGTAACAAAATATATTCAATATTTTATAAAATCGCCAATCGTATTTTCCGGCACTCACAGGTTGAATGCATGGTTCTCCTTCAGGACATTATATATTCGTGTTCAACTACAACAATAGTCCTAATGACCCTTGCGATGCAAAGTCAAATCTTTAAAATTATTCCCATCAGCAACAAAAACTAACTAGATTTTTCCATTTTTTAGGCAACGGCAAGAATGTAAAGAAAGTTCGATGCAACTTTGTAACTTTGATTATAGCAAGATGTGGGTTTATTTTCAGGCAACTGTTATGTCAGTGAAAGCAATAAGTCGATTAATGTTGATCATTATGCAATAAGTTGTGCAACTTCAGTGATTGCATATTGAATAGGTTTTCAAAAGTAGAATGACTCAAATGTCGACTACAAACAATAAAGCATAAATATTATATAATACAAAAAACTTCACTCTTATTTGTAATAATTAAATTAACTTCATTTTTAATAATCGAATTGCTCAAAGAATTTTCACAATTCAATTTGATTGAAATGTACAAAAAAAAAAAACTAACTACCATGCCAACTCAAACAGTCAAGTGGCATATTCTAACAAATCACTTGTTTACCACATTTGAATTTCCAATGAAATCACTTTTATGTGGAATATAAATTATTGATAAAGAAAAGCTAGCCTGCCTATTGCTGACAGTCTCTGCCTACATCAGATCTTCTCTAATATATGTATTCCTTTCATTGAATCTTATATTTTTTCTTATATAAAAACGCAATCACAACACATTAATGAAATTTCGCACTTCAATGAAGCTTATTTCACTAAGTACCGCTAGCGCTATAAGTAAAAAACAATAAAAATAAAAATAAATAAATAACCAAATGAATAAGTAAAATTGAAAAGCCATAAGTGCTTAATGGTCTCATCGGCTGGTTATAAATTTTCTAAAATGGAAATTTGTCAGACGAAAAAAGGCATACTTAAAACTTTGCATAACATCCAGCTGTCAGTATCAGCAAAAATACCTCACTCACGCCGCATGCACAAAATTTAAAAGTATAATTTCACAGAAAGGTTTATAATATGCTGTTGTGAAGCGACCGCTGCCTTGAACAGCCTATTCTAAAAGTAACAGTAAATACTTGTTATGGTCATTCAAATCGAAACAATCACTACTGCCATTGTAATATAGAGATGGCAAGATTTTTTGCTAGTAAATGTAGGTTACAAAAGGCCAGTGAACAAATATTATAATATCCGTTATTCTGCTGTGAACAAGGTGAAGTGAGATCATTTAAAAACTAAAAGAAATCAGGTTATGCAAGATTAGTTGGACTTTCCAAAACTGTTCAAGTCAAATAAAATCAGCTGCTGGTTAAAATTGACTCAGCTGACTTGAAACTATAATAAACTTTTAACATAGCAGTAGTTTAAAATATGGTGATTTCCTCTGATAACATTTTTGATTATTTTCTGATTTTATAAAGTATTCACTAACGAAGAAGGTCGTCTAAAGAGCCAGTTTTGTCAGAACTTTTAAAATCTTACACTCGAAAAAATAAAAAAATTTAAATCAGCTTTATTGCGGCAAAATATTATTAACTTTTAATTCGATTACATAGTTATCGATTTATTTTTCCCATTCACAACAAAGTGAACTACGTTCAGAGGTTAGTTTTATCTACCTATCTCTAAATACTTAACATTTAAGTCAAATTTGATTAAAACAGACGTCACAAAAGATAGTTATCTATGTGAGAAATACTTTAAAATACTTTAAAATACAAATTTTTATATGAAAAAAATTATATTTCTATTGAAATCAGCTGTCGATGTTTGAAATTTATATATTAAAAATTAATATACTGGCTTCTCTATCTCGACTATTTATTTATAAAGCTTGTCTAGAAGACTTCAACATCAAAAGATTCAAGCATTTTTAACTGTACGGTTCTGTAATCAATAGCAAATTTTAGAACGGAAAGGAATGCTGTACACTTATCACACATCCACAAATCACAGTCAATGTTCACTGTGACAACAGCAATTTAATTTCCTAGTTTGCATTTTCAATCTAAAATTGAGAACCGCAAATCCTCACCTCGCTCGCCCAAGGTTAGCTGGGAATATGTGCGAACACAAAGGAAACACTTCAGATTTTGGATTTTATTTTACGTTTGTAGCTAAGTACATTTTAAAGTCAACAAACATGCTCAGACACGAATTTATTTATTCGCACACACTCACACGCGCAAATGAAGTGTAAAAAAGAAGAAAATTCGCAATTTGTGGACCAGCAGCACAAAAGTTGTATGCTCGAATGCAGGCAACACTCGGCGGAAATGCTTCGGTGCACACATGCATAACTTTGTTCATATGTACATATGTATGTATGTAAAAAATAGCGTGCTTTATTGTGTGATTTGGTTGCTGCTGCTGCTGTATTGTGTTGCAACATTTTGTGTTCATTGGAGTGCGGTCAATTGTTTTGCCATTCAAACAATCTGAATGGCGCGTTGAGCAATAGCGTCACTGCCGCTGCCGCTGCCGCAGCCGCAGTAGGATTTGGTTCGTGTTGGATGCTTTGCTGTAATGGGAGAAGCTAAATAACTCTGCGCAAACACAGAGATTCCACTTTATATTGGATTAGGTAGTTGCTTTCGCCATAAAACCCTTGCAGCCACAACTAAGGCAATCACGCAACATTGTACAATGTTTATACATACATACATACATACATACATACATATGTGTAGATGGGAAGCGAAATACTTGCGTTACAAATGCTGTTTGCAATCCACATGCTTAGCGCTAAAGTGGGTGCATTCGAATTTCTTTGGGTCGAAATATTTGCTTTGTATGGGCTTATTCTATAAACGACAACAACGACAAAGCCGACTCAAAAACTTAGCTTAGGCAATTTTGTTTTCACAAAAACAGGATTTCCTCAGCTTAATTTATTTACATAAAAATTTATCTATAGTTGTGCATAGATGGCTTCTAAGGATTGCAAAAAAAAAATATTGTTAAAAAAATTACATAATGGTGTAAATGGTGATTCAAATCTTACAAAATATTCGACAATAATTTTAATTTTCTACCAACACAACAACAATTCAATAATAATAATAAGAAGAATAAATGATACTATTATTACTTTTTCGAATTATGGTTGCATTCCCCAAATGTGTCAATCAAACGTGTGAACACCTTATAAGTCATGCGTTAACTAATAACTATCGACTTACGATACATATATGTATATCTCATTCGTAACCTAAAACTAATTTCTCCTCATACAAAAATTTAGCAAAAAGCTTTAAGAGAAATTTTCGCGCACCAAACAAGTAAAACGTTCTGCAACTAGCTATTTTACCCATTTTTATTATATTTCAACGCACTTTTTAAGTAAAGATCAATCATATGTTGCATTGAATTCCTTAAATTCCCATATATTTTTTAACGGAAAGCAAAATTTTCGAGCAACCCTGTTACAAAAGCATATTATATAAGAACTTGTGTGGCATACGCTTGTGCGGATCACATTTCATTACGTTCATATCTCTGAGCGGCGCTTAGCGAGCGCTATTAAATTTTCATTTATTTGCTGTCGACATGTTGGAATGGATTTGTGCGGGCGCCACAACAATGTCTCAATGTTTATTTTGCACAAAAGCACATAGCGATACATATTTATGGATGAATTGCTTTAAATACACTTTATCTTTTGCTACACTTGCAGGATAATAGCGGCTCAATAGAAAACGAAGAGCTGAAGGGTTTCCTCAAGGACCTACTGGAGTTGGTGAAGAAGGTATGTATGTCGTGTATTATGAATTAAAAAATTATAACATTATAATAATGTAATATTATAAAAAATGTTGCGAAAGTAAAATGTAGCAAACTAGCGACTAAGTTAGCTGTCAAAATCAATAGTTGCTTTAATGATAAGTTAATTTTGTTCAATTTTACTTTTCGTGCCAACACAGGACGACTACGATGCTCAAGATTTAAAAGCTTTCGAGGAGACCATATTGCGCGGCGTGGGCTACGATAAAGATGGCAAGATCTCACGTAAGGAACTGACAATGATACTGCTGACTCTGGCTAAAATGCCACCAGAGGATGAACAATAAGTACTTCGCCACTAAGCAACACAACAACAAGTATAAAGTGTAGTATTTATAAAAATAACAAAATTGAAAAAATGGTATGAAAAAAATTGAACTTTTAATTTTATAAAGTATAAAGTATTTTAGTCTTATGAAAATAAGCAGCATGTGCAAACTGCAAAAGAGGCAAGCAGAAGCAGAAAATAATATAAACGCAGAAATATATAGGAGAATTGAAAGATAAAGCCAATAAACAGAAATATGCAACGCATAACCACACTTTTTTGATGGCTTAAACGGTGTATTACACGTTAGGCAAAGCGAAGCATTCAAAATTAAAAAAATAAAAATAGTACGCATGAAAAACACATTTGCGTAGGAGTACAGTGAAGCGTAAAATATTTCGAATTTTAATAAAAAAAAAAGGGTTACCAAAGTATAAGAAAATATTACAAAATAAATTATACAATACATTTTGGGTATGTAATTGAAAATGAATTGCACGAGACACAAAAATTATGCGCGATAAATTTCAAGCGACAAAGTAACACAATAACACAAGAATACAACAATAAAACATTCATCGAGGGAAATTAATTACTTTAAAATGCTGCCAATGAAAAGCAGTCAATGAAATATAGAATATCAAAAGCACAGCTGAAGCAGTATGCATGATTTAAAACATATATATAGTGGGTGTTTCATTTAAAGGCAATGTGGTTTTTGCTAAAATTATTAAGTGTCAAATTTCGAGACTAATATAAAACGAAAATTTAAAAAAAAAGTAAACAAACATAAATGACATTTTTAATGCATACAACAACAATAACATTTTAGTTTCTATAGTTGTTGTTATGAAGCGTTTAGCACTTCAGTGGCAATATACAACTACAAATTCCAACTTTTCGAACTACAACTAACCTCTAAACATTTTATTGACATAATTAGTACAAACAAATTTTGGGTGCAAAAATACCGCAAAGTTATACTTTCAATATTAATTGCTTTTGCTGTACTATACTTTGCTGTAGGTAAACATTTTTTTATTTTATTGTAACCAGAAATTATTAAAAATATGCAAATAAATAATGAAAATCACACACAATTTATATAAACAACCTCAGCCAATTACAAAAACCAAAACAAAAATGCTTAATTGTGTACAACAAACATCCAAATGTGAAAATATAAATGAAAGTAAAACAAACCAGCCAATAAATGTGCATGTCCTAGCGAGAAAATATATAAACATCGATTTTATTGTTAAAATAGTGAATGTAAAAAATAACGAAAACTTATATAGTATTTGCAAACAATTTATATGTATGTTTTTAATATGTATTAGTTTATATTATACATATTTTTTTTATCAATTCATACAAATAAATATATATTATGTGGCATATGTGTAACGAATTTTTAGATATCTATGCTAGTTTGTTAAAAAAAAAAAAAAATACGAATAAAAAAACAATAATAATACTTAAAAGGCAAACAATTTTTCAATAATTCTATGCATGTGCATGCAATTTCTAGCTATTGGTGTCAATATTGCAGCAACAAGAGTAGCACACAGCGAAGAACTTTGTTAAATAAATAGTCAAATAAAAGCATAGCCAACTGTTTTTTGTTACAAATAATATATATGTATATTTATATGTTATGCTTATAAATGTGTTTAAATGTCATATTGTGTACCTGTCATAATGAAGTAAAGTTTGCATAGATGTTTACAGCACTTACAACTTGTTCTCAAAAAATTTCCAATTACTTAGTTCGACAGGCAACAATGCGATCTTCCTGTACTGTATCGAGCATTTACAAAAATCAGCTGCTAATTCAAAGAAAATCCACACAGACAACAAAATCTAGCAAAATATTTCATTTTCCCTGTATCCAGCCATGCTAATCAAATGTTCATGTTCAGCTCAAATTTTGTAAAATAAAAAGAAAACAAAAAAAAAAAATATAATTGCTCCACAAAATAACGAATATGATTGGTGTAGCGGTGTAAACATGGAGTTAGGTATTTCAAACAATCAAAAGTGTTGAACTAGCGTGAGAAAGCAAGCAATATTAACAAATTTTAAACGAAATTATTAATTTCCAACAGTCATCACTTATATAAGAGTTAAGACAATGCTTCAAATTCTTTACAACAAAATTTCAAAGACACATGGTACGAAATTTGAAAGTACGAAAACCAATTTAAAGTGAATTGAAGAACTCTAGTGCCAACACAATTTCGCTAAAAGCATTGTAGAATGAAACAAACATTCGATAACATCAAATCAGCGATTGCTCATGTTATCGAGTAACGATCAACTGTAACAATAGTGAAAAGAGCGTTCAAAATAAGATAAGAAATATTTGTTGCAAAGTAAATTTGAAATTTCAAACATTGTTGTGTCAAATTGCGTTTACATAACATTTTGCGCAATAGGTTACAAATTCACAACCAAATTATTCAGTACCAATCAAATGACCTTTGAAATAGGACGCTACTAAGTAAACTAACAAAGTAAACTTCTTCAATTAAACTTTTCATATATAAAATTGAACAAAACTAATTTTGCAAACTATGATGTCATCCTTTAAGCTGAACCAGTTTGCTTTTCTACCATAAAAGATCTAAACCCACAAAATGTCACATTTTCATTTAAGTTGATTTGTTTTTCAACTGCCGGTTGTTAATATAACCAACCGTTCAACAATAACTTTTGACATAGAAACTACACTGCTACACAGATTGCAGCACTGATTTACCACATTATTAAGAGCATGGGCAAATAGATGTGAAATTGAACAGAAAATACATTAAAAAGCATTTGGGTATGAGCAAAGTATCATCGAGTAAACGAACTGTCAGCACTGATGTGATGTTTCACTTTCGCTAATGATGAAACCGTTGCTGTTGTTGAGAGCCTTAAATGTAAATCAATACTTGAGGAAATTAAAAAAAACAAAAAAAAACGATGTCAAAATCGACAGCAAGGTTGAGTAAATAGATTTTTAATGAGGCAAATGAAAGGATTGTGTGCGCAAAGGCAAACAACAAAAATAAAATAAAAGTGAGATTATGTGGCAGCAGTTAGGTTGCCTAGCAAATAATCTACCAACATCACACCACCCGTAGCAGCAACCTACACAGTTTTCAGCTGCCGGTACGCGCTCAAACGACAACAGCATTAGCAGTTGATAAGTGTGTGCACATTTCGTCATTGCTATGCAAAATTTATAAAGGCGGGAAAGTGGAAAATTTATGCGAAGTTGCTTCACCGGCGGACTAGTGACTAGTTGGCTGACTAGCGCGGCTTGTGAACTCGTACGACATAAAACCATGTCATTGACGTGATTGTCGTGCACCTGCCGCATAATGGTATATACTGATAAACGGTTAACTGGCATGCACTAACGGTACATTATACCAATTCAAGTGGCACGATATTAATGTGCGCTTAGTACTTGAGTTCATTAAAATCTGCTGCTAGATCGCTTTTAACATGCCTAAGTAATGCAAACGGAAATAAGAGGTTGCACAGTTAAACTAGTTAGTTCAAATTGTAGTTATGTGCTAGAAAAATGTAAACGTAGAATGACAATTCAAAGTGAAGATCAAAGCAGATAAATGCAAAGTACTTAATAATAACACAATGCTTCCTTATACATAGCCGAAACATAAGAGCATAACCTATAACACTTCAAAGTAAATATAGCAACAATTTGTAGTGTATTTAAGTGACTACAGCTGATGACATGTGACAAGTCATAACGAGTCGCATATGTGGCTACTTACAATAATCACATATGTAGAATATATTACATCTCATCTAACATTTACTAAGTCAACTATTGAGCGAGAGAAAGCTACCTTAAAGTAATTTAACACAATTAATAACTAAAATTTACAAAATTAGCAAAAATCGATTATCATGAAAATAATAAATTCCTTGAACTTTTGCGCAAATCTATAACTGTTGATAGCGTGCACATTCACATATGTATTATATGTATGTATATAAGACAGCATGTATACAAAAATTATATTAAAACATTGAAACTTTTGCAAAAAATTTAATTATGAATTAGCAACAAAAACAAAAAAAACAAGCTATTGTTTATTAACAAGTATTTTAAATAAATTTATATTTAAAAATTTTTCCAAAACTTAACTAATGCCTCCAGAATATAAAACTATAGTCAACATACCTAAAAAATTATGAATGTTACTGCTAACAAATATGCTAATTAAAAAAAAATTAAATTACTGGCTTTGAGAAAACAAATATATTAAGCTATAATGAATATATGTAAGTACAACAACCAACATCTTATTTTAATTAGGGCATTTTAAAAACTAAAACAAAATCAATACTTACTAAAAATAAAATTTAAAAGAGATGTAATAGTAAATATAAACTTAGCTGAAATGCTATATTTAATAACTTGCTAGGTTTTTCTTTATACTCAAAAAAGTTGAAAATTATAACTGAGAAAATATCTAAATTTAAAATGTAAAACGAAACTCAAATTGTATCTCTAACGGTGCTATATATCTATCGTCTTAACAGCAACAAAAATCGTTACACGAAAACAAACTCATATTATATAATGTCCATAATACACGTCCATACATTTGATTTTAACTAATCAGCTGTACAACGCAAATGCAAAATGTGACATGTCGATTTTATGCCACCGTTATGCCTGTGCAACCGCAATTTGTGTGCTGTGCAACGTATAAAATATTTGCGCCTACGTTTAACTACATTTAACTGCACAAGGTACAGCTGGCCGCAACTGAAAATGTGCGCCAACGTTAGGAAACGGAAATTGTGCGTGTACCGTTAGAATAACGTGCATTTAATTTGCAGTGATGCACGTATTTAATTAGTAGTAGTGATGTGTCGATAACCACATAATCGATGCGTTGCATACAAGGTAAAAATGTTGCTACAAAATCGAAATGTCGTTTTGTATTTAAAAGCCAATGTTGTAAGTGTTACATTCGAAGTGAAAACGTAATCAAACTTTTTATACTATCCCTTTAGGTACTTTTTTCGCAAATATTTATGCACTTTTTCTACGTTATATATTTAAATGCTACATTTAGCTAAATTTTGCAACTCCTTCAAACATTACCATATATAATTACACATTGATTGTTTTTATTTTCGCATTAACTAAAATCTGTAGCTAAAAAACTAATGTTCAATACTGTTGCAGCAAAACAATTTAGTCTTGCACCTTTCAACAAATATATACAAACACACGCATATGCACTATGTGTTAAAGAAAAAACAACAATTTTAACTGAAAATATTGAAATTTCAAAAATTGGTAAAATGGTAAATGCCCTAACACTAAACCTATAAAAAATTTACTAAAAAGCCAAAGAGTGCTGCTAGACATACATAAGAAAATATATAATTACATAAATATATGTACGTATTAAAAAAAAATAAATAAATAAATAAAAAATAAAAAACCGATAACATAAATAAAATATTAATGCTAAAACATTGCTGATCTGTTGTGAATGTACCAAAATACAGTGATGTATGCCACAGCTAATAATAAATACAAACATAGAAATAATTTATGTAAACCATAAATATGGAAAATAAATAAAAGGAAACCAAAACTAAAAGATATGGTGTTTTATTTATTTTTAGAACTTTTAGATGTGAATAAATTTGAAATGAGAAAACCCGATAGAGGCACAGCAAATGCCTAGGTATAAAACTTTTAATTGAAGGTAGAAAAAAGGTGGCCGATGCAGCCGAATTGGTTGTTTGCTGTGTCGATGGTCAAAAAGCATTTTTTGAGAATTTTTGCTCTCAATATTTATTCATTTAAACCTTAATTACCTTCAAAATCCACACAGTGAAATGAATTTGACCCCATATGCTGATGACTGCGCAATATTGACGTTCAGCAAATGAATTATTAGCAAGTGTCCGTCCCGTTTCTTTTCACCCACCAAATCCACTGTGACCCCTTTACAGATTATTAAAGTCGATGACGATTTCAACAGTAAGCAATTTTAATATACTCAGTATTACATTTACTCATCTAAACAATAATTTCCAAGGTACAGAAGTCCAATAAAACCGGCAAAAATGTCTCACGTGCTAATTTCTGCTAATATTTCTGCATGCTCCCTGTTAAGGAGTACATATAACAACATACAGTAACTGCTAGTTGATTTTCACAAAATTCACACCTGCAAACACTTCGGTTGACTTCAGCAAAGCCGCATCCCAAGTCAGTCTTCGTAAACTTCACCATCACTCTCCGGCCCTACGTACATAATCGACAATGCCTATCGATAAACATCGAATATATCCCATAAGCCAAGCATTCGTTAAATCCCGCGTAATTAGCCGAGAGATACCAGATGAGTTTCTTAAGGCCGAATTGACAAAACTAACCGAAATCGAGTGATTATTCAGCACTTTCTTACGCATAGGGCTAATCAGATGCAACGGGTGTATATGCTAGCACTAATTCTTTCAATATATTGGAATTTCGGTAGTCGTGACTTGCTTGGTATTATTTACAGACAGGCGGTAAACATCTTCGTACTTCAGCTACTCTTCAGATGGTGAAACTACACCGTTTCTATTTTAAATTCGAATTTTCGTAAATTTCGAACATGTAATTTTATAAATGTCTAACGAATAAGGTATACCCTATATAATTCGAACCATTCACAATAGACACTGATGTTTTGTCTTTATAATTAACAGCTGTTTTGCTGCACCTATTGGTAGTTCTTTTGTTTCTATAAACACAAAGTAGATAAGAAAATTGTTGTGAACACTGATTGTTGAATATAAAAATAAATAAAATACTGCGGCATTAATACGTCGTATAGTAGCAGTTATTAAAAAAGAGTCAAACAAAATGGAACAACTATCTGGTGTTATGATTATCATCATAATTGGAGGTGGAGTGCTAACATTCGTGATGCTATTCATCTTTGCAAAACGACAAATTATGCGCTTTACACTACGAAGCCGACGCGGGCCACACGTACCCGTGGGTAATGATGCAAAAAAGGTGTGTAAAGAGTTGTTAAATTCATATAATGCAATATTTCAATAAATATTTGTGTTTACATCTATTACACATTTCAGACACTACGAAAGGAGATTGAGCGTCGTCTCGATTGCATACAGAAAATTGCACAAGAGCCAAGACTACTGTGGATAGATGATAAGTATATTTTGCGTACGGAACAGCCGTTGCCGCCATATTATTATCGCATGAAAGCTGTTGATGATGTAAAAATTTTGGGTAAGCAAAAGAAATGATAAGTAATTTTTTATAAACACCATTTACACTACCAGAAAAGGAAATATTGCATAGCGATGGTAGCATGCGGCATCCATATGATAGTTTACGTGCTTTCCTGCTTACAACACTAGCTGCAACCACACTTAATGGCACAGGACAACAACGCATGATACATCAATTTTGTGATATGTATGAGCATGCTCGACATGATCCTAATGAATTTGGCAGTGAAGAATATGAATCATATCATCGTTTATTACTCAAACTAATTGAAGCGTAAGCATTATTATATTTTATATACAAAGTAATTAGTATAATTTCTCAATTTTTTCTTTTCAGCGCTAAGCAATTAAAATCACTAATCAGTTCACGCAAAACATCACCTGCACGCACACCGAAAAAACAAACAAAAATGCATTCATTATTGGACCCAGCACGTTTGCGTCCACCCGCAACAACACCTAAACTACCAACAAATATTGGTTTAACTGTAGGACAACAATCGAAAGTTAATCTGACATTAGGTCTACAAGGACGTGATATGGATACAGTAGATATAGCACCGAATCCGTTGCATTTGCAACCACCCGCTGAGCGTGATATAATAATACGCAATCGCATTAAGACTCCTACATTGGATGATGAGGATGATGATGAAATGAATAATTTTGGTGGTGGCGATGGTAGCGTTAATGACGCTGTGCGTATAGAAGATGTGGATGGTGAAGACAATGAAGTATTGAGCATTTCATCGGTACAATTTCAACCTAATTCTACTGTTGCTTGATTGATTGAGTACGCGGCGCGTGCACGTTACATGACAAGTGCGTTAAGGCGTCTGCTGCCGAAATGAAAGGAAAATAGCAAATTGAAGTTCATGAAAGCAATATAAGCGAAATTATGCTTGTAATGTGAGCAGTACATACCTGCTGTGTGAAATTAGTTAACTGAACTTTATGGCATGGTTGAATGCAACAAGGACTTGGTCCCTTTAACGCTCTAAACAAAAGTTTCAATTTGAAAACAATACAGAAAATTATAATAGACTAATATTTACATTAAATATTAATGAAGCGATGATGAATAATCTTAAATAAAATATTATAATAAATAGTAATGTAGGTATGTAATATTTTTTCCAACATAATGTTTAAACTATTTCTAAAGATTAAGATGTATGTGGCAAATAATTACGAAATTTATTATTATATGTGTCTAATAAATATTTATCAGAAATAGAATACCGAAAAAAAAATTCGAATATATATCTTTACACAAATGCAGTCGCTTAAAAAATGCGGAGCTCTTTTCTAGATGCGCTACTTATGCGTGCGTGTTTTGACATTGTTGACGACTAATTACCATAATATTGTAGTAACCAAATTATTTGCCTTTTCAATAACCAAAATGAAGTGAAATACCTGTCAGCATACTTATAGGCGCATTGGCGTACAACTAATACTGATAACTTATCATTAGAGTCAAATTAGCATATCTGCAGGCGGTTAGCGTTGCCCGCGCCAACTTGCCATTTAATTGAGACACAACACACTGATAACAGTTTGCGCTATTCTGTTGGATACTTTTGCCGATACTCATCTTTCAGTTAAAATCAGTTGATTGACAAAGCGCCGGCGGTGCACGAACTTGTTACGGAAAGTAAATATACAAATAACAAAGTGTTTCAAATAAAGCAAGGCCGTATTTATACAAACATATAGCCTACTATCAGGCTAGATAACAACGAACATATTTTATATAATCTGCAAAGTATGCAATGCATTGTGGGTATTAGCAATAACATCAAAAATGCAACAGAAGCCACTTTGACGTTAAGATATATTAATCTCACCACACATGATATATACATTCCGGAGGAGCATTGCGTTTGGAAACGTGGTGAGCCGACAGTGACGGCATACGCTATTTATGCTTTTGTCGTTCCCGTACTCTCGTGTTTCGGTTTATGTGCAAATTTTATTAATGCTATCGTCTTTATGCGTCCTAAAATGACGCCATCGGCTTTTTCTTACCTCGCTGCGCTCGCTTGGCTCGATTGCTTCTCCTGCTTACTCATTTTATTCACCGCACTCTCGCGTAGTATTTTCTTTAACAGTCATTTCTGGATGACGTACGATTTTCAATGGCAAACACCGTTATTTGGCATTAGTACTGGTGCTGCGAATCTTTTACTTGGAAGCGTTAGTTGTGACCGTTGGATTTACTTAAATTACGGCATCGCCAATGGTTGTGGACCGCCGCGTTTTTGTCGACGCAAAATCGCCCGGCGCATTATTGTTGTAATTATCATTATATCGGTGATACTGAATTTACCATATTTCTTAATTTTTGTGGTAAATGATGACGGCACTTTTGTGACACACAAATTATACTACACCACGTAAGTAAAGCAAGGGAACTTTTAATTTTGTAACACAACTTGGCGGCATATCAAAAGAAAAGGGTTGACACTTGTTTGACAGCTGTCAACTTAATACCGCTTTAACTGCACTTCCGGCTAACTCTTTCATACATTCTTATGCATAGAAGTGCTGACATATTTACACACACACCTACGTTGTCATGCTTCATATGCATCTGTTGCACATATTTACAAATAATACTTTTTTGTTGTTGTTTCGATTGAAATGGCGTTATGATAAACTGTAATGAAATTAGCTGATAAACACGCCATCAATCACGCTTATCACACAATTTATCGTTTATAAAATCCATGCAGCGTCACACATTCCAACAAATATGTGTACATATGTACATATGTATGCAAGAGAATATCATTTACAACAAATACAATGCAATTAAGCTCTTTAGATAACTGCAAAAATCCTCGAAAGTTGCTCCGAACTTGAGAAGTGCAGCGTAAATCTATTTTGGGGTAAATTTTAGAATAGCATCCCCCGAATTCGGGGTTAAAATGGGTATGGGCGGAGAGAGATAGAGGAGGTTCCCCAGATGAAGAATATTTATACATATAGCCGCTGCATACTTATAGTTTTTAAGATATTTGCATTTTAAGTTAAATTTTTAAATGTGTACTTTTTCGAATTATAATAAATTTGAAGCTCATCCCCATTTTGCACGCCACTTTAGTTAATTTTTTTTATTCAAATTTAACTTTCTCCATCTTTCAGTTATTACAAAATACACAATTGGTTTTCTTTCGTACTGTTAACACTGCTGCCGGCTATATTTCTCACAATTACCAATATAGCCATAATTGTAGCTTTTCGACGTTGGACAAAACAGAGCAAAAAATGTCAGCGATATGGATATAATTATGCAAAAACAGCAAAAAAGCGTTATCATGTGGGTACAGAGTGATGCAAAGGAAATATAATTTTCCGTTCGGTATATCGTAACGTATATTCGTAACGGTATATCCGTTTTCCACTCATATTTATATTTCTTACTAATAAAAAATCTATTTCTTTCCGTTGCACAGCATCAGCTTAAATTGACTATAACAATTATAATTTTAATTGTTCTGTACATGAGTGGTGAATTGCCTGCAGCTCTGACCTCGCGTAAAAATGCGCTTAATTTGATTTTTGGTGGCGACGTAACTCGCGTAAATTTCCATTTGATGGCAAAGCTTGACATGATTTGCCTAACCTTAAACGCATTGCAGCTAAGCATAAACATACTCGTCTATGCTGTAATCAATCCATCATTTATACCTGAATTCTTTGCATGTTTACGTGGCGCAACCGATTTTTGCTGCAAAATACTTTGGCCAACCTCACTACTGAACTGTTCGCGCTGCTTTTGCTACAAGACCCATAATACAAGGACGCAAGCAGAGAACGGTCTAGCGCAACATGGTTGCGAACATGCAACTGTTGATGCGCGCATTGACTGTGAATATGAAACACCACATGTGGAAGCGAGAAAGAGTGTTAGCGCTAGTGCAAATGGTAATTGGGATACAGTTCCAGAAGCTACAAACGGCATGCTTGGTTTCGACTTGTATCGCTATTGGCGGAACAGCGTCACAACGCCACGGACACCAAACCGTTATCGCTTTAGTAGTGAGCACGGCGTACATAAGCATGAACAAGTGTGGAGTACAGATTTAGCGTGGAAGCGTTCCAGTTCCTTTGGTGAATATGCATTTGATAATCTAGCACTTGAAATTGGTGCTGCGAGTGGAAAAGCAGCACACAGCTGTTCGGAAGAATACGTGAAGACGGACAAGAAAGCACCTGACGGAAATACTGAAATAACGGCGATGCAAACAACAACAACATAAGCAAACATTTTAAGTGATTGCGATAATATCTAAACCAAGAACTATTTATTTAATGCATACACTTGTAAGTAGTGTCAACTAGTGTCTCATACCCACAAACATTTCAACATACTTATGAAATGTGATTATTTAAAAAAGTTTAATTTCAAATTTGATACAATTTATTACTTATTTTAATCCTTTATGTATATCTTCGCTGCCGTGCATATCCTGCAAAGCCTTTGCCACACGTCGTGGCCCATCCTCATCGTTTTCAAGTTTGGCTGGTAAAATTGATTTCAAAATTTTGCTTTGTGGACTTTGGTTTGTTTTTGGTAATTCGCGCGCCGGCACGCTTACTTTAATTTCTTCCACTTGCAAATCTGGTACCGGCACATAAACACTGAGCAACTTTTGCCATTCACTGTAGGCAAATTTACGCGCTAAATCCATATCGAAATCGAAAATTTGCATTGCTGGATCCGCACGCTTAAATTTAATTATTTCTATGCCTATTACGCCTTTAGGGTCTTCTGTTATCGTAGCGTTCGCTGGTAGATTTTCAGCATTTTCCTTTTTCTGAATTTCGGTGTACTTTACCATGGGTAGAACCCAAGCAACACAATGGTTATGTAATAAAATAGTTACTATGTAAATAACTGAAGTGAATTGAATGCTATACATATTTAATATTTTTATTTTGACGCGTTATCGCTATAACGTTTGTAATACAACTGATCAAGATGTAACGTAGGTATTTTGTGTGTTGCACGGAAAAGTCTGTAAGGCCAAAAATTAATGAAATGGTTAATAAATACATTTGTAAACACACAAATATGTTTCTATTTGTGAATATACAAATTAAAGTGTACAGTTAAAAGCGTTTACAGCTGTATACACAAAACTAAGATCTGTTGTATGTACATATGTATGTTCACTATAAATGATACACCTCTAGTTAAATTGGCAATAGTTTTTTTTTAGAAAATTGCTTAAAACTAAAATATTCCAATTCGTATGATATAAAAATACCAATTTTTTTTAAAAACCTTGTTTCGTCTGATTTATTTCTCTTGAGTAAAACTAAATTTGTACAACGAAAAATAGAAATATTAAAAAAGAATATATATATGTGTTGCTTGTTAATTGAAATCCGCGTGGGACTAGTACAGCGGCGAGAAATTGTAACTGTGGGGCTTTTTACGCTGAGTACGATAGCGATGGCATCTGTAGAGAAAATTCGCATTCGCATAGCACCAGCTTCAAACTTAGTTTTCCTTTTTCTCTGTTTTTTCTTCGACATCTAATTGTTTTAGCCGGTCCATGCGTTGTAAAAGTGTTGGATGTGAGTGATTACAGGCCGAGTACAACCAATCGTAAACAGGGAAGCCCAAGTTGTCCAAATTCAATTTGATCAAAGCTTGACCCAACTGCTTCGAGAAACCCAATCCATGTGCAAACTCGTCGGCTTGATATTCAAAGTAACGTGATAGTGTTGTCATGGCGAAATTTACTATCGCATTGTATGGTGCCATTACATATGTGAATACGATAAGTAAACCTACGATGATGGGGCGTGTACCAGGTTGGAAACCGACCGCTTCATAGAACGGCCCATAAGTGAAGCAATAACCAAATACGACGAATAGTAAAAGTAAATGTACTTGTGCTATAATAATGTTTTTGGTTACATGTCCACACTTCCAATGGCCCAATTCATGTCCCAGTACGGCGAGTACCTCTTCATTTGTGCATCCTTTGCCTTTATCTTCCTCTTTCAATTCGGCATTATCTGGTTTGCCTTTGTTGAGTAATAAAGTATCGAAAAGTACAATGCGTTTCGAATTCCATAAGCCATAGAAGTAGGCATTGCTGTGCGACGAACGTTTTGAACCCTCAACAACATACAATTTGGTAAGAGGGAATTTCAGCATGGCTGCAAGATCTTCAATGGATTTACGTAATGGACCTTGCTCAAGCGGTGTATACTTATCGAAGAGTGGTGCAATAAATATTGGATAGATAATAAGCAAAACTAAAGATGTGATGCCTGTGAAGAGCCACAACCAAATGAAGAATTGATCACCGCCGTTCTGCACAATCCAAACGGTTGCAGAAATGATAGGAACCATTAAAATTTGTGTGACGAGAAAACCTTTCACTTGATCCCAGGCGAAAAAGCCTCCAGTTTGCTTATTGAAGCCATGCTTTTCTTCCAGTACAAATACAGAGTAAATCTTAAATGGAAGATCCTTAAATGTACCTATTACACTGGTAATAAGCCCGAATAAGCAGCTGACAATTATTTCACTATCGGCATTTAAATGTAATAGTTTTGCCAGGTCTATTGCCCAGGCCCATTGTACAGCAATGAAGCCAGTATAGAGTTCAATGCACATTAGAATTACATCCTTTATAATGGCACTAAATACGCTATATGAAGCCCTGTCAAGGCCATAAAGACGTGCTTTCTGGAATGTCTCATCATTCATACAGTCTTTAAGCTCCCTGGGCACTTTCAAAGCAGTTCTGTACACTCTTATCTATAAGTAAGTAAAAATATACAATTATATTTTCATTTATATTATACATTATACAAATTTACTACTTCGTGACAACATGAAATGCCGCATATTATATAGTTTATGGTTGTGTAGAAAATTAAGTTCTAAACTAACCTATATGCAAATTTTTAGTTAAGTATACATATATAATTCTGACGCATTGTAGAGACATGTTACCCCCTACCACTGTTTAATCTGTTTTTTTTTTTAAATCAGCTTATATTCAATTATTCTAAAAGTCAATAAATATATCTATATATACATAATTCTTAAATTAAATAACGCACATATATTTATGAATATGTTCCAATAATTTCAATTACCTGACGATATGTAATGTAAATGTCAAATATGTTTTCCAAGAGGATCACCCCAAGAACACTATACAAAACAACATCTCCCGCTGGCAAAACCATTTTCCTACTTCACCGGATTTTAGAATGCGAGGTGCCAAAATTTACCGAATACTAAAAGTGTTAAAATTCAAACAAATTATATTTGTATATTTATTGAACTAGTCGTTCAAAAGAAAACTACCAGTGAAGGAATAAAACTTACAGGTTTTTGTCACTGGACAAATATTAAAGATAAGCGACGCCGCAAATGTAAGCAGTAGCTGTCAGGCTGTCAGGCTGTTAGGCTGTCAGCCTGCCTGTGATGCCATATGAGATTTTTTCATTTTGGAACTAAGAGATTATTTATTACATATTCTTCTGAAAATATAAATTAACCCAATTAATAGTATAATTAATTTGTTAAATTTTTTTTCAAAACGTTGGTGAAAGTTTAGGTGAACCAAGGAACTATTGGGAACGTGAATTTCTATTTGCAAAACCGCATCTTTAGGTCTATTGTTTACTAGCAATGAAGAGCTGTATATCTATTGTGAGTTGTGAATAGTGTCTATTGTGAATAGTTACCGCAAGAAATATTTGTTGTTTGTGTAGAAATATTTTATGGTCGTTTTTAACGTGAAATAATTGTGTTTTAAGTTTGTCTTCATAACATTGAAGCGAGTATTCTTGTGTAAAATAATATGCCTGGTGGAAGTGCAAAAAGGCAAAGTCCTGGAGGTGACTTGGCACGAAAAAATACAAGTAATAGTTCAGTGCGAAATGTAACTGGATCATCGGGGAGTAGCAGGGCGCGCAAAAGGTTTGTTTAGAACTACAAGCTGTATACAAAGGTATTTGAATGGTAAATACAAAAAAGAATTCACATTTCTTACAGAAAGAGGTGTCTAGTCAAAAGATTTAGTGATAGTGACTTAGAATCCGAATTAGAGGATTGTAATATGGAAGACGCGATTGAAATAGAAAAAAAGCTGCGAAAAGTCGGCAAAGAAAACAATTTAAGTCAAGAAGAGATGCGGCAATTTATTCAGGTACAATTTTCAATAATATATATATAGTCTTTGATTTAATAAAATATCTTTCATATAGAAATTTGTAAAAAATGAACATATTCTCGCGCTAGTGACACTGAAAGCAGAAGATGAAATTGCGCGTGAACGTCAGGAATCCGAACAACCAGCCATAATAATAACTGATACACCCTCTGTGCCTAAATTAACGCGCGCTAAAGCACGCGAGTTGAACAAAACGCCTGGCATTAACTTGTCATCAATAAATGATATCACGAAGCCGGAAATTGCTACTCTTATACAGGAGGAATTAAATTCAGATGAAGACGACGGGGAGTATGTTTTCAAAGAAGAGGACTTTATTGTATGCAAAATACAGTTATATTGTTCAAAATTATATTTTTCTAAAATACCAACATATTTCGTCATTCTAGTCCGATGAAGATCCAAATACCACAAATTCAGATTTGGATTCTAATCCAAACACACCACAAACACCTTCATCACAGACTGAAGCTGAAGATTCGCCCGTAAAGTTAACCGAAGATGGCTGTTTCAAAATACCATTAGAGAAACCTAAAAATACGCACGAGGATGTGCGTATTGCGGCGCGGACACGTTCGAAATTATGCCTAGAGCAAAGGGCTATAGAAGATTTAGAGTCTGAGTTTGTGCCACCTGATGTGGAACAAATCGATTTAAAAGATTTGGATATGAATGCGAACGATGAGGATTGGATGCAATTTCTAAACGATTTTTCTAAGCCCTTAAGTAAGTGTCATAAAACATTGAAATAGTACAGAAATAAAAGTGTTTTTTTTTATTAATTACAGACACCAGTTTTGTGGCAGATGAAGATGATCCTATTAACGATCCCGAGTATATAGCCGCCGAAAAGATACTAGGTTTGACAATTAAAATTACTCATGTTTTAAACTGATTTATTAAATAATTATTTATTGCAGATGATGCCGAAGAGTTGCGTGACATTAATATACCTAGAAAGGAACTAACTGATCTCGTGGCCGAGCTCTTTGAAGGTTTGGTCAATGAAGGCGTCTCACTTGAAAGCATTGATGTGGATACACCACAAAAGTATTTGCAAGATTACTTCGGTGAAACAACTATTACTGAAGGCAAAAACAGTAGTCCTCCTTGTGAGAAGTTAGCTACACCTACTTTTGCTGAAAATGTTGAAAGTACCCGTGTAGTAAGAGAGCTTAATTTTGACACACCAATAACACGGCCACAGCCACATTATATTGCTGATGTACCGCCTTTAGTTCCTATTAGTAATAGAGCTAATGGGACTGTAAATGATTACTCATTCAATCCCAATGTTGTGTCCACCCCTTCAACACAACTACAAGCGCCAGTGGTATATACAAACAGTCCTGAACAAGGTGGTAATCAAGTTGTAACTCTACCCCCCTCCAACTTTTCATCGGAACCTGAATGGATAGCAGTTAAAATACCCGGGCAAAATAACTCCTACCAATTAGCACGCGTTGTACCAAATACCAATGCAATTGGACCACCGCCACTAGTTAGAATACAGTCACAAAGATTGTCAGCGGGTACACAAGAATCACCAGCTTCTCCAAAACGCACAGAGGATCCACTTTATAGTGTGCCATACGACACAAATTTCACCTGGGAATATATATCTATTAGAAAGCATGTCTATACTGAATATTTAAAGAAATTTGAGAGTAATCGTAACATGTGGAATAACATTTCACAAATGGAGGAGTTATCCAACAAACCTATGGGCTTTACCAAACAACAACATGATATCTTTCAACAGCAGTTACGTATTCACGTACAAATGTTAACTCAATCATTTATACAAAGCTACTCACATCCGATATATTGGAAGCTTTCATATAAAGCGAAAGACATGTTGATGAAAATCGAAAAAAGAGCACAAGACGATGCGTCGTTCAGAGCGTGGAACCTCAAGTCAGCTATGAGCCTTATACGACAATGGGAGGAAGATTTAAACAAAGATACAAAGGAAAACAAAGATTTGATGATGTAAGTAATTTGTTGAAATAATAAATTCTAAAAAGAAAACATTTCAATAAACTAAATATTTACTTTACAGATTTATACATAGCGAAATTAATAGCACGTAAGTATCGGTCAACACTGTAAATCCAGCATTTTCAAAGCATTTATAATAATGCCACCTATACCATTACAGCAAAAGTAATTGTCGTCAAGTTCCACGTTTTCCCCCCCGCATTATGGAATTGGTATTAAATAGCGAGGTGTTCATGTATCCAGAATATTTGCCCCGTATACCGTTTACTTCAAGGCGAAGTACGTATGAAGCGTTTGCACCTGCTGAAATGCAACTGATTGCTATGGGTCTGGAACGACATATACGAAAAATACGCGAAACAGGTGAGCGTTTATCAAAGAAAACCTCGGAATTAAAGGTAGTTGTGGAACGTTTAGCAAAGGATACAGTTTACGGCAAGTCATATAGGCGATTATGGGCGCAAGTGAAACGCTTGAGAAATACAGACTATTACAATCCAGTGAAGGTTAGTTACTGCGTATATAGAAAATAATTAATAGTAGTATTAAATAGTCAACTTGAATTTATCGTTTAAGTACTACTTCGAACACAAACGTGCACCACCAGTTCAACACAAGCTAATTTATTTCGAAAACAACATGGTATTACCACCTAAGGATCGTTACACAGAGCTACCATTGGCATGGCAAACGCATATAGATGAGGTAAGTGAACATTTAATTTTAATATAATTAAGAACTTGGAAAATATTATATATCTTCGTTTATGTGTTCATTTTATTGACTTACATCGCATGACCAATATGTTTTTGCTATATAATATTATGGTAGACACGCTTTAAATCGTTTTACACATATTTCATTAATTCAGAAAAAATTCACAAAACTATATCATATTGGCTGGGTATTGTACAAAAATATCTGTCATTACTGTTAGGCTAATATAATAAAAAAAAAAAAGAACAACTATTATACCCAATCACATTTATTGTGTGCCTCCGACACGATCTCTAGGTATCAGTCGCAGTTCCGAACCATGCTTCAAGAATACATTGCCCGCTGTTTGTTGTGGGCTAATACCAATGCCATCATCTGTTATTATAGCGCTAGTTGCTGCTGGGACCTTGAATTCCTCCGCAGCGAATTTCAGCACTGCTGTGAATGGTGTTCCCTCTGGCACGCTGAGTACTTTAAAAGGCAATTTAGGATCCGATGTTAATGTAATTTTGAAAGTTACTTTCGAACTCATGTTTTATGGTGGTGGCTATACAGGTTTCTCAAAGTAGTCGTTGTGACGTGGTCACTTTGAAAGAATGCACAAATTTTGCGTAAACGTTGCGCCAATTTTAAACTAACTTAACTAAATTTAGTAACGTTTATTTAAGAGACTGATTTATTTAAAACTGCGAATAAATCTTTAGTTCAGTTTTCTCTCAAAAACTTAATATTTATTTATTTGCCAATATCCAACCACTTAGGTTTGTTTAAAAATTCACTTTCCACTTGACTTTTTGAGATTTACAATTTTCGTAGCTATCGATCATCGATACCTAAAAAATTCTATTTCGTGATAGCATATTTTGGTGTTGGTACCTGTTCGGTGTTGTAAACTTACATATTATTATTATTATTATAATTTCTAATTTATTATTAATTTTAAAGAAATCTCAATAATTTTAATTAACTCTAATAATCAAATAATGAAATGTTTATTAATCATAGTGACAAATATCGATAGTTTTGCTACTACAATCGGATGTAAAGTCAGAAATATTCACAGTGGTTACTTCATTTTATCCGATATCGTCCCTTTTTTTTTGTTTGGTTTTTATTTTTTTGTTTATAGTTGCGTTTTTGACATGTTGACAGTTTATATTGACTTTCGCTGTGTAGTTGATTTAAGGTGTTGCAAATTTTGCACTTGTTTATAGAAATTTGTAATTTGTAATTTGTTTATAGAAAAGACGAGCAGAAAGAAAAAAACGTGGTGTATATGCATCTGAAGCAGCCGGGTCGTCTTATTTGGAATTCGTACGTGAAGCTTTGGGCGAAGATATAAAACTACCTGATAGCACAACTGAACCTTCAACACCGGCCAACAGTGGCGCTAACTCATCGTGGTATTCACAGAGAAGAAACGATACTTTCTTCACCAAAACCCGTTCGAAAAAAAGTATTGCTAATTGCGTAACGATAAATGTAAATTATCATTTTACTGGTGTTACAACAATTGGTGAGACACAACAACCCACCAATACCACAACTGCCCTAGCCATAAAGGCAGCATCTCCTACAAACAAAAACAACCTGAATGCCTCTGACTTGGAATGTACGCAATTGTCATGTGCGTCTCCGTTAAACAATGCAAATATTGCTTCATTCAATTACGATTGGAGTTCAAAAACTTTGGAACGAATTCTTGAACCGAATCAAAGTGGCACTAGCTTAAAATCAACCAATCCACAGTGTTTAAGTGAACAAAGTGAAACAAAAGTTAAATCAGCACGACGCAAGTTACATCTTGCTGCACAGTTTAAACCTGCGCACTCAAAAAACACACATTCTAGGCCATTTCGATGTGCGAGGCAAACATTTTCGCTACATAAGAAAAATAAACACCAACTCCAGCAACGATTCAGTTGTTTATTAAATTGCTATCGCAATAATTTAAAGCGTAAAGAACTGCTCTACAAACGTGTGCCAGTTTTACGCACAGTTTACAAATACTGCAAAGCTTTAGAGTTATACACGAATTTGTTGAGAGATCTTAAAATGACTTGTCGTAATGCTTTTGCCACTACTTCTGGTGCTGCCACTACTAGCAATTCGCAAACCATATCAACACCTACAACTGCTTCAACGCAGCAATTGCCGTCAGCAAAGTTTTTTGTGCATAGTTCACAACAATATTTTGGTAAACGTGCGCGCGTTGAGGAGGAGTCAAATGTGTGTTTGCGCAGCAAAAAGGCTAGCCGACAGGAAGAAAATTTCAAGCATATGCTGCTGCCAGATACGGCTGAGGATGCAAATCGCAAAGATGCAAGTATGTATAGCATAAAGTGTATATATTAGTGCTATGATTAAAATTTGTCCTTATACAATATTTAATTTTTTATACGCAGTTTACGCACTTAACTTTTATGAAAAGGTGGAGGAAGCTTTTAAAGCTTCAAATCGTACTGAAGACTGTAAAAAATTCAATCATATACTCAAAACATTCGATCCGCGTCGGGATAAGGTTTCGGACTTGTATTATGTGAGTACAAACCGTTTTAAATATTTGTGATCTAGTCAATTAGCTAAATTTTATATTCTTTCTCAAATAGAAGTTAGAACAGCTCTTTCTACCCGAGCATCCGGAACTGGCTCAGGTCTTTCTCACATTTTTGTTACCATCTGAAGCAGCAGAAATTGGAAAATTCTTCGAGCATTTCATGATTAACAATATGACTACATTTATCAACAAATTAAATATTTATTTTAATAAGCAACCAGCTCAAATACGGAAAATTTATAATTGTTTAGCCGAGTTGGCTGAGGATCCCGAAGTTACTATGAAACAAGTGGAATCAAAAATTTTACCGTTGCTCAAGGGCAATCAATTTCTCATTGACTGGTTTTTGCAACAGTTTACCGAGGCTAAACCACCAGAGAGGTATAAAAAGTTGCAACTATTCACTATTCAATATTTTTATATTAATTTTTTATGTTTATTGTTTATGCTTTACACTATATAGAATATTTTCAACGCCAGAACAAATAAATTTTAAGGAAGTCGAAATCAAACCTAACCTATATGAAACTCTCAATGATGTGCATGAAGTCGCAGCGCCTTGTTGTGAACTGCAACAGCAGCAACAGCAACAAAATCAAATGCATAACTGCCAGTTGAGGGTGAGCTCTTTAGTTGGAGTGCACAAACAAATATATGCAATAATTTTATTTTCATCATAGTATATAAATGGACGTATCTTTTATGGCAATAAAATGACGCTGCCCGCCAAACTCTCCTTCATGGCAAGTAACTGTCAGCCCGAAATGACTGAAGAATGTGATAATGACGAGCTGTCGGAACAACAAATGCCTGAATGTGTACATGGTATACGCGAGCATGGTGAGAAACAATTGGCGGTGGCTGTAGACAAAGCGGCAGCAAATGCAGCCGCTGACTGCAACAGTGATGACAATGAAAAATCTGAGGAAGAAGATGTATCCAAAGGTATGTAAATATGATATGTAATTATATATATTTGTCACCGATTGAGTGGGCGAATTTAACTCATTTGATGGTTTGATGGTTTATTTCTAAAATACGATCGACTATTACTTACCGCAGTGTGTCCTCCACTTTCCTGGCTGATCGATGACAAAGCTCAAATATGAGCTGCACTGGTTTATATGCACAAAGCATATGGATTTACCGTATAGTCAGCACAGCCAGAAGAGGGGAACAACACGCTGCTGCTTACAAACAAAAATTACATAGATATATTTAGATAACAATTGTAGTTTGCGCCTACCGGTTTATGCGAAGGGAAAATCGCACAAACAAGTATGAAACTGTAATTGGAAACATATCTATGTACATAAATACGATTAGTGACAATTGAAGTACTTAAAAGAGATTACAAATGAGACATGCAACGGTAAAATAAACTTAAATATTAAATGTAACATATATATACATTTGACATTAATGTGCGAATACGAATATACAACAATATTTTTTATCATATGCTTTTCACTCTAGTACTTACAGTTGATACGCCTAACGATGAGGACACCAGCTTCTCACTGGAAATATGTGACGATACCGCTTTACGCGGACATGCCATGCGTCTTAATCCCTCCTATTACGCTAATACATGCTTTGCGCCCGTTACGAGCACACCAAATACCGGTAATAACTGCACGCCGCATAATCCAAATGCTAAGAAATCAGTGTTGAATTTTAACGATGATGGTAAAATAATCTCCCCGCGTAAACATTCAACACCAGGCACACCTACATGCGCAAACACAAGCACCGCCAGCCTAACATCTGTGCAATGCCTTTCGCCGAACAACGCGAGTGCTGCTAGCAGCACGTTAACAACGACAACACTTACCACCACAGCCACTACTAATACCAATACTACTAATAGTAATATTATTAGTGATAGCAATGCGGACACACAGATCTCACAGCAGCTACGCGATAAACGCAAATCACCCACAAAGAAGATTAGATCACCTGTGTCAGCGACGCGTACACGTCCAAGCGGCAATACACAACCAATGGTTGTGGTGTACGAACACAATCCTGCCATTGCATGTGCCAAGAAACTACAATCGTTGATTGCAGAAGATGACTATGAAGGCGAAATCGATAATAAAGATCGTATTGCCATAGTAGCTTGTGCCAAAGTTAGCAACAGCAGTGTAAAGTCGCCCGATGCAGTCGACAGTGTTGTACTGCAGTCACATGAGCATAGAGCAGGTTCACCGCATACGCCACCACTACTCACAGTAACTAAATTAGAGCATAGTGATAATTCCGATGATTTAGAGTTTATACCGGAAAATGTTGACGTGACACATTCATTTACGCATAACTGCTTTGACACGCTACAACAAAAACGACATTTGAATGATGGCAGTATGCATGAAGCAGCAACTACTACAACATCAGTGACAGCGCAAACGTCGAATGCGTCATATCCAGCTGCCACAAATGAAAACTACACTGAAGATTGTAAGTTGGAGGTGGTTGCCACATTGAGCGCTTCAGCGCCTGGTGCCGATGCTGCGACATGCAAATCAACTCACACGTCAGTTAAAGCGTCCACAGCTTGGACACGCGAGGAAGACAAGCTTATATTGATCGAGATGAAGTTGAGCGCGGGCATAGAGAAGGAACAACTCTTCAAACGCATGCATGAAAAGCTGCCGGATCGCTCTTTGGCGGAAGTCAAAGAACGCTATAATTTTTTAATTGACTTTCTGTCAAAGCTTCAGGGCAAATAGGCAGTTACTTTCACCTTAATTTATTACCTAATATTAAGTTGTATTATTATAGCATATTTTTTAAAATAAAATTCTGCAAAACGAGCTGCGCAGTAGAAATTCTAAATTTTCGTTGTTTTTTTTTATAGAAATTTAATAGAGAAAAAAAGTTCCTGAACAACAAATTTGCATAAAAAGCTCTATTGTTGTTGCTAGTTCCAACTGTGTAACGGTAAATGCCGGTAAATTGCAGGTAAACTGAAAATAAAAAGCTAGCAAGCTTCTAAATTTGCTAGCAATTTATTTCAAACATGTATTCGTAGAAATCTTTTTCAAAATAAACTAAAAAATATATTGTTTAATTATTTTTTCGAATGTTAAATTGTTTTCCAAATTTGCAAACTAGAATTGCTTTAGCTTTATTTTTTGATGAAATCTAAATTTTTTGCATACATCTGAAATAAAAAGAAATAACAATATGTCTAACATTGGAATTAATGGTTTCGGCCGGATTGGACGTTTGGTATTGCGCGAGGCAATACGTCGAAAGGCACAAATTGTTGCAATCAACGAACCTTTCATCGATGTCAAGTACATGGCCTATATGTTGAAGTATGACTCAACACATGGACGTTTCAAAGGCAAAATAGCTACGGATGGTAAAAATTTAAAAATCAACGATCTGAGCATAAAAATTTTGGCTGAGAAAGATCCAACCAAAATCAAATGGAGCGAAGTGGGCGCCAAATATGTGCTCGAATGCACTGGCAAATTCACATCCACCGAGAAGGCTAGTGCACATCTGAAAGGTGGCGCACAAAAGGTAATTGTCTCGGCGCCCGTTGGTGATGCGCCCATGTTCGTTGTTGGCGTCAATTTGAATGCTTACAAACCGGATATGAAAGTCATCTCGAATGCATCGTGCACCACAAATTGTCTAGCCCCATTAGCGAAAGTCATACATGACAATTTCGAAATATGCAATGGTCTAATGACTACCGTACATGCGGTCACCTCTTCACAGAAATGTGTGGATGCGCCGTCGCCGAAGAAGTGGCGCAGCGGTCGCGGTGCTTTACAAAGCATTATACCTGCATCGACGGGTGCCGCCAAGGCGGTTGGCAAAGTTATACCATCTTTGAATGGTAAACTAACGGGTATGGCTTTTCGTGTGCCAACTGCGGATGTCTCCGTTGTCGATTTGACGATTAGTCTTGGCAAGCCGACTTCACTCGATTGCATTAAGGAGAAAATCCAGGAAGCTTCTAAAGGTCCATTGAAAGGCATACTTGGCTATACAGAGGATGAGATTGTGTCTGCAGATATCACAACTGATGCACGCTCCTCGATTTTTGACGCTAAAGCGAGCATTGCATTAACTGATACATTTTATAAATTGATCTCTTGGTATGACAACGAGTATGGGTATTCCTCACGTATGATTGATCTGGTAAAATATGTGCAAGAGGCGGATAAAAAGGCAAACGGAGATGGGAAAAAAGGTGGTAAAAAGGGCGGCAATAAGTGTGAAAGCAAGAAAAAATGATATGGATTTGAATAAATAACTTTCTTTTACACCTTTTTAAATAATTATTGTTAATGTCATAGCGACAGAAAACATCTTAAACAAATAATTGCGGGAAAGCTGCCGATTTGACAGTGCTTGGCCAGATAAAAATCGGTGATCGTTTCCGTTACGTAATACCCAATGCCATGGGAACGAGATTGTGTACACTGGACTGACCTATGGTGATTAGGAAAAATTACTTTCTGTGTTTTTACTTCCTTTTAGATTTATGCTGCTGTAATGGAGACAAATTCTCTTTGTTTACTTTAATGGACGTTGGGAAAATCATACGTTAAAGTAATTTCATGAAGAGCGGCTGTTCTATGCACTTCTTCTTATCCAATTTAACAATTTTATAAAAATAAATATTTTTGTACTTTTTCACTTTATTTTCTAATGCGTTATCTATACAACACATAATAATGCACTTTTGCAGCACTTTCCTCTCAACCAAACAACTCAGTAAGGCCTTACTTTCGATTGTGTGGCATGTGTTAGTATCCATGTATTCTTCTCACGTTTCTTCATAGCCATTTGCTTATGACGCGGGTGAGTTGGACAAATCACATAAAGGCGCTGTTGTCGCACCACGAAGTAACAATCCTTGCATCGACGACGCAAACGGCCTTTAACCTTAAAACCCGCCACTTGTGTTAAGAGTGAATTGAATGGCGTGAGCAGACGCTGGAGTCCACTTTCAGCGAATGTAGGCGCCGCAGCGATACTGTTGGTGGCTGCAATCGAGCCGTTCGCTGCCACCATGCGACAGTTGGCCATTATGTGATATGTGCGGCTATTTGGGCTGACGGTGGTTGATTTCACATTGGAAGCGGCAGCCAACAGACGCATACTGCTTTTATACACTTCTGCACCAATTTTTGTAATGAACGACATCTGTGGAAAAGTATTTTGTATATATTTTTAACGTTACTTGTATTTATTATTAATGAGTTTGATTGTGTCTGAAATGCTCTTGCCTCCAAAATTGCTGCTTAATTTTTCCAGCTGATGAGTTGATTGCCAATCAGCTGTCTATTTGTAAAAGCGGTTTGACAACTGCTTCAGGTGCCATCTGCTGGTGAGTTGTTTGTGGCTATGGCTAATTTGGTAATGGCTTCCTTTTCAGCCATTTTTGCTGACAAATGCAGTCTGTGGATTCAGTGCGGATGTTTTATTCGTTCGCGTATGAATAATTACGTTATATTAATAATTAGTTTATTATTAATAAAATTTAAATTAGAGTTGACATTTAACATGTTGTGATTTCACGGAATAACCTTAGATAATTCAGCATTAAAAAGTGTAGTACCAAAATGTAAAATATGCAGTTCCTTGAAGTGGAACAAGCCATTTCCTGAAGTAACGGTATTCAGTTACTTCCACAGCCATCGGCTGGCGAGTTGCTTGCGTTACCAATGTACATATGAAACTTGTTCAGCTTCATTTTCCGACATTTTTGTACAGTTAGTGGAATTGAAATTTTAATCGGTCACTTGTGAGCCCTTGCAAATTTAAAATGAGAATTATGTTAAAGATATTGCACAAAAATATATTAAAGCATTAAATATTTAAAGCATTTAATCGAAGCATTAAATAATAAAAAGTGTAAAGCGTAAGTGAAGATTCTTGTATCAAGTGTTATTTAAACAAAACTAAGCATTATGAGACTATCGTCAACATTTTTTGTAAAAGCTAGTTGACTTAACCAGGTTAAGTCGCAATAAATCAACAGAGTTCAGCGCCATCTTTTGCCGAATTATTTGCGAATTATATTTTTTTACTCGAATGTTTGTAATTGTAGATTTTAAATATCAATTGCAAATATATAAAATATGTGTGCGGTGTGGAAACTCAAATTTTGATCAAATCGGCAAATTGTTTTATAAAAAGGTACGAAAACAACAAATTGTGTTATTTATTTAAATTTCATTAAATGACAACTAAAGGCATATATAAATATATTATTCTATATCAATAATAAACAATGTGTACGAATGATACCGGAAGTCATCGGCAATTGAGAGTATATTATTAAAAGCGTTAGCTACTTATTGTTTACTGAATATATACAAACCCTTCACTTTTCTCACAAGAAATGCAATAAAACACATTCATTTTTTTTGTAGAGTTCATTTTTATTATTACTGGAATAATATTTTTGTAAGTTCATGATGATTTGTTAGAGTTGCATTCTAAATAATACATTATTTATTATGTAAAATACATGTATATATTTATATGTATATATAAAGTATTGTAAGTTAAATATTATTAGCTTAACAAAAATTGCAGAGGAAACTCCCTGCGTCTTATTTTTTTCAATAAATCTTCACTTTCAATGTGTGTGTTATAGTATGTGTGCATAAGAATTTTTTGAAGTAAATTTTTAGCTTTTTCTTACTATATTTATGAGTATCTCATATAAGTTTTTATTTCTTTACTCTGTAAACCTTAAATTGTGTGCTTGCTTAGTTGCTGTTTTTTTTTATTAGAAAAACTTGTAGTTAAGTTTTGGAATTCGCTCACGCAAATAATAACAGTTTGATAATATGTATAAATAATGTACTTAAGCATATACATATATGTATGTGTATATATGCAGTTTTAATTATGTAGGTAGTATAACATTAAATGCTTGCCTTTGGTAGTATTTCTATACACTTTGTAGAAGTTTAGTTTTTAGGTTATGTAGTAACTGTAGTAGTTTGATAACTTCTTTTTTGTTTAAATATGCGTTATACCGTTATATATTTTGTTTAATATTTGATGTCTCTAATTCATATATTGAATACTAACATGTTGCTAAGTATGCACACCGATTTTAGCAGCAATTTTCAGTTTTTCTTATTGTGGCATTTCAATGCGCTCCAATTTCTGAATATCTTTTGTTTCATTAATATTCTTGTTAGTTTGTTTTTTAATTTCTAAATTCATAATTTTTGTAGTTATACTTAAAATTAAATCGTTAGTACGAATTTTAAACACACATACGACATATTTCATTTTTATTAAAATATCGCAAATATATTCGAATAAATTTCAAACTATATAACAACAGTTTTTTTGATAATTATTTCAAAATTTTGTATATGCACATAATAAAGCCGTTAATATTAATGTAAATGTTAATATGAAACTTACAAATAAAACGTCACGATGCGACGCGTCACTATGTCTTTCTTTTGCTGTTAACATGCATAATTTAAATTGTTAACATTAAAAAGAATCACTGTTAAATTTCATTATTCTTGTCTTTAAATTAAAATGTTAATATTTCACCTAAATTTTAACTATATAATAATTTAATGCATAGGCAAATGTTGTCAGTAGTTAGGAGTTTGTAACTTTTTTCAAGTTTAAAGTAGTCTCTTTGATTAAATATTAAGTACTTACATTTACACAAATGTATTTAATATGCCATTATTTACTTTATTTTTGCTTACATTAATATTGTATGTATGTAATTGTTAATTTAGTTACACACAATCAAAATTTTTAATTTATGTATATTTTAATAATACATTAATTAGTATTAATTAAATTAATTATTATATATTTAATTAATTTATTTTTAAATATTATTTATTTAATTAATTAGTATTACTTTTTTTCTGATAATATAAATTTTCGAGTACTAGCAGGCATCACTAACATGTTTTAGACACGTTTACGCTACTTTTGATTTTTAAAGAGTAAATTAATTTAAAAAAGTTGTAAATATTTATATAGTAGCAATCGTACAGTCAATCGTAGTTGACATTGCATTACTAACTTCCATGCCACACTGTGTCTAGTGTTGCCACACGGCGAAAATCACTCAAGCAATTAATGTGCTACTTTACGTAGTACATATTAATATTTTTAAAGACATAAAATTTTTTTTTTTTGCAATAAAGTAGCTGAAATCTTACCTTTTTTTCTTAAATTTTTATTTTTAATGTTTCTTCTTTTACATTAAACTTACATTTTTAAATAATTTTTTGTAATAAATGCTTCAAATGCTTTCTGTGAAATATATATTCAACTGTTTAGGTACTAATTCTCTGCTCAGATAAGAGTTTAATATATTTTAAAAATAATTTACTTAAACGTTCTTAATTACTTTTTCTGAATTTTAAAGTTTTAGCTTCGCTACAGCCTATAGAGAGAGTACTTATATAGTGTTTTTTTATGCTTAGAAGTATGCATAAATATAGCATTTAGTCATATTTGTATATACTTACATTTTATGTGTATATTTGTTATAAATTTTTTCAAGTTTGACATATTATTTGTTTTAAATATTTTTTTTTTTTATAAGTTTTTAGACTAAAAACTGGAAGGCTAACTACATTTTTTATACTAAAAATTAATGTTGTTTTCATATAAACAAAATAAAATCATTGCAAATTTTATAAAGACGAAAAGAAAACTAACACATTCTTTAAGAAGCTGTATAGGGGTGACAAATATATTTTATATTTCATATTTTTATTATTTTATTTTTTATCTGCTTTTTAGCATACTTGCTGCTTAACCGAGTGTCTTTGAAGTTGGTTGGAAATATTTAACTAGAGAATCAGCTTTGTATGATAGTGTCTGTTGTATTTTCAGCAAGAATTATATGAAATTATTCTTCAAACTTACTATAGCAACAGTTCGATCGCATTTTTTTCGTGATACGCGATACCCTCCCGTCATGCACCTTTTTTCTCACTAAGAGGACCACATAAATAATGCATTCTGCTTCATACGGTAGCAGGAATACTGTAGTGCTAACGTTTTCAGTTAGTTATCAAATAGCCACAAAGGTCTAGTTAAATAGCGCTAGTCATTGACTAGTATTGAGAGCACTATGGATTTAGTCAAAAAAGTAAAAAGCCACTTGACACTATACATTGCACTCGAGATTCAAAATTTCCTCTACACGGAGTTCTTCCAAGCAGAAACATTACTGTTTTAAAACTAAATTAAGTCTGCATCGAACCTTTAAAATAATAACACACAAGACTCTCTCAAAACTGGTTTGCAAAATTCAATAATTTTTTTACTCATCTATAAGCTAAATGTGGCACAAAAATTCTGCTATAACGCTTTAGGACGCTAAAAAGATTGTCATAAACTTTTTTTTCTTTATGTTCTATCTTTAAATTTTTAAGCGTTTGACTTAAGTTGACGCATTTCATAATTTTTGGTATTGTAATTCTCAAGCCAAGGTGGCATATGTCACCGTTATTTAGGTTATTCCTTCATTTATCGATATTCTTGATTTATTAATTTTTATTATAAATGTATTTTTTATTACCACTGAATATTTTTTTCAAATATGTATTGTATCAGTAATCATAAAAAGGTTCCACATATATGTTTGTTCATGAAATATGACACCTAGATTCAAACGGTTAAATATGCATTATTCATTTGTCATATGTGCGCTGCAAAGTGTTGTTTGTTGTTTTATGTTGGAATTTCTTTGTTGGAATTTTAGAAAAAAGATTACATAGCAAAGGAATAAGCGGAAATGTTTTCTTAGGAAAGGTTTCTGGATCAGAAAAATGTCTTTTATTCAAAATATTTTTATTTTAATTTCTTACAAGTTAAAATGGAAATAGGTTTAAAATCTTCTAAAAATCAATTGAGAGCGCCCGATATTTCATATGTGAAAGTTTTACTTTTTCATAAGCTAATAAAATAGCTGAATTTATTTTTAAGAGCTTTTTAAGGCAACTAGACTGGTTCTCAGAATTTGGTGAGCGCGCCATCAAAGTGTTTTAGTTGAAAATACATTGAGACTGATTTCGAATTTATATCATGTAATAAGTCTACACACGACTATCGACTATATGTTATCTATAAAAATATCGATTACGTATATTTACCAAAGATGGAGTAATCGAAACATTTATCGAAACTCTAAAATTGAAACTAAATTATAAACAATAAAGTTGCAACACTACTGAAGTTAACTGTATAGAATTTACTAATTTCAAATGTTATGAAAATAATAATAGATGTTTCATTATATAACACATATATTGAAAATACATATACGATCTCTTTTAATACAACTCTTTTAAACTTTTTTTGATGCTAACTCAACATATAAGGTTTCATACTTCTTACCATATATTCTAGTTTTATGCAATCTTTTGACAACAACTGATCTCTACGTCTCCGTATTTTAACTATTAATCGATAATCGATAGCAAACGTTTGTTCCGATTGTTTAATGCAGGGGCGAACATTACAATCGTCAAACGTTTTCACGCTTTTTATTCGTAAAGTATTTTCTCAGCATTTGCATATTGTTTCATTTTTGAATAAGATTTTATATTTTTAAAAATAATTTTTGGCTTTTTTTACGAAAGCAAATATTTTTACCACTTGCATTTTCTAAGTAAAATTTCACTCTTTAAATATCGGAGTTTATGTTTTGCATATTACTGTGCATAGAATTTATTTTAATTTATGTGTTATATACTCATCTTGTTCTAAATCATAAGATTTTTTCTTAGTTTGTATTTTTTCCTTTAATTATTTTTTATATATTTACGTTTCTCCGCATATGTATACTTTTGCTGTGCTCAAAGATGATCACAATATAGTGAAAATATTCGGAACACAATAGTTGAGAGGAGAATGGGAGAAGGCAAGTCGGTCGGAGGTTAGAAGACCTAAAGCTATAAGTAATAAAGAGAAGAAATTAGTTGGTTCGAAGGAAAGTCCAAATTATGGAACAAAAGATATTTTTTTGATACATACAGTTATAATTAGGTTCGATAACTGTTGATTATATTATTCAGAATAATTTTTTTTATTAAAACTAATAGCTAATCGATTTAAAAATAAGTTACGATTAACGATGGGTTTTTAAATAAAAAATATAAATAAATTTTTCGATACAAGACTTAATTTTTGAACTAACTTTAAGTCGATACTAAGACTTCATTTAACTTAACCATTCTTTTTGTCTCAAATTCAAATGTTTAATGGGATGTTCGAAACATTTTTATATTCAAGTATAGATTTTCTTCGCATTTCTTACGAGAAAAGTCTTACAAATATGTTAGTGATTTCCCCGTGACACTTTTAAATTAAAAAAACACTTCATTACACGTTATCGATTTTATAATCGTCAAATATTAAAAGTTCAACTGTTTGCATTCCGAAATAAATTCAAACAATTTAATAGAGCTTTACAGGACATACACGAATCTGTAAAACTTTAAAGAAAAAAGAAGTTGTGCTATAGAAGGAAGGAAATTTGAGTTATAAATACATGCTCTTTAAAGATAGTTATAGATCTTTAAATAAAAAAAAGAAGAAAATATTTTGAAATGTTATCGATATCGATTATGAAGGAGTAGTGCTGTAAAAGGAAGGAAATTTTAGTTATGCATTTCAAGATATGTAAATTGAGCAATAGTGTTGCTTAATATGTATTGCTTTAATGATTCATTGTTTTTGTTGCTTTACGCTTTATGAATATCGATTAACCGATAAATAAGATTGATTTAAATGTTTATCGCATGAGAATATTTGAAAATATTTATTAATTTTCGTAGTAAAACTAACCGACGTTACAATTCAAATCCTTTGAAAACTTTTAATAGACTTCGATAACTTGATTATCGACTGCCGTAGGTATGAGAGTTATATATTTTTTTAAAATTATTTTTTGAAATGAATGGCTTAAATCTTTCTGATCTTAAAAATCAAATATATTAAAAAAAAACACGTTTTTCTTCAAAATATTACGGCAGTTTTATTTTTAAATAATAAACCAAAAAATCATTTTATTGAAATTTTTAGATTAGTTCTCAACAATATGTTTATTAATTTTTTATTAAAGAGTTTTGGCATTTTCCCTTTGTTTTTCTAAATACCTTTTGAACATTATTTCCATTTTCTACAAAAAATTTAAATAAACAAAAAATAATTGAAAATTATATAATTTTCGGTGATTTTTCGATTTCAATCATAGGTTATTTGTTTTAAACAAGAATTTCTTTAAATATTTGGTTTTGGAACGTGCGTATATATTTTTTCTTCAAGAAAAATTTCTTAATAATTTCAAAAAACTTTTATATTAAAAATTTTTGAACAAATTATAATAAAACTTTTTACAACAACAATTAAATTTGTTAATACAAATACTTCAGAAAAATGCGGTTAAATATTTAATTCATAACACCAATGCTGTTTTTCTAATTTAATATTTCTATATTAAATATAAAAAAAATAGTAAATAATAATAAATATATAATAAATAATATTCCTAATTAATAATTAAAAAAAAAATAAAAATTTTTAAAACTCAAATCAAAAGAGAAAATTTAAAACTAATGCTTTTGTTAAATTTAAAAACTACTATTTCTGGGTATTAAGTACAAAAAAGGTACTGAGGGTACATTTATTTATTACTTGAAAAAAAAAAAAATTAAAAATTTTATCATAAAAGCCTAATAATAATTTTTAAAAAAATTATTTCGTTTTGAATTTTTTTATTTGTTGCTTGTTAACATTTTAATAATATTTTTTTATTGACAGTTCTAAACTATACAAATCACTTCTTCGATATATTTTCATAATAATTTAATTAAACGAAATATATTTCCTATCAAAAAGAAAATAACTTTCGAAATAAATATAAAAAATCAAGGAAAACAAATTTTTTTCCAATTTTATTTTATTTTATTTCATAATATTTTTGCATAATTTAGCTTTTTAATTTAAACATTTAATTTTATAACCTAATAATAAACATTTCTGTTACTAAAACAAATATATTCAAATTTCTTAAGCTTCCTTACCACTAAGCATATGCAGATAATTTTATTTAAAAGCAAATTGGAATTTTTAAAAATTTAGTTTACAACTATACTTATTAAAAATATATATTATGTAACTTAAGTAATACGTTTAAAGGTCAACAAATAATAACAACTTGGTTTTTATTATAATAACATAATAATGCTTATTTATAATACACTTGCTTTAATGTACAATATTGCTTAACAATTTTCAAAAAACCAAAAAAAAAAAATTAATGATTAAAGAATTAATAATAATTTTTTTCACAAAAAAAAGTTGTAGTAATATACATTGACAAATATTTTTCAAAATTCCTTTAAAAAATAATATTTTACAAATAAAAACACGATTGTCTTTTTCAATCAAAAATTTAAATTTCAAAAATTTAAAAAGTAGTTGCAACAGCACTTTTATAGCTTGCGCATACACACGCACATCTGCCCGCTTGCCACATGCATGCAAGTATGCATGTAACTTGAGTGCGAGCGTGTGTGTGTTCTTCCTCTGCTCGATTTCGTATTGGAAATTCTACTTAAAATTCTTATAATGGCACGTTGTTCACACGCACGAACAGTGTGTTCGAAAAAAAAAACGCACCGCAACAGTATTCACACTTGCACACCAAACGATATTGCAGCTGGCTAACACTTGATTTCCTGCTTCACTCGCTTGCTTCCGTTAAAACAATGCAATATCCGCGCATACACTTTATCCCTCTCACGCTTTTCCTCTCTCTTTCTCTCTCTCCCTCTCTCTCTCTCTCGGTATGTTTTCCCTTTCTTTCCGTTGCTGTTTCCCTTCAACTCCTACGCAATGCTTCTGGGTGTGTGTTTGTATGCTGAGTTTCAGTGTATTTAAACGGGCACGGCATAGTCCGGATTCACGTAGGAGAAGCCCACAAATTCCGTTTGATCCAAATTCATCATAAATACTTTATCCGTTGGTGTCAGATCCGTTTTCTCCGAAGTGAATTGCTTATCGAAATTCGAGACATCTTTGCGATGTTTCTGTGTAAGTGTTCCGGGTGTGTGTGTGTGTGTTTGTGTGTGGGTAGTTTAAGGTATTTGCATATTAATTTAACGCAACGAAGTGTAACAACAGTTATTTGAGCGCAAAAAGTAGCAAGAATAGAATTTAACAGAAATAAACAAAAGATTGAATTAATTTTTTGAAAATATTTTTTTTTTTTTGGTTTTACTTTTACTCACAATTTTCGGCTTAAATGGCGGCTGCACTTCACGATTCTCAATTTTCTCCCAATCGATGCGTCGGAAGAATGGATGTATACGCACATCCGCCTCGCCGGTGGCTCCACAACCGAGCCGTTTGTTCGGTTGCTTGGTGAGGAACTGGAAGAAGTAGAGAAATATAACAATTGAGTTATGAACAAAAAAAAAAAAAAAAGGCGTGAATGTGGTTCAGTGATTTAGACATTACTACTTCGAAGCCATCGAGTAGAGCTTCCTTTTAGATAAGTGTTATTTTGAGTTTTTGTAGAAACTGCCTTTGATTCTCATTGACTTTCTCAAGTCGAAAAATTTCGCATCTTTCGAAGCAAGTCTAGAAAGATATAATTTGGTGGAGGATGTCTCTCCCATCGTTATATTTTGATGAGAGAGGTCCATCTGCGGTTAAACATCGATTGTAAAGTGGGCGTCGTGGGTATTGTCGAAATAGCACTATAATTTTTCAAGTCCCCAGATATCGAATGTGAGTATCTCATTGCCTATGTTTGGCTTTGTGTGAATATATCGGTAAATTTATGCGATATCTTAGTGTTTTAAATCTGTAGTGTTTTTCGACTTTCCGGTTGGTTTTATAGCTGATGCTGATGCTGTTATGTAGTGTGTTCAAAAATTACGGGAATTTTAGTTTTTAAAAAAAAAAAAAAAATTCATTCGTCTAAATTTATGTTGTTGCCTACCAAATAGTCTTCATTCGATATTATGCACTTATGTCAGCGCTTCTCCAATCGTCGAAACACTTCTCAAAAACGATTTTTGGGATAGCCTAGGGATTAAGCTCTTTCAGTGATGCGCTTTTAATGTCATCTATACTTGGAAAACGACGGCCCTTTAAGGTTCATTTATTTTTGGAGATAGGAAAAGGTCACACGGAGATGGCCATATCTGGCGAACATGAAGGCTGATGCATCGTTACAGTATTGTTTTTGGCCAAGAATTCGCCAACAAGCAACGAAATGGGAGCGGAATTGAGTTTGAGTGAGCAAAAGCCGTGAATTTTTTTCCACAAATCCAGGCGTTTTTTTTCCAGATTGCTTCAGGCAAACTGCGTTGAACTTGTAGGTAGTGCTCCTTATTCACCGTTTGACCTTGAGACAAGAGTTCATGATGCACTATGCCATTAAAGTCGGGGAACACAGCCGAAGAACATTAACGTTATTTTCTGAACACACCTCGCATGGTTTCTTAACCACAATATGGTTTAGCGATGAATATGCATGAAATCGGTCCCGACCTTTGTCTAGCCATCTTATCTCTAATATACTTATTTCTCTCATATACTCAACATATTGCATTTCGTCCCTCTTGAAAAAATTTCCCTGTCTTTGAACCCTGCAAATTGAGCGAGTATAAAATGTTCGGTTACAACCGAACTTAGCGCTTCCTTACTTGTTTAATAATTTTTAATTCAATTGAAGTGCACATTATTCAATACTTTACACATTTTAAAAACATTTCGAATTGAAAACACTTTAACCGTCTAAACTTTTTGCCTATTGGGACTTAAAGGCTTGAAATAATATTAAAATTCACAAAAGCTCAACAAAAACTCAACAGAGGCTATTATATTAAACAAATATATATATATATATATATATACATAGCGTGTTCTGCTACCGAAAATATGCTTATTCACGCAAATTTTCTAAAACAATATGTTTTATATATAAAATAAATAAAAAAAAAAAATGTTCGGCCTTCACCTGAAATCCCTTCACTACGGTTATTTAAAATTTGCAAGGTCATTAAATTGCATGCCAAACGGATGCCACAAACAACGAATGTACACATTTGTGTTTATAACCTATTGCAATCTATTTATATATGCATGAGTGTCGACTTGCTTGCCGGACATTAAAAAATTAATTTATGCCCAACAACCAACAACACACGCGTGCATAATTAATGGAGTCCAACCAAAGCGACGGCAAACAAAACAAAAATGTATACGGATAAATATAAATAAAGGCACAGTTGATAGCTTGAGGCTTTAAGCTTTTGTGTAGCAGTAAAAATAAATAAAGTGCAGAAAGATTAATTATTTTTAAATAACGATATATTGCGCTCTTCACTCACCCCTTTGCACGCCTCTTTGGCCTCCTTGCTCAAACTCTTCGGATAGGAGACATTGTGATCGGTAATGGCAGCAAACAGCTCTTCTTCATCCTCACCATCGAACGGTGGCTGACCGACTAGCATTTCGTAGAGTAAAACACCATAGGCCCACCAATCTACCGATTTGCCATAGGGTTGATATAGAATGATCTGTTGAGGGAAAATGAGAGTTAAAGGAATATAAAAAGGATGATAAAGCTGGCGAATAATCAATCAGAGGTTTAAAAATCGGTTTAAATCGGTTGGTTGGCTAAGGCCTCTTAGTGGAAGGTATGGAATATAGGAGGTTTCGTTATGAGAAGGTACGCGATAAGTGGGTTGGGATAATCGGATATTTTTACATATATCATGCATATACTTGTTTGAAACGGGATAATTGGGAGTAAGTTCTATTACAGTAAGCATATCATAATTTGTTTTTGCAGTCAACTCAAGCTCATCGTCTGGATTTGTAAGTGGAGCTATATACTTCGATATTTATCGAGAAAGAGGGTCTGACGGTGCTCGTATAGTGTCTATTATTAGTAAGAAGGGGCTCTGAGATTTGACGGAATGACTTTTACGTTAAAGATAAAGTAGTTAAAGATGATAAAAATATTCTGGTTCTCTTTATTAAGAAGCTAGCAGTTCAGATGCTTCGGCCCACTGAACAGTTCTGCGCATCCTCATAAGGCTTTCTGTGACTTGCAGTTTGTTTTGTTATGTACAGTTAATGAGTATAATACTTATTTATTACACGGAGAGAGTGCTAAGATCATGTTGCTATTGATCCAAGTGTGGGTTGACATTGAAAATAGGTGTCCAAAGGGTGTTTATGAAATTTGTAATTTTCTTTTAATAAGTGAAGGTCATTGCAAGGGTCGATTTCATCTGTTATGGTACACTATTTTTTAATTTGATTTAATTTCAGGCCTACTTGCGTAGACATAAATCTCGGCGGAAGCTGAACGCCGTGCTTAATGTAATTCGCATACTTCAAAAATCGAGTATAAAGTAGGCATCTGGCACCCAGATTTGCACAGTAAGTCAAATAAAGTACTAACCCCCTACAACGAAAATGGAGGTATGGAGTTTTGACAGTAGATGAAATGGAATTCTTGTCGAGGGCTACTTGTATATATTTAATAAGACAAGATGAGAATATCATTCTTACTAACAAAGCATAGAAATGGAGTCTTGACGTAATATGAAAACGTCTACTGCTCAATTGAGTAGCAGTTTAAGCGAGTTTCGGTCTAAATTGCATTAAATGAACCGGTATTTAGTCACTATATCCCAATTAGCTAATGAACATAGCTTCCTTATTGCTGTTTTTAGTTAACCGTATTACCCTGGAGCCAAAGTGTGGCATCCTAGCCAGTAAGTTTCATTACAATTATCAATGTGCAAGTTTTGGACGTAAATTGAATACAAAGTGTGGACTTAGTTTCTGGTTAGAGCTCTCATTACTTCTTCTTACAACTGTTGCCTGGGATTTTTATGATCTCGGTAGTCGAAAATCATACTTAGCGCCGATCATTACCTATATGACCTTATATGACGAATTACTAAATGCCTAACAATTGAGTCGTACTTAAAATAGGACTAAAAGTTCGGCAACTCAAAAAAAATGAAATGAAAGTCTCCACTTAACGCTGCGAGCTATTAGACAGTATTGCTTGCCACCGCCGATATTATTGCTCAAATAGACTAGAGTCTCAATCTAAATTGTTTTGCAGATGAATAAACAAAAAATGGCTCGCCTTTTAACGCAACCAAACCTCAAAACACACAACCACGCACACATCGACTTGAATCGGAACTAATTAGTGTCGGCACGCACGCACACAGACGCTTACGCACACTTAAACAGAATTTGTGTTTATCTCTGAAATGAAATCGAAATTTGTGTCCCATTTACTTTGACATACAGACACACATATGCACACACACGCACAAATGAATTTTTCTTGCAATGGCTGTGTCGGCGTATCCTTTTACTCACCTCGGGCGCAATGTAGTCGGGTGTGCCGCAGAATGTCTTTGTTGTCTTATCACCAATAATATTCTCCTTGCACATGCCAAAGTCGGCAATTTTGACATGACCATCGGCATCCAATAGAACATTGTCCAATTTCAAATCACGATACAAAATGCCTTTGCTGTGCAGGAAGAAGAGGCCGGCGGCTATTTCGGCTGCATAGAAGCTAATAGAATGTGACAAAAAAAAAAAACACAAAATAAATAAATTGAAAAAAGGGAAAAGGTAAAAGGTATTTGTATAGAAAATAAAGCAGCAAAGCGAAAAAATTTTTTTAAGTGAGTTTGTGCTAGGAAACCAGTGTAAATAATACACTGGCGAGATTGGCCACTTCCCAGAGGTCAATCAGTGGCACAAAAGTCACTTGCGCCAGAGGTCAGTAAATACAATTCGAATGCTTTTCTTTTGCCTGCTTTATTTAATTTTATTGAATATTTTCTTTTGTTATTGAGTTTGTTGTATACTTACACAGCTACCGGCTCCTTGAATTTGCCGAATTGTTGTATTTGAAACATTAAATCGCCACCATTGACGTACTCCATGACAAAGAAGAGACGATCCAGCGTCTGGAAGCATGAGTGCAGCTGCACGAGGAATGGCGGCTTTTCGCCCAAAGCCAACACACGTTTCTCAATCATTGTACACTCGACATCATCGTCCTGTATGATGACATCCTTTTTGAGTATCTTAATGGCATAGAGATCTTCGGTGCCCTTGCGTTCGGCCAACATGACCTAAAGTTGGTTGAATGGCCGAAAAAAAATTTTTTTGCGAAAGAAGCGAAAGTTTCATAAAGAAAAATGTAAATGATTTTAAAGAAGAAAAAATTAGTTAATATAACTTTTACAAAAAGTGCAAACAAAATCAAGCTATCAATAATATTGCAATTTCTTTTCTTCAATCATTCCACTGCCAGCTCCTCACACGCACCTTGCCGAATGAACCTTTGCCCAGCACTTTTATGAAATTGAAATCTGTGGCACGTATCATATCCTTTTTCGCTTGTGTCTGTGCATTTGTATCGCTGCGCATCACCAACGGCTTCTTTTGTGATGATTTCTGCGAATGAAATGCGAGTGGAAAGTTGTAAGTTAGTTCTACATATGTATGTGTATACGCATTGCGGTATCAAATATTATTCCTAAAATTGGCTTAATGGTTTTTTTTTGCGATTTACCCGCATTTGACTTTTGAGTTTAAGTAGATCCTGTGTGGCATCGGCGCATGGCACATTGTAGTATTCACCCTCCTCTTGTGTAAGCAATTTGAACCAGCCATCCGCGGGGTTCTGAAAATTTTCATGACATTTAAGCTAGAATTTTTGAAAAATTTTAGCAAAAAAAAATAAGTCTTCAGAAAAACATAAGTTTCTTATGGAACAGCTTCATCGTACCCAGAGAACACCGAATTCAGCAAAAATTCATCGGAAAGTAGTTTAAGTACCCGTTATATATAATAACTCAATATCATATTTTTTAGAGAACTGTATTGGAGAATGAGTATTGAGTAATGACCCAATACCAGGGTGGATTTTTCGTTATTTCTGTTGGTTCGATTTCTTCTGATTGTATTTTAGAAAACAACGACGACACAGAATAATAATGTAATTCTGAATAATATACTACTTAGGTTAAAGGGGCCCCTCTGTGTATCAATTTCTGAATTTTTGGAGAGAAAATCATCCTCAACGTGGGCTATTTCTTATTTTTAGTGGTTAGGTTTCCTGAGGCCAGTAAATCCCTCAATCGGTTTATAGTAGGTTTGAGGATATATTTTTTAGATTTTAACAAAATTATTACCCTTTCTCTTTAACCATTGGGACCTTTTATTCCACGCGTCGAGAATTGCACATCCAACTTTTCAAGCTAATTCTGCAAAATTTTTCCAAAGGTTATATTTTAGACTTCATATCACTAATTACTTTGGAATTTCCTCAGAAATGGGTTTAGCTAACACTTTTGAAAAAATCCTACCAACTTCATATTTACTTTTAATGTTACCATTTTAGTAAAGAACAATAGATTTCACAGGTAACAAGACAAATTGTTATATAACGGGCTTCTTAGTCTGGTCTGTCTTCTATTTGCATTCTAAGAACGTATTTCAGAAGAATGACGAGGTTTCACTTTGGCCAAAGCCAAAGCTCCTTAATATTATATTTCACTTAAATTGATTTCATCGATTGGTGAGTAGCAATACTCAACTAACTTTTTTGAACCTTATAGAAGATTATGGGGTCTTACGAACAAAAATTCTAGGTTCAAAATTTAATCACTGCTAGAAATTTGTCAAGATGGACTATTGGTAATATATTTGTCTATCATGCTTCTAAATGATTGATGGGCTACTATCTATTCGATGAGGCTCGGTACAAATCTCTAAGTGGTCCATTATGCTTTACTATATCACATTATACTGACACTTTTTACGAGCCTAAGTCTACCTCTAATATTCTAACAACTCACCTTAATAATTTCGGATATGCCAAAAGATAAAGCACCCATAAAATCATTGCGCGATGTACGATCCCAGTCCCAGACCTCGATAAGTACGCGTCGATCTTTGTCTTCTGGCTTGAGATCACTAAAATTGGAGGAAAAAGAAAAAGTTGTTTTGGGAATTAACAAAACAATTTATGGGTAGAGTAATCCATCGATACTTGTTCACATATATAACATATAATATAAAGTTTTTACGGATTTCACTTCAATTTTCTTGGTTTCCCGAAGTGTACGAACTACTTTTAAAGTAAATCAGTATCATATAAATAGCATATCATATCAACATGTGCTTTCGAAGGCCTTTTAAAACTAGAACATATGCAGAAGGAATTAAACTACCATTTTATAATAATACAATTGAACAGCTTTAAAAAAGCTTTTAATATAGATTGTGTAAAGCTTTCACCCTAGTGGCATGTAGACTTTTTTTCCCGTTACCAAACGTCTAGCGATTCAGAGCTTTCACTTATGTTATTCTATTCATACCAATAGCTTACCAAATTACATATAAGATGTAATGTGAAATGAAAAGAGGAGCTTTCAAAGATGTTTTAACTACAAAAGAGGTTATATACTTTCGGAATACTTTAACTATTAAGGAGGTTAAAACATTTATATGGTTTAAACTTTCATGCTAATATTTTAAACTTTTCCTTAACAGCTTTCATTTTGTTTAATGGAGCTTTCACGCAAACATATTAATCTTTCCAAAAATAATCATAATTTAAATATAAATAACGCCTTATTAATAATTACTCACTATTTGATGGTCTCATTCCACACGGGATTCAGACATGCTTTGATGGTGCGCGTCTTCTTCTTTGACTTTTCATGCTCATCTGGAATAAGTTTAACCTTCACATAGGGATCGCTAAGACCATTTGGATCCATTGGAATGAGATTACGGCCTTCTTTGACTGAAATTAAATACATGTTTTTCTTGAATGTAATATAAATGGCTTATTTTTGTATATGTGTATTTGCATATATAGGGTGGTTAATTAGTCAAAAGAAACTTTTGTGAAAGAAAATTAAATGATTAAATGATTTTTAAGGAGAAAAATAAATCCATGTAATATATATTTTTTCAAGAAACTTAAAAAAACACTAATATTAAGTTTTTACTATATTGTAGGGAATGAACAATTTTTTTATAAATAAACTAAAAATTAATAATAAAATAATTCAATTTAAATAAAAAGTTAAGTTTGAAATATTTTAAAATAAATATTGCTTGCAAAAAAGAAATAAATGTACTAAAAAATAAAAATTTCAAAGAAAGCATAACTAAAACTAAGACGAAATACAACTAAGAAATATTTTGACAAACATTTTATTAAAAATTTATTTTGAAAATATTTATTATTAATTATTTTCATTTATTAAAAAAAATATTTATATATATTAGAAATTAATAAATAAATTTCTATAATTTAAAAAAATGAAAAATATTTTGTATACTTTTGAATACCAAAATTATATAAAATAATCAAAAAATTAATAAACCCAACTTACTTTGCACCGTCAGTAAATTCTCCTTGACATTCAATTCCAAATTGATGCGCCCACGACGCTCGGTGTGATCGCAACCGCATAGGCTCGGAACATTCTCCTTGCAGCGGGCATGCACATTCATGTCACATGCTGTTTGTTGTTAACGTAAAAGCCAAGTTGCGGTGGAAAAGTTACAAAAAGGATGTGCATATATTAAAAATTATATTCAAATCAGTATTTGTGTGTTTAGCATAAAATGAGAAAAGAAGAAAAAGAAAAACTTTTGTAAGCAACTTGTAGCTGCTATAAAATTAACGAAATCCATTTTGACTTAGCTCAGCGCCAAGTGAAAGTGAATGTGTTGGAAAGTAATAAAAGAAATGTATAAAAAGGTAAACAAACACGCGCACGCACACAAGTACACAATGTGTACAACCAATAAAAGTTGCACGTATACACACACACATACACACACAAAGCGGTTGCACGTTCAACACACGCTGAGAATGTATTTTTAACAATATTTTGTGCATTTAATTTTGTGTAAACTTTCTTACCTGTGAGTTTTACAACAAGAGTTCGAAATGATTGCGTTAAATTATAATAATATGACGCTTACATATGTATATGTATATATAAACATATAATATTAAATTATGGTATTTATATAATTTTAAAAAGTTAAAAAAATATTAAAATGAAATTAACCTAAAATGTTTTAACAAAATATACTGTAAGGTATGCATTTTGCTTTAAAGTCACTACTTTAAAATATTATATTTTCATTAAAGCTAAGATCACATCTGCATCAACTTCAGATTTCTCAAAACTTCCGACTTGCTGAAGGTTCTGGAAGATTTTGCTAAACAGCGTCAAACCTGTTTATTTTCCTCTTTGTACTATAGATCTTAAGGTTGTCAGACAAATAGAGGACTGTACATGTTTATGTTTTCTCTTTTCTTCTCTTACTTTACACGAGCTCAGATGTTTCCAAGAAGATTTAAAAGAACCATCCAGACCAATAATGTCGTGAGATTTCTCACCTGAGTTAGAGGAATCTAGTTTAGTTAAGCGGATCAATCACAAGTAAAAAAATTTTTGCAGTAGTAGGATTCGACCCCCGTTTTCTAAATCTATTTATATGATCTCTGTTTAAAGAAAGTAGAGATGAAATGCCTTCTTTTTACGACTCAAATATTATATGAATTATTAAGCTCCTGGTCTATAAATAGAGCTTCTTTAGTCTTGCTAAAGTGTTCCAAAATAACTGATGGAGTTCCCTCAGTAGCAAAAGACTGCATTCCCAATCTACTCCCTAACTTTCATCTCAAAAAACCTTCAGCCATATATACTATATCCTGCCATTTTTAAGACAACTAATCTAACTTAATCGAAGTAGAGGGCTGTGCTCACAAAAAATTGCTTAACTGCTTATATTTGGGAAGGGATTTCAAGGGAAATGTGGCTGCAAACAAACTCAATCTAACATAATTCTTTTCTGAATGGAGATCAAAGTCAAGTCAACCTAACATAACTTATTTCAACTCATTTCAAGTTCAAAGCAACTTAACATAACCTCACTTAATATCAACTGGGGTCTGAAATCAATTAGAAGTAAAATAATTTACTATAAGCTAGAAATTTGTTATGTAAAGCATTCCTATAACTTACCTCTAACTTATTTTTAATTGAAAATTAAAACGATTCAACTTAATTTAACCTTTTTTGTTTTCAAATTGAGTTAACATAATCTAACTTTATGTGAACTCGGGAGTTAAAAAGGATGCAACATAATTTAGTTTATTGTAAGCTAGGAATCTGGTATATATAGAAACCCATTTCTAATTTATTCAACCTAACCTAACATATCTTTTATTTGAATTAACTCAACATAACCTAATTTTTTTTTAAATGAAGAATAAAATCACTCAAACTTAACTACATTTATTCTAAATTGGCCAACTACAAGTAAACTCAACATAACCTTATCTATTACGAACTAGGAAACTGGATATTAAAAGGATATTAAGCGGAAATGCTGCAATTATTTTATAAATAAAGTAAACTGGCCAACATTACAGCCTCATAATTATTACTGAGGTCATTCAAATTCACCTCGTTTACTTTTATCTATCAAATTCGCTGATTGGCATAATTATCAAGCAATTTTCGATCAACAAGCTTTGCGCTGGGCGCGGAAATTGCAACGAAATGCAGCAAGGGAAGCGTGCAAATTCATGTTTATATCCTGCGACAATTAACACACAACTAATGAACGTATACATTTACAAATTTACGTTAAGGCAATAGTAAATCAACTCGTTTAACTGCACAACATGGGAATTTCATTTAATTTCCATAAATGGCAAACGGAAATTGTGATTCCAGTCAAGTTGTTTGGTGAGGAAATGTTGATGGCAAAATGTATTTGTTGTGCAAATATAGTAATTGTCATTGTTTGTGGCATTTATTGCAATAACTATGTAGTATTTAGTTGGAGTTAGCATAATAGAAGTGGTTTTTGTTAGTGTTGCCGCAGCAAAAGCAGCAACGCGTTGCATGCAACAAGCTTTCAACAGCCAACAGTGTCAATGCAAACCAATTCTAGCTGAACTAAGCCGCAGCACTGTTGCAATGCAATTCAATTGTGCACCCCATTCGAATTCAATTCATTGCGATTCGATTAGTTGCCGTGCGTTGAATAGGAATTTCGTGCGGAAATTGGAAACTCAATGAATGCACGCGATTTATTCACGAAGTCGAGAGATTCTTTGCTGAAGAACACATTTGCGAGTGTATGTGGAGAGTTTGCAACAGGTTGCAACAACATACTAGTATTTCGTTTTTCAATTTTTGCCTATAAGTCTTGCATTACAGTCACATTTTTGCATTGTCATAGTTGTTGCAGAAAAAAGTGGAAAATAATGAAAGTTGCGCAGAGCTTTTAACTGGAATTATTAGAGCATGTCTAATGTGCATTCAATGGTGCTCGAGGCTTGCACACAAATCACCAACTATTCAAAATCTGTGCCATTATGTTATTATTATAAAAGTAGAACTCTGTTGTGCTTCTGCGAACACAGAGCGGAGCGAAATATAAAAAAAGTCGCAATAAAAAGCAGCAAAAACATATCTACACAAATGTGCGGCGCAGTAAAAGCAGTATGGCATAAATAGTCGTTAAATAGCGTGCACATAATGGACAACGTTTAGTAGCTGCGTAAAATCCATCAAACGAATTGCTTTTCACGTGACTAAGCAGATTACTAGTAAACGCAGGGTGATACTCAAAATAGTCATAAAAATATGGAGCATTATTTTATGTTCAGACGAAGTGGCAATGGTTGGGTATATAGTGGCAATGGGGATCTCAAAAGTAAAAGTTTGTTTGTGCAAAAATACGCACGTAAGAGTGATTAGTATAATATTTTTAATACCTCATGCTATATGCAGCAAGAATTAGTGGGTCTTACTAACGCAATTCTGCTCCCATTTGCTCTTTAAATTCATACAAAAAATAAGTATATTCTTCAATACATTTATACCAGTTTTTTAAAAACATGCTTGACATTACTTATGGAAAATTTTTCTAAGAAATGCTAGTTTGAGTATATTCTATGGAGCATGTTAAATTTAAGAGTATTAAATTTTTATACCAATTTGGAACCATATTTTATACCAGTTCCTATAAAATTCAATATAATTAATCTCCTTTTTTTAAATTAAAATTCGAGTGTTTTTTTGTTACAGTTTTGCGCAAAGCTTTCTTAGCAAATTTATACCACTTCTGGGTTCTACTAAACTGTCACTCTTAATTTAATTATATCGAATAATATATTTCAGTGCTTCGTATATTTCTAAACTTTCAGAATATTGAAATATAAGTTAAAAAATATATTTCATACCAGTTTATATATCATTCTAAGAAAATATAATCCTTTGGTAAGCTTTATTTTATACAATTAAAAGAGTAGCTTTATTTTTTCTGCAGAAAAGATTAGTATTGAGATGTTGTATTAAATATTAAAACTATTTCTCCCCTTTTAATTGCACTCTGTTACATCTAATACATCTAACAAAGTTTTCAGTCCACCTAACAGAATGATGCTATGCGGGCTCACCTTTAAGTTAAATAATTCTGCTTTTTATTTCAATTTCGTCTTTTCTAATTAATGTTTATTGTTGTTTGTAAAGAACCTTTAGATTTAAAATACCATTTCAAAAAAAAATTCCGCTTTACGGTTTTACGGAATTTTTTTATTTTATACCACTTTACGAATTAAATTCGAGTTAAAAAGTTTAGTATTTTATTTTGAACAAAGCTATTTATATAAAATTCAGCGTTTTTATGTTCCGTCTGTATTGGGGAGTTCGGTAATAATATTACTGTGCAGTTTATGAATTGTTTATACCAGTTACAAAAAGTATTGTTTTGTAAAAATGTGTATGTTTTAAACTATTGAAACAAATGAAGTTGAAAGATGATGAAAATTTATGTTGAAGATGAAAACTTGTATGCAATTAATAGAAATTGCGATCATTTAAAAATTATACTAGTTTAACTTTATATAAATCAAAGTTTCTGTTGCGCTTTTATTAATCTATACCAGATTTAATAAGAGAAAGTATGGTATGTTATGCGCTTATTCAGAAACTCAAATCTTCATAACAGTTTGAAAATAAAAACTAGTCCAGTTATATTACTCATCTAACCCAACTTACTTTATAAGCATATATATTATTAACTTCCAAATATGGCCAATATGTTAATATAGTAGTAATAGTACCTTCTCCAAGCGTTAATACATTAGATATATCATAATCATAATCAGATTATTAAAATCTAATAAAATTATATTCATTGACTTTCCGCATTCACCCGCGGTTGCTGACATCTTAACTTAATCAACCTAATTATATATATCTAATTTGGTATAAACTCATCACACTTTAAGCTGCTTCTAACATTTTTACTTTGTTGTTTTGCTCTCCCATCGGCTATATTTAACAAGAATTGTTACATCGGCGTAAATATTTATTAGCATATGGGTCATATTAGAGAAATTGTTAAGCCATGTGTAAAATTAGTTTTACCATCTAACTAACGCCATGGTTTGCGGTGAGGTTATGTAGCTGCCAAAGTGTGCGAGAGTGAGCAACAGCTATTTATACATATATACCAGCCGATATTACGTAGTTCCAACAATAATGTGCCAACCGAAGCCAACAACTAAGCAGGCAAAGGCTCATCAGCTAGTCCAAAGTGAGCACATAGCCATTTAACCATCCGCTTGGGGCAACTTACTAACCAGCGCAACCAACAAACTCAACCCAACTTCTAGCTTGTTACACAAACAAAGCAGCTACCAAATGAAAGGGCTGTGTTAACAAATAAACCCGTTAACTAACCGCCAACGACATCACCATGTCAACCAGTTCGTCACCAAAACCAAAATTTCCTACAACGCAACGAAGTATGCCCGCCAACTGTATTCAGTTCAACATCAGCCGCCTCGTAAGCATAGTGGGGTACACCCCTCCCCGCAGACAAGACAAATACTAGTACCAAGAAAGCACAAAAGGCAGGTCAGGCATTGTGATTATCAGCGTGACTACACGCCAGTTAGCCAACGTAATGAATTACACTTGTGTGCCGCCAGGCTTGCTTGGCATTCGTGGTGTTTGAGGCATTCAGAAAATTGTTTAGCTCTTAAGATTGTTGGGCGCATTGTGCAAATATGTTTGGCCAAAGGCATGAGGGGCTCTTGCAATTGCAGACAGAAATGCCACCAGTGCTCCGCCTAATCTTTCTGTGCTGTTTGTTATCATTATGTGTGTATAAAATTAAATTTAGCGCAATGAAGCTAAATATTAAATAAATTATTAAAGAAATAATAAAAGAATTAAATAAAAAATAAATAATTATTAAATAAATAAAAATATAAAAATATATATATATATTATATAAATTAAATGATAAAAACAGGTCGATTTTTAATATAACAGAAAATAACCAATTTACTAGTTAGTCAGTAAAAATTCAAACTGGTATAAATTTGGTATAATTTCGTAATTGTATAAAAATGATCTATGTTGAGCAAATTGTAGAATATGTTATGGTGTTTTTGTGGAGTATATAATAGGAACATGTTTTTTGGAATTCGAAAAGCTTTCATGAGTTTTTCAGAGACCTTGGAAACTAAAACAAAATATTTTATTCCTTAGTCCTTAATCCGTTTACTATTTGTAAACTCAAAAATTTAACTAAAGCTAAACATTTACTTTTAAGAACAACAACAAAGCTATACAGTTGACTTTGGTAATACGTTAGTGTTTATGAATTCCACAAGAAAGTGCTATATTATTTCTTATGCTACTTCAGTTAGCTTGTGGCACTCTGTTTGGTTTATGTCAGCATTTTAGGCAATTCGCCACTATCTAAATCTTATACAAATTACCTATTTCTATGGTATAAATAATTTTAAAGTTTAGTAAGGCGAGAAAATAAAACTGGTATAACGTATTTAACGAATGATAATTGGCTGAAACAGCGCTCAGAGAGAAAACTCCATAGAAAAAAGGTGGAAACTCAATATTGGAAGACAATTATAACTGGTATAAACTGCTATAAGAATTAAAAAATGCACATTTGTATACGAAAATAAATGGGAATTAAAATAAAAAAATTTTGAGAGGAACTTGTAAACAAACGATATTAATATTTTAACATTTTTATACAACAACATTCACATTTAATACAAGTGCCCTAAACTATATATTTTCAATAAATTCTAGTGAATTCCGCATTTTATTTATACCACAGAAGATTTATTTGCGGTGTAAATTTTCTCAAAAATGTACCACCGATTTTTATTTTTGTTTGCTTTTTCGCTGCCCTAAAAGCAAACCTTTGTTGCAGGCTTTTTGGTTTTGCATTTTTAACACTCGTTGCTGGGGATCAGGAACTGCATATGCATGTATTCTCATCGACAGGAATGCACAGCGAGCGCCTCTAGGCCAAAAATGTTCACTTGTGCTTTAGAGTGCTCATATGTAAATTAATGCCTGTGCGCAGCAAATATATGCAAATACAAAATAAAGGTATTATACTCCTGTATAACACACTCAAACCAAACTCGTCCTCCGTCCTTCGGAATGCACACCATAGCTGCTGCGGCCTTCGCATATATATATATATTTTTTTTGTTTACAAAAGCTCATACAAAAATAAGTATTATTGTAGACAATTATTTGTTTTAATGCTTTTTATATATTTTTGGCATTTTTTTCCATTGTGATACTGGCATTTTTGTTCGTTTCTTTTTATTTGCATTTAAGTGATATTTGTATGCAAAATTTGTAGAGAATTGTGTTTGTCCTAAATACGGAGTAGGAAATAAAAAGTTAATGGTAACTAATGCGCTTGAGGAGGTTTTGCTTTTGTGTGTCGTCTAGTGGTATTCGCTTCTACTTACTTTGAAGGGTGTTTGAATAGGTTACCGTTCAAATATTCTGTGTTTTCTTTGTGTGAAAACTACTAGTACTACTAACTTTTAAATTTTATGTATTGTTATTTACTGTTGAAAAGATAATTTAATTACAAAAAAGTTATTGTTAAAAACTCAAAATTTAAAATAAATTTTTTTTATAATTTTGTATTATTTCCTCTACCCTTCATTTTCATTTACACTTTCATTTTAGTCAGCAAATCGTTTTCGCTAATAAAAAAAAGTTCAGCTTTATTTCACATTTAGAATAAATGTACATCATACGCCCCGTGGCACCAGCGAATTTTAGCGCAAAAATACAATTTGCGGTTATTTCAAAGGTTAGAGAATCACTGCCAGCATGCATTATTATGCATTATTCAACATACATTAAAAATATTGTATAGAAATTTTCTTATAGTTTATTTGTTTACTAAATTGTGTTTCTATTAATATATTGGTTGTTATTTAAATTTTCCGCTTATTATCTACTTTAAAGCTATTCATTACACGTTAGCAATTAGCTTATACAATTAATTTGAAACATTCGGCATTGGATTGCCTAGAGATGGTGTAAGCAGAGTTCCTTCCTTAGATTTCATAAGCATAATATATTAATGTTACGTATACGTCCCGGTAAAATCGTGGATTATTCCTTGACTATGTTATTGTATTTAAATTATATTAAATTTTAATTTTTTTTAAATAAAACAAAAAAGAAAATTTATTGAATAATTTTCTAAAATATAATAAAGAGGAGAAATCATTCTGCAGATTTCAGGGAAAGTTGATACTCTAATAAATGCAGACTGAACTTTCAAATATATATTATTGTTTAAAGAAAATAAAAAAATAGTTTCGATTCAATATTCGTAAAATTTAGTATTCGAATTATTTTTCAACTTCCTGGTAACCCAACGGATTAAATCGATTAAAAAATTCGATCTTGATCTCGATGACGATAACGATTTAGTGAGTATATTAGAATTTCTGCTGTTGTTAGAGCCACTTGTATGTAGAAATCTACTTTTAATGCAGAGATGTTTGGAAAATTTATTCGAAAATAAATTTCGAAACACTGTAGAACTCATCTACTTGAAATTAGTTGATATTTGATATTCGCAGTTTTTCTAAAAAGTAGCCATCATATGGATATTTTTGCGAACTATTTATATATTTTGTTGTTTATAGTCTATTTAACTAGAGTTTTCTGTTGGTTTATGTTTGATTTTTGCAGTTGTTGTGCACGTAACGTCTCTACTTCTTAAACTAAGTCTCCAAAGAGTTTCGTTTTTCATTTTACTCAAAATAATTTATGACCTTACCTGCTTCTGTGCCTGAAAAAATCACCAGCTGTATTTCTAAACTAAACCACTAAGTGAAGGCTAAAGTTAAACTAGTGGCATTGTTAGTCGTACTAATTAATTATTGTGGAGTCTAGGTAAAAAAAATGTTTAATTGCAAATGAACTTCGCGGCGGCAGAACAATGCATCCAAAGAGAACACAGCCTAGAAGAAAAGCGTAAACTAAAGCTTAAAAAAAAGGCGCTGAAAAAGTACTAAGTCGCTAAATATTACAGCGTGAGAAGCAGAAATGAAAAATTTCAAGTCAAGACTATTGTAGTTAAGCACTATAGAAACAAAAACAATAAAGCGTTATTATAAAAAGTGAAAAACATTAAAGAGTGTAGAAGTAGAGTGCATAATAACAAGAAAAAAATTTAATAAATACAAAAAAATCTTGAAAAAGTTTAACAGGAAAGAAAAATGTAGTAAACGCATAGAAGAAGGTCTTATTGAAAGCTACTAAAAATTAACCGTAGTTGAAGAAAGCCGTTGAAAGTAAGCAGCAACAAAAATTAAAGTGCAATGCGGATTAATAGTTGTAGTAATAGTAGTAGTTGTAAGACAAAAACATTACACGCTTCTTATAACACTACACACACACACACACACACACACACAAACACACACATACACATACAAATAACTCTAAACGATTGCGCTACTTGTAGCTAGTGTTTGGTGGCATAGCACGGGGCGTGCCACACTTTACCTCGACACTTGAGCCCCTTATGGGTGATGCCATGCAGCAGCGAGCCGCAATGATCGCAAAACATCGGCGACAGGAAGGAGATATGCTGCCATTTGTGCGGCATCTGATGGGCCTGGGAATAGGTGAGAAAACTGATGGAAAATTAACATAAAGCTTAGCGGTAGTAGTAAAGTAAGGTAAAGTAAAAACTAAATTATTGAAAAATACTTAGCGTTAAGGAAATTGCTAGAGAGAGATTGAGAGCGAGAGAGAAACAAAGTTTAAGTATAAACCAAAGCTTAGAAGTGATAGTGGAAGAGAGAGTATGAGCAAGAAAGCAAAACGGCGAAGAAAGTAATGATAGTAAAGAAATCAGATGAAAGTAGGTGGCCTTGCGGACTTAATGAGCGTTGCCATATTTAGATGTTTTTGTGTGTCGAATATGATGCGGTGAATGAGCTTAAAATACACGAAAGTCGTTTTGTTATTTCGAAATACATATGATTCTCATAAGCTTATGTGTTTTTAATTACAATTTCAACTTTGGCTTAGAAAATGTAATTAAGCGAAAAAGCGGTTACTTTTTTTAAGCTACAACACATTTGCCAAGAATATTTTACCTGAAAGTTAAAAAACGCTCACATTCTCTATTTTATTTATTTCTTTTTTAATTTTTTTATATCTAAGGAAATTTTCATTTCTTTTGCTTTTCTTCCACCTTTCCTTTCGCTTGAAAACATGACAGCTGTTTCAATGTATTTTTGTTTTGTTGTTTTTCTTTTTTTTTGTGATGTAGATGTATCTATTTATATATGATTGTGTTTTCATCTTACATTCTACATTTACTTGCGCTTCCAAAATGCAGATGTGACAAGTATCATGAGAAATGAATGCCATTCACGCGAATTGAATTAACAGCAAACGCAACAAGGCGCACATACAAATGTAGTTAAATATTTATGCACACGTACATACACACAGCTTGTAAATACAGTTGAAATATATACACACTCTTGTGCACAAACTGAAATGTCGAAAAAATGCTTGAGAGATGGCTGATGTGACAAGTGAAAATTCGAGTTTCTTTATACTCCACTCATACGCGCATAATTCTTTGCATGTTACGTATACGCCCGGGTGTTAGCGGTACATTGAAATCAAGTTAGCTGCTAGGGAAGGTAATTTACTTAAAATACTTTTTGAGTTCTTCATTTTTAAGTTACTATTGGTAGCAATACTTTTTTATTATCAAAACTTAAGTTGGCTGCTAAAGAAAGTGATAAGAAATGCTCTTTGCTCTACTTCTCCCTCCTCACCTGAGGAGGACTCCTGATATTTTTAAAGACAACCATGCTTAAGAGATATATGTAAAAAAAAAGTTTTAAGAGCTAGAATTTATTTTTTCATTAGTACATACTAATTTTTTTTTTATAAATAGAGTTTTCTTTAGCAGGATTCTATAATATCTTGACTTAAATTAATTAAATGATTCTTAAGCCTAGAGTGGTATGTCTTTGAAAGCCCATCATTTGTAATTGGAAAAAATAAATTAATATAAAAAGAACTGTTTTTTAACAAAAAATGCAAAGTTTATAAAAAAAAAACAAAATTTATTAAAATTTTTTTTTTAATCACCAAAATTAACGATTTTAAATTAATTTATTATTTTACTATTATGTAATAGAAAAGAGAAGAAAAAATAAATAAGCATATAAAGAGATCTCCATTACATAAAATTTTCCAAAAATTGTCATGTAGTACTTTGACCCAAACGAAATCAGCGAATTTGAATAAAGAGTATTTTCTAGAACTGTTATAAAAATTTTTTGGAAATAAATAAAGAGGAATTCCTTTAAAAAAACTTTTTTTTTCCAAAAAACAAGACTTTAGTTTAAAAAAAAATTGTATTCTATTTTTCAATGAGAGCATTTTTTACTAATATTAAACAAAATATTCCGTAATAGTAATAGAAATATGCAACTACGCCCATCTGCAATACCAACCGTCTTACGGTGACAAAGAACACCTGTGCCAAGTTTTATCGAAATATCTTAACTTTTACTCAAGTTATCGCTTGCTCGGACAGACTGACGGACGGACGGACGGACAGACAGTCATTCGGATTTCAACTCCTCTTTTCATTATAATCATTTATATATATATATTTCTATATCTAACTCGATTAGCTCTAGGTATTACAAACAACCGTTAGGTGATCAAAACTGATATAATCTGTAGCAACATGTTGCGAGAGTATAATTAAAAAAAAAAACATTCCATTGGTTTGACAACTGCTGTCATTGAATTTGGCATAATAAAAAAAGCAGTATATTATGTAAAGTAATAGCTTTAATGGCTAAGAATCGTTAATGGAACGACAATTGTTAAAAATGTAGGAATATGAAGTTCATACTTGGAACTTAGCATATTGTCACTTTTAAAGTATTTGGAAAATTAACAGCGCTAATGGCAGTATTATGACACTATTCCGACAAGTAGCTCAATTCACTTTGTTTTCATAAATCTGACCTTATTAAAATTTTCCATAGAATTGGGTTTTGATCGGATAAAGCTTCTAACTTAGACATCAGCATATCTAATTGTCAAATAAATTTATGAGTCATTTTTAGAGAGAATATTTTCATGGGGATATCGTAGAGAGTTGATTGGCAAATGAGCTGCCAAAGTAAACAGAGCGGATTTACACTTGTGTTCTTTAAATTTTGGAGAATTACCATGAGCAGGCATATACCTCGCTTAGTGGATACGTAAATAAAAAAATTCCCATAAATCTTGAAGTTTGACTTTTTTTGTCAAAATGATCCCTGACTTTTTGGTTCTGCACATCACTAGCAATCGTCTAAATGCAACATGGTGCCGGTAAGAGATAGTTATTCAATATATGAATCCTTATAGTGCGGGAAGTTAATATTTTATGGCGCAAATTTTTGGTAATTAAATCTTATTAAGAATTGGCTCTGTCAATTGACCAACTAGGTCATTTGATTTGATACCGTTCTATTACTTTTTGCTAGGAAGATTCAAGTTAATGATCTTTATTGATAAACTAGCTCTCTATGACCGATTCAATCTGCATTCGGCGCTTTATTGGAGAGATAATTCCGCTTATGTCCGAAAAGTGCTCTAAAATCGACGTGGTGGTCAGCATAAGAGCCAGCGGTGGAGCCAGGATATGTCCGAAATTTTGTTCAAACACTAAATGGTATAAAATCTACAAGCTAATAAAAGCAAAATATTCATTAAGTTTCCTGTATTTGATATGAAATAAGAGTTTTTTTTACCTCCAAGAAAAATATTCTTTACAAATTAAAAAATTAAGAAATTAAAAAAAATATTAAAAATTCTTTTTATATATATTTATATATTTATATATTTTTTTCGAATTTTTTATTTTTTTTTATACAAATTCGCATAAAACAACGTATATTATAATATTATATTAGCCAATCGCTGATCTTTCTGAGAAACCGGCTGTCACACTCATTGTGATAAAGAAAAATGCAAAAACGCAGCCAAATATTTTCTCATTTGTGGGATCCAACGAAATGAGGCAGCAAAAATAAAAAGGACCAAATAAATGGCAGAAAACAAGTGCAAAGTAAAGCATTTCACACATGTATTTTACATACATATAAACATATGCATAAACAAATGCGAATCGTAAAAAGGTCATTAAGGCCACACAGCTGAGGTCCCGGTTGCCTAACTCGTAAATGTCAGCCAGATAATGTGGCACAAAAGATGGAGCAAGAAGTAGCTTGTGATGGTCGAAAGGATATATAAGCGATGGTCTTTATATATATGGTATATATATGGTACATATATATCTATGAAAACATAAGCATAAAAACATTTTCTAATATATTTCCACTATGTCCCTACCCATATATCAAAAACATGCGCTGCCTGTCCTTTGACCTCATTGGCATTGACATTGTCGCACGGAGGCTTTGTGCGCTGAGCTCCCTTTGAGTCTATAGAAAAACTACAATGGGCACTTCAATGCCTACTAATCTTCAGCTTTGCAAATGTCCTCGCCTTCAAGGCGAAGGCGAAGGCGAAGGCGAAAGGCGAAACTAAATCTAAAAATTTTTGTGTGCCTGTGTGTGTGTTATTTGAAGTGTTTGTCTGGCACATTAGGCGCCATTGAAAATATTTATGAATGAGCGCTGAATTTTTAACAAAATACAAGCTGGCGCTGTAGTTTTTATGTATTCGGGTATTCTGAGTGGGATAAATGTGCGCCAAGAGCAGTGATAGTGAAAAATAATCAATAAAATATTTCTTGCTGAAGGTCGGCCAGTTATGGTAAGCGCATTATATGGGTTACAAATTTAAGTTGGATTATTATGTATTAGTATTTCAAACTAATTTTTAGGTGAACACATCTGTATATGCTTACTTGGCGCTAATTTTTCCAAAATTTCGCAGGCCTAATGAGGGCCTTAATTTTAGGGTCTGACGAGTCTGAACAAAGTTCTGCTCTAGTCTAAACTCTTAAAAGGTTGTGGATAAAAAATTTTTTGATATAAGATATAATGAGGTCTCCTGCGAACTGTAGTTTTGAAATAAGTGAAGTTCAGAAAGAGCTATACGGAGTAAGAGCAACAATGGGATTCACTTTCAAGATGTTTAAGCTTTTACAATAACCTTTCGGGTTTCATTAACTTAAACCATAAATTCGAGTCCTATATCTTTAAAGACTTTTAGTTAGTCTCCTCTGGTTAAAACATTGCCGTAAACATCCAAAGCAAACATCAGGAAACAAAATGCTGCATTGATTCTCAATTTTCGTTGTTCTAAGCCTCCAATAATCTTCTCCAAACTGAAATTCGGGGCATTATAAGTAAAACCTTAATCTTCTAAGTCCTCATTCTCAAGTTTGAATGCCAGCTTTTACTTTGCCCTTTTGTGTTGATCTATAATATCTACTTGGGATGAAGCCTTGGATAGAAGTCTATGCATGCTGGCAGCAACAAATATCCTTTGAACAGTCTATGTTCCATAAGCATGACGATCGAATCAAAGCTAAGTGGTCTTGCTCTCGATTAACTGTTCTCATGACTGATCAAGTATGGTCGGCATTCTTCAAAAATTTTTCGAGGAATATTTTTTGCCGCTACAGCAACAATAACAACTCCCCAGTTAATAGTCATTGAGTTCTTAGAGCAATGGTCGGCAAGAGAGCAATTGCGGCTGGGAGAGTGTGCACGAAAGTAAAGACACCCAATGAGAACTAGGTAACCTTGCATTTTGAGAATTCATTTATTTATTTTATATATTTTGCTATTAAAAGAATTATATTGGACACTAAAACCTTAACTTCATTGCCTTTAAACTACCTAAAGGACAAAATGGAACTCATTACACCAAAAAGCATCATCAATAATTTCGTGCAGGACACATTTGCTTCAGCGGCGCGATCGTACACAATGTTGTCTCGTCGCTGTCTCAACAACATGAGTGGCTCGATTGAGCGTAAGTTACGTGTGATATAAGTTAGAACAATTGTGCTATGAACTGCCGATCAGTGTCTAAGAGCATGAATACTTAGGCCTTATTCCTTGGGTTTTCAAAGACATGAGAATTTTCCTGAATATTTTTGGGTCCAGCTATCCCTTGCAAACAGTCTTTTACTCTTGTTGGTAAATACAACTTACGTCTGAAGCGTGATTAAGACCCATTTTTATCAAAAGAGAGATATGTGGAAGGATTTCTAGTAAGTTCCCAAGTCGTCTTGTTGGGGATCAACTTATAATTATTTCATTTCCCCTGTTATAAGTAAAGCTCAACTGCATGTCTTTTGCTCAAATCAAGCTTGGACATCGGTAGGCTACACTAAAACTTTCTAGCTTAGAATGCGAACTGACTTGCTAGGGATACATCAAGGTTACACTTTTTACTTGAGGATCAGCAGTTCTTACTTTCTCGCCGACGTTTCTAATAACTAATTCAGCTCAGTATAAGTACCAGGCCTGCACATCATAAATAATTCACCGTGTCAGCCTCAGAGGGTTGAACTTTAGCAGCACTGAAGAAGAATATTAATAATAAAAAAAAAACTGCCTTCTATTTTATCTTCTTTAACCACCACAACGCATAAAACATCTCCTTTATATAAATAATTTACAGCTCCTTCCGCACAGCTGGGCCAAATTCTGCCCGTAAATTCGCCTCAAGTCCTGCCTTTTGAAAAATGGCCGAAGAGTAGCGAGCGAGCTGACAGATTTTGTCAAAGTGCCCAAATATACAAAAGTAGCCATATAAATATAAGAGTGAGCCTGTTGCCGAAGTTGCAGCAAGTGGAGCGCAGTACCCCACGCTGTCGACCGCTCGATTATCCGTAATATATTGTTTGGCATTGTGCCACCGGTGCACTGTTGCAACAGCCGGAAGCTACCCGGCAGCCAGCAGTGGGACGCTGTGGCGGCTGATGCGCAACGTTGCCACTATTGTTTGGCTTTTGAGTTGAGCACGAATTCCGTGATGCCTGCTGAGTTGTGTTGCGTTGCTGAATTGTGTTTGTTTGGAGTTGGTTTTCGGGAAGTTGTGTGCAAAGTTTGTATTGTTTGTATTTTATGTATACCTGTTGCTGGTATTTTCATTGCGGCTGCGGACTATGGCCTTACCCTCAGGGAGACTTGGCATTTAATTGAGCGATTTCAATGTTGCTTTGTTTCGACATTTTGTTGCAAGTTGAATTTTATGTATGTGTTCTCTCGCTTTTGATTCTTCTCAACTTTGCACTGGAATTGGAAAAGTTTTGCATGTTACATGTGGGCTTGCTTTGTGTTTTATGGACTTGCTTAATATTGATTTTGTGTTATTTTTCTATCTTATGTTACTCTCGATTGAAGTTGTTTCAACTTTTTTTCTGCATTGATTATGTCTTTCCTCATACTTTTAAAGTTAAGTTTTCTTCACTTTATAACTGTTACTTATTAATGTTTCTTTCCAATTAAAAATGACGTTTCCATTGCTGACTGTTATTATATTTTTTTTTTACTTCTCGAAGTGAATTTTTTAACCTATGCGATGTTGTAATTTATTATTTCCTTTTTTATTCTTTAGCATTAAGTTCAGTTTTTACATACAAACAAAACTTTCGATCGATTAAACCGGTTTTCCATACTGTAAAAGACTTATTCCAACCTTCGCATCTTTGAATATATAAAAAAAACTGTCATAAACCTTGTGAGAATTACAAGCGTAATATAATAATATAATAAATACAATGAAATAAAAGCAATAAATAACTTTAAGTCCTAAAACTATCCTGTCCCTTTCGATCGATCTTCTTTAAAATCGATTTGTAAGCATAAATAACACATTTCACTGGTCCTAGCCGAAGTGGATCGTGTCTACTAACGCTGAAAGTTTAGGCGGATCTTCACAGGTATAATAAAAATACTCAATCTTTCATCGTGGCCATTGCTGGCATTAGAGGACTTCGGGTCAGACTCTTTCGTATAAGGAATTCAATGATGCTCTCATACATTCAAGAGATGCTCTCATACATTCACATTTGAGAATGACTTGTGGAAGAATTTCCCGTCTTAAAATGTGATGTTATAGTATAGAAAATCAACGAGTTAGGCATCCACTTTTACACTATGCAGTTCGAAGCTGGACATCAAATGAATGAGTGAAGCAAACCTAGTGTATTTTTAGCTCTTTCAACGAGATGAGCATGCAATCTGTTCTGTCCTAGGCTTACAAGTTAGTGTGATGACCTAAAACTTCGAGTTGTCAAATTTAGAAAATTTTATTGAAAAATCATCAATCATTTTAAAATAAGAGGTTTAGGGGCTTAAGCGATGTTTCTCTTCATCAAGAAGTCGTTTAAAGCGAATTAAATGAGAAGCGCTCTCTCAAGAAATCATTTCACCAACATTTCAGCCTTTTCACCTTTCTTTAAATAACATTACCGAACTTATCAATTGATTAAAATTTTTCCATCTCAACTTCTATTCATACTTTTATTTCTTTACTGCAACTAATTGAAAAATTCTACAGCATTCCATTTATGCCATCGGCTTCTTCAGTAAAGCCAGTAAAAGCACATTTGCTGCAGTCAATCACAGCCGAGTTGTTCGTTTCACATTTTAATTGGATTGATTTAAATTGATGTCGAGTTTCGAGGAAATTGCTAAGATTGAGATAAAATTGATGCGTTTCGTTTGTTGAGTTTCACTTTCGAACTTTTACGGTTCCGAGTAGTTGTAAAAGGCAATTAAGCTCGTCACTTCCAATAAATTAAGATAGACGAAATCGATTTATTTACAGAGCGAAGAAATTGCGAATGCGAATGGGATTAGTGACATCAAATTCCAAGGCGATCTTAATAATATGATCAATTTTGCTTTAATGAAGAGATCTGAAGCTTAGGTGGTGATACTGAATATCAAAATTTAAATACTCATCAAGTATAATTAAATAAAATATTTTTTTCCATTTGCCTTGGTGTTCTTTAAAAGGATATTACTGTTATAAAAAGGGTTTTATGCATTCTGCAAGGCTTAAACAACCTACGAAGTTCGGTCTTGTAGAATTTTTTTAAATCCTGAACCCAAGTGCCATGGTTTTTTTTAGAAAGATTATGGAAGCAAAAACTGCATTTGAAAAGGTCATAATTACTGGATAAGCCGAGTGAAGTTTTTCGCTCAACGAGCTTTTAGTTGCAATTGAAAATGAAAACTACTGCGATATTTCTAAAAAAAATTTATAAACTATGTCCCTGCGATTACTATGCTAAGCTCTGAAGTTAAGTCTCTGAAGAAATTGCTTAAAAATTTATATTTTAGGGATATAAGTACATATTATAGAGATACCATATAGATAAAGCCTAAGTGAAACCAGTAGAAGAAATATGTGCAAGGCATTAACTTAATATAATGCGTGGGTTGAACACACGAACGAACAAGTGATGTACACTTCGATGCACCTTTTGTAACTATAAGTAGGTTGAGAACAAAAGAGCTACAGTTATTCCAAAGAAATATATGATTTTAGTCTAAGTACCGATTGCAGAGGTATCGATCTTCCTAAATTTTATAGCTTGATTTCTGATGCGGTAGAACCTACTCTAAATTGTTAGAAGTCAAGTCTTTATTGTTATCAGAAACAAGCTGTTTGCAAGGCATTAAACTGAAGAAGCCGTTAGAAGGAGAGGTTTCATGATGTTTGAAATGAAATAGTAGGAAAAATTACTTGAAGCTGTAGACTACTTAGCAAAGCATATATTGCACGTTACGATAATCATTATGTGATCAAGATTGGTATATGCCATAGAGAATTGAATTAGCCTAAAAGATGAAAATTTTTTTTTTTATTTCTTAAAATATATTTGCCTTACAAGAAAGCTAGTAGGCTAAGGCCCAGTAATTTGGTACATATTAAAAAAAATTTACTCAAAAGAAATTCATAAATAATGATAATAATAATAAAATAAATAAAATAAAAATAAAAATAAAAATGTATTAAAATAAATATTCACAAAATATTTAAACTATACCCTCAGCTTTACTCCAACCTTTGGCAATTGCATGCCACAGAAGTGATTGCCAACTTAATTTACAGTGATTAGCGGTGGCAATTTTGATATGTTCATTTACCAACAACCGTAAAAAGCAATAATAAAAAGCAGAAAGCAGAAAGCAGAAAGCAGAAAAATAGTCATATTAAATGACAACACATTCAGTCAGTGGGTTTAACAACCTCGCCGTTGATTACTCATACGCCATGGTGTGCTCACGTACAAAAACATGTGAATTGCGCTTAATAAAGGGCCACTCCACTGGGGCGCCTCATAAAAAATTCATGCAAAGCGCCAGCGACAAGAAAGAGAGCAAAGAGCGCAGAATAGACGGACCGTTAGTCAGTTGGCGCGACAGTTGTTTATAAACAAGTTTTTTTTTGTTTGTGTACATGAATATGGGTGCCCCTGTTGCCGCTTACTACACAGAATTGCTGCTCTAATGTATTGTTGTTGTTTAGTTGCATGTTTTGGTACGTGAGAAGTTGAAATTGTTATGCCTAGAATGCTACCCACATTTATGTGTCTCGTCAACTGTTATTTTACTAGTTTTATTTTGCTCTGCAATTTTTACTAACATACATACATACAAGCAAGCAGTATGTGCTCATCAAATTGTTATACGAAACATTATCGTGGCGTTTAGCAGAAAAATTTGCATTCATAAATACTTGATGCGCGTTTTGTTGGCTTAACTGTTTTCATAGTATTTCTTTCTATTTATTTACTGTTTTCTTTGTTCCATTTCTCATTCGTAATCATTCGTTTTATTGAGTTTGGCGCATGGCTTTCGGCAGTCCAGTTATTTATGTCACTTAACTCTTCAATTATTAGCAAGTTCGATAAACCGTTATAACGGTTTATTATACAATTAAATGCTTTTGATTACTGATTATAATAATTAATTGCCGTCTGCGAATTTTGATGTGGTAAAATTTTTACTGGATAAGGCATATTCTTGATATGTGCTTAAGGCACATGTAAAGTACTTTGAACAAGCTTTTAAATATGTAGGCAGTGGTCATAATTTTAATTAATTAACTTTAATAATTAAATGTTTACTTTTAAAGTAAACTTGTAATACTTATAAAAAAAAAACTGGATAAATTAAAATTCATTAATATTCCAATCCCTTGTTTTTTTCCTAATCAGAAACCATTAGATATATATATTTGTATACATAAGGACTTTCTATATATACAAAAACAGATTTTTTGACGACTTCTAAACCGTGTTAGTGCAGAATTATCTCACATTTTAACTATAGTAATACTTAAATTCATTAAAAAAAGCTGTTGCTGCATTTCCTTCATAATGGGTGGTTTTCATTATGTCAAATTCAATGACAGTCATTGTCATGACAGTCATTACCATTGTCATTAATCTTTATGGCAATTTATGAGTGAAAAATATAAATTTTGTGCCTAACAGTCATATGTCATCATAATCAAATTTGACAGCAATTTCCCAATGTTGTTGAAACATACTTCAACCAGATTGTAATTTGTCAGTTTCGCATGATTAAATTTGACATAACATGAAAACTGTGCGTTATCATTACTGATGTTAAAACGTGATCGCCATAAAAATAAATGGGAGCCCATCGTATGGCTTGTCAAATTTAATGACAGTCATCGTCAAACCAATGATAATGACCATCATTAACCTTTACAGCAATTCATAGGTGAAATGAAAAGTTTTGCTTATCAATCAAATGCCATTCATTCGAAATTGTTAGAATTTTCTCGCTGCAGTAAAAACATATTTCCTCGAAATTCTAATATTGTCAGTTTAGTGTCAGTAAATTTGACATGAAACGAAAACTCTGCATTACCATTGCAGATATCAAAACATGATCGCCACAGGAATTATGGAGAGACCAGCGTGCGTCTTGTCAAATTCTATGACAGTTATTGTCAAACCAAGGAAAATGAGTGAAATTTATAAATGAAATGTAAATTTGTCACTTATCAATCATATGCCGTTCGCTCGAAATTGTTAGAAATTTGCTCGCTTCTGTAGAAATATAATTCCTCGAAATTGTAATATTGCCAGTCTAGCGTCATTAAAATTGACATTAAATGAAAACCGATAATTATCATTACAGGTGTCAAAACGTGATAGTCATAGAAATAATAATGGTATCAGCGTATGCCTTGTCAAATTCAATGACAGCCTATGTTAAACCAATGGAGACGGTTGTCATTAATCTTTATAGCAATATGCGATTGAAAAATTTAACCTTTTTGCCTATCAATCATATGCCATTCATTCGAAATCATTAGAATTTACTCACTGTTGTATAAACAAACTTCTTCGAAATTGTAATTTGCCAGTTTAGCGTCATTAAATTTGACATTAAATGAAAACGCCGCACTTTCATAAATGTTGTCAAAACGTGATCACCATAGAAATAACCGTGAGATCTGCATGTGCCTGCTGTATTCAAGAATTCTTTATTATATCGATGTCATACTTTTATTATAGCATTAGGTAACCAAGCAGCTCTGTATGAGTATTTATTAAAGTCTGACCGCTGTCCACCACATATTAAAACAATTTCCACTTAGGCATCGAATTACAAATTTTTTTCAATCATTACCAGATAGCTTTTATAAATTTGAAATCACAACTAATCTAATCTAATATAATTGCTAACAACTGCTTACCACTCAAAGTTGTCAAAGGCCACAAAGTTTTGCTTGCAAGAAAATAAACAAATTACCCTGCCAACGCCAATTGATTGCCAGCTCTCAGCAGCAAAAATGAAATATTTTTATACATAAATTCAAGCGCATTAATATTCATTAGATTTGGTGAAAGTCAGAATTCTGCCAGCATTGTTAAATTGGGCGAAGACACGCAAAGTGATTGTTAAAAAAGGGTTGCAAGTGTGAATCAAATGCGGGGAAGGGAAGGAAGTGAAACATGCATGCATGTTTGCATTTACTGGAATAATGTGTCAAACAAAAGCGCAAATCAGCAGACAATAGATGAATATCGTCAATAATAAAGTTCACAAGCCACACACCTACAAACAAAAACATCCAATAACAACAACACAGCCGGTTTTGCAGCAAATGTAACAAAGTGGGAATATAAAAGGAATATATAAGTTTATTTTCTATAGATATTTACATCTTTATATAATATAAGTATAATGCAGTTTGGTGTATATGTAAATAATTTTGTTATATACACATACATACACACATATTCAAAGCAAATTCAAAACTTCACTTCTACCTTTTCAAGTGCTTTGCAGGCTGTCTAAGTACTTGGCTGGTTTGTTAGCGCACATACTCGCCTACACATACACATGAAAGCATAAATTGCCATCAAAGCCTCGATAAAAACTGCTGACACGTGTACGCGAATCTGGGTATGTGTGCGTGTGCGCATATATTAAGTTCCATATATGTGTACCTGTCATATTTGCCAATGGCACATGTGTGCTAAGCATGTATGCCAGCGTGTGTATATGAGTTGCTTGGTATGATAAAATTTATGGCATGACAATTTAACATTGAAAATGGCCACATCAGCAGATAAGCTCTTAGTACACGCGCAAAAAATTTAAAAATACACACAACCGAAATGGCTGGAAGTCTAAGTCTGACAGCAGGAGATTGTACAGAAAAAAAAAAAACACACACATATATAAATAATGTTAAAAACGTAGCATACATTTGGGCTGACTACAAAAAGCTAAATAGGAAGCATACATTTAGGTATTTTCATATTTTACCACTTTTTGGCGCATTCAAGCTGCCAGATGCTAAAGAAAATATTTATTATCAATTCTTCGTTAGAGAAAAACGTTTGTGGTTGAGTTCTATACGAGTACATGCGACTATGCATGCCTACTTAGTAGTATAGATATGCGGAAATTAGATTTTAATGCTTATGACACACATGTTGTGCTTCAGAGTGAGCTTCTGTAGGGCCATTAAGCATTTTTTTTAAGATACATTTTTTTTTTTATCAACAAGTTGTAGTGCTATTATTAAGCTGCAGAATAATTGAAATAGCGAGCGCAGCTCAGTGGAAATATTAGAGAGACGGAAAATATGCAAATAAAGCTAAATTTTAGTATCAAAAATGTGAACCATGTATAGAACTGGTTTAAAAGGACTACAACTGCGCCTGCTACTAACTTACTACAGATAAATGTTTCCTTTAAGCCAGTTTTACGCTACTAACTACTGGAAGTAATGAACAAATGAAGCCGTGTGTTGGACGTCCGACCATAGGCTTGAATATTACAATTGGCACATCTTCAATATAAGGTTATAATGTAATACTCAAATCACTCGTTTACCAAAACAGAAAATAATCAATAATTGGTGCTTATAACTCCTGAAGTTGCTTTGCCGAGCTTCTAGAGCTTAACCGGTTGGTGGCGCTGTGTGTAAGTGTACTTCAAAATTTCAGTTTTTGTACCATTTCGCTCATATTTGGATCACAGAGTCAAGCTTTGGCCGAAGTAGATGGTGTTATAGGTAGCATATTTACATATCGATGAGTGAAACTTTTTTGGAATTGCTTGATATGGACTTTTGATATATTGCTGAAAGCTAATTACTATGAACTAGGCTTCAAAAGTACTGAAATAGGGTCGTGATGGGTGTAGTTTGTAGCAATATTAAGTCGCGCTATTAATAATTGGACTTGATTAGAGGTCATTCAATAGTCTCGAAGAGCACAAAGTACGGAGTAAAGCGGTACTTTGGAATGCAGATACGAAGATTGGCTTTAGTATGAATTGAAGCTGCAAATTTAGTAGTCTGAACAGGTTGCTATGAGCGAAAAATGAAATTTATGTGAAGAGACTGCCTTCATTGAGAAGTCTGCCTTCAAAGCAGAAACAAAATCTGGGTGGTATATATTTGAGCTTTTGTGCCTCAAATTATTGCACATTTTATTAGAAAAACTTCACTTTTGAAACAGAGTGGCATCACCGGTATGAAAGAGCAAGTATAGAATTGCTCAAAATCGCACACAAAATCGATTGACTAAATAGAGTTGCCACTAAGTTCGAAAACATGAGAAAGGTTTCCGTATATGCATTTAAATGAAATCTAAAGAAAATTAGAAAGTAAAGTCACAAAAGCTCCCAAATAAATACTCATTGCAGCTAAAAATAATTTGAATTCGTCTCCTTAAATAATACTCAATTGCAAAGTTAAACAACATTTAATTATTTACATATTAGATGCGCATTTGTATAAAAAATCTGCAAGCGCCTAAAAGCATACAACGAATTTCATTCAAATTTTTCTCATTTTTTATATATTTGCGAAGAATCACTTTTTTCCTAACAAATTTAAATATGCAAAATTTTGCTTAACCCTTCCACGTAGCAACACACATACACACACATGTAAGTATGTAACTTGTATGTGTGCGTTGATGAAAGGAAAAGCCAGGCAACACTTTGGCGTTGTAAGTTTGCCGCAAACATTCGCATGCGCTGCCGCAATTAAGCTCACATTAAATATGCAGGCAAAAAATAAAGTAGAAAAAAAAATTACAACAACAAAACATGGCCGCAAAACATATTTAAGTGCGTAAGTGAGTAAGTAAAGCGCTGCAGCGCTGTGTATGCAATGTGTAAAGGCATGTGTGGCCTGGCGAATTGCAAGTACTTATATATATATATAAGTATAATTTCTTTTGTTGTTGTTGCTTTTATAGCCTTTGTGTACACATATATTTATCTTTAATTAACTGCGGACACGCGGTGTGTGCATGTGTGCGTATTGGCATTCACTGGCTGCGAGCGCGACTGTTGCCATTTACATGTGTGCTACAAGCCATACATACATGCAAAATCATATATGTGTGTGCATGCATTTACATATTTTTCTGTGTTATTCACTCGACCAGCGCCATTGCGGCTCACCGGCGCTTGCTAGGCCAAGCAAATCTCGATTAACCAAATGTATTTATGTATATATGTGTGCGTGTATGTGTGATCAAATGTATTCAAGAAGTGTAGATGTGTGTGTATGCCTTTAAAATGCTGGAAACAACAGTAGCTTTAGCATTTATTACAGGCATTGTTGCAAAGCCCCTCCATACAGATGTTTACTCACACACAAGCGTATACATACATATACACATACATACACATACATAGGCATATATGCAAATAAGCTCAAGCCTATTTTCTGCCTTGTTTTTGTTCTGCGACAATTGCGCAACAAATGATTTTATGCCTTTTGTTGTTAGCTGTTTTTATAGCCTTATCTCTCTGTTATTGCTTTTGTTTACATACGTGTTGAGTTGAGGGATTTTCTTTATAAGATAGAGATAGATATAATCAATGGCATAGACAGGAAAATAAATGATAAATCTTACTTTCTTTTCTATTGGAAAGTATATTTCTTAACACAAATTTCTAATTTTTTACATATCACATATTTTTTTAGAAAATTTTCACTTATCTATAGGAAAAAAAAACAAAAGAAAATCAAAAATTTTCTTTTGCGATGACGTTTAAGATAGTTCAAATGGGACTGATTTAACTGGCGAATTACTTCCTTTTATAATTTCCCAAGTTTTTTGTTTATGTTAGGTTAAGCTCGATTGCAGTGGCTGTCTTGAAGTGTTTCTCTTCCTAAAGGGGGGCATGTAAACGCGAAAAAGTAGCATTTGTTGTTAGAAAAATTCTTATTGAATCTCAAATTTTCATAGGTGGACATTATATTACGAGATTATTCGATGATTCCAGGACATCGTCATTCTTACAGCCACTGTAGCATTATTTTTTTCTTAAATGGCGAGGCATTACTAGTTTTCTCTTTATTCCTTACCGATTATAAAAATATTGGTAAAAGGCTTGAGCAGTTGCTGCACCATTTCCCACTTTTCACACAGCTCCGCTTTTCCACAACTCCCTTCGCTTGGAAACAATTTCATTTATAACCGCATACTTTGTGGTAAAAAGCTGCATCTCCGAACTATTGGACCAGCTTTTAATCATGCGAGTAAAAGTTCAGTGATATCCGTTTCCACATTATTATTGCTTTATTGCTTCAGAAATGAAAATAAGTGTGTGAAGAACCTACTATGGGCCTTTACATTAAGTGTTGATCTGATCCATTAAGTGTTGAACAAAACTATTTTTGCGATGAACTTCTGAGTGTGATTAAAATTAGTTATATTTTATTAATACATTTGAATTCAAAGAGTACGATTTTAATTTTGGAAACCTTAATTTTAATGAAATAAATTTTTTTTTTTCTACTTTGAAAATAGTTTTCTGGTGGAAAAATTTAAAACTGCTGAAATCTTAAAGATATCGAACAAATATCTTCAGAGAGAATAACCCTTTAAAAACTACTTTGACAAAAGAAAAACATATGAGTTCATTATATTTCTTTTTTCTTCATTATTACTTCATTCGTTTTTGTTACGATATATTGGGTTGTTCGGAAAGTCATTTCGTTTTTTTTGGGGAACATGAAAGACAGTTTTCGTATAATGAATAAATATTTTATTAAATTATATATTGGCCATTCTGGTCCAACACCTTTTGCCATCTTTCTGGCAGTAACATAATTCCCCTCTCATAAAAGTTTTGGTCCTTGCTGGCAAAAAACTCGTCCAGGTGGTTTTTGACATCTTCATTTGAGGTAAAGGTTTTGCCATCCAAAAAATTTTGCAGGGACCGGAACAAATAGTAGTCGGAAGGCGCCAGATCTGGAGAATATGGTGGATGTTGCAGTACGTCCCATTCAAGCTGTAAAAGTTTTTGGCGAGTGACCAAACTTGTGTGAGGTCTCGCATTATCCTGGTGGAACACTACACCCTTCCTGTTGATTAATTCGGGCCTCTTCTCTTTAAGTGAATCATTCAATTTGTCCAGCTGATGACAATAGACTTCTGAATTAATCGTTGTATTGTCCGGCAAAAGCTCAAAAAAAACGATTCCTTTGACATCCCACCAAACGGAGAGCATCACCTTTTTTTGGTGAATGTTGGCTTTTGACACGCTTTGAGCCGGTTCATCTTTTCTGCTCCATGACCTCTTGCGTTTAACATTGTTGTATACAACCCATTTTTCGTCCCCAGTAATAATCCGCTTCAAAAATGGATCATTTTCTAGACGTTTGATGAGCGAATCACACGCGTCAACACGACGACACAAATTTCGCTCGGTAAGGACATGGGGCACCCACACATCGAGCATCGAGGTTAAGTCCATGCCTTTCAAATGGCCATAAACAGTTGAATTCGACAAATTTAACCTCTCACCGATCTCTCGTGTGGTGATTCGCCGATTTGCATCAACTAATGCCATCTTCGACATCAAAATTGCCGGATCGAAATTTTGCAAACCAGTTCTGGCACTGGCGTACTATTAACACGCCTTCTCCATACACATCCGTCAATTTTTTTCTCGCTTGGACAGCATTTTTACCTTTTCTGAAGTTAAAAAGTAAAATATGACGAAAATGCTGCTTATTGCTCTCCATATTTAAAAAGGCACCAACCAAAAACTACTGAGTAGAATTAATAGAACTTTTTCACACACAAGCCTTGCAATATCAGCTCTCATGACATATAATGGTTATGGGGCTTAAGTGTGAAGTTAGTTTCGAAAAAACGTAATTAAGTCCTCTGGCGGGAAAAAACGAAATGACTTTCCGAACAACCCAATAACTTAAAATTGGCTTAGAAAGTCTAAGAAACACTCAGTATAAAATTTCAGATATTATCGACCTCGTATATGTTCAAATGGAATGGTTAAACTGCGCTGCCTACCTTATGTCTGCTTCTTACCTCCAATTTGGACAGAGGTACACACTCTCGTTGGCGAATTTTTCTTTCAGGTCTTACACTTTTTCTGATGTCTTAATTCAAACAGATTTTACTTTTTGACAAAACGGTTACACCCCTGTACTCACCCCTGATACAAACTTAGCTCGCAAGGTTGATGTGATTTCAGTTTGTTTGAGTTATTGGAAGCAAATTTATTCACACCATATGCCGTTAGGCAGTTTTTTTTAACTAAATACTTCAATTTTTTAAATGCTTATAATCTTCGGTATTTGGAAGGCAAAAATGTCACTCATACGACATGGCGCTCAATTGCGAAATACATACGCTAGCCTGAAAATGAGTTTAAAATATAGCTTCCTTCTTTAGTGAATACCAAATTATAACTGGCGAAACCAATTATTGTGCCAAACGGTATTTTATGCACATACATATTGTATGTGTGTGTGAGTGTATGCTTGATCCCTCACATTCTTAAAAGTCAAAGATTTTTCATCTTTACTCTTCGAAAAGGGTCAACTCAAGGTGTTAATATTTCATATGCGCATCAAGCAAAAGCAATACAGAGGCATCGAATTGCAAATCGAGTCAGTAAAAATCGCAAGAAGTGTCATAATGCCGCTTAAGAACACACACAAACGAAGCACTTAAGTTTACACCGGCATTCGCATGCATATCAGCAGGAAAGTATGTGCGCGCAGTGACAGTATTTTATGCACAATCTCTGCTTTATGAGAACCAAAAAAGAGAATATTTAAATTAAATTGCATACACAGGACGTAGCGTCTACCGAATGTGTGTGTGCAAGCAGTTGCTCCGGTTGCCAAGTGAGCAGCAAATTGAATATAAAGTAAAGCTGGGTTAATGGTAGGAAATTTTTGTACGCTTTTGACAAAGAAAGATCGTTGAATGCGTTAAGATTGGTTAATGGTGAGACAAAATACTTTAAATATTTAAAAGATCGCAGATTAGTTGTAGATTAAAGATGCTTTCTTCATACTATGAAAGTATTTTCTTGACGGTGAGTAGTTCAAAATAATGTTTTAAGACTTATTTCAAGACTTTTTGTAAACTAAATATTATAAAATATTATATGTGGACCTTCATGAGTTGGTTGAAAAAAATGTTACGCATACGTCATGGCACACCATCAGCTAAACATTTCTAGCCTCATTCAAAGAATTTAAATTACTTTCAAGCTAACCAACAGTTAGCAAATGTCATAAAAAATAAAAATGTTTGAAATTTATAGAAAAATTAATTTATTGTTTCCAAAAATTTTTTTTACAAAAAATTTCCACATACAAAAATCTCTTTCTTTCATATACTCAATAAGTTATTGTGTGTATACTTTTCTCACTTTCACTTGGCGCTGTCTAAAAACTCATAAATTTTGCTTTTCACACACACACACATACTCTCACTCGCGCCCTGCGTTTACCTGAGCATTTGAGACCCTGATGATAGATGCCATATAGTAGCGAGCCGCAGTGGTCGCAAAATGTGGGCCCACCAAATGTGAATGGTTCGAAATGATGCACTGTTTGGGGTGAATCCTGTGATACACAAATCAAGATGATGAATTTTCAAGTAATATTTCGCGTACGAAGAATTTTATATAATTTGAATTCATATAATTGAATTTTTAATTTGATTTTTTATTGTTATAAATTATTGTTATTTTTAAAAGTAAAAAATTAAAATTTTTTTTATTTAAAAATTTTTTGGATTTATTTTGTACCAGAATTATTAATTAAAAAAAATTTTTTTTTAATTTATTTGAAGAATTTTAAAATGTTTTTTAATTAAAAAAATAAAATTAAAATAAATGTTGTGAAATTTTAATTACATATTTTAAATTTATTTTCCATATTTTGAAAAAAAGTTTTTATATTTAAAAATTGTATTTAAAAATTTTTTTCACACATTTTTTTTAAATTTTTTCACGAGCGCATTTACATTTTTCCAGCCAATGCAACACACACAAATGTGCGCATTGAATTTTATGCCGTTATTTCAGATTGGATTGGTTTTCATCGTTTATTGTTGTCAACAAAGAATACAATAGTTGTTTTGTGTTATTATTGTGATGGTATGTGATTGCAAAAAGTTGGTAACGACATTGATTGCGCGAATTTTCATGTTTTTCAGTTAAAATTTTATTGCAAATTGTTTGCGCAGAGTATCATTCGGGAGTATAAAAATGTTATGAGTAAATTTTAAAATTTGCAAGTGAATTTTTTAATTTTTGAATTTTTTTTTATATTTAAAATTTTCATTTTAATTTTTATAACAAGTTTGTTTTCATAACAAGTAACGGTTTATTTGTTTAAAGTAAAAAAAATTTTTTGTTAATTTTTCGGGGTGTATTTTTTTTATAGTGTGTTTGTGTTGTTGTTTTTATTTTTTTATTTTTTGTATACATTTTTAATTGTTGTTTTTGTTTTCCATTTTTGGTTATGTTCCGTTATCATTTTTTCGTCGGTGAGATGATTGTTTGTTGATGTTGGACGCACAAACAAACACAAGACACGTGATATGTTGCATGTTGCATGCGTCAGGTTGTAGTTGATGAATTGGATGTTTTAATTGTTGTTGATGTTGTTGTGAATGCATATTGGTGAAAAACGCACACCAAAAAGAAGATAATAAATATGTGTGAATGCATGAAATTTTATTTAAAATTTAAATGTCTTAATATACTTAACAGAAATGAAAAATTATATAATGCAATTGCTCTAGTAGATTCCTGCTTAGTTAAATTATTGAAACTAAAATTTGTAAGAAATATAATAAAAAAAATTTGTAAATTGTTGAAGTAATAAATTAGCTAATATTATATATGTCCCTTTTCTTACACAATAAAAACACCGAAAGCCTTTAATTTCAAAATAAATTTTTTTTCCTATTTTCAGCATTCTCAGAACTTCACCAGTGGATTTAAAAACTTTCTTTTTTAATGTAAATTAATTTAAGGCTAAATAAACAAACATAAAAATTAAAAGAAAAAAAAATGTTCCAAACTTTACATGATTATTTGCCCGGTAACAACTAAGAAAACTCAGCTGTTTTGTAATTGGCCTAAATCGATTTCAAATCTGGCTTGAAAAATTAATTATTTTATATATACGAAAAATGTGCTTTGAAAATGACTACATATAGTCCTCCCAAAGTAGGAGGATTTTTTGGTCTCTTAATATTTTAATAAAATAAATAAGGAAAGAGAGCTCAAATGTTTTTAAAGCTCACCTAAAACCAAGGCAATCTCAATCATAGTATTAGCTTACGAAAAAATACTCTATATGTGGCTTATATGTTGTGTGGAATATCGTTCTTATGGGTTTTGCTTGCCAAAAAACTATTGTATTGCTGTGTCCGAAGAGAATGTTTCTTTTAGTGTTGAAAATTCAAGGTCATATCGCATTAATATTAAAAATAGATAAGTAATAAACTTTCGAAAGGAATTGTATCAAGTAAAGTGCTCTCTCTCTCTTTCTCTATATATACATATATATATGATCTTTACAGGCTTATATTGTAAATAGAAAATGCCGGTTAGTCCAAGATAAGTCTAAGGGTGAGCGATATAGGTGAAACTATGGTGATAACTTAAGGAAATTGTTCCCTTCAAAATTTCAACTCTCACATCTCTCACAGTCGATCACGTACGAGGGCGGACCAATAAGTACTTACTAAGACCCGCAGCCCGATTTCGGCACTGTTGCAAGTTAAATCGTACAGTACATTCTCTTAGACGATTACTGCCAAAATTTCAGCTAATCAAACTCGTATTTTTGTTTCGACCGCGTGTGGAAGAGATCGTATTCGCTAATTTTAGAAAAATTTAAAAAAAAGAGCAATATCAGGCAATGATTCGATGATACGGTGACTCTGATATTTTGCTGGCGACCGTAAAAAATTAGTTTAACGTTTTCCTGTGTGGTCCCATCTCGGTTTTAGCCACATTCAAATTTTTGGGCTCAGTGTGACTTCTTTTTGTTTCCAAACTTGAAAAAGTCACTTGCCGAATAGAAATTTGAGTCACATGAGGAGGTTATCGCCGCTACGTAGGCCTCCGTTGAAAACCTCCAGAAATCAAACATTTCAGATGGGTTAAAGAAGAGAAGTTCACTTTTGCAAGTATCTCGAGACTATGTTGAGAAGTGAATCGCCATTTTCCAAAATTTTCGTCTTCCTCTTGTAGGCTAAATAATTATTGGACCACACTCATGTAGCGTTATAAGAGAGCTAAAAGCAGCTAAAAATTCTGAGATTATGTATGCCGCGAGTTTAGAGGCTTTTTGTAGTCCCTTACTCAAATGAGTGGTCAATTGAGTGATCGATTCATCCATTTGAGGCATAAACTGGTTGAAGTAAGCATATATGGAGGAGAATGTTGAACAGAAATTAAACTTCTTATTGCCTGAAGTAACGCTTTTGTCTGGGGTTTAGAGCATAAGTAGCTCGATGAACTTGTCAATATTAGTAAGCAGTGTCTTATTTTGTCAAAATAAGTGGAAAGTAACCCGATATATCAATCAATACTATATGGCCTATGGCGTTAGAATATACTATATTTAAAGTTAGAAGATCTAGAAATAATTTAAATTTTCCTGGTTTATCTACAATAAGTATTTCAATCCCTGCCCCGGTTTGAATTTCGGGGAAAATTATGCAGGTTTTGTTATGCCTGAGCTCGAACCCAGTAAGAAGATTATGATACTACTAAGCCCCAAGCAAGTATTAATTACAGAATCACGACATGAAATGTGATACTAATGTGATCGCTCTTCATAAATGATATATTTGCACTTTCCTTTCGTCTTCGAAATTTATTTCAAAGAAGTTAACATGAGTACCCGCACATAAAATTGGTGGGACTTTGAGTGAAAGTGGTTAAACGTTTCTGTGATCTCAACTGATCGTCTAAGGGTTAGATAAAATTTTACTAGTGGGTAGATCTTCCGGAAATCTTTGAATGCCAAATTTGATGGAGCGACATTTTAAGCCATCAACACTCTTGCGCTACTCAAGTCGTGCAATAGAAAATAATTTCACAAATATTTTCTCTCAGATTCTTGCGAAATTATAATACTTGAGCTTTCACGAATTTCAGACGAATTGGCAAATTCATTTCTAGGAAGAAACAAGCGAAGGAATTAGGAATTAGGAAGCAGATAGTGTAAAACAAAGTAGCATATGCTGCACTAATTTACATTTTTAGACAAGTGTGTGTGCAGCGCTGCGTACAAGTCGACAATAATACACATACACACCTGCAAACATTTGTGCAAGTATTTGTTGTTTGGCAGTTGCAATGCTCTTAAGTAGTAGTGCTCGAGGTATGTTTGTTGTTTTACTATTTGCTTTGAGCGCGAAATTAAGCTAAAGTGGAAAATATGGCACAAAAATGTTGGTGGCAGTGCGGCAACACAATACCCGCGCCACATAGCGCTGGAAGCCGAAGAAAACTAATTTGAAACAAAATTACTTGTACTCTAATTTTCGCAGTGCAAGAACTCTCTGTCGCTTGATTTCAACCTTCGCCTGCTTGACTCACTTCATATTGGTACTTATATGGCTGGCAATTTGTGGCATGCAACTCAAAATTGTTCGCGCGTGTTGCAGCGCTGCATAATGCATTGCATGCATGTCTGTGTTGATTTATGTGTGTGTATGTGTGTGTGTGTGCGCAAGAGTGCACGCTGCGTCACTTTTTGCAAACAAAAGTCGAAAAATGTAAAAACGTATTTAACATAAGCACGCCAGTGTGGCATGCAACACGTCTCTGCACGGCAAGTGTATGCGCGTCCACACACACACACATCCGCACATACGTCTGATTATGCGATTTTCGTATATTTCACTGCATGGGAATTTTCCAAGCGACTGCTCTGCTAAAATGAGGTATGAAATTTTTGAAGTGGCGAAAAATAAAGAAAATGCAATGCAGAAACGCCACGTGCTGCAAGTTTGTAGTACTTAAAATATGATTTTTTATATATTAAAAAAATTTTTTTTAAACTAATATGCGCCACGTGGCATGATCGCTATTAATTTCATAACTTTATTACATATGAATTATAGTTACTCCTTTTTTCTACAATCTTTAACATACTTTACGTATTTAAACACTCTTGCGCCTGCATGTATGCTAAACGTGAACATGAAACTTCAAAAACACTATTATTGTGGACAAATTTTGAAAAGTAATAGTAAGGTTTAATTTTTGAGTGGAAAAATGCAATAAAAAATTTGTTTAGAAATGCAGGGGGATTGGCATATTGAGTAAATTAGGATTTTAGAACAATTGTGGTATGAAAATGTTTTCTATTCAATTTACTTGAGGGCAATTTGTTAGTGCATGCTGCATAAATACCTTATCAAATATGCTTTGAGTGTTTTAAATACGAAATTAGGCTGAATTCGATTTCTTTATTTTTCAATAATTCTTACTTTTAACAACATTAATATACTTTTATTCGAGCTATCACTACCACTGACCCTATAATCCATTTCAGCCTACAATTTTTGGGAGAATCATAAACCGTCTACACTTAAAAATGTATACGTACGAACTAAAAAAATATAAACACGAAATATTGTACGTCAGATAGCGCTTTTAAAAATGTTGCCTACATTTCGGCGCCAATCATAGTATTCACACAGAATGCTACTGGGAGTGATATACTCTTTAAGTTAATTTAATATGACTAAAAAATCTACCTAAATCGATAACTAAAGGTTATATTTGGTCTCTAACTATATTCCTGTGGTTTTGGTTTTCCCAAATTTTGAACCTTTATTTAAGAAAAACTTCTACAATAGGATTATTCAAAGTATTGCCCATCTGAAGCCATAATAATTTTTCTATCTTTCTGGTATTTGTGGATCCCATCCTAGAAGAATTGCACCGGCTTGGTGGCCAGGAATGAATCTGGCTAGTTTTGATACGCTGTTCTGATGTGCACCGTATTTCAGTAAGGGCATTCTGCATCGATGGAACAAATGGTAGTCAGAAAGCGCAAGGCCTTGGCTATAACGCCTGTGAGGCAAAACTTCCCAGCCGCTATTTTCTAAAGATTGTTTAACCAGTCTTGCGACATGAGGTCGAGCTTTTCATGATGGAAACTTAATGCCTCATGTGTAGTCAGAAATTTTGGGCGTTTTTCGGCATTTATCGGCAATCGGCAAACCTTCAATTTAATGGATTGTTGTCGGTAGCGTTCCCCATTGATGGTTTCGTCCGGTTTTAGAAGCTCACAATACAGCACGCCCTTCCGATCCCACCAAATACAAAGCATTTCCTTGTCGTCGTGGATATTCGGTTTCGCCGTAAACCTAGCTGGTTGGCCAGGTTTCGCATATGAATTTTTACCTTTAGAGTTATCGTAATGCATTCATTTTTCATTACCAGTCACAATCCGATGCAAAAACGGCTTCTTTTTGTAGCGCTCAATTAGCATTTCTGAATATTGGAACAGCGGAATAATAACCAAGTTGCGCCATCTCTTTACGAACCACATGAACATAGTTAAAAACCTAACAGTAGAAAATATTAACAATATTTTCACCGTGGAAACATAAAAAGTTATATAAAGGATTATATTTGGAATTATTCTCTTGATTGAACTCGTTTTATAATAAATTTCAACTGAAGTAAGTGTGATTGGAATCAATATGATTTTTAGAATTACTGAATTTCTATTCAGAAACCCCATAAAACAGAAAATTATATTTGACGTGCTTACATAGCCTAGTTTTCAAGCATTCGTTTCAGTTTTGAAATTTTCGAAATTTTCTGAAAAGCAGTCTTAAAATCATTCGAAAACCATTTTTTTAACAAAATGAAAATCTGAAAAGTTTTGAAACTTTCATTATGAAATAATAAATTTTTGAGTTTTAACTTCCATTCGATTTCGTAATTGTGTAAATTATATTTGTTTTCCATAATTTTAAGTTTCTCCAAATATGAATCACCCTGACAAATGACAAAACTTCCAAACTTTCCTATACATTTGCATGCATATGTGATGAAAGTAGCAAACTTTTTGTAAAAAACATAAAATTTTAAAAATGCACTGGTAAAGTTTTGTGCTGCGCTTATCTTTCGTTTTCTGTTTGCCTGCAGCTGACGCGTTCACATGTGCTGCAACTGACATGCGGGTATAAAAGCATTTTTCTGCGTGTTGACAGTTTGACAATTGTATATGAAGGTACTATTTTACATATTTTTTTTTTTTTGTTGAACGGATGTGTGAGCATTAAAAGGTCCTTTATGTCCTTAAACTTGCGTGCGATTTCAAAAATATGTTTCAAAGTGAGAGAGAGAGAGAAAGAGCGGGAGAACACGATTTTTACACTTTGTCAGCATGAAGCGACTTTTTCGGAACTATTTCGAAGCAAAAGTGTTCAGCTTTTGAATAGACTACAATTATTTAAATTTATTTCGAGGCTACTGAACTATAAATAGAACATATTTGAAGAGAGGCTAAAGCAATCACAATAAGTGTGAGTGAGAGAGCTATATTGATTATTAGGAGATAAATTTTTCGGACTAGTTGGAGAATAGTTGTGTGAAAAATTGTGGTTTTAATATTTAAACTGATAATAAGCCCAGTTTAAGCTCACACCTTATGGCAATCTATAGTTAAGTAATAAAAAAGATGATGGCTTTTACAATAAAAGTGTCAACAAAACGTCAGCAAACGTTTTCGGTTTTCTAAGTTCGATTTCTCCCTCTGAATTTGCTATAAAATATATTTATTTGCGGTGTGAGTTTATGTCATCGCGTCATGCGCGCCCAAATTGGGGCACTAACGGTATTTGTTTACTACTGCATATAAAAAATCCAGTTTTATGGCTGTTAGTTGTGACAAGAAAAAAGTCCATAAAATGGTCATTTATTTTAAGGTTAATAATTATTGCTATTAGTTAAACAATATGACAGCATGAAATGTTCATTTGAGTTATGATATGAATTAATGGAACAAATAAAAATTGATAATATGAAAAATGACTTAGATTAAACCGATTATCTTAAATATATATATTTACAATAAATTACTTTTCGTGTTTTTTATTGTGAGAAAACATATTATTTTCATAATGAAAAATAAAACAAATGAATGTTTTATAATTTTTCTAATTCATTTCGCTTTATGTAGATATTTTTCTTAAAAGAACAGTTTTCAAAAGGGTAGAATTTTTGTATAAAAAAATAAGAAATAGTAAAAAAAATAATTTAAAAAAATTTTTTCTCTAAAAAAATATTTGAGAATAATTAATATGTTACAATAATAAAAATATTACATAATACTTAAAACTCCAAAAACAACTTAAATATTTCAGGCATATTTTTTATTTATTAAAATTAAAATGCATTTTTAAATAAAATGTAAATGTTTTCTATTTTTATAATGAACATGGAAGAATGTTTGAAATATTTATACATAAGAAGAAAAATAAAAACACCAAAAACAAAAGTAAAAAAATTTGCTAAAACTGAAATATTTACTATGGGTTGAATAATTTGCTATCTTTATTTGAATTTTTAAAAATTTTATTTTGAAAAATAGAACTTATGCACATATGTATGCATAATTGACTGATTTTTGAGTTTAATAAGCTGGGTTTTTATTAAACAAAAATATTACAAAAATAAATATAAAAGATTGATATACTGTAAGTCCTTAATGAATTATAATTTGTTTTAACCTTTTTTGAATATCATTTGTTAGGTTTACCTCCATTCATTTAAATTTTCATGTTTTTAAATAAATATACAATTCAATTAAAAATATTTGTGTAAAACAAAATATTTTTTACTACGCAAAAAATTAAGAAATTCCTATGAAATAATAAATTATTTAATGAAAATAAACTTTATGGTTTTCTAAATATGGCTTTATGAAGGGAAATGCAAAATAAAAAAATAAATGATATAAACATTTCTGGTGGTTTCTGAAACTATCATAAATAAAATAAAATTTAAATTATGAAATAATCTTATGTATTGTCGTACATCACATAAAAAATTAACACCTCAAAAAAGATATTATATAAAATCGTTAACGTTTTGCCTTAAAGTTTTTAGATAATAATTTCGTTTTATATTAATGAGTTAAATGCTGAAAATTTTTAAGAAAGATGAGTTTTGAAAGCAATAAAATGTTTCGAAAAACATCATGAAAAGAAAATTAATATTACATTAGAAAAGAATAGTGTTGAAAAAAATATGCATGCTTTATGTAATTTTAAAACTTATAAAAATATGTATTTTGTTGTTAATAACTTGTATTATGATATGAAAAATACCTTTGAAATTTTCTCTCTATAAAAAATATTGCACATGAAAACATATTTTTTGAATTAGAAAAAAAAAATAGTAATAAAATATCTGTATAAGCTTTTTTTTGTGTAAAAATTTATATTTTTTAATATATTGTACTTTGTTTTAAAGTGTAGTTTAATTAAGAAGTTTTTAAAAATTAATTTTTGGAAGAATTTTTTTTAATTTAATAGAAATCAATTCCTTGATTTAAATATGTGTTAGTATTAGTATTCAATTGTATTATTTTGATGTTTTTAATTTATTTTTGTCACAAAAAAAATATTGCATTTAAATTCATATGATATTTTTTAAAGTAAAAATATGAAATTATCGCATTCAAAATTCTTGAAATAAAAATTTAAATTAAATTTTTTTTTAATATTTCATATTGAAAAATTTTATGTAACTAATAGATACATATATATATATATATAGTTGTCTCTTCAATAGTCATATATGTGCAATTGAAAATAAAATTAATTCTATTTATATTTCTTGTACTTGTACTTCGTTTCAGAAAAACTTACGGAATCGATTCCTTTATCCTTGCCCGGGCATATGAACGTCACATACTCGTGACAGCGCTTGTGCACCACATACGAACAAACTGCAAATGAGAGCAGAGAAGAAGAGGCATGATAATAATAAGAAATATAGTGGAGCGACATAAAAAGTTAGTGATACTCAAAAAGTTGAAAATGTTGTCTCGCTTCCTGTCCTTCGCCAATACTAAAATGTGGACAAAAGTTATGCCACAAGCGTTTGTGAAATAAAGTCAGCTTGTTTCAGCGACATGTTCTAAACTGCCTCAAGCAATTTCTATAACTAGGTAAGTGTATATGCCTAGTTTGTATAAATGTAACTCTATGTATGTATGTATGTGTGTGTTTCTAAGCTATAACACTAACCATAAGTCTATTAGACTGCAAGTGATAGTTGTGGGAAAGTTTAAGTGATATGCTTTCATAACAATACTGGCACTAACTACTTTACTTTTACAACTTTGTGTGCTCTTCGATTTCTTCTCTTTCTGTTTTCACCCGACAGCGCCACTGGCAGTCATTGAGGTAGAAATTTTTGCAATAAATGTTTTGAACTCACCTTGACATTGAAATCCTTGTTTACCGAAGCCCCTGTGGGTTATATTGGAAGAGAAGAGAGAAGAGAGAAAAAGTAGAAAATATTCATTATTAAAAGCATCTTTTTTTATAAAGTGGAATAGAAAGTTTAAAAAGGTTTATTAAAAGAAACACTTAAGATTATATTATAAACATATATGTTACTATATTTATATAATATCGGTTTAAAAACAGGTAAAATGAAGTCAGTGAAGTATTTTATCCCTCCAGTTTCCTTAAATTAAATTAGCTAAGCTTAAGTATTTTGCCTAGAAATTTAAAGAAGATGTAGTCTCAAATATTTTCTTAAATCACATCTATTCTTCCCTCAAGTACTGCAAAAGTCTGCGAAAATGGTTTATTAACTTTTAACAGCTTATGATCTGCTATAGCTGTAATTTGTAGGCGCTTGTTCCTTAATAGTTTAGGGATCTCTTCTTAGTAGGTCTAAGTCATCTGTTTACAAGTATGTTAGTATAGGACCAAACCACTAAAATATATCACATATCAACTAACCGCTATAAACGCATAAATTCTACCTGGTGGTCGAAAATTACTATTTTGTATATATTGGTACTGGAGGAAGGTTTGGACTGATTTCATTTATTTTGGGCATTAATCTTAAGCATGCTGGAGAAATATTTCAACCCAATTTTATTAAGATAATCCACACAATTGTCCATGTATTTGTCAGCGTAAGTTTTATGCTGGAATAACGAAAATCCCTAAAGGTAAAAAATGGAGCCTGTGGAAATTCAGTTACCGATTTCACCGGTATGGATAACCGACCATAAGTTCGGTTTATTTTGCTAATATAGCTTGCATATTGACCGTTATGTACGATATAATGTCAAACGGAAATTCTGAAACCATTATATTAGGTAAATGTGGGCTGATGGAAGTAAAGAACCGATTTTATGCATTTTCGGCACCAGACCACATTACTATCAAGAAAATATCCTCGTTTAATTTGATTAAGATATCTTGTAGATTAAACGGTATTTTGGGGTAAAGTCAGCCGTTGGCACTGAGGTCATCATGTTCGATATCTGTGCACTTGAAAAGTTATAGTTCGATTCGAACATTTAGAGGTTAGAGGTGCAACGCCTTGTGGATACAATTTACATATAGTTTTATTCCGATATCCTCACTGAAGCTTAATTTGTTTATAGTGAAGTAAAAGAGTTCTTTTATGTTTTACTTGCGTTTAAATTTAACGCGTCAGACGTGTTTTGATTGATTGTTATCGCAGTTTTGGTTGTTTGTGGGGTGGGTGTGGTTTTCATACGATATCAACTCAATTTGCAATACTGGACATAAATGCTGTCATTAAGTTTGGTTCTTCCAGTTCTAATAGTTTGTTCTATATGCTCATTTAACCTATGAGACAATGAGGACACGCCCACTTTTCGAAACTTTTTAAACTACCCTCTGTCCCTCCATGCTGTGATCGTCTGTACTACATCGGTACCAAATTACAGTTAATTTCGCTAACGGTATTTTTTGGGCGTGGCAGTAATCCGATTTCACCCGTTTGCCAATCAGGGTGCCAAGGCACACGTGTACCAAGTTTCATCAAGATATCTCAATTTTTACTCAAGTTATCGCTTGCACAGACAGACAGACAGACGGATGGACGGACAGACGGATGGACCGACAGACAGACAGACAATATTGAATGTCTTTTTCGTGAAGTATGTGTTATATACGCCTCATCTTCTTTTTCAAGTGCAATTTGGTCGATCGTGAGCTAAATATATATAAGAATCTTCGAATTATGATCATATTATATTATATATGAATTACATTAAATAAATGAGTGAAAGGGAGGCAAGTCAGTCTCCTTACCATCCACCCACATAATATGATGAGAGTGTAACGGTAAATCAAAATAACTTCCAAATCCCAAATGCACATATTTTATAGGATAAACTGAGTGCAAAATTTTCTTTATTCTTTCCTTCAGTATCTGCGAAGCAATTGCCGAGCCGCAATATTATGCAATAATGGAGTAAATATGGCAAGACCGCAGCAGGCCAAGACTAAATGCGCTCATTTATCTAACTTGCCACATAAAAATATTTCTGCGCTGGCAAGCAGGTGTCCGTTGGTGGCTAAAATACATAAATATTCCCTTGCTGTGGGGCTGAGAACTTTGCGACCCCTGAAGGGGAAGTGGAATGAAGCCCAATAATAAAGTCAAGGTCAAGTGAAATAAAAATATATGTTGAAGAAAATTATTATGTACACGGTGAGCGCAAACTTTCTGCACAACACTTTAAGGAGAAGCTGGGCGCTCGAGTTGAGCGGCAAAGTTAAAAGTTAACGGCCTTTGGCACTAAAAATTTAGTGAGTTAATTAACTTGATGACTTGCCTAGCTAACAAATGAGTTGAGTCAAATGCAGCAGTCAAATTTTATGCACACAATTTGCATACATGTGAGTATGTATGTGTGTGTACTGTTCAATGAGGCGCAGCGGAAAAAGACAAGACAAATTGTCAGCCATCAGTTATGTTCGGTATATATGTATAAGTATGTGTGAGTATGTAGCGCGCTTTGGCAATCTAAATGAGGCTGTGAACCCATTTGAAGCAGTTCAAGTTCACTTGTCGTCCATGCCGTCCAATTGGCGCCAATTTGGGAATGACCTTGGTGCATGAACTCGCTGCTGCCCGCCGTCTCGTTTGCGTAGAATTGTGCATTAAGGTTTCTTGTAGCAAAATAATAACTATGTATGAAGTGCTTAACAAATTGTCGTATGCAACTAAGTCGAGCGTAAATGTGGCAAGTTGACTAAGTGCCACTAAAGTGGATATCTAGATCCTGACAATACGAATCATGAAATCGGGGACATTCAAACCAAAGGAAGAGAACGAATCCATGGATTATTAGAAAAGACTGTCAGACTGGAATAATCAGTCACTAATGCAAGGGGCGTGGTGACCTTCAGAATTTCAGGAAGAGATAAATCTACATCCAATATATTTATCGTTCCAGACTCAATGATAACGATATGCAAAATTGGGCTGTTTTAGAGTGAGTTTTACTAGAGAAACAATGTAGACCTGAAAAGACCTGAAATAGTGGAAATTGGAGAGTCAAGGGTCCATTGGCTACATTTTCGGAGATAACACACAATTTATAGAAATAAAAGAAGCGCTATGCATAAATAAAAACAGTGCAAAGTTGCAAGAGAGAAAAAAAAAATGGAAGAGCTGTCCGTATTAATATCAACAAGAACCTCGGTTTTAGAACTTCGATGAATAAAATTGGAGCCATTAAGGCGAAACTCGAACTTAGTCAAACTTATCGAAACCAAATAGTTGGTGTTCCAGCAGCATTAGTAAAAGTCTTAGCGCCAGATCGTCAACAAATGCTTTCTGATAGAATGAATTTCGAATTCGTTCGATCTTTTAAGAAAAAGAATAATTATTGACGATTAGCAAAGGAAAAATAAATCACATCTCACATACTCATATACTGGCCTTTTGGTTTATTAGAAACTGAAGTAAGCTCTAGGAAAAGGCATCGAAAACTTGCAGTCAATACGGATGTTGATGAATTATACCCTAAGCAGGCTGCGTTTCAGCCTAGAAAATTCACTTTGGCAGTAAAATGGGCGTGGCAACAGCTGCTAAGAGACGTAATATATGAGCTGTATGAGGTGTGAGAAGAGCATATTTTCTGGCTCTTCGATGGAATGTTCTTCGACTTTAATGGCAAAGCGCATCATGGATTCTTGCCTCAAGGTCAAACGGTCAATATGGAGTACTACATACAGGTACAACGCGTGAAGCAATCCGAAGAAAAAAACGCCCGGATTTGTAGAAACACAATTCATGGGTTTTGCTCTCATTTGGTCAATTCTGCTCACACTTCGTTGTTTGTTCGTCAATTCATGGCCAAAAACAATATTGTAACGATGTCCCAGCCTTCATGTTCGCCAGACGTAGCTCCGTGTGACTTTTTCCTATTTCCAAAAATAAAGACAACCTTCAAGAGCTGTCGTTTTCCAAGTATAGATGACATTAAAAGCGCATCGCTGAAAAAGCTAAAGGCTATCCCAAAAATCGAGTTTGAAAAATGTTTCGACGATTGGGAGAAGCGCTGACATAAGTGCATAATATCGAATGGAGACTATTTTGAAGGCAACAACATTAATGTAGACGAATGAATAAATCTATTTTTCCGAAATTTTCCGAAATGTATATTCCCGTTATTTTTTGAACACACCTCATACAAATCTTATGAGCTACTGAAGCCGTGTGCACCAAATCCTGAGAGAAGTCTTCATACCACACCGTGAAATTCCTTCTTTTTTTTTTAGGTCTTTTCGTATTTAAATTTTATTTCCATTCAATTTCTTTAAACTAAAGTTGTAATTTAATTCGTTAAATTGACTCTCATTGACACTCATTCACTCTCTACACAGCCTCTTACATTTTTGCCGCACAATAACTTCTTTCACTGCTGTGAGTGTGACACTTATATTCTTATCACACGGCTTTTTATCACGGCAGCGAACAAAAGCGAATGACACCTGCATTGTTCGCGCCCTCCTTTCAATTCCCTATACGACCCATTAAATGCTGTTAGTCGTGTATCTACGTGTACGTATTTCTCTCCACAATTACAGTTACTCGTTGCTGCAATGTGCTATGAGTGCGCCTACATTGTTTTGATTTCTCATAGTACAAGTGTGCTACAAACACAAACGTCATTAACATCCCTCAAAAAACCGGTACCTTTTCCAATGTGTGCCTGGCTAGAGGCTGGGCACTTAGTAAGTGGGCTAGTCATGTGTTTTCGTGGAGAGAGACAATGACAGATTATCGTGCGCTAAATGTAAATATATACATATATATAATGTAAATATAAGGTTGCCACCTATCCATGTTTGTTTGCATTTTCCACTCTGAAATATGTATATATATAATATATATGCATATATATGCATATTTTTCGGTGGTTTTCATTGCTCATCCCATCTGAGTTGTGTCTTACTCTCGCTATCTCTCTTCATCTGCTCCTCAGCGCGCACTTATCTCTGACACCCATTTGTGTGGCATTTTATTTATTTTTATTCGTCTGCCTGCCTGTCTAACTGTTCGTTTGTCACTAAATTTAAATGCTTTTGGTCATTTAGTTGCTTAGTATGGAGCACTACAACAATAAGAACAAATGATAATAATTAAAAATGAAATGAGGAATGCCTGGCATTATGCCACATTAAATTAATATTTTTATTTTCAAATTCACACTTGTTGGCATTTGTCGCTTAACCCATTGTGGCCAATTTTGTGTGATGGAATAACATTATTTGCCACTTTCGTGAACTGGAGGCGAACTGAATGCATTATTTCTATTGAACGCGAATACTTTTAAGGTAATACCCATTTTAAGGGGTACAAAATAAAAAATTATGAATATTCGTTTAAAGCACTCGAAAGAATTTTTGTTTGAGTCATCAAAACTTCAGATAAAGTCGTGGTTAGAGATTGTAGTCAATCATCATTAAAAATCGAAAATCGAATTTTATTAATATTTTTTAATTTGTATTCGATTAACCCTATTACTGAAATAAATGTTTATATTTGATATAGCACTCGGTAATCGATTAAAAATGAAATCAACAAAATCGATATTTTAAATTGAAAGTTATCGAATAAACGCATACTAATAATCGACATTTTAGTTTTAAAAAAAGTTTTCGAAAGTAAATGTTTCATTTGTGAGAGAAAGAAAATTAATTTAAGCGATTTTTTTTTTGAATTTTACTGAAACGAACTGAATATGCAAACTTAAACCCGAATATGAACATAAGTAAAGAACGAAAGCATATTTAAAGCTTAAATAGTTTTTTGCTAATAGTCCAAGTCAGCTTTTTAGATAACATACAATAATCGACTAAACAAGCGGAATAAAAGCACTGTTTTTAGTTTGTTGGTGAAGGTAAAATTTATCGAACAAAGCTTTTATTTTTCCAAAAGAAGAAAAGAAAATGTTTGAACTAAAACATGTACAATTTTAAATTTTAATTTATATATAGTTAATAAACAAATATTCTTAACACAAAATTTCAAAATTATATTCAAATTAAATTCGTATGTTTCTAAATATAGATATATATTAGAAATTTATCGATTTTTATTGAATTCGATTTTAAAAAAATTTCAAAATATAATAGTCCGAAGGTTTAGGCAATTAAACTACTATTTTGTTGTTCTGTTGCGGTGTGGATTTCCGTCGGATGTCGACATAGGAGAAAGACCTGAGAAAGACGCAATATGACCTGTAATTTTTATTATAATGCGCTATAAACCAATGCCTTGCACCGTTGAACAGCATAAATCGTAAAGACTATTAGTAACTAAAGTAGATATTTTTAAATCTTATTTGAAATAAATGAAATATATCGATCAAAGTCGATAAAAACTTAGTTTGCAATATATTGTTGTGATGTTATCGAAAGTATTTCAAAAATTAAAACCTGCGTTAAGAAGCTAAATTGATTATCTCTATTGGATTTTTTTTTAAATTGAAGGAGTCTTATCAAATCGATAAAAATATCGATACTAATATATCGACTTAAGGTTATCGAAATTATGTCTTTCTGAAATGACGTACGGAGGTTTCTGAACGATTATATTGTGGTTCAAAAATTAAATCCATACAAATGAAATATTAATACATTGCAATGAGACTTTCGAAAACGTGTGGAAATAACGTATTATCAATATATTTAAAAGAAGTTGCAAAAAATTAATGGAACACAATGCACTGGTACACATATATATATGATATCGATATATCTATTATTTTCCTAATTTTATTCTGAGGAAACTTCAATCGGAAAGCAGACAATATTTTAATTTATAACTAATATTTTGAATTTTCAGTTAAAGTTTCTAAAACGGTTCCCATATTTTTGACGTATTTCTATTTTTGATTTCTTTTGTATATATTTCTATTTTGACGTGCTTAGTCAAAACGGTGAATGGATTTGTGTTTTTGTCCAAAAGCAATAATTATAATGGAAACTTTCTCAAGTTTGATTTATTTAAAATAAGCTAAATAAAACTTGAGTGCACTTACACTTAATGTAGTACATATAAAGTGAAATGAAACGCGCTTCGGTGGAATTTTAATTTATTTATCCGCTCAGGCGGCACTTAAGCATGGCCACGACCACTCAAGCGAGAGCTTCAACCTAATCAATGCCTTGAGACTATAAACCCGAAAGCACCGAAGCAAAAGTAGGTAAAGCCGTGAAGGTGCTTACGAAAAAGCAAAATATCAAACATACTTTGAAGTTACACACATGCATATACAACCACCCGGACGCATCTAACTTTAAGAAGCGAATTTGCCGTTAGTTTGCCACTCGAGCAGTGAGTGGTAGCAGCCGCTGCCATCGCGCGCACCAATTCAATTCATTTAAGCAGCAATGAGCTGCCAACAATAATAATGCTCGTAAATGTTGCATACTTTGTGGCGCATAAGCGCACAGTATGTCTAAAAGTGCCATTTTCAGTTTCAGATATATAAAAATGTATTTCCTGTATGTGTTGGTATGTGTGTGTGTTAGCTTTGCCAGTTAGAATTTATGCGCGTCGCCGATTTGCTACCCGCCTGTGGTTATTCGCCTGTAAATATGCTTTTATTTTTATCGATTCCCCACACACAAAGCTCTTACACATACATACAACACACAAGCTCATACAGTTATATGAGCTAGCGCTTTTGTATTTCGCTGCTGCGCTTGTTCCAATGCTGTTTAGTTGGCTGCGGTTGTGATGCGGGTGCAGAAGCGGTGCGTAGTTTGTGCTTATAGCATTATGAAATGAAAAGCTTAACGGATGGCAATGCCAGGAAGTATACAAGCATGTTTTTTCTTTTATTATTTGTTCAGACGTGTAAAGTGAAAATTTCCGGTAGAGCTCGCTCATATTTTTTGTTGTTATTTCTAGTAATTTTTTGTTGGGCTGGAAGACCCTAAATGAATTTCGTCATAGTTTAAGGGATGTTATTGTAATTTAATTGAATTAAAGCAAGAATTATGTTTTTCAATTATTTAGTAAACACCTAAGAGTTATTTTGTGTGCATTTAATATATATTTAAAGATTATAACCAATCATGTGGCAACGCTGTAGTTGAGAATTTCTTTATAATGCAATATCTTAATATTTTCCACAGATAAGAAGTTATTGTACGACTGTAGTGTATGAAATAAATTCTAAGTAGGTGGCAACATTGTTGAATATATCTTTATGATTAATTTTAAGTACAATATCTTTAGTTTGTATACTAATTTTGCAATACCTTATACCTTATTTATTTAATTTATTTTTAATTTATGGATATTTCAAAGTTTGCGGCAACTCTATTCTAAAAAAATTTTACTTTCATATTATAGGCTTTGAACCTATTCCTGTTCCTCTATAACTTCCTTTAATTAGAATATCTAAAATTATTTTTGTAGAATTTTTTATAACAAACATCAAACATTTAGTTTTAATTGGCAACACTGTCCTATGACTTTTTGTGAAAAGAAAGAGCGGTAAAATGTGTAAGAGGCAAAGGGGTAAGTAAATGTCGCTGTTACGAACTGTTAATCGGACGTGCATTAAATAAAGACTAGTTGAGTGGGCATCAATAGTTAACATAATTTTGTAAAGGGTTGCCCAAAAAAAAAAAAAATTAATAAAAAATTGTTTCAAATGAGTATTACTTAAGCAGAGAAATTAAACATAGCGTCCTTCAAATAGTTGATTTGCTGAAAGGTCTCAGAATAGGGTTGCCAGCTGTCTGAATAAACATAACTGTTTGTAAATTGATGATAGTTCTTATATCATTATACAACGAGAAATGGCTAAGAGAAACTTATAATTAATAATCTTTGTTGTACGCATATTTACATGGTTGCCATCCCTGAACCTTCATACAAAAATTATTACAAATTTTTTAAAGATTTTTTGCGAACTTCAAATTATTTAATTATTTTCAAATGATTGAAGAATAAATTTCCTGTCTAAATTTGAAACTGTTGTCGCTACACTGATACACATTAGTTGTATAAGAAAGGAAAATTTAATAATAATATTAAGTAAGGTTGCCGAATATATATTTGTCAAATAACAAAATATTTCGTGTTTATTTATAATATAAATATATATATGTTCGAAATAGACATATTAATATAATAAATATTAATAATATATAAAAAAATAACGAGAAATGGCTAAGAGAAACTTATAATTAATAATCTTTGTTGTACGCATATTTACATGGTTGCCATCCATGAACCTTCATACAAAAATTATTAAAAATTTTTTAAAGATTTTTTGCGAACTTCAAATTATTTAATTATTTTCAAATGATTGAAGAATAAATTTCCTGTCTAAATTTGAAACTGTTGTCGCTACACTGATACACATTAGTTGTATAAGAAAGGAAAATTTAATAATAATATTAAGTAAGGTTGCCGAATATATATTTGTCAAATAACACAATATTTCGTTTATTTATAATATAAATATATATATGTTCGAAGTAGACATATTAATATAATAAATAAATAGTTCATAAGGTAACCATATTTGTAAAAAAAATTTGTTTTAAAATAAACAGTATAATATATAAATATGGCGTGATAATAATTTGTAATGGAAAAGTACTGCCAAGATTTTTAAGCGATTTATTTCAATACGGCTGTTTATGAAGACAGAGTTACCAATATTTTCCGTACCTACGAACTAAATTTATAATAATTTTTTAATTCTGCATTTTTTTTGGCCATTTCTTTATAATTTTCTTATAAGCGGAATTTAACTAAAATACAGCATTTATTTTGGTATACTATTCACCCCTTAATTTCAGCAATTTGGTTCATATATATTATTAAAATTTCCACATTTCTCACTTAATCTCCAATTAGTACAAGATTAGGGTCCTGCATTTAAGACACGTATTCTCCATAAATTTCACACGTAAAAAAGCGACAAAACATGAAAATAATGTGAAGCATTAGCATGAAAAACTTTGGTTATAAATATAAATGCTGTTGAAAACAGAGTTTCTTCGAAAAAGCAAAATATTCAAACAATTGTAATATTATACGGCATTACGCTCAAAAATGCAGAAATGTTATAAATACTTTTAAAAATTTCCGTAAACCAAATTACAAGTTAATAAAAATAAAAGTAAAGAAAGAGTGCACACAAAGACATCAACGCCAATGGCTATGTCAGTAATTACCGTTAACAAGCGAACGAGTACATTTTTCCTAGAGCAAATACTCCGAACGTGACAAGCGCCACGGACACGTACAAGCAGGCACGGCAGTGCGCAAAACACCTACAAACGTATATAGGTGTACAAGAGTGGGACCCAGGAATGTGCATATATTCGCATAATCACTAAAAAAAAGTACTGTGTGAAGCGGATTATTTTCGAAATACCTTACTGAGTACTTCTTTTTTCTTAACTACTTCCTTTCTGCTTTTCTCTCTTTCTACATTTATAGACAATTCAAGTTACTCTAAGTACTAAAATATACGTATTTTGAGTAAGTATAAAAATTGCAAGCTCAAATAATTCTATTGTAAAATGAATATTTATTTTGTATAGAAAAGAGTTAGGGTCTGATGATTTATTGTCTCGAAAAGAAGTACTTTACTTATTTCTTTTACTAATTTTCTTTTTACTTCCATCTACATGGTACTTTTGTGCTTTACGCCAAAATGTAGACAATAGTTCCACAAAAAGCCCCAAAATGTAGGCAACATATTATTATTTTTTCTTCACTGTACAATATTGAATGGTGGAACGTACATCTGTAAAACTCAAGTGACCGATGATGAATTTCTTGACCTACACATTCAAAATGAAAGAGGAAGATTAAAAGAATGTCATCCTGTATAGAGACGGGATCATTTCTATACTTTTGGTGCGGCAATTTTTTAAGTTTAAGTCTTAAGTTTTTTTAATAGTATAATATTAACACCTAAGATAGATATTAAGTAGAGCTATTTATCCAATATGTGATTCATTAAGATATATGATATCACTTCCGAACAACTTATGTAATTTCATGAGAAGTATCTTCTTTACAGCTATGCATTTAAGTATCTATATACTATGTGTCTATGGACAAACTTTCTCAGAGAATACTCACTCAACAATAGCAGAACCCAATGTTTATAATTCGTAATAACAAATGGAGCATAAGTATATGTTATATTCTTTAGTCAATATTACAAAGTAATATATTTATTCTAAGCCTTTGTAGAACAAGAAAAACCCTAACTAATCTAAAATAATTGTCAAAATTCTATCGCTAGTTATAGCTAGATGTGAGCTACGATCCCATATCTCAACTATTAAAAATATTGAAACGGCTAGCCTGTTTTCTTATTGAATATTATCTTTGAGTTCTTTGTGTTCGGAAACTGAGAGGAGCTTAATGTCTCCTTAATGTCTTTTATTAATATTAAAATTATTGAAACTTCGAGCTCTACATAAAGGAGTTCTAAAACAGGGCTTAGAAATTGCATGAATTTTGTTTTCTTTTTATTTTACAAACAGCCAATATTATTGGTTTGAATTATGTCAATTTATACCACGCCCAAGCAGGTCAATTATTTAAGAACTTTTGGATGTAAATTGAGTCAAGGTATTCGATGCTTAAATCTATTCAATTAAGCTTGAACCATTCGACAGCTCTCTAAAACCTGTTCATTCAATTATTTTATTTATTTTTTAATTTATTGTCAATCAAATACTAATTGAGATATTAGTTAATTGCCTCATTATATAGTAAATTGAGTTCAATTAAGGATTAATTTGTTGAAATTGGCTTAATTGTCCAATACATGGTGGTTTGGATACAGGTTTTTCTAAGAGTTATGAATATACGAATTTGAAGCAATTTAAGGCGCCACCCAACCGGATGTTCTTATTAAAATTAATTGTTCTTAATAATATTTCAGAGTTTTCAAGAATACACTGATGTTTCTAAAAATCAAAAAATCTGTATGAAGCGCTTCTCTAAAGCACACTCATATCAGCCTATTTAGTTTTGAAGCTATTTCTCCTCTTTCTTCTCCCTCTTGCTTCTTTACTCCCATACATATTTCCCTTGAAATGTAACTGTTTTCTTGCCACAACTGCTTCGAAGCTAAAACTCAGCCAACAACAATGTGGAGTCTGAAATTTATGACATTACCATTTGAAGTTTATAGGGAAGAGTTACTCAGTGGAGTACAAGCAGAGAGAAAAGCAAAAAAACAAAAACAAAAGAATAATTTGAAAGAAGTCAGCACAGCCAACTGAGGGGCTTCTACGTGTGATAACATCCACAAACTGAGCGGCTTGACTGACAGTCAGTTGGCTTAAGGCAGACACTTCAGCTTTCATATTTCAATGCTGCCACATAAAGACGACATAAGTCATTATTAATTTGCGGCGTTGGCGTGCGCTTGATATTTACTTTAGGTTGGCGTTTTAAGGAGATGAAAGATAATTTGCGGCGTGTCTAAAACGGTGTATTTGTGGCACATATGCATATACTGTTGTATAAAACCATACGAGTAAGTGTACTGTATTACAAACAGCTCCTTTTTGGACTAGTTTTTGAATAATATCACTTACTCAATATCGAGTTTCAAGCACCAAGAAATAGTATCAAAGTGGTTCTGTACCGGAAATATGATATAATCCATTTACATTTCACAGTTGCTTCGACTATTCATCGGAACTTAGCAGCACCCGATTTTTAAGTAAAATGTAGCAAAGGTCCCATGAAAGAGCTAACAGATAGAAAGAACTAGTAGAAACTACTTGATCTATTAAAATGTGTATTTCCTAAAATTACTTGGAGCACCTAGATTTTATCTTCAGATTTTCAATAAGAATCCAGTTATCTTCAGTGATCTAACATATCACTAATCTATAATTTTTTGTTTCGATTCGGTTACAACCACAGAAATAAACTCTGATATGAAAAGTCTTCATTGAAAAGCCATTTATTACTCATATACCATAAAAAATATGACACTTCTATTAATCCCTGTGTAAGGTAGACTTTATTCAATCAGAGCTCCCTTCGATTTCCGTCTCTTAGTTTTCTCTATTTCAGTATCAATTGCCAATTTCGATGTGATCACATCAGTCTCTTGAAAGTTTTGATTATTTTATTATTTTTCAATGAATGAACGATTATAGAAGCTCGGGATGTAGACCTCAACAGAGCTCTGATTCATTTCAATCGATTTCTGTAGTTCTGAATTACCTACATACTGTAAAAGACTTCCGTGAGCTAGTGAAGACTAGGGCGACCACTGTGGAATAAGCGATAATATTTTGCACGTTCTAAGACTACCCAAAAATTGCTGGGAGTATACTTTGTGTTGCTGGAGAACTCGTATATTATATTCTGCCATCTCTGCGATCATTCCTTATACTACTTGAACTGTACTTTTGGCTGCTTGGCTAGCGTATTCACAAAAATATATAAAAGAGTCGACAATTTACTTAAGCACATACGTTTTTATGAAAACTTTTGACTTCGTAAGTCTAACCTGTGCATTCTGCTTCGCCAGTTAATGCTTACCCCCTTCCCCTGACCTCACTTACCAACTGAACCCTCTCTTATACTCCATTTAATTTTGTGTGCTTGCGCTTAACATCAAGTGACTTTGCATTTACTTAAACAAACAATGGCATACAATGCGGTTACCGTTATCTTAAGGCTTCAATTAACTTTTGCTTGACTTTGTATTAAATTATTGAGTCGCAGTTGAGTGGTTTGCGGTGTAGATAGGCTGTCTTGCTATTGTTTACAACGAATGTTGTGGTTGCTATAAAGTAAATTGTTGTTGTTGTTGCAATGTAAAGGTACTCTAATTTAGTACATGCAGGTCTGAGTTGGCAGATTGTTGGGTGTTCAGCAGCTAGTGCTCAATAAACTCGATAAAAATCGATCAGAGCACCTCAAGAGTATCGATACCTTCACTTCTCAAGAAAGAGATTTTTATAGTAATTACAATTTTATAATGACTACTTAGCAAGTATTTCAATTGATAATCTTCCATATATATAATCCGTTTAAATAACACATTTATTGCTTTTGCTTCATCACTTACGCACCCAAATACCCACGTGCACCACGGCGTATGCGTAACTAAATTTTATTTGTAATCATGTTTATAAAATTAATGCTTAAATGTGAAATACGCCAGTCTACATGCTTAATTAATTACAAAAGTTTAATTACAAACATGCTGTGTCACCACGATGCAGCTACGAAGCATATGCTTCGTATATGTGTGTGGCGCATATTAATCGTACAGCTTATATTTGGAAACGGTTAGTAATGCTGACACGGCACATAAATATTACTGAATTACCTACATATTGTATAGCCGAAGTGTGTTGTGAGGTAAGCCGATGAAGCTTAAGGTTATTATGCTAATGTGGCAAATTAAGTTAAACAAATAAAATTGACTATATGTGTGAAGTTTGTAAGAAATTAAAAATTTTCTGGCAATATATTGGAAATATATGTATTAACGGTATATATACATATATTTTTTTATTTAAATATATATGTTTTTCAAGTATACACATAACAGTTTCTTGAGAATAATACCTACATCCATCGATAGCCCACTTGATAACCACTGAAAATAAATAAAATTGAGATCAAAATAATTTCGTCAATGAAAACTTTGAAATTAAGTCCAAAAGATGTCAAACTACAAACCATAGCTATACCACAAGCTGTTAGAAATGCTCGACGAAAATGTAGATGAGTTCGCTTTTTCCAAAATGAGAATTACATGAGAAAAGTGTGAAGTATAATCAACGCTATGAATGACTGAGTATTGAAAGTTGGCCACGCAGAAATTACAAAATAATGTTTTTTGAAATTTTTTTAAATTTTTGACAACCAAAATAAAAAAAAAATTTGTTTGCCACCTTAGAGCGCGCACTTAAGTCTTAATTATTGATTTCCAAGCACGCAGCAATTTCTTAGTTCAATGAACGGTTTCATAAATTAGTAATTTAAAAAAGTAATGCTACTGTAATTCAAATATTAGCCATTACTTTTCAATTTTGATTGCTTTTAAAGTTCGTAAGTTTCTCTGATGACTCTTAAATGAGTAAAAATCTAATAAATTACAAATATGTAATTGATAATTAATTGAGCTAATGTTATTATAATTCCAATATTTGTTATTACTTTTCAGTTTTCATATCATAAAGTTCGTTCTTGCTCAATAAATGAACAAAAGTTATTTCAATTACAAATATGTATATGAATTTACGGTATTCTAAATTAGTAATTAGTGGAAGTAATACAATTAACGTTCCAATTGTTTTTCAATTGTCATTATTTTCAGTTTAATTTTTGTAAAAATAAATAACTTGGAAATAAAAAAAATTTAGAATTAGTAATTAATTAAAGTAATGTGATTATAATTAAATTTTGTTCATTTTTAGCGCCCGTAAATTTCGTTTTTGCTCAATAAATGAACGAAAGTAAATGAGTTGGAAATATGTTACTAAATTTACGCTATTCTAAATTAAGGTGACTAATTAAAGTAATGCAATTTTAATTTAAATATTTGCCATTACTTTTCAGTGTTCATTATTTTCTATGCTCATAACTTTCACTCTTGACTCACAAATTAGCAAAAATAAATAAATTTGAAATATTTATACCTTAGTCCTCTCATATCATTGCAATAAAGAAAGTCCAGAAATCTCTATGCTTTAATTAATTTTCTACTACCCAAAGTAATGACAACGATTAATCATAACTATTTTGCGCAGCTTTTGATACCGCCCTCCACATACATATGTACATTTATATTTCTACATATATGCACATATTTGCTTACATAAACCCTCAAGCTATCTCCCTCGCCAATTCCTTGCGTCAATAACTGTTTACTCCACCGCATCCTTATCAGCTGTGCGCTTATAAAAATTAATAACGCAATTATTGATGAGCTTTGTATGCGTTTAACCGTTAACTAGCATATGGTCTTATTGAAAGTGACAATGCAACGGTTATGGCGTACGCCTGCTGCCACCGCTATCTTTGCCTCAGCAAAACTGAAAGCTGCCTTTGTCATGAATTTATGCGCTCGTTTATCATTTAATTGTTGAGTGTTGGCTACTTTGTTCAAGCTTGTCTAGCTGGTCGGCTGGTTGGCTGGTTGGCTGGTTGGCTGGTCGTCTGCTTGGCAAGTGCGTGTGGTTCATGTGAGCTGCGCGGCTGCTATCGGCGTTAAATCGCCTGTCAGCAAAGTGTCAAATGTGGTTATGAATTTAGTCACACTTGGCTTGTTGAAGTGATAAATTTACTTATAAGCATATAGTTTAATACTTATGCCCACGGAATTAGGCAGACGAAAAGGAAGTTCGCTGTCGGTCAGTGAAATTATTGAACGGGAGATTCTGGAAACCAGCTAATTCGACAGGGTCGGATCGAAGGGAGTAAAGTGTTAGATGGAAAAGCTGGCTATTGTCATAAGAGAACTGTTTGCAAGCGGGACGTATAAAGAGGGAGGATGGCAGAGCAGACGGCAGTCTAAGAATGTCCGGTTGGAGTTCATGGGAGGCGTTCCTGTTTCAAGCATGTGTCTGCAGGGACAATTTTGTTGAAAAAAATGCACCAGATAACTCTTGGAGGATAGTCCACAATGTTTCCGAACTGGAAGTATGAGGGTCTCTTCGTATAGAAAATCCTTAAGAGACATCAAACGAAATTCGGTCACTATCCGAAATGAGTTGTTCTGAGTTGTCTCAAACTGGTGCAGTGTAATTTATGTTTATGTTTAAGTTTAAGTTTATGGTGCTGACTTGAATGTCGTCCACAATGTTTCCTTGACTTTTCTCCCAGTACCCGACAGGCTAGTTAGTGTTTTCGAGCCATCGACTGAGACATTGATATTTAGTATATACACATTCATCTAGTTCGCGAGCCGAGTTGTTGTTACATTTGTAGGGTAGCATTTCAGACTCTTGCTGTGAGGAATATTTATAGTTATTTGGTGACTTGGTCTTTATACTATATATTGTTCCTGCCATTCTAACAGCTCTAAAAGTTAGGCAATAAATAAGCTATGGACGTTGGTTTGTTTGATAAGAATCTGTCTATCAAGTCTTTGTATCGAAAAGAAGGAGTCGGGGTCATACTCAATGTTCACAGAAGTTGCGATGTTGGAAAGAAGTTATATAGTAAGCTTAATTGAGCATCATTAGGACCCTATTTTCCAGCTTAATGATGGTCATTCCTTAACTTTAATATCCCCATCCATAGCTATAAACCCGCATCATCTTCTTAAGAGTGGTGTTACTAGGTAGAATCATAAAGATTTATGTAGAGCGACGTCATTTTAGCTCTTGTTATTTAGTTTTGTCTCAAAAAAGAATTTCTATTTGAAAATATAAGCCGCCCTAAGATACTAATTTAGAGTAGCCATAATTGCTCGTTCATGGACACACCTTTGAATATACCCTCGCGCATATACTCCAAACCCCTTTCAATCAAATGCGTATGGTTTCGACAAAGAGTAGGCGTTCTCAGGATTCAACACACATAATTTCCTCGCACGGAAGCAAACAGTCAATCAATCAGTCACAGGGTCAAGCAGGCAAACAAAGCAATACAACTACAAAAACAATTTTGTATTGGCACCCAGGGCAAACATAAATACGGTAAATAGAAACTATGCAATGATGATTAAATTTCCGTTATACAATTTTGTAGCAACAATTCGTTTGTTCATCTTTAATCCCTTTTTCGTCACATTTGGCAGGTCCAATGCCACTTGAGGGGGCCTTGTCAACGACACTTCAGGACAGTCAACAACAGGACTTACGCACTTCCCTGCGCTGTCATACATACATACATATATACATACATATATACACACACACACACACATATATATATATATTTATAAATATTATATACATACTAAAATTTGTTTGCCTGTGTGCGTGCGCTTTAGCTGTTGACCGCTACTGTCTGCAAAGGATTTTAGTTTTTAATTAATTTTGAAGTGGCAGCGCGTGTTTGGTTCGTCCTTTCCAACTACTATCGCACGTGTGTGTGTGTGTGTGCATGTGATTATGTGGATGCCAAAGCTAAACCTTATGTAGCTGTTAGCATCATCTGAGAGCAGCCCAACGCGTTCTCATTACTTTTAATCCTTGTTTGCGCTGTCTCTTCTTATTTTTTTGTAACTGTTGTTTTTGCTGTTGCATATTTTACTTCATGTTTGGCTGCTAACTTGCTGATATGTTTTGCGTCTTTTCAGCGTAAATTCCATTTAGTTTTGCGCTGCAAGTCGCTAAATTAGTATCTAATACCATTAAGTCGGAAATTTATTAAATTTTGTGTGCTATGATAATGATTTCGACGGAAGGGTTCTATTAGCCCAATTAAGATCAGCGAGGCAAGACAAAGATGTGAATATTCAGCGCGTGCCAGCTTCCCTGCACAGTATTCTTTAATTATTTGAGAAATGTTTTGAAGGTGAATGAGAAAAAGATTTCTTTAATTTTAGGAAAATTTGACATTCGGCTTTTACGCGTCTTACTTTGCTCTACTCTTATCACTGCGGTCAACCCTGGGAGCTTTCCTAGATGATCAGACAATATGCTTGTACCTTCAATCCTTTCCTAGGCATTTTAACCCCCTGGCATTAACATGTAATATTATTACTTCCCTCTCCTTCCCTCTCTCAAAAAATGTCTCCTAACTCTTTCTAGCTATTTCCGTTGACTCGAACTCTGAAACATATCGAGCTTCGACTATTTTATGTATTTATAATTTTTTTTTTGCTCAATGTTATGTACCATAACGTGAATATGTCGGCTAAGTATGCCTAACAAGTTGTTCTAAATACTAGCTCATTCCGTTTTGAATCATCATTCAATGCTCAACCTTCGGTTGCCTATTTGATTGGAAAGATCTTACTGATAAGGTACAACAGTGCTTCGAGGACTATTGAGACAAGCAGAGTCTGTCTCTTTAATCATTTTCTAAGGCGAATTAAGAGTGGCTAGGGCAGGCTTTGAACAATTATACGACTTTGAAGACTATTAGGGACTAATTCAGGGTTGGATAAGGAGAGGTTGTGAAAGTGTCTGACCCGAAACGGCGGTACTAAAGCCGGAAAAAAGAGTTTTCCCAATTAAGCACCATATAATAAAGTATATTTCTCTACCCAGACTATGAAGGTTAAGCTTCAAATCCTATAGCAATTTTACCCTAAAAGCTGTGTTAGTGATATTAACAAATATTATATATATATTTAGAAGCTTTAAATAACAATAAAAGGCGCTGAAGTGTCTTGGAGTATATATTGCCTCTTGTCTGTGTACAATGAAACTCAATTTGCTAATTACGGAGGAAGTTCGCATAACGGCCTTCTTAATGAATACAATTTTAGCCTGAAATATTCGAGAATGATTACACAAGAACTCTGCATCTGTGCCTGATCTAGACTTAGGTTCACCGTTGTAGACTTCAAAAACTGACTGTATCCGTTATGATTCCAAATCGGTGATAATTTAGGTAGAATTTTAAATTGATATATATATTTATACTCATATTCATATTCAAAACATGTTTATATTTATATAAGTTTTATACAAATTGATATTGATGTTCGTACTCATACTCATAGTTATATTCACACTTACATGGATCTTAATACTCATATTCACACTCATATTCATATTCATATTCATGCTCATATTCACATTGATACTCATATTCATATTCATACACATATTTATATTCCAATTCTTATGTAACATGTACTCATACCCATATTTATACTCATTTTCAAATTCTTACTCATACTCGTATTCATATTCGTGCTCATTCATACACGTATTCATACTCATACGTACATTGATATTAATACTCATACTCATATTCATGTTCATACGTATCTTAATATTAATACTCATATTCACACTCATATTCACATTTACACTCATACTAATACTCATACTAATACTCATGGTGATATACATTATTTTGCATTAGTTTTCTTTTTTCTATAAACTTTTCTCTTCGCAATAATTTTTAAATTCAAGTTGTCACCTGGCCACAATCAGCTTGTGTCATTACGGCACAATGCGCAACAAGTAAGGACGCACCCGTGCATGGCAAAGTTGCAATGTGCAACTCGTGCAAACTGAATTTCGCAAACAACTTTCAAATCCACAAACAAAGCAGCCTTCCAGTTGGAGGTGGAGTGGTTGCGTCTCCGAGTGTGTTTGAATATGCAAGCAGCTTAGAAGATAGTACAAGCACTCACCTACATGCACACCACTTGAGTCCACATTCTTGCCTTACCCCCGGTGCATTTCGCAATTGGCGAGGCGAATACTCTTTCCTGCCAACTTTTCAGATTCACTGCAGGGTGAAAGTCGGTGATGCACGCAAGCGTACTGCCTCATTGTGCTGTTGGCGCGCTTGTGTGCGCAACTTATTCGTGTGTTGCTGACACTTCTCCTTCAATCGTTTGTTCTTTTATGCCATCCGTCAGTCATATTTTAATGCCCTGCTTTTACTTTTCAATTCTGCACGCGAAGAAGCCTTTATGTGGAGAACGCATTCGAGAGATAAAAGCTTAACAAAATGATATCATGGCGTGTGCTGCACAGCAGGCAATGAAGAAATTGAAATCAATGTAAGTATTGGCTTCTGTCGACATTCTCTGGAGAATGTTTTTTCTTTTAAATTTGCAATCTTTTGTTGTCTGCATTCACCACATAACTACAATAGAGTTCAGTAGAATTTTAAACTTTCGCGTCGTTCTTTGCTAGAATCACAAACTAAAAGTTGACGAAGAAGAATAGTTCCACTTAACTTATTTCTACGTACTTTACTTGAAACCCTCTAGTACTTATAGACTTGGCGATAAATGGTCAGCTGCCTTAGAACAATTCTAAAAAAAACGCTTTGAAAAGCAAACCATATTTGTCGTGGTCCGAACTTTTTCAACGCGAACTCATTTTTAACCAACCTCTTGACATAGGTATCCAGTGGCAAGAAAATACTTCCATATAAAATGTGACTTCTCCTTCGGTAGAACCCTTCATCGTACAGATCAGCTCTGAGTCAATGCTCTTGAATCGGGGTTTTTTTTTCGATAAGTTACTAAATTCATTAAGCTCCTGTAATTGCTCATTTAAGTTCAAGTAAGGTATGCCTTATTACTCCGTTATTGGTCACTAATCGCTGTCGAATTTAATAACTAAAATTTGTCAACAAGTTACCGAAATCTCTTTTGTAATATTTGTGGAGCTCTCTCATAATTTGCTTACATACTCTAATTTAGATCTTATTTGTAATGTCTGCAGGCAAATATGATGGTACAGATTAAAAAATTTAATGTTGAGACTGAAAGTTAACCGCGAATGCATTTACTTCCCTAACTTACTACTCCGAAGCTTTGTGGCCAAAAATCCGGAAAAGTTTACAGGTTTATAATCTAATATGAATTGGATTGAATCTAATATGATTTGTGAACTTATGGAATGCTCCTGTATACTTGTTTTGCCTCGCGACAATAGTCCGTGAATAAGAGGAGCTTACTTACCTTAGAGTGGTAAAACTCCATGTATCACTAAAAATGACACAGCTCATAAGCTTTCAAGGGAATACACGCTAAATACGATATATGAACTTGTGGAACACCAGTTGAGTCCTACCGCAGTGATCCGCATACAGCACTTTCGCTTAGAGTTCTACATTAAACTTAATAATTGTTGCGATAAAGCAAGACTTATTCGGTTTTGAACTAAAGAGACCTCAGCATCAGATCAAAGTATATCTCCAAAACTCAACTCTTATCAATTGAATTTCTATTGATTGTGGTGCTTTTGGCTATCATGGACAACGAGCTTTTTCGTTAATAGTGTTTCATAAATGGTGAAGTGAGTTCTCTCACGGGCTAAAGTGCTTGGGGAACAAAAATGTTGCAGGCAAGTTGTTTGCTTTTCTTACGACCACATCCCATACCTGAGTCGCTGCAAGCCAAGCCTAAATCATTCACGCGAAAAGCTGCCAACTCTCAAATGCAATTAAAAAGCAATTTCAGCAAATGTGAGAGACGCACCGAAATCCGGACACAAAATTTTCGTGAAAAAAGTCTAAAGTGTGTCATATTTGCCACCATCAAGCCAACGCCTTTAGACAGCCACATGGAAAATTGCATTTGTGGTTTGCCGTGAGTGAAAGCAAAAACAAGCAGCAAAAAAAAAAAAAAACAACAATAACAACATTTGCAATAAATAACCAAATCCTCGTGATAAATATGGGCAATGCCCAAGCAACAGCTGCCAGCGGCTATGGCTAAGTAACAAACGATAGTTGGAGAGTTGCTGAGTTTGTTGTAGTATGCTTGTATGACTTTTGACACAACAACAGAGCATATGAGTTGACTTGGCACCCAGAGCTTTGCTGGCAGGTGCACACTAGCTGCTCTGTTGTTGTGGTTGGCGGCTTAAAAGCGCTAAAGTGTTACTGCAACAATAACAATAACAATAGCAACAGCAATAGCAATAACCAACTGCCAACTGCAGGCACACCGCATGCGGTAATTAAGTTGCTTGTTGGCTGATTGTTGCATACAGTATAGAAAAATTGCTTGAAGCGTGTGAATTGCCGCTATTGTAGCAGCGAGGTTGTGTGAGGGAAGGGAAAACGTTTCACTGAAGGTAATTTCATTTTATTATCGGCTTTTTTAAATTCTTCAGTTCCATAGAAAACGAGGAAAATGTGAAGTCAACGTGTCTAACTGAATGTAGGTCCATTAGGTGAGGGAAAACATTGATTTTTAGGTATGAAAGGGTTAAGCAAGCATTCAGAATTTATTTATCATGTGCTCATAAGTCTTTCGCAGGCCCCTTTGCTTTCATACCTTGCCAATTTCTAACATTAGCAAGGGTTTATGATTATTCATACTCCCCTTAGCTAAAAATAAGTAGGAAATTTCTGATAGGGAGCGTAACTTGCGAGTGTTGGAGTCTACTAGATCTCTACTTAACTCTCTATGAAGACTCCCTAGGCTTTATTCATTTCATTATTCGTATACTACATATAAGTATAGGCCTCTAGAATGCTCTCAAAGCCGTATGTAGCCCGCCTAAAGATCTTATAATTATTTTGTTGGAGCTATAAACTTCCAACCGCCTTTGTTTAAGTTCATACAGCTCACTTTGTTATATAATTGCAAATTCCTATTAAAAAAAGTGCTTTTGTGAAGTTCGGAGATCTTTTGGTAATGCATACATCCATAAATCTAATGGTTTAACCATACTCATAGGCAAGAGATCAAGACCATGTTTAGACGTATTTTACCTCAGCACTCAGATCGATCAATATCATCAGCAAATTCCACAGCTTAAGTTCGCTTTTTTGAGACCTTTTATCATATCAGACTCACCTATACTCAACCTTTAAGATGGAAATTCGGGGGTTTATGACTTTTTAATTATTTTCGGTTGTTTAATTTTGGCCTTTTGGGTTTTCTATTTCTATATAGTTAGACTTCACTTCTAAATTTATCTTAATAACATTCGCATCTAAAATTTTGTGTTCAAAAATGTGAATTTCTCTCTTCAACGGGCAATATTTTTTCATATTTTTCAGTGCCTAATATTTGTAGACACGCTAGTTCAATTCATGGCTTGGAAAAATAGCATGCATAGCCTGTTATTCAACGTGTCCTTGTTAAATAACTTAAAACTTGTGTGTCATCACTTCAGACAAATTTACGACTACCAGTATGTATCACTACTTTGGTACTAGTTAAAGACTACTTCAGAATTTGTTCAAGACTGTTTTGAATCTAATTCAGAACTACTTCCGGAGTACTATTTAAGTTTGGTATTACTTAAGGACTACTTCGGAATTAGTTCAGTACTACTTTGCAACTAATTCAGAACTACTTCCGTATTAGTTCAATACTACTTTGTGTTTAGTTCCGAGCGAATTTTCTGAACTAATTTTGAACTGGTGCGGATTAAGTTAGCGGTAGTTATTGATTTTTGTGGAAAATACCGAAAATATTGCCGAAGTACTTCATAGTTATGTTGAAGCACGAAATGGTGCCAGGTTTATCTTGAAACTTGTTGCATAATAGTAATATTTTTTGGTGTAACTGTACTTAAAACTAAGTTTCTCACTGCCCAGAATTTTATATATACTTACGTATTTGGTTTCTAAATAATACTTTTCTTCATTTTTTTGTATTAAATATTTTCATGGCAATTTTAACACTTTTCTGTATAACTTTTGCTCCCATACAGCTTTAATTTGATTTCAAAAATGTTGGGCAACTTCAAAATGGTTTTAGTTTCATGCAGACAGCTTTTAACGGTAGCAATCCAAGCGTTTATTTGTTGTTGTAAAAGTGTGCACACTGTCGGAAACAGATTCCTTGCAGCAAAAACTACTTTCATTTCCCTTTATTTTCATTTATTTTCATTTATTTAATGAATAGTGTTGGCAAACTCACTGTGAGTGGCTGTCACGCAGCGCCGGTGAAATAAAATTTAAGCAACAAAAGTTGAAATGACAGCTGAAGGAAGGGCAATTTTTGTGCCTGCAGTTATACAGAAATACACATATACAATATGTATGTGTGTTTGTGCGTGTGTATGAGCAAATGTGCTAATTAAATCGAGCTCTCACTGAAAGTGTACTTCATTTGGCCGTTTTTGTTGCCACATTTCGAGCGCGCATTTTTCTTTTAATTACATTTCGTTGGCGATATGTTGCTTAATGAAAAGGACAGCATGGCGGAAAGTGCTTACGGGCAGGCAAGCAAAAACCAAAAGCAAAACAAACTACGCAAAAAATGCTGAAAAATGTGAAAATTCACTCAAAATAATTGGCGCTGCAATGTAGGAGCGGCTTAAAGCATTCAATATGTAGCGAAAGGCAAACAAAAAAATAAAAGAAAAGTTCAAAAAGAAAAATAATATACATCAAAATAAATTGTTATTTTAAAATAAATATATCGGAGTTATAAGCAAAAAGTGCAGAAATCGTGGAAAAGTGTGAATTATCACCAGCTACTGTGATTGGCTTATACGCTTTTTATATGCTCATATGTACTCTCTTGCAAAACTAAATCTTTTTTCGGCTTGAAATTATGAAATTTCGCATATTTTCATTGCCAAATGGTTGCAGCAAATTTAATAGCCTCAAGCTGTGTGTTCATACGTACTCTCATGCTCTTTCTTTTGTAGTTTTTGGTTGGACAGGTCGTATGAGTAATACAAATGGAAAGCTGGGAAGCGAAAACTCAACTGGCAGAGAGCGAAAATAAATAAATACCGCTACCAAAACAAATGGGAAATAACGAAAATTCGACAATGTGCATAAAGCTTAAAATGTGTGCCAAAAACGAAAGGAAAAAATCCATGGCGCACTAATTGGCTTATGTGTTTTATTTACTTGATACATACATACATATATATATTATTGTGTACAATGTTTTTCTACGATTAAGCTTGTAATTTTTTGGATTTTTCGTAGCCATTGGTAATAATATAATATTGCTTTTATAACCTTAAATTTGTTGCAATTCTTTATCAAAAATTTTTTGATCTATTCGAGGCGACGATGCGAATGAGAGATATTCTCAATAAGTACATGGAGAAAATGGAAGATATTGCATAAGCTCTTTTAATGAAAGGAAATTAAATAAAAATAAAATACATAAAAAACTAGAAAGAAAAAGTCAAATTTTCATTTTGGATACATTTTTTATCTTTCCTAATTTATTAAGCTAGAATATAACGCATTTCGACTTATAGTCGATGTTTTTGTCTGAAAAACTATTTTAAATATGGCAATCTTGTTTACACATTTTTATATTTATGTTAAATATTTTTCTAGATGGTTTTTGTTCTTTTAATTTCTATCAATTTATTCTAATATTCTTCTTGCCCAAAAAAATTGGTGGCAACCCTTAAGAATGCAAACTCAATTTAAATATTTTTTGAAAATATTTTCCGTTCAAAATGTCACATCAATATATAATATAACTTGTTATAAAATTTTTAATTAAAATTGAATTTGAATGCATGGCAATCTTCACAAAAATTTTTTTGTGTATTAATTTAGCTTAGATATGATATATAATAACTACATTTACAGATTTTGGTTTACTGAATTTAATTTTGAGAGTGATAAATATGATTTATATATTTTCTTTTAAATTTTAAAATAAAATAAATTTTTAAGATGTGGCAACCCCTTCTATTTTATTCTATTTAGGTGCTTCGGTTTGATATAACCTCCTCAAATATATATATTTGATCTATTGCCTCCACTAAAAGTGGAGTGTTCTCTTCTCGAAATAATTATTTGGTATATAATATATTCGTAAAACCTGCAATTTACCGTTTTTAAGTAAATGTTTAGGTAGTTAATTTTTTTAAAACTAGTTGGCAACTCTATTCGAATTTATTTATAAAGTTCTAAAATGCTGTCCTCTTGATATTTTATATAAAATAAGTTTGTTGTTCGAAAATATTGTTGGCAACTCTGTTCACACTAATTTGAAAATTTCTGCAATTCAGTGATTACCCGTCGTTGAAATCGATTGCGAATAGCGTTACTTAATCAGAATTGTATAAAAATGGTTTGTTTTATATATGATCGCTGTTATTATCGAATTAGCTAGGCCGCGAGACAGTTTTGTACCCTTTGTTTTCTAAAGTCTACATTGGCATGTTGAAAAGGGTTCAGAAATGTACTCAAGTGGGGTGCCATCATTACTTATATGGTAAATTTGGTAGAAAAGTACATTAATGCATGCAAATATATTAGATATTGAAAACAGATGGTAGAAAATAAATACCAAATGAGAATTTGCTCTCTTTGATCCAAGTTAGAGTTCTTATAAGTTAAATCCTAGCAAAAATTATGCGCTCTGTTTACCTTTCATTACTCATAACTAAGTTTAACTACATTGGATCGCCTCTTGAGTGCTTAAGCTATACTAGCGATTTTTATCGCTCCCCTACTCTCTCTCTCTATCCCTCTTTCTCTCGCCCGATCTTTGCTTCTCTCTCTTTTTTTTAGTAGCTTATTCACGATTTTAGTAAACAACTTATGCTTACTTTACGCCTCCAGCACTGGGCACAAGATAAAAGTTTGGCTAATTAAGTTGTTAAATGAAAGTGAAGTTACCAGTAAACTCACGCAATCAATGCCGATGGCGCTGACGCTAATCTGCCAAATAAATTGACACACGATTAATAGCCTAAAATTCTTTGGACATTAAGCAAACAGCCGATTAATGAGCCTCGTGACATGCATTCACACATAAATATGACGGCAAAGGCACACAGACCTGCCGGATGAAGCATACATTTAAGAGCAGACGGTCTTTACTAATTAAATGCACGCATTTGTGCGTTAATTTGAATCATTTAGTTTTTGCTTGAAGACATAAAGGACTGCTAAGGTCTCAGCATATTGAAGCCAAAGCAATTATAAACGTAGCTGATGCCTAATTTTTATCTAGTTTCTTTTGTTTATCTTATTCTCACTTGGAAATGTTGGCATAATCTCTGCACTTAAGCGTCCCATCATTTATTATTGACTGCTATTTAAGCGGTGGAAGGCGTAAAGTGGAAAACTTAGTAATTAATACTATTTTTCTCTACTTTTACACATTGCCCCCAAGATAAGGGATACCAGCTTGTTTAATGTTTGATTGTTTCTTCCAGTTAAAGCACTCAGTCACAGAAATGAAGCACTATGAAGGCAAAGTATCCATCGGTAATGTGCTTCAGTGGTATTAATTAATTAAAGGCGTGGTGTTATTAATGATACCTTTTCGTTGACTTTTAAGCAGTTTTGTGGCAAGTATTTTGAAAGTGCTTAAGAAGTTTTAATAATTCTGCTAGTGTCTTCATCTTTCGTTAGACTGAGATGTTAGAATAGAGTCTTTCCTGATAAAGTGCTCGATGGTTAAATTTTTTTCGACTTTACTATCCATCAGTACCTTCAATAAAAACTCGAGGGAATAGCTTTTGAGAATGCTGTCAAGTTACCAGTTCACGTTGTATAAATCCGGGTTATATATCCTTTTAGGTTATGTAGAAACAACTGTCCTTGGAACGATTCCTTTGTGCTACGTTTCGAGTTTCTTGATTTCCCTGAATACGCACCAATTTGATATAAAGTTCCACTTAAAAAAATTAAAATATGGCAAATTTGGTATAATTACGAATCGAACAAACAACTGACGTAAATCAGTTTAACTGGCTTAAAAAATTAGAACTAGAAAACCAAGCAGTTATACTAATTTAATAGGATATTCACTCAGTCGTTCTTTTATTATATTCAGCTAAATAACTTTGTAGTTGCTTTTGTGTGAAAATTGTTGTTAAAAGCGGAGAAGTTTTTCACCAAGTCCTAGTAGAGTTCTCGCTCGAAAATATGTTTGAAATTTGCCACGCTCTAATCGAAAATGAGAGAGAGATATCAATAATCTGTACAATCTTATGAGCTTTCTGAAAAGATATTTCAAAGTAGCAGCGACTAAGATCTTGTATTATGGCCAACAGAATTAATGCATGATATTGAGGTTATGTTCAAAAGAAAATGAGAATGAGAATGAGAAAGAGAAATTCAGCGGTAAATGTATGGGTTTTTATATATAAGTTTATATATATAAAATTAAGCGGGATGACAAGACAAGTTGAATTCCGGTTGACAGTTTGACGCTCTGAGGAGGTTGGTATAAAATTCGACTATGGGCGTGGCACTGCTAATTTTTGTATGAAATGCCATATATCAGCAACCTTTCAATCGATATAAATAAAATTGTCTTGACATTTTTTGTTAGGGTTTGGAAATGACTCAAATCGTACTATAAACACGCCTACTTCCTGTATAACAAAATATGAACTTCCACCGGATTTTTTCACTTTACAATAAGTAAATGATACATAAAAAGAGCTATCGGAATGAAACTGTGTACCTTAATGATCACCACTATGTACCTTAAAAGTGCCCTAATGGTGTCACTTTTCACTTGAAAATGGTGGGAATGAAAATCGAAGCTCCCTACACCTTTTCAAGGCCACATATAACGAACGTGAGGACCTCAGTGCCTATAGCTGAATTTATACCGAAAATATCGCTTATTTTGTAAGATGTCTTTATGAAATGAAAGCAGCATCTTTTTCTGACGTCATTGTATACTGGTGTTAAAAATGACTAAAATCGGCTTAGTACATTCCCCAACCCCCATATACCTAATGTAATGATTATCGACCATGTGTTTAACTTTCTTCCGTGTCTATCGTTGAAAAGGTGTAACATTTTAATGTATTAAAAAAACGGGCATGCTTTAACTTGACCACAGTGTGGTCTAGCGCCGAAAATGAATGAAATCGGTCCAGACCTTGGTCTAGCCCGTGTACGTAATGTAATGATTTCTGCTCCTCTACCTGACTCTATGCCTAATATATGGGCTGATGCGTGAGATACTTGAGTGTCGCTAAGCCAACACATTAACTTAGACATAATGTTATTTGGTGCTTTAAATTTATGAAATCAGTCCATATACTGCGCTAACCTCCTTATACACAATATGATGACTTCAGCAACTCTTGTTGATTGTATTCCAGTCAGAATTTCGTCGAATAAGTAATTTGGGATTCATTTGCAAATGTTTTTTTAAGATAAACTTCTGCTAAGACCGGAAAATATTTCCGCGCCTTTTGTACTGGCAATGAAATGTTCGGTTAGTCTCTCTTTCTTACTTGCCTCACATAAATTTTCGCATCTCTCTCAAGTAGGTAGGTATTTGCTCGAAATTTTCTTCTTAATTCATATGTGGACGTATTTCCTATTATTTTTATTATTATATTCCATGTCTTAGCCTATTTACCTTTTATATATGTAAATATTTTCCAGGTAGTTACTTTATCCACTTTTTTGCGCTTTGTTTGCTTTTTCGCTCATTGAATATGAAAATGAGTCTGACATGTGTGAACTAATAAACAAATGTGTCATTGTGTGTGTAAACAAATGAATATATATCAAATATGTATGTATGTTTATACTTTTCCCCAGCCTCAAGTGTGTATAAATGTATGTATGTGTAGGTATATGCTTATTTGTCTGCAATTCAAGTAGCTGAGGCATTCGTTCGTATGCGTTGTGTTATTGATAAGCCGATATGTATACGTAAGTGTGTGTTAAAATTGCTGCTAACATATTGTTGAATAATTCATTTGTACGCAATAAACATATTTGTCTGCACACGAAATCATAAGTGGTTTATTTGTGTGTACATCCACATATAAGTGCTATGAATGGCCATAACATTTGTTGGGCAGTTAAATCATTGGTCTTTAATTTTAGTTAAATAAGTCTAGTATGAAATAATGCTAGGCATACTATACAGGGTGTCCCATATGTTGTGTAAATTTGTACTCCATATATTTCTTTCCTATGAAAAGAATAGTTTATATAAAACAAATTGGACAGCAAGTGCTACTTTCATAACTTTATAGGCGAGAGCGCGACCCACCGAATAAAAAAATTACATCCATTTTCATTATACACTACTATAAAGACAACCATGCATATTAAGCATGTATTTTTTCTCACTTCGACTTCGAACAAAAGGGTATAGTATCAACCATTTAATTATTAATCAATTTATTATTGTTCACTCCTTTAATTATTACTTTTTTTGCGCTGTGCTAATTTATTGCCATCACTGTAATTAGCACAAATCTAGCCATTTTCATAGAGCACGTGCATTTCGCCAGCGGCATGAATAAATAATTCGCTTGTAAAAGTCAATTGTGGCAATCTATCAAAATGAGTTAGCTTTCTGCGGAAGGGTGGGGCGTATGAGTAAAGATTATTTGATTGAGTACTGTGGAGGAATTGATTGGCCAAAGGTTGAATGCTTTTATTTTCGTTTTATTTGTCGAAATCATAATTTGTTTAAAGATATTTTCAATTATTAAATGCCAGGGAAAGGCATGGATAACAAAAGAAGCAACGTTTAAAGCATATTTTTTATGAATTTATTTTGAAAATTACACACTTTTCAATACGGTTGCCGCCTAGTTTCGGAAAATAATTCAAATTAATACATGCAAATGCCACATAATTTTCCTAGCACAAAACACAACAACTAGCGCACACAAACCAATAAAAATAAAACGTATCAAAGTTTATGCAAAGAATTTAAATATCAAAAAAAATTTTTTTTATTAAATTTTCTTTGTAATTTTTTGGAGTTGGCAACTCTATATAATAACATAATTTTGTAAAATTTATGTAAGTGCGCATAGACAATCAAATAGCTGATTATTTTTAAATTTTTGATATACACTTTGGAAAGTATTTATCTTGGAATTCATACGAGGGTTACCAGACGTGTTGGAGTAGGATTGCCCATACCCATTATAAATGACCGATTATAAAACATAGAGATAACTGAACAATGTCTTATTATTTCACATACGGTTTGGCAACCATTTAATTGTCAAAAAAAAAGTTAACAAGGTTGCCACCACTTTTCGATAAAAAAATTTTCAACGTAATTTCTGAAATGTTTAAAATTTTTATAATATGTTTATTTTGTTATTTTTGAGCATTCTTATTTAAAAAAAAAAATTAATTGCTTTGGTATTTCGAACAAAGTTGCTGACTAAACATTCCCTAGTGAAATTGTTTATTAGCATAAATTAAAGAATTGAATTTTTAAATTAAATATGTTTTTATAATTCTATAAAATATGTAAAATAACAATAATTTAAATATATTTTTTCTTTTTATATAGTGAATTATATAAAAATAAAATAGTTGTTGTAGTATTATTGCATTACCCCTTTAGTATCCCTTTAGATTCTTTGCTAGCGCTTAAATTCGTTATAAACCTTTAAGTTTGGATTTAAGCTTTCCTAATTGTTATGAAAATTATTAATATATGTTAGTAATTGATGTGCTGCATACAAATAAAGTAAAAAAAAATAATAAATAAATTTAACGACAAATTTAAATTTTATCAGATTTTTTTAATTTCCAGAAAAATTTTGAGGGAAACTTAAATTTTTTAAATGTTTTTTATTTATTTTTCAAAAAATTATATAGGCAAATTTTCATTAAAAAAATTGTTTTTGTATATTTTTTTATATGTTGATGCAAATTTTAGTTTTTTCTACTTTTTTTTTTAATAAAATTTTCAACCAAAGTAAATAAATACATAAAAATTATTCAAAAAAATTTTGTATATTTATTTTCAATATTATTATTTATATTTTTATTTTATTACTAATAAATTTTTATATTTATATTTATTCAAAAGAAAATTTATTCAAAAATAAAATTTGATCAAAAAAGTTTACAAGTTCGAAAATAAATGCATGTGAATTTATAAATAAAAAACTTTATTTCTGAAAACGAAAAGTTTCAACAACAAAGCGCTCTACACATGCACAAAATATGCAACGGAAGGTTGTAAAAACATTCAATACATTTCCTGTCTGTTTACTTTGCTTTCGCTGCTTTCCCCTCATATTTGCTTACGTGCACACGCATTCGCCAAACAGGCGAGCATTCATATGTGCGCATGTGGTGGAAGCTTTGCTAATGTTTGCTTATTTTTGCTTATTTGCTTTGCTGCTTATTTGCTGACACATAGTTGGCAAATGCAACGGTACGCGCACGCATCTGTGTGTGTGTATGTGTGTGGGTGTGTGTGTGATGTGTGAGTTAACTCACACAGTTACATGCATATACACAAGCATATTCGTTAGCATAGCTAATGCCAAAGCTATTGTTGTTGTTTACACACATTTGCTCTACTTTTTCGCTGACTCATTTCCTGCGCTCGTTTTGCAGCATTGTGTTGTGAGCAAGTCTGATTTTTGCCGCTGGCATTCTTATGCAACTCAGCTTTGTGTATTTATTTATTTACATGCGCAAGTAAATATATTTTTATATGTGTGTGTGTGTGTGCGTGTTCGCTATTTGCGCACGTGAGCTGCCACTTGTTTGCTTTCATGCTAGTTTCACTCAAATTGGATGGGAATCACCTTTGGAAAAAGCATTAAGAATCAATGTGGCGTTTGTGCCTGCGTAAGTGCGCATGTGTGCATATGCGTATGTATTGGTGTGAAGTATTCGTTATTTTTTTTGATTGGAAGGCAAAATTTATGCAAAGTGCTAGCGATAGCGTCCCTTTTGGCGGATTGCATGAAAATTACAGGCGTTGAAAGCTTCATAATATAATAATACTTAGTTGGTTGGAACTAGCGTGGAGCGAGGAATTTTCGTTGATATATATTGCAAGTCTCAGGATCCGTAACTTTTCTTACATTCCAAACGGTGTGAAAATGGGTAAAATTCGTTTATAGCCACGCCCATCCCAGATACAAGGGTTATGTTGAAAACTGCTAACAGTTAGTAGCATTTAATTTTACGGAAAGTACGGTACGGAAAGTACGGGAGTGTAAGAAGCAGTATAAAAAATTAGCAATGGGCATGGAACGCCCTCTTTTAGGTGAATTACCATATCCCAGCAAATACTCAACCAATTTCAAACAAATCGGGTACCTAACACCGCTTGGTGTGAAAATGCGCGAAATCGAACTATAACCACGATATCCTGCTGCTAAAAATGTATAAAATCGGTTCAGTATTTACCCTTGTCACCCTAATCCAATATACCTATTATTTTAATATAAAGTTTCGCTACACCTGTATTTAGTTATGCCTTGCTTAGAAGTTATTGCCGCTTGTCTCCAATCTCTTTGCACTTCGTTGTCAACTTTCGTCAGTTCGTTGGGCCTAATAGAGAAGTATTCTTTACTCAATTACTTTGCTCTTTAAAGTTAAACAAAGTGCTTCTTCAATTAAAACCATATAAGGAATGACTATAAGACGTCGAAAATGGCTCGAACTTTATTTACAACAAAAATTGCATCCTCAAATCCGATAAGAGAAGTTGACAAAGCCAGATTTAGGACACTTACATCTATTTTATTATAAATTAAATTTTTGAACTTTTGAGACAGTTCATCGGGCTTTGTATACACGATTTTTACAGAAAAAGGTTGTATAGTAATGACCTCGCCATAATCTCTGGTACCAAAATATGGTCTTCTCGCCAAGTCAAGTAGCATGTAATCCTTAAGGAAATATGAAAGTGCCGAAGTAGAAATAGAGTTGGTCTCGAAAGTCATATAGATAGTGGAAGAGAGCTTAAATAAAGCTCTCTTAATTTGAAAGCTCAAAGACTTTATCAAATTACTAATTGGACGAAAAAACTCAGTAAACCTGAGAATGAAGATGAGCTCAAGCGATAGTTGAGTATAAAGGAAGGGCATTCAGTGAACGGAAATAAGTTACGTTTCTTATTATGCATAGGCTTAGTAATGAAAAAATTCAAAGTATGCTATATCTAATCAATCTTATCGGTCCATATTGTACAGTGTTTTTGGAGGAGATAACCACAGCTGGTTGTAGAGAAAAGTTTTGATTCGAAAACAAGCAATGTATTGTATTTAGCTTCCGATTATTAGATATCTATCCACAGGAGCTACTTTCTCGTATTACTACTAATTTATCAACATACTGGACCTTCTAGCATAAACCGAAAATCAAACGAGTGACGAACACCAGATGTAGACTGAAAATTGTAAAATATGCAACAATATTTTCAACTAAAATATAATTTTTAATATACTTGTATGCATGTAATTAATATGTTTGGTATTGAGTATGCACTTACCGAGTAATGTTTTACATGGAAATGCTTGAAATTGAGTCTTACTACATACATGTATACATAAGGGAACTACTTCGATAACCATACAGATTAGATCCATTTTAGATATACTTTAGAGAAAGCCAAGTTCTCACTTACCTGAAAAGAGAAGAGCAAATTATTATGAAAAATTAAAAAAAAACACATTTCTAAAAATTTTATTTATTTAAATTTCCATAAAACTTTTAGAAATTCTAATATAAAATTGAGTAAGATTCACAGTTCAATTAGAGTATTGGTTTATTGCAGAGCCGTAGAGAGTGGCTCAAATAGGTGTTTTGATCGCTTCACAAAAGAATGCCTACTTTCGGGCGTTGCAAGCAAAATTTAAAACCTCGATTTTTCTATTCCATATATTTTACAGGCATTTTCTGATGCCTTAACATATTTTGTTGCTGTACTATTCCCTCTCCCAGCACAAGCACTTCCGTATTTACTTAATAAATGCACACTTAATAAATAAAAGTGTTTAATGAATGACATGAAAGGCATTTTTCCACGAAACTCTGACTCAGTCATATGCATATACTACGAACACATATGCTAGCAGCGAGAAAAAAAAGGTTTACCAACGGTTATTTTAATTGTTATTTTCTCTGACAGACAAAAAAGTTGTAAATTATTTCTGGTTACTTGCACGCAAAGCAGGCAGCGGCTAAATGCGGCTAGCGTGTGAAATATATGTATATATATGTATATATCTACTAAATGCGCTAGCATTTTCCAAATGCTTTTACACATGCTTTAACAATGCAAAATTTTGGGAAAATTTCTTTCTAGTGTAGAAATTTTGTGCGCTCTAGGCGTTTTCATTTGCCTCTCACAAATTTTTCACCTCATCACTTCCTATTTCTCACACTCTTATTGCGAATGAATATTTAAAATGATTCACATTGTTGCTGGCGACAAATGTGCTCAACAATAAATTGTGCGCCCTAATGTATGCTACATAAATTTGCTGAACAATAGCATTTATTAGGCTGGTGCCAACAGTTGATTTTTATTTATTAGTCATTTTATTTATTTATGCAATTGCCCTCACTTTTTGAGGCATGCATATATAAGTTTTGAAGAATACCTAAGGTAGCTTAGATATACTTTTCTCTCCCTAATTTAATTACACTTTTGCTTAATGAAGCAGGCGAACTTTAGTTAACTTCAGTAGTACTTAACTTACTATTTGTTATTGTAATATAAACACTAATAATTTGAAAAGTCGAAGAATTTAGGAGCATTACTTAACAAAAAATCATATAGCCTTGGAGAACTAAAGTTGATAACGAATGAAAAAACAATTAATTCAAGTATAGAATTTGGTGTCACACGGCAAATGTAGTGTAATTCAAATGCAATGCTAATAACTTTTCTATCCGAAAATTATAAAACGGGATTTTCGGGATTTTCAAATGCTGATAACTCTTCAATCCCGAAATTTCGGGATTTGAAAATTACAAAATGGGATTTTGTGATGTTTGAAAAAATAACTAATAAATATATTAAATATAATACGGAAGGAAAATAAATGTATGTAGATGTATGATGTATCTATACTATATAGATGTATGAACAACTATAGTATCTTCAGCGAGCCCGGGGTTTGCGTTCCTCAAAGCGGTCTTAAAAACCTTCAATGAGTTGCATTGTACATTTACTCCAAATGAAATTGGTTTAAAAGTACACATCAAAAGTGATCAGTTTTCCGATTTCATTCTACATATTCAAGTAATTAATGTCGATACAGCGAAACCTACATATTCTTTAGAAAGGTAGGAGACACTTCGGTTGTTTTTTTGTGGTTCATTATATTATATATATGAAACTCTAGAAAGGTCTCTATATTTCCTTCACAACCATTATTGTTTAAAATGTTCAAAGCGATTGTAATTGAAGCATACTTTTAAGCGCGCAGGAATTTAATATTATATTTTTTATGAATTCCACTTTATGTTATTCACTTTTTTTGGTTAAGTTTATGAATAATGTGATATATAATAATATATATATAATATATATATGTGATATATATATATTATGATAATATGATAATATATATATAATATATATATGTGATATATATACATTATGATAATATGATAATATATATGATAATATATATTTCACTTGAGCTTAAAAATTTCACATATTTCGAGAGGGAGACTGTAAGGACACATTGGAAAACTGGGTTAGGATTTAATTTAATTTAGGAGGTTTTAAGTTTCCAATAAATAATTTTAGTTCCCCTTTAAACTGGGAAGATCTTTAAACTAAGTATGAGTATTGAGCTGAAGGAGATAAAGGCACATAACTGTTCACTATGAGCACAAAGTAACGCTTCAGCTTCCAAAGTTGAATTAAATTAGCAAATAGTATATTTAGTATAACATTATATTTTTAATAATGTATACTTTTGGGCGGTGTGCAGTTTTGGTTGCAATTTCACTGAGGCAAACAATATACTTTTGCAATTCTCCTATAGTTAATAAATTATTGAAGAGAAAGAACAAACTTCATTCAGGAAGAAGTTCTGCTTACTTTTGCATAAAATTTATTGCAAAAATATTCGAATCCGCAGATTCTCCACCACTCGTTAAGAATAGAACAAACAAATCCTCAACCTAAGCACTCCCCAGTTCCATACAACCTTATGTTTCATTCATTCAATATTCTTGTTATTCTTTTTATGATAAGTGTGTTTACTCGCATCCACTTTCTTGATTCCAGTGCAATTTACTCTTATCTCCTTAATTTATTTTCTCACACTGCTCGCAATGCCAACGCAAAATTTTCTATTTATTTTCTCTAGAATTATGCTAATGCCTTGCATAACTGCAGAAAAGCGCTTCATTTGTGCAACTGAATGTTACTGGCGCGTGCTTGAAAGCGTTGAATTGCGAGTGTCGGTTTGTCGCCCACTTCCACGCGTTTGAGAGCGTAGATGTTTGGGGGGGATGGTAGCAGGAAAACAAGTGGACATTCGTAAACTTTATGTATACTTTTGTGTATTTTTCCCTTCAGAAAGCTCATAAACTACATATTCCTAATGACAACTCAATTGTGTGTGCGTGGCAAGGGCATAGGCAGGCAGGAAGGAAGACCATGTGAAGTGGAAGTCGTTGAAGTGGATAATGCAAGAAACAAAGAAAAGAACAATTGATGGACTCAATAGGCCAAACAATGAATAGAAAAATTTTGTGATGCCACTTAGCTTTCGCGCATGAAAATGATGTTGAAGCCCGCTTTATCATGGGAATAAAATGAAGTGTAGTATATAGATAGGCGCCCAACCGTATAAACTTATCGAAGACATTTGACTAGTTAGTTGAGGGAAATAGTGTGTGAGGGAATGAGGGAGAGTAAGAAGTTGAGTGCGAACACTTGCATATGAATATTCGTCTGTATAACCGGGTCCATTGTTTGTAATCTACATGCCTTGAACCACACCTTTTTAGTACTTTCAGATATTTTTGGTCTCATTAACAATAATAGCACAATACTAAACTCAGCTTTAATTAAACTTGCAATAGTTAGTGTGGTACACTACGGCATTTTTAATTAGAAAAATAAAATTTTAACTGATTTGTTGCCTATTTTAGGGCGGCAAGTTAGTTTTTAGTACCTTTCAAATTTTAACTTTAAAGAATATATTCGCCATAAAATTTTTTTCGAACTATGTGTGCTTTTTGAATTTTCAAACAAGTTCTACAACAATTTTAACTAAATTTTGAACTAAAGTTTGATTTAGATTTTGCAATAAAGATAAATTTTATTGTTAATTTAATTACCTTGTTCCGAAATTTTTTTCATATAGCTTAAAAATTTGTACTAGAACTTTAACTTTAATTCGGAGATGAATTTTCTTGGAAAAAGTTAAGTACTAAATTTGTACTAAACATTTTTGTACTTAGAACCATGTGTTTTATTGAGCCTAGAACGTCGAAAATGAGATTCGCTCGTACTATATTAGTAACTCAGAATATATTCGTCATTCTGTTGACCTACTTTTAGTCTTCAATACCAAATTTAGTAATATTTTATTATATTATATATATTATATTAATTCTACTCTCGCAACATGTTGCTACAGATATATATTAGTTTTGTATGACAGTATATGACAGTGTTGTTCACCTAATGGTTGTTTGTAACACCTAGAACTAATCGAGTTAGATATAGACATATATATATACATATATATATATACAAAATCAGGATGAAAAGACGAGTTGAAATCCGAATGCCTGTCTGTCAGTCCGTGCAAGCGATAACTTCAGTAAAAATTAAGATATTTCGATGAAACTTGGGACAGGTGTTCCTTCTCACCGTAAGACGGTTGGCATTGCAGATGGGCGTAATTGGACCTCTGCCACGCCCACATAATGCCATTAATAGAAAACAGATAATGTGCTACAACTAAGCAGAAAATTAAGTTATAAACCTGTTATTTGGTATAGAGGATCCTAGTAGGGTGGAGCATCTGTGGGTAAAAATGTTTGTAATAGTGGGCATGGCCCTGTCCCCCAAACATGTTTAATATATATATCTCGGAAACCATTAAAGCTATATCAATAAAATTTACTCTGACCAAGTTTTTCTAGCATCTCTTCATATATTGAGTCATAAAATGAGTGAAATCGGATAAAAACCACGCCTACTTCCCATATAACACAACTCTAAGTTTCATTTGATCCTTTCACTTTACAGCAGACAAATCGAGCAGCAATTAAGATATGAAAATCAAACTTTATAGAAATAGTGCCTTCAGAATATGACATCTCATTCGTAAAAATAGTTGAAATCGGATTATAACTTTCCAAGCCGCCAGATACCCAATATTAGGAGCACAGTGCCTCTATCTGACTTTTTACCGAAAATATCGGTAAATCTGTAAGATATGGTAAAGAAATTAGACCCTGGTCTAAGCCCCTTATTTTTAATATAATGATTTCATTTTCTCCGGTTGACTTTTTCCTCAAGTATCTAATATTTCCAATTTCCAAAAAAAGCTGTCGTTGTAACTAGGTATAAATTTTATGAAAAATTGGTGTTTACTCTCAAATTTTAGAACAAAAATTAAGAAATGAAAATTATAACAAAAATTTTATTATTGTAGACTTCATGTTCTAAACTTTTAATCTCAACAATTATCAAGAAACCCCTTAAGTAAATGTTGTGACCGCTTCTACCAATTAAAACGAAACTACTAAAATTTAGTACGGCTCATAATTCTTGTACTAAATGACCCTAATACACATATATGAAAGTCTTAAAATAGACTTATTATTGAGCACGTTTTTATCTTTTCTTTATCGGAAATTATTTCATGTACCATGGTATTTTATTTTAAATTCTTTGTTAAAAATTTTTTTGTTCTAAATATTTAATTTAATTTTAATTTTCAAAAAAAATTATATGTAAAGCAAATTAATTACGTCAAAGCGAATTTGTTTCATGTTATATTAGTGAAAAATCAGATGAAACGGTTCACAAATCTTGAAATAGTTAGTTAATTAAATAAATTTAGTTTCAGCTGAAGGGTAAACGGGATACCAAAATCTGGTAGTCTGGTACTAAAAATTGGTATCGGTTTTTTCATGAACCTTTTTTTTTGTTGTTTGTGGCGAGTAAGGCGAGTAATGTTTTATGAAAAAGGGTTTAGTATATTTTATTGTAGTATTTCATACAAAAATTAGTTTGTACTAAAAGTGTGTACCAAGACCTAGACGCTACCTTTTTGGTAATAATTCCGGGCACAAAACATAAAGCAACCGTATATTCAATAAAAATCGTATACAGCTATTTCTGTTATCTCTTATGTTATTAAATTGCAAATTTTCATTAACCAACCAAAAAGGAAATTAATTTCAATTAAAAGCTCTCAGTTGAGTACACATAAAATATGTGACAAGTAAATATTTACATTTGTAAGTACACTGTAAAAGTTAATTTAATGAAGATATAAATTAAGCGTATATATGCAAATATTGCCGAAGGATTATCTGGTATTAAGTGAAGCAATTTCGCAAGTCAAAATTCATGTATACATTTGTATGTTGAAACAAGTCATATATATATATATATATATGTTTGGCAAAAGTATATATATAAAATACGTAACTGTCAAGTGTGCTTGAGCGCAAAATTGTTTGTGTAAAAAATCGAAAATGAAATAAAATATATAAACAGCAAGTGCATGCTTTTCTCTGTAATTGAACACGTGAAATTGCCAAGTACTTAAGTACAACATACACACACACACACATACATGCATACAGTCAAAGGTTATTTCTTTATATGTATGTGCGAGACTTACAAAGAGAAAAGTGCAATTGGCAGTTGAACAGGCAAATACACTTAAGAGGCTACTTAACGGTGCATGTGTGTGTGCGTGTGTGTGTGTGTATGTACTCATGTGATTGTGAGAGTTTATATGTATTGAAAGGCATTGAATGTAGATGCTACTATAAGCATGCGAGTATATATGCTTGCTTGTTTGTATGTGTGTGTGTGTGTGTGTGTATGTTTGGCTAATACACGAATCGATAAATTTCCATCTTGTTACGAAAGCAGTCAGTGGATAATACCGCAATTCAATGGCGAACGCATCCAAACATGAGATACGGCATTTTATAAATACACACACATATGTGTTTATATGTGTGTATGTGTGCACTATGTCTGCTGTGATGAATTGACGCTTAATGATTTTCAGGTTCAAATTAAATAAAAAGAATTTAGTGATAATAACACCAATAATAATAAACCTGTGGAAACATCGTTGAAAATGAGAAGAAATTCATACACTTGGCTAAGAAAAAGAGAATTGTAAACAGAAACAGAGCGTTTGGTAATTGCTAATCAGGATCAGGTGATAGAAACTTGCAATTGTAAACAAATTTTAAAAAGCCGAAGAATCGCATCAGACAAATGCCTATACATACAAAGCCAGGATATTATAGCTAAAATTTTACATAAAGAAAGCAGAGTGGAGTGAGGGTTATAGTAATAACAATAACAAGAATAATTATTATTATTACTATAAAAATTTATATTAATGATGTTTTTTCTAAATAAGTAGAACTTTTCTTTCAAGTATTTCAAATAAAATATAAAAAAAACAGAAATAAAATGGTCAATATTTGTGCTCTCTTAGTTCGTTGAGTACAAAGAATTTCGTATTTGAAGAGAATTTTGGTATATGATCACCACGAGTGCGCCGCCAGCATTCCCTCATTAGTAACTAGCCAAATGTCGATTTCCAAAAACGTAGTGGCAGCCGATTTGTCAACACAAACCATTAACCTAATGTACCTCTAAAAAAATTTAGGAATTATTTACTTTTAAAATTGGTTTGACAGCTCACCCTCTTTGAATTTTTAAATATCCAAACTACACAACTTTCCTCGGTAATATCGATTACAAGTTTTAGCGCAATAATCCGTCGCACGAATGGTATCCATTTCCTTGTATAACATGGTTTTTTTGTTTTTTTTATCAAGTTTATTAAAACATTTCGACTATAGCTTAAAAAATATATACGAGATATGTATAATTTATTCCAACGACGGAGAAAAGTCGCAAAACCGAACTAACTTGTATAATATAACTACATGTATCGATATGAATAATCGATAAATTCGAAATGAACTCAAAATTCAGTTTTTTTATAATCGTTACACTTAATAACAGCGTTTCTACGAAATAAGAAAAATCAAAATATGAGGAAATTGTTAGGCTGTAGAAAATATCAAACAATATTATAAAATATGTGCAAAAAGTAGTGCAAATATTATATAATAGCTCTAAACTTAATTTTTCACCGCTTGAGATAAATTTGTGCATTTTGAGTTATCGATTAATCGATTGCAATGAAAAGTAATCGAGTACTGGATTATGTGAAGATCTGAAGAGCATTAGAGAGATATTTTGTACATCTCTAATATAAAAATATTTCTAATTGATAGTAGAAGTAACAGAGCTGTTGCTCTATTTAAGTTCTTAAACGTTGTAATCGGATTATCGTTGTAATACTGGAGTAGAGCACAGGTTATTAGTGAGCGGTTCAACTGGTTAGGTTTTAAGTTAAACTTCTAAAAGTTTTAACTTAAATTTATTATGTATCCAACCAATTCTGTTTAAAGAGTTTAGTACATATTTGTTGTACTGTTAAGAATATTTAAGTAAAGAAAATCAATTCGTGAACGAATAAAATATATAGTACAGCTAACTAACATCCCATATAAGAACCCACAATAAGGCAAACAGCTGCATTGTAGAATTTGTGGTTTCTGACTTGCTTGGTTTTGGCATAGCTTAACTAAGACTCATCTATTTGTCTTCATGTGGCCCCAAGCTTATTTGATTATCACCACCGAATCTAAACTTACAGCTAAATAATCAAATACGGGGAAGCCAGAAACACTGACTGACAGAAAGATAAACAGATAAGTGGAGAAACAGAGAAGGAGCCAAGGCTGCGCAAAAGCATCAAACTCGAGACATGAATAACAGTATCACAGCCAACGGGTCAGATAATCAGATAAGCTAAGCAAAGACGAGCAAGCACGCAAAGCAAGAGAGGCCAGAGCAAGTAGATTAAATGTGGAATGGAAAGGGAAGGGGAAGTAAACAGAAAGCATGCAACTTTTGGACGAAACTGTGCGAAACAGTGAAAAAAATTGGCTCAAGTACAGATATTCGCACATATAAAGTGAATTTTAGTCATTTTTTTTAACGAAATAGTCAAAAATGACAATTGCGATAGTTCTTACAGGTCCTTAAGATGGTCCTGAGAGTTTGATAGACACAGACAAATCTTCTAGTTATAGTAATGAAAGCCGTTCATAGAAGAGAATGTAGTTTAATTCCTCATCAGGCTTCAGAATGCGGCGTTGTGAGGACTTTCACTTGATATGGTTTGCAACAATGCTTTCTGGAACAGATCCTGAACTCACCTTCGGAGCTCGAAACTCTACCTTTCATGAAGTTGCGTCGCTGAGTTGAGAATTTAGAAGTGAGCTCAAATTATACTGAACTGCTGGAAACTGCAAAGCCGATGAGCTCGCAAGAAAAGTCACCTTTGCCTTAAATCCCATCGAAATCGGAACGAGTTAGTGTTTCTCTGGTCTCTTGCGTTTCAGTGCTTCTAGGATTTATGGACTTCACACGCGCTCAGTAAGCATTGATCTGTAACCCGCACCTGTGCGGCTGGTTTGATTATCTAGCCACTTTCCTCTCCACTGTCCAGCTTTATCCAGACTGATGTTGAAACATTTCTATAATTATGCCTTCGAGGAAAAATGTGATTTGTCTGTAATTGATAATAGTCCACGCAACAAATTTGGAAGGGGCTCAGAGCCTTTTGTCGATATACGACGGCCTTTCTGGTCCCTACTTAGGATTTCTTGGCATTACAAAGGATTGACATTCTTATCCGTCGAAGTGGAATCCTTCGTGACCCTTATCGCAAGGATCAGCTCCACCTAGACTAACCTAACCTAATGTCTCTCCAAGTCCGCACCATTTGCGCTTTGGTGCATGGTTTTCTGAACATCATCTCACATAACCTAATTTTAATGTGACCAGTAACTCAGAGATGTATTCTGATTTTCAAGTTTTGCGAATGGATCACCAAAATCCTGCTGCTATACCCATATACATCTCAAAGCGGAAAGTATTTGATTTCGGTAGGTTGGAGTTACATGCCTCCACTATGCATATCTGCGAGAACGATTTGTGGGTATTTGGGGTTTTCCATTTAGATGAAGGTTATAATTTCTGAGTTTATAAAGTTTAGACGCTTTTCCCTTTGCATTTGTTTTGTGGACATATTTCTACATCAGTAATGCGAGCTCAATATAACTAACTTTTCTTCTTTTACATAATTATTATTAACCCTAAATGAAACACCCTGTTTATGGTATTTGAGTTGCTCTATGCGTTGTAATAGCCAATTGTCGGTTAAATAACAGTACAAAACGATTGTCACGTAAATTTATAACTACATACGACCACGTAGCCGATGTGAGTTTTGGTTAAGTAGCACGTGTTTATATACCGTTGTGTAACGGAACGTAGAAGTAACTGTAAGTGTTAACATAATAAATGATATAGAGAATGCAAAGACAGCTTCAAGATAGCTCTACACAATGGAGAGGAAAAGCAATGCTAATAATAAACTATTGATTACCGTTATTCAGAAGCAATTTCAGGACAAATTGCTAAGTGCATAAATAAGAGAAGCAGCAGTATGAGGAAGATGAGTAAATTAGTAGATAAGCATTCGAGCACTACGAATGCATGTGATGTTAGATCAAGAAAGCAAGGTAGACTAAAATTTTCTTTGCCAATATCCAATCAACATCTATGTAACACGAAAGCACATAGCTATGTAGCTATATACCTAGTATATAGCATGATATATAGCTCAAATCCTATGCTCTTCTCTCGTTTCTTTTAAATTTGGAAATATTTATTGTCATCCCATTACTTTGCGGGTGTTTAGGCTATAAATTAATGCCCATAAAAGCCATTCACACTTAGTGATTAGTATCATTCGGAAAATGGTTCACACACACTTACCCATTCATTTATGCGGTACACATACTTAATGAGCTCATTACGGAGTGCTGTCTAGAGGGATTTAGAATAGTGTTGCAATCGCAAACTCGAGAGCTCAAAAGTAGAAGCAAAGGATAAAAGTAGAAGTCGCTCTTGCGGAGAGCTTTTTGAAGCCGATACAAGTTGCCTACACTTGATCTTTCAACTTAGATTAGGATCATAAAATGATTGGCGCCAAGAGAGCTCCTCTGTTTCAGCAGGTAGCTTTCAAGAAGACTCAAGTTGCAGGTGCTTTTCAAAATACACATGGAATTGCTTACACCACTGCAATAAAATATGCATGAGGCTTCCAAATAAGAGGTTTAAGAGCTATGAAAGCTCATCAAACTAGGAACCGACGGCCTTGCGGGCTCCGAAATGTCCCTGTATATACCAGAGCTTTTCAATTCAATACTAAACAGTACTAGCATATGAAGCCCTAATACTAAGTGTCAGTGAAAACTCCAAGTAAAGCCGAAATTTCATTTCTGTGGTGTCTTCAATTGCCTGCACATTACTTAAGGACGAACACGCTGACGTCCAGACGAACAGAAACTCATGCATCATTCTAGTAAAATCGGTTCCAGATTGTTTTCAAATACGATTTATTGTACAAGATCTTTAAAAGTGATTAATTGACATATTCTATACACTAGCTGTGTTAGGCTTGCTAACTTTGGAACTTCCTTAATCAATAAATGGAAGTATATTACCAGGTATTACCTAAGACCTTGGTACAGCATTTCAAAGCATAATTCACTTCGTTTTTCCAGCAGAAACTCTAAGAGATATTCCCACTCTCTGGATCCCTATAAGTATTATCTTTACCGGATATAATCCTCGTATAAACATTAAGTCGGTAAGTAATTTTTTATTGCGTGCTAAACCTCTCTATTTGAGAGTTCAGGGTTCGATTAAATAGCGATAAATTCGGGAATAGGATAAGTAGAACCTTTTATTATAACAAGGAATGATAGTACTCCAATCCAAAAAGGGTACATAAATTTAATTTTGAGATCCTCGAGCTGAATTCGTAAGATATTTGAAATGCGTTAGAGGACTTTTAGACCTTGGCGAAAGAGAGCGCTCATTCTTAGTTATATTTAATGCCTATTTCCCTAAATATTCCATATATTTGGCTTATAAAATGTTGACACTGTAATTGTCTGCATATTACAAGTCCGACGTGAGCTCAAGATAAATACTACTATCACTACTTATAGCTCTTAAATCCCTAAATATGAGTGCTTTACTATTTTTGAACGAGCTCCTCATCATTTGAAAATTCAAGTTCTGTCACATCTGTTTTTGTGGCAAATACAAACAACAGCTTCGGGATAATCTTGTTGGGTCTTCCTGCGCACACGCGTCCGTTTCCTTAGACCCACAACAATCTTTAGCTTTATTTGCTCTGTGCTACTCTTTTCTTGTGCGCCTGCCCGCCCGTCCGCCTATCTTTGTGTGGCTAAACGCTTTACCAGCTTTACTGCTGACCCAAATCTGTTTATTCTATCTTTCACACGCTACGTTATGGTAATGGTTAAATAAGTTTGTACGCTGAGTACGCTGAAAAAGTGTAGAAAAGTATTGGTGTGAAGCCGAGAAAGTGGTAGAAAAATAAGCGAACGGGAAACTCAACTCAATTACAAGTAAGCAGAGGCAGCAACACAAAGTACAAAAACCGAACTGAAATCGAAAAAAAAGAATGAAAAGGAATCTCTGTGAAGGTAAATACTGCTCAACATACTTTCCGTAGGCTGTCAAAGGACACCCAAACCATTTTACTGCTAAATGCTGTAATTTGATGTGCACACAGCGACACACCGAACGAGTGGCGAGTGTAAATATTGGCCAACCGAGCTATGAACCGAGCTTAACTCACTAGCAAATATACGCACCCATCACTTCGGCTACACTCGTATGTACATATATTTAATAGTATATGTGGTCAGAGAGCTGCTGCGACAATCAGTGAGGTTTTAAGGAAATCGGTGATACGAGAGGTACAGAATTCGTCAGAGCTCCAAAGCTTATCTTTTTACTTATAATATTGAGCATATATTTAAATTACCCGAGCGTCTTATGAGATCAAAACTCGCTTTCCACTAACCGTGCCAGAATTTGAAAACCCTATAGTCTTAAGGATAGGCTCGAAGTGAAGTCCCAACTGAAAAACGGACAAGTTCTATATTTTGTAATATGTTTTGTACGAAAACTCTGTAATATTTTCATGTAACAGTGAGAGACGTGTGAACTCCCAGATATACATACGTAACCTTGGTGGATCTCATGACTCTTGAGTTCTTCGAAGTATACCTGGAATTAAGTTCAAGTTCTCACTTGTAGTGATTAAGCGCGATATTCTCAGCTAAGGTCTATTCAGCTTACTGGATTTGGCACGAGTGAACTAATTTATTTGAGTACTCGAGAGCAGTTTGAGCTCTGAAAGCTCATTTTATAAAACCGAGGTGGATTTTTATTATAATAAAAACTCTTTAGGAAACTAATTTTTTGGATCACTTTATTCTAGGAGGATTTTATTCCGAGCAGGCATTCGGGTCTTCTGAAATAAATATGAAACACTCTGCGATTCTTTAGTCATCCAAATTGGTTGAAACTTTGGACTGCGGCGACAATAAATAATCGGGAGGTCATTTATGGATTGACCTTGATAATCGGTTGATCTTATTGGTTACTGGTATTTGGTGAACAGTTTTAAGGTGGGATTATTGCTCTGCCTTTTGAAACATTTCAAACTTTGAAAGCTTTGTGGAAGAGCTGGGAGTCGACTAAGTACCGAATGATTTAATAGACATAGATTCGAGATAGAGCTGGTAGATAAAACTAGAGTTTTTATCACATTCCAGTCACTTGAGGATGACTCCAAAATGACTCGATAATGTCTCGAAAATGACGTTGAAAATTCAGAGCATAACTAATAGTGCCCCGTCTATATGAGGACTACAGCTTGTAAGAAGGGAAAAGCAGCCGACTTTGATTCAGTCTACGCCATAAATTAACTGCGATTAAAAGGTAAAAGAATCTGGCACACCATCAGGTCCTTCTTCACTTAAACCTTTCCTCACACAGAAGTCCAGTAGCCTTTTCTGCTATAATCAGGTATAAATATTTTAGAACAGGGAACCCTTCATCTTAACTCTTTTATAATACGAATTATTTTATGCGACATAAACCACACTGAGGGGTTCCAAAGAATTTAACACAGATAATTACACAGATTAGCTTTACTAATTGTTGGAATATTTTACCTTTTCACAGGTCTAACGTTCTAGGAGGTTTTAATGAAAAGCACATATGTACTGTAAAAACTATATTGAAACACCTTTTAATATAACTTGCCGATCCAAGTGGGATTATAACGCCGAAATAACAGCTCTAGGCCAAATAAATTCTGTAATATTTCGATTAATCAGAACCCTTTGTTGTGAGAATTAAGCTTAGAACGGTTAGGTCTTCCTGCTTGTTGATTATGCTACGAGCTTCATTCACTGCTACAGGAGACCTATACTGCTACAGGTAGAGGTGGTCTTAGCAAAACTTACGAAACAAATTCAAATTGTAACCTCAATATAAATTTTCCTGCACTTACTTTTTTTCAACTCAATATTTCAGCATAAAATAGACACTCTTCTGTCGTCGCCTCGGTGAAAATTTTTTGCTTTCAGCAAGGCTTGGCAAATGACGTGCACTAATGTCACTCACATTACACGCTTCGTTGGCCAGGTTTTGTCGTGAAGGCTCACAGGCTGCCGTGGCCGACCGACCGGCTGTATCCTGCAAGCTGTTGCAATTAATGGTCGCTTAGCGCGGTACTGTTACGTGCCATGCACCAACGCAACCACAATTGTAGCTGCAAAAACAATGAGTGTTATCTGACGCACACACACACACACACACATTCTCTCATACAAACATGCATCTATTCACCTAAGTGTGTGTGTGTGTGCGTGCGTTTTCTTTCTTTTTGCTTCTCGTTGTGTTTGCCTGCATTTTTCTCTCCTTCAATGTTCTGCCTTTACGCTGAATTGCTAGCAATTAAGCGTTAACATTGATAGTTCTCGAATTCCTATGTGTGTGCGTGTGTGCGTGTATGTGTTGGTGTGTAACCGAAGGCCGCTTGAAGTGGATGTTTTGTGTCGATTGCCTTTGTGTTTGTATTCATCCGCAATATCTGCATAACTGATGGCTATCATTAAAGCGTTTGCTGAGTTCACTTCAGTTGCTCTGGGTTTCTTTGATTTGTAATAATTCTTTTCCAATTCTTTTTAGTTGCACAACATGAAAAGGGTTAATCGTTTTCATGCCATTCGCAGTATGAGCAATTTATTCAAGTGCAGCTCTTTTTTTTTTGTGTATTCAAGGAATTGCATTCAGAGATGCTTAGGTAAGGTAAAACTTTTAAAGTTTCATTGAATTGAAGCGTTAAACGATCCTTATCAAAACCGGTAAAGGAGCGGCTTTATTATTTTAATTTGTACATTTAAGATTAGAAAATCTGGTGCGTTCTTTTCGTAGCCAGAGCGCTAAAAAATTTCAATATAATCCCCTACTCTTGAAATAACCAGGTAATTAAGAGATTTGCATATAAAGGCCATATAGCTTTTTAATGCATCGTTTGCAACTTTTAGAGCAGACAGCCTAATTTGAATTTCGATAAATCGTTCCCTTAATACATGGTAAACAAAATACTATTCTGTTCATCGAGAGAGTACGAGGGCGATACGGTAAAATTTGGAAAAGAGTCTGCTCATTTATTCTTGATTCAGTAATGCCTCAACTTCTTTTACCCTTCTGAAGAATTAGATTTCCGTACTGAAATTTCCATCCGCCGAGAATCTTTCTCATACTTGAAAACAAAAAGGAATCACGTAGAGCCAAATGGGTGGAATACGGTCGATGGGACAGAAGTTCATAGCCTATACGGTCAATTTTTCCATGGCGACGACGGAGGTCTAAGCCGATGCATTGCCATGGAGAAATAGCATTTCCTTCTTCACCATCTGAGACCGTTTTTCTGCAATTGGAAGTCGAATCGCCCCAATAATTCGCCTAAGTAAATCCTTGTGGCTGCTTTTTCCTTCTCCAAGTAGTCGACATGGAGCACACTTTGTGAACCCCAGAAAATGGTGACCATCATCTTTCTGACCGATAGGACAGTCCTCGCCTTCTTCGGAGCGGGTTCGGTGAATGAAGTCCGCTCTTTCGATCGTTCCTTATTCTCTGGTGTGGACCAGTGGATCCACGTTTCGTCGACGCGTATGAAGCGAAGAAGAAACTCTTTTGGATTGCGCTTAAAGAGCGTCACACATTGCTGTCAGGTGTCCACCCAACTCACCGGCAGCTTCCTCTTGCCCCACATTTGATGAAGAACTCACGCGGTCTTTTCATCAGCTATCTCGCGCACTTACATTTTCGACGCACCGACGTGCGACCACGTTGAAACTCGTTAAACGAATTTTTGACCTTGAAGTGCTGGCGGACCTAGTTTTGCTTGTAGAAGATTAGTCAAAATTTTTGCTTAACGAATATAAGGTAGATGGCCGACTTTTGAGGTATAAGTCCACACAGATAAGATCTAATCAGTTTGTCGGTAGTAGACTACAATTTTTTCTCAAAATATGTTCATTAGTATCATTAGTACCCTGTATGTGACATTTAGTATCTTTTTCTCATGAAAGTTGTACGGTCTCCAAAGATGTGAGTATTCGCTCGATAATAAATTTTTTTCACTATCTAAGTAAGGCTCAGCCGTTAAAAATTAGATCGTTCGCACTACAGTGATTTTTAAATAACCAGAACGGATGGGGATTTCGAAACTGAAAGGGACTCTAAATTCGACAGTATTCTTAAAAATGAGCTGTTCTAATGTTTTTCTGTTAACACGACAACAACTCTTCTAATGCTACTCTATCTGTTAATAACCGATTAAGTGTTATATACTGTGCTTTCTCAGGACTTCCTTCGTTCTGATGCAAAACACTAAATTTCTCTTTCAAGATTACCGTAGGATTCCGGTTTTAAATTCTGGCTTTAAAACCTTTTATACCTTTTAGTGGAATGATGCCTTACTCACCATACATGACTTCAACCTATTTGTGGGAAGCTTAAGTGAAATTTGGCAACATGGCACTTTTATTTGCTTGTTTTTAAAATGATTATTTAACAATTTTTTTCGATACAATATAATAATTTTAACAATATAGTGCGTGTGGCTTTAAAGTTTTATTGCACTTTGGGCTTAACCTGTACTTTCTAGTAGAGAGTTTTTAACTCTAAACTGTTACTCTCTTTCTCATATTAAATACTTTTTTATTTTCGGAATTCTAAAGGGAATGATATTTTTAAAGCTTAACGACAAATCGTTGAAATATCATTCTTACCAAAATGGTTTCTACTCAATCTAACCAGTATTTTTCATTTAATCACTTGAAGCTTTTATTTACAATATAAAAAGCTGCTCTTCATTAAAATTCTTAATGTGCTTTGTAATATTACTACATAACATTTATATTCAACGTTTCGCAAGAAAATTACCTCTTGCTTTTAGTGAAATGTATCAAGCGAACATATAAAGGTCACTTCGCAGTTGGTGAAGCTCCTTCGCAGTTAGTGGAAATTTCCGAATTGCCATTAAAACGATTTCAGCGCAGTTATTATTTTTACAGTATTTTGCGCACATGAACAACGTTATAAGCATGTGTGAGTTGTTTACAACGCTTCCAAGTCATTAAGCGTGAAATCGGTTGTTCATTAACTTGGTTTTCTTGTTGGTCATTAACGGCATAGTAAATGGTTAGAAGCTCTAGTTAACTAAGCGTTCGTAAAACTGTATTGGAACTTTATTCAGTTTGGTTTAATTTTTTAAATATATTTTCTGTTTTTGTTTTCTTGGAAAATTTTATATTTTTATTTCTTCATTGACTAGAAAGAGACCATGAATTCTGCTTTGAAGATATGGGTTCACCTCGGTGTACGAAAACCAAATTTCGCATGGCCCTATTTCTAAAAATTGGTGTTGTTAGTAAAAGTTGGTGGGATGTTTTTTGAGCGACCCTACTTATCTCAAGTCGGTGGGGTCTTAGATGAGGTTGGCGATGGCTGTTTGCAGGAAACATACCTTAGGTTAAAGTAATTAATAAGCACAGGTTTTTTGGGAAAAATCCGGTTTCTATTTCTAGAATGAATTGATTCGCTCTTGCCAGAAATAAGTGCTCCTAGATAAATATTTGAATAATAAGGCTTTGGTGTTTGGCTCTCTAGAACCAACTTCCTTGGTCCAATATAAGAAGTAAACACAATGTGTTTCGTATACATTTCGTCCGGTTTACCCCTGCTCAGAACAACGTCGAATTAGTTGCCAATTATTGGAATAAATTTAATTCAAGCGAAGTTCCTTGGTCCATGGTTTATAGCGTTTTAAATGATTATTCCAGAAGTTTAGAGAAACACTTCATTATTGTGAAAGATGCCCGCATAAATTTCGCTCCAAATTAACTACAACTGTGGCTAGTAATCTGGGTCTTAACGGTTCTTTTAAAAATGTAGCTTTCATATTTCTAAAACGACTCCTCCACTTATTTGATTCTTGTAATCCATTGAGTATAAAGTCAATTTATATGCCGCTAAATCTTGTGGGAAGTCACTTAACCTTTAAACAATGCTTCAAGCAACTAATGGTAAAATTACAATTATTGTGATACAGCCTAGACATGATTTTTTGATCTACTTTCTGTTTCTGTTTCACCTGGGGGCCAAAAAATTTTAATTAACCACAAACATGCCGACTTTTCGAGCTTTAAAACCAGCAAAAATTTTTATTATTTTTTTTCGTCTTTGTTATTTACCGTCAAATTGCAACCTCGTTGCTGCTTCGCTTGTTTTTATCTATTTTCTTTGCGCAAATTTACTGCTGTTTTTCCGTACGACTACTGTATTGTTCTTGTTTCTTTTATTGTTCTTGTTTTTTGCCTGATTGCTGCCTAATTATTCTACGCTTATCTGCCACATGTGGCATGTGGCGCCTACGGGGCCTAACCGCAACCATCAAAACAACACATACATGCTATTAACTTTATATTCCGCAAAAGTTGTATGCCTCTACAAGCACGCAATGCAGGTTCCTTTTTACATCTATTTTTTTTTATTTCTCTTTGTTGTTACTTCGTCTACATTTACTGCTCCGGGTTTTTTCTTACACATTTCGGCGCGGCCATTAAGCTGTCACAATCAAGCTTAGCACTGCGCAATGCCGCCGCCAGCAGCATGGAATCCCGCAAAGCTGTTCGTCGAATTTTCGCTCAAACAAAAAAAACAAAACTCAAAACAACATCATAATTGTAAAATTACTTTGATATGACAGGCTTTGAGAGTTCCAATGCCGCTTAAAGGCAAAATTCTACCAAGACCTCTGGTCGTCTTGGAAAGTATATCTTAAAAAATTTCGTTGTTAAACTTTATATCTTTCCAGGTTTGTAGTTCTGTGCGCCGGCCTCAATGAAATTTTAAATAATTACATATAATTAAAACGCATTACATACTTTTAGGCGTTTCACATATTTATTAGTAATTCGACTTAAACACCACCTTAAGCATTAGCGTTTCGAGCAAAAAATTTAACTTATCTCAACGAACTTCTTACACTTCTTACCCATACATATACATATACAAGTGCATGCGCTGCGCGGCATATTACTCAAGTTCAACGAGTTTACTGCGCGTTTTTCGCTTAATGCAAGCATTCTTACAGCCACTCCACGCATGGAAAGCCATAAAACCTGCAATAACAACAACTGAAAAGCATCTTTAATGAAAAAAAAAAACTTTAGTCGGCAATAAGTTTGAAAGGTCAGTGGTGGTTGGCTGCCATTTTAGAGGGCATTAAAAACAGTTTCGGTGAACGATATTAGTAGTTATTCTGTTGAAAAGTGCACAACAGAAAAAAGTTGTTGGATAATTCATAAAACCACAGTTATTAAAAAATATTTGCGTACATATGTGTGGGTGTTTGTGTATGTATAGTCATGAGAAAATGAAAACCGTCAGTTTTGAGGCGTGAATGCCTGCCCTGGAAACAGATTGCAATGCCATATTGAAGTGGTGACTTGGAAAAACCAAATAGAAACGAATGAAATACTACTGAGCAATAATACTGAGCAATGTTACGTATACGCCAAGTAGTCGCATGTGGTTGTAAAAACTGACATTTTTATAGATATAAAGAATACATAATAATTTTTACGTATACTTTTAAGAGCAAATTTTCTAAAAAAAAAAATTTACACAAATCCCCTTTTTATTTAAAGAAAATGTGTATACTTTTTGTACGAGAAACTAAATTTTTGGCCGATAATTTTTAAAGAAAAGAGAAGTGTATAAAATGAATTAATAAAAGAAATAGTAATGACCAAGTTTCAATATGGAATTTTTGGATTAAACATTAATTTAGAAAAAAAAATAGGAAAGAAAAAAGTCGTATTTTCAAAAAAAAAACAAACGGAATAAAATTAATTAAATAGAATAAAATAAATTTATAAAAAAAATAAATAAATTACTTAATAAATAAAACAAAATGAAAGTAAATAAAATTAGAATAAAATAAATTAAAGAAAGTAATCTAAAATAACATAAAATTAAATAAAACAAAATAAAATAAAGTAAGATGAAATGATATGAAATGTAATAAAATGAAATAAAAGAAACAAAATGAAATAAAATTAAATGAAATAAAATTAAATGAAAAAATAAAATTAAATAACGCAATAAAAAAATAAAAAAATATGAAATAAATAAAAGAATAAAAAAAATTAAAATAACAAAAAAAAGTAAAATAAAATAAATAATAAAATAATAAAAAAGTAAAAAAAAAATAAAATAAAAGAAAATATAATAATATAAAAGAAAGAAAACAAAAAATAAAAAATATAAAGTAAAATAAAATGAAATAAAATAAGATGAAATGATATTAAGAAGTGTAATAAAAAATAATTCAATAAAAAAAAATAAAATACAATACAATAAAATGAAGTAGAATTAAAGAAAATTGTTTTTATGAAAAAATAGAAATTAAAATAAACTAAATTAAAAATTATAAAAAATTAAAACAGTAAAAGATTAAATTAGGTTTGATATTTAAATTTAATTTAATTAATTTAATTTAAAGTTTAATTAATTAAGTTTCAATTATCAATATCAATATCAATATCAATATCAATTAAACTGATTGAATTAAAGAAAGTATTTTTTACAAATTATTGTAGAAAAAAACTTTTTTTAGTTTTGAAAATATTTGAAATTGGCTAAAAAATATATTAATTAATCCGGCACAAAATCATTATATGATACTATATTGTTTGAAACATTATATAATATTGTTTAAAACAAATTTTTAAAAATATGCTGAACGTGCATATACCTATCAATAAGAAATTAATTTGAAGATTTAATTACTTTGAAGAAATATGTTTACCATTTGTTATTATAACCACACCAAATGTTGATTTTCAATATGCGCCTTTATATATGCTACAAATAGTTCGCATCGTCACATAAATTGCATATTTTCCTGGGCTCTGGCTTCAACTCAACAAAGTCAAGTCTACATTGGTGTGCCTTGGGCCATACGCTTTAATTGATGTGTGTTTATTATATTTCGAACTACAACAAAAACAATAAAAATTGTTTATTTTGAAACGAGCAATTTCCATTTTGGCTTTCTTCCATTCGAGGTGGTTTTAGTTACGCCTTTTTATGGCAAATAGTAAATATGTACGCACATACACACTTATGTCTCTGTTTACTGGTGTATTAAATTTTAAATGACCGCTGGGAAAAGGCTAAGTTATTTCGGTTTTTATGTATGGATGTAAACATTTGACTTGCAAACCAACATTTGATTATGTTAAGTTAGTATATTTGTTCGTTGCTCTGTTTGTAAGTTTGTTTGTGCAAATGTTCATGGAAAATAATGCTCTTCTTACAAATGTTGAATGACTGGAACATTTAGTTTGACTTGACTGACTTGCTATTAGTAAAACATTATTTGTTTGGTCACAATATACATACAGTTGGGTATATATGTACATATAGCGAGAGATAAATGTTTGTATGTCTTTATGTTCCATTCATTTGGGTATTCTTTACATCTTGCTATGCTCAGCGGATATGTAAACACAAAAGTTGCCAGTCATTTGAAATGCGTAAAATTACATTTCGATTCCCTTTTAACACACATATACCGCTATACCGATGTTAGTGAGCAAATAGGATTGATAGGAGTGTCCTCTTGAATCATATAGCTACTTTTGTGTAAAAAAAAATGATATGAAACTGGGAAGGTTTTGGCTTAAGAGTTCAAAGTGAGGCCTCGAAAATGTTTCACTACTTTCTAGCTTTCTACTGCTTTCTCTTCTACCCTTGCTGCAATCAGCATACAGTTAACAAAGTGATGGATATAAAATTCTGTAATGATTGCAACTAAAGATCTAACTAAATTCCTCCCCTTGCACCGAAACACAAACTAGAAATGAATTGGAGTACCAAGCAATTCTTAGAAAGGCAGTAGAGATCAATTAGAACTCAGAAAACCGAAAGTCCACATTAATCTACTGATTTATAACTATATTCGTCTGGAAATTTGAACGTTTACGTACGTACTTTAACCTCTAAAACGCTCCATATAGACCACTTAGAGCTCTTACTTTTCCTAAAAGAGGATGGAAATTCTGAAGTGGAGTTCGGCATTACAAAAGGACTATAAACAGCAAAATAATCTAAAGCAAACTTTAACCAGGTACTCTATTCTAAAATGAAATATACAAAACAGTTATTTGAAACAATATAATTTTCCAAACTTCAACTAAAAAAATTTGTCCATAAAGTCCACTTAATTCGGTCGTATTAAATTTACACAATAAAAAGTATAAACATGCATAAACATACACATATATATTTGAAATATTATATATTGAAGTAAACAAATGTTTACAAAAACAAGTACACGCTTCAACTAAAGCCAATTCAGACGCAACAACAACAACAAAACTGGCAATTTTCATTTAATCCTCGAGTATTACATGCAATTAAACAAAAGTACTTAAGTGGTAACAATATTGTTAATTGAATTTTAATTAGTTAAGCCTAATTTATTGCCAAACCAAATTAATAATAAATTAAGTGGAATTACAAGCTGAGCAAAAATGATATCAAGTCGGAGAGCTTTAGAATTAGTCGAGAAGAAATTTGAAAGGATGACGCAATGAAAAGATTCTCTCAGAAGCACAACTCCAACATTTCTGCTGCGTAAGGCTTTATATGGCCGGTGCGGAAATATGTACATAATCTGGGCCTTTGCTTCTAGGATTGTAGACATACCAGAATGGAATATCTTCTCTACTCTCTCTACTTTTTAATAAGGAAATGTCAGAAACTATGATATCTTCAGATGTTTAAGAGGTTCAACTTTATCTCTTTGCTTCAAAATATACTCTTCAACAAGCTCTCTGTTCGCTAATGCACTATTACAGTACCTCGATAGGGGTTGAATATGGATAATAGAACACGAAATATGCTTAAAGTTATGGTAGATGCTAAAATCTAGACCTTGAACCCGATCTGCCATGAAGTTAGATTAGATTTTAAACCAGTTTTCCAAGCGTATCTTTCGCTTCTAACCCTGCAGAGTTCTAGCTAGAAAATATTTCCACTAGTTTTTTGCTCTGCTGTGAAGATTTATTAACACTTCAGTGCCGTTTTACTTCTTAAGTTAGTTTTTCGTAATATATCCTGCTTCCTAGTCTGAGATTGTCAATCGCGGATTAAAGATCTGTTTTAAACGAAAGGAGCAAAAGTGAAAACAGTGCCTACTTTTAGGATGAAGAGTGAAACTGTAGTTTAAAAAGTAGTAAGAAGTCCACCAGTAAGATATGATGTTAATTTTTGTCTATTTAATACTATATATATATATATATATATAGAATGGAGATGAGAATAGAGAAATGGAACTAATTTTTGCCGAAAAGACTCCAAAATACCCACGAATTTCTAGGTCAAACTTTAATTTTAATTCTTTGTCGAATTTTATTTTTCAATCCGCACCTGATTGCAATTAATTTAATCAACTTTCCACCAATACTGGTGCACATAAGTTGCAATGCAATTAAGCCTGGTGAGCAATTTGTACAGCTGCATCAACTATTCAGTTGCAAAGTTGCGTGCAAAACGTGGAAAATGTGGGTTATGCAATTACAAAGGTGAATAATTAATTTGAATCAAAGCCGCCCGCAGCGCCAATAAAATACAGCAACTGTGCTGGTAGTTATTGCACAAATGCAAAGTGCTTTTTCACTACACTTTTCTACGCCACACCTTTGTTGCCACAAGCATCCTTCAGATAAATCACTGCCTTTATTCATTTAACTCTTCGCTTTAAAGTAGAAATTTATGCAGCTTTCCTGCCAGTTTTGGCTCTAACCCGCATTAATCGTTGTACAGCAAATGCTCAGCAGTTAAAGATACACAAACTTCATTCCGTTTTGCCTTTTCCAGCTCATAAATATTAAGTCAGCGCATTTTTATATCAAATCTTGTTTCTGCTTGAGTGATTTATTTACAATTTTTATGCTGCCATAGAATCTCAATTCATTATACCAATTGATTAAAAGCCTATCTATCTGAGTGGCTGTCGAGAAGCATATATAGATGTGTGTGTGTGTACTTGCGAATTCTGGAAATGTGAGCCACAAACATAAACACCTGAGAATCAATAATTCATTGCCAGATTTGGAATTGTGCCCCTTAACGGTTCAGCGCATTTTACGTCGAAGCAAATTATTGCTTCGATTGCTTTAAGTAAGCAGTATTTGCTTTCCTGCTGATGAAATAATATTAATCTCCCGGATTTTGCATATATATGAGGTCAGTTTTGAAGCTTTTATCGGCATGTTTGATCGGTTTTGTCCTTAAATTATTTCCAGTTCATCACATACTTTTATGATCAAAATAAAACAAGTACTATTAGATCTCTATATTAAGTTTTAACAAAAAATTTTATGAATTCTTTTTCTTCTGAAAAAAAAAAAACGGAAACTTTCAATATCGTTGAAATTTTTGTTTGAAGCAATCTAAAATAGATGGTCCATTGTAGTCTACTGCCAGGCGCAATGTAAATAGCTAATATTGCCGACATTAGGGTGTGTCTAATATTGAATATCTAAAGCAATTCGCTGAAATATAGGAAATGCAAAGCAGTTTTTCCTATTACGAATATAAATGCAGATGTTGCATATAAGAAATATTTTATTTTATAACTTCATAACAACCAATATTCGGATTTAGTAAGGTTCTAGCACAGTCTATAGCATTTAAACCGAACATGATGTTTATATTATTGCTCATATTATTATTGTTCTATTTATTTTCTCACTCAAATTTACAGAAGCGGGAAGTGCTTAAAATTCACCTTGAAATAAGCTATTCACGCTGTGACCATTCATAGCATAAGACTCCAGCTGGTTTTTCTCCACAGCTGCCTTTTTCTCTTAGAATTATTAAAGAAGATATGACATTGCAACTATTATGACATTTTATTTAAGCTCATATTACCATTTTCTTATACAACTTTACAGGAATGTTAGGATTCCTTTTTGCTTTTCAGTGCAAAGCTTTTTTTTTGGGGGGGGGAAGTAATACAAAAACATAAGAGTCGTTGAAATATTGAATATTGATTGAAAGATAGATGCCTCCGGATCAATAAGCAGTATTTGTTTCGAATCGTCTGACCAGTTCATCTGATGCAATTTTTTAAGCTTACTATTCTATATTAATAACAATAAAATCACGCCTACATCTTTTCCAAAACTTATCCAAGTTTCCCACCAAAGCGCATCTAACAATTTGGTCATTTCAAAATTTCTGTAACATTTTCTGAATTGAGATAAGGTAGCATGAAAGCCTTTCTTGTGAAAGCAATTCATGCAGTGTTTTTATTTCTCAGCCGGTGGTCGAATATTGTTAGTAGCAAACAAAATTTCATATTAGCCGAGCCAGACACCTACGACACGTGAGACCCTCAACCCACTAATATCACGCCATTCTGTTTATATGTATGGTATGCTTCTCTACGTCCTTTCGCATGTGTAGGAGTCCTTAAAAGTGCTGCCCCTCCACCCACTTGAATACAATTAAAATTGCCTAACACTCAAACTTCTTATAATAGGAACTTTTGCGAATTCTTTCGAGTGTGAAATGTGTCACCTTACACAACAAAAGTTTAATTTCAAAGACAAACAGTTAACAAAAGTGTTTTCACGCTACATTCATGCGAAATATTTATGATAATAACTTTGGGTTGCATTCCAAAGCGATCTAAGTTAGTGTGGGTGGGAGATATGGAATTAATGTGGGGGAATAGAATTGTTTGAACTATGAAGAAGGAACAATTTAAGTTTATGCGTAAAAAGGTACACCGAAATCTCCTTACCATTTCCAATTACCAGCTTTATTGCTGTGCTTGTATTCTTAGTACTTTACCAAATTTTATTTCCTGTTTTCTTATCTACTTCATAACCTTTTCCTTCTTCCTTCTTCCATTTTTCAATTCCATTCTCTATTACCAAGAAAATTTCACTACTTGCTTGGCTTCCACATCGAATTGACGGGATATTTTGCACCTGTTATTTTTCTACAGGGTCAAATACATCAATTATCGGACCTATTAGATTGTTGTACTGTCTGCCTTTGTGCTATTGCTCTACCTGACTTTTTACATGCTATATATATACACATTACTGCTTTGTATGGCTTTATTCTTTGGCACGCCACTTCAAATTTGTTTGGTTTCTATGTTATTTATCGGATATTTGCTTCTAAGTGGCTACGCGATTGAATAACAAACATTCGTGACAGTACAACAGATGTTGGAAGCTTACAAGACCCATATATGTATATATTCGTAACCGTATATATACATGGAAAGCAATATTTTGCGGTTGGTGGAAATATATTATACTGTGCATAGCTGCATAACATTATTAACTTCCAATGATAAGTAAATAATAATCAGAAAATGTGGCAGCCGAAAAAATGTATCTTAATAATTCCTACACACAATTTTTCACAAAAGAATTTCGCTTTCTCTATTATTTCTTTATCAGGTGTGAGACTTCACTAGAACTATAGCCAAGCCTAAATGTAGGCAACAATTTCAACAATATACTTTCTACTACTTTCCTAGAAACTTATAAGCTTCGAGGTCTTCAAGAAGAAATTTTTGTCAAGAACCCCTTGAGATTCTTTTGCTTTTATATTGTATATTAAAAATGTGTAGTTTGTTCAATAAATTCAGAGTTCAATAAATATAAATGATGGTAGTGCAATAAAATATTGAATTGAGAGATATACTTCTGTGAAATATTACTACTTGTCAGCTCTTCTGCACAAGTAGAAAGTTACAACTGGCATCCCAGCTTATAAATGCACCATCAGGCTTCATTATTCTCAATTGTGTAGAGTTTCTTTAATGGAGAGTAAGTTTCTTTAATGGAGAGTATCTAATCAATAAGTCGATTTAACGGAAGTAACTATAATCATCAAATCAATCGAACTCTAACTACATGTCCGCCATATATTAGGATGGAGAATTTAGGGTATTGTATTCTATGGCCCTGAAAAAACTACTTGTGGCACACATGAGCCTTGGAGGCAACAAGAGATTTATATTGCCCTTTTATCGACTAAACCCATTATCTTTGTATTGCCCTGATATAGCGCAACATTTTGGGAAACCATTGGGAAACCTCAAATCTTTACTCAGACAACATTTTTCTTTTTCGGAAGCTCAATGAATAAAACATTCCCCAAATATTTCCGTGGTCTTGTGCCTTGTTACTAGACCCCGGTGATATAAAAGTGACTGTCATAACAGGCCAATCACTACTCCTCAGCCGTGGCCGCCTAGAGTTCCACCTTTAGTTTGAGGACACAATTATTAAAGCTAAAAGTATTAAGGATCGAAAACTCTCCCTCGAAAATCCACATATTTCTTAAGGAGTTGGACAATCCTACCATATTTGCGAGAACTAAGTCATATATTATTGTTCACCAGTCTCTTCATCATTGTTGTGGTTGTGTTTTTAATGGATTTGTGAGCTGTCAACACTTTCAGATGCAAGCTAAATCTGAGTCTTTCTCCATGATGCCTTCATTCACAGTCATTCAGGGGTCATCCACATGATTTGTAGGGTCTGTAGAATGTCTGTAGAACACAGTTTATTAGTGCTTATTATACTCCAACGTTTGGCGTTTTACTAGCGATAAATTTAAGCGGTTAAATTTGAGACGAAGGCAAAACTTAGCCACGGTTCTTCAAACAATTATCTTGCTTGTTACTTTTTGGCTTTTTGTTTTTCCCTTCTACCTTTCATTTATGCTGTTATAACTGTAATAGCGCTTCATTTTCCAATGGTGGCCACTGGCCTTTAAGAGCAGTATTCTCTCGTAAGTATTTTTATTTTTCAAAACTGGTCTTTAAGTAACATTGTTGTTGGATTGATGCACACCCAATGTTGCCGCATGCTCGACGATTTGGAACCGCAAAAATGAAAACCGAAAAAATGTATATTGTTTTTACATCTCCCCTTCCACTTTTCCCCCTACCTATATTTGCACGATTTGCATACACACACTTACACACACATTCGATATTTGTATGCGTGAGACAGCTATGGTTTTGTTATTTGTTTTTGCTAACAAATGGTGGCAGCGTGTAAACAACCACCAGCCAGCAGCGTTATAAACTAATATTATAAATTGGTTTAAGTGCGCTGCGGTCGACAATACGCGCAACAACAACAATAACAACACTGTGAACAAAAAGTGATACGCTACACTTTGTAGGCTCGCCAGTGGCACAGCACACCGCTTTGCCTCACATTTCATCTCCCCCGCTGGTGTTCGGTGGTGTTGGTGCGGTGCGCGTTATGCGCTCTAAATCAACACCGCAACGCGATGTCGTCGTGTAAATAAACAGACAATTGAATTTTCACGCTCTCCTGTCGCGACTGTGCCGTTGATGGAACAGCAGGTAGCACGCGTCCATGCGAATGATGATTTGTGGGGAGCGCACCGTTCGACCAGGTGTCTAGAGTGAGCCAAATGAGTGTGTGGTGTTAATTGTTGTGACTCACTGTGTCTGTGTTAACCACTTTTTCCGTGTTCCTTGCTGATGAAGTGGAAAAACTAAAGAAGTTATTAATTTGCAAAGTCAAAAAACAATAAAATAAAAAAAAATAAAAAATTTAATAAAATAAATTGGATAAGTATGGCTGGTAATCTACAAATAAAAGTATTATGAAATAAATTAAAACAAATTATGTCTATTATGATGATCTATCTATGATGAAGAGAACTAATCAATAATTTATAAAATTTAAATTGTAAAGTTTAACATTTTTTCACAGTATTATAATAAATAATATTAGAAAACAATTCTGATTTGAAATTAAAAAAAAAAGAAGATTATAAAACTCTATAAAAAATACTGTTGAGTGAAAAAAATCCAAATATAGAAAAACAGAAATATAAAGGAGCAAGGAAAGGCTAAGTTCGGCTCTAACCGAACATTTTATACAATCCCAATGATATTGATATACCATATATTAATGATATGGGGTTTAGATCAAGGTTCAGACCGATTTTCCTCACATTTAGCGCTAACGACATATAGTTATGTTAGAAAACACTTAATTTCACTAAAAGATCACACTTATATCTGATCTACATAAACGGTTTGAGGTCAACTGGAGAGCCAGAAATCACTATATTAGGCATATGGAGGTTAGGGGAAGTATTGACCTGATTTTATAAATATTTGGCTTCACGACACATTATTAGCAGGAAACTGTTGCCTCTGAATTTCATTTAAATACCTCACAGATTGACTGAGATAAAGGTCTTGACTTGTCCTTGACTTAACATCCGGAACTCGTCTTGTCATCCTGATCATTTATTTATATATATAACTCTATATCTAACACCATTAGTTTTAGGTGTTACAAAAAACCGTTAGGTAAACTCCGTTAGGTAGTATAAAAATTAAAAATTGAATGTTGTTATTAAAATTATTATTATCTGAGCATAAAAACACAGCACTTGTGTTGGAAGTTTTCGGCTGTCTTGTGGCTTAGAGCAAATTCACGTTCGTTTAAGGAGGTCGGAATCTTTGTGCAAGTGATATGTGGTTGATATGTTCCACTAAGTGGTTGCTTTCATCAAATAAAGGGGGTCAGTGTCATCAAAATGATTGCACATTTGGATTTCAAGCAAAAGATAACACAACAAGATATGATTTATACTTTTGAAGGTGGAGAAAAAAAGGAAGGAAAAGGAGAAAAAAGGGATAAAGATTGTAAATGTAAATCTCTGGGTTCAAAGCGTTTTATATGTGCTAACAAATAAATAAAAAAATTAGTGGTTAACACAGTGGCTGGTGTAGCATGTAAGTATCCAGCTGGGAAGCGCTATCTCTACACTAAACTGAGCAACTAGCAAATGACGAATGTGTGAAGGAAATGTCTGTCAATTTAGATTGTCGGTGATGATAGAATAGATTTGAGCGTAGCAAAAGCGTGGAGGCAGACATACTATATATATATATATATATTTATATATTATATACCATATACTATAATTAAAAAAAAAGAAAATAATCCAGTGCAACAAACACATGCACACTGGGAAATGCGAAAAAACGCATGTGCAGGACTTGGCAGACTACTTGCAGCAGAGAAAAATAAATTGTAAAAATTCTGATGCTAAGAAAATAGCTCATAAAAACGGGCCATATTATTACGTTCCGGCAAGCGCGGTTCTCCTACTAAGTTGCAAGGCGCGCGCTGCCCTCAAATACACTATGCGCCAATTTCTTCGCATTTCGTCGGTTGCTTGCCTCATACGCAGGTCTGCGCTGTAGATTTTTTGAATTTTTTTTTTTTTTTTTGTTTCACATTTTTCGCAATATCTTGCCATCGATTATTGTTCTCCATAGCGTTTTCGGCGCCCTTCAACGCCACCTATGTCATTGCGAAATTTCGCTAATTTTCTGCCTTCATTTCTTTTATTTTCCTTTTCTCTGTCTCCTAGTGTGTTGCCCACTTTGCCACAACAAGTTATGTAGCCATCGATTTTTAGTTTTCACCCGCTTCATAACCCACGCACACAAATGCACATGTGTGTGTTCGTGAAAATATTGCACAATAATATGTATGTATGTAATGAATATATGCGCTGTAATTCAGTGCCAAGTAACAAACAGGTGCCTTCTGCCATGGGCAGTATTGAAAATTCACACACATACACTTGCATATATAATACATGTATACACATGCTCACACACATATACTTACACATATTCACATACACATATTCGCATAATCGTTCGTACTAATAACTATATACATAGCTACCTTAGTTGCGCTTGTCTTTAGCCTATTCTTCACGTTGGTGCTTCTATTTTTTGTGGGCGTGTACGTTACACTTTAAGTTTTTGAAATACCGTTACTTGTTATAACTGCATACAGTTGAACAAAAATTAAAAAAGTATATATATATATTTCTATTTCATTGTTATTACTTTGTAAAACTTGTATATTCAATTCAAACGGCTGCAACGAAATTGTGTGACGAAACGAAATGCCGTCACGTTTGCAATAGCATTCAGTTAGAAATTTACGTTGCAAAGCTGCACCGTGTGGAGACCTGAACAAATTTTAAATATCATTTTTTACAATGCTCGTTGTAATCAGCGCATTAGTTCGAACTACAAAAAACAATTGAAATTAAGTTTATACTGTGAATAAACAATACAGTATGAGCATCAAATTAAAAATGTTGCAAATGGTCACTAACAAATTTTTTTTTTTCAGAAATCTTGCCACCTTTATGAATATTTTTGCGTAATAAAATTGTTTAGATAAATTAAGAAGACACAAGAACATATTATGCAGCAGAGTTGCCATACTTTGAAATTTGTTTCACAATTCAATTGTTGAAATAATTGAGATATTTCTTTCTGATTTCTTTATCAATTGTTCAAGAAAGAGTTTTGTTGAAAATGTTCTACAGAAAAAGAATTGCCGCCTGTTTAGTAAAACGTAATATAGAAATATGCATATAAAAATTACGAGGTTTAAGAACGTTCAGAATTGAGATGGTACAGCAAGCGTCCGACAATTTCAATTAGAGTTAATGATAGCATGGATGCCATCCGTTTATAAATATTTCCTCATTAAAATTCAGGATATAAATAAAGTATTGCAATATAAACAACATATTAAGCAGATTTAAGAGAGACTTTTACTGGTTCCATTTTTGGAAATGATTGCCACTTGCAATTGCAAAAAATGCAAGATTGCAAACAAACTTTATTCAAAAAAATTTATATCATAAATTCAATATTAAAGCAGTATCAAATGAAAAAAATTTGAAAAAAAAACACAATAGTTATCATAAACTGATCAAAAATTGCTAGAATAAAAATGTAGCTGTCCAAAGTTATCAATAAGTTTAAAAAAATTTAGATTTTATTTTAGATTTAGTTAGAATTTATTTTTTTGTTTTCGATGATATTATTTATATAATATGTAAGAGTTGGAAAGGGTGAGAGTGCGATTTTGAACTCTTTCACAAACTCGATTTGAACCCAGCACTCAATAAAGGTTCTCTTACTTTTCGAACAAAATCCAATGCGCTTTGTGCCTAATAATAGGCAACGTTTTACTTATAATTAAAGTTGCCTACATTTAGGATGATGTTAGAACAAAGCCACAAGGAAAAAGATAGCATAGAGAATGCCAATGTCGGTGCAATCGAAATTCCAAAAGAAAAACTTAGTCTGCGAAAGTCAAAAGAATATTAACTTTTTTTTTAATTTTAAATTTTTTTTAAATTTAAATTAAAATTTTTTTTAAAAAGCAGTGAAAATACCTATATTATGATAACGTTTAATAGAAAGTTTTTAATTTTCATCCATTGAAAAGCCTTATATAATCCGATATATACTTATTTAGAAAATGTAAGCTGGAATTCGAATTTCTTTTGTATTGTAAAAATTTCACAATATCTAAAAATTTGATTATTAGAAATTAAACAAAAATATGTCAGATTTCTCTAACATATTATCTTTTTAGTGTTGGAAATGCATGGGGGTGTACATAGCGTATGATGAACATTTTGTGAATTTGATTTTGTTCGGGTTTTCATTAATACATGTTATAATTTATATCAGAAATTAGCTTCAGTTTCAATTTTTATTAAAAGCTAGTATAATTAATTCATGCATATCATTTCATTCAAATTAATTTTTGTTTCAAATGAATTCAGTAACTCTACTCACCATATAAAATCCTTGCAATGCGAACAGAATGTTGGCTGCTTGAAGAAGCGCGGTATGAAGCAATGATCTTTGACGGCGAAAATATTTTTCTTCTTCAGCGCGCCCTTGCGCAGGCGTGATTTCATTTTATTCTCACTGCCGCCAGCCTCCTCCTGCAGCGGCTGATCGCCGTTGTTGTCGTGCGTTTCAGACATCTTGTTGAAGAGTTTGTTGTTTTACTGTTGATATTCACTACTTATACAATATATTTTTATTCTTAGTTGTTTTTCAAGCTATATTAAAGTATACTGTCTGTTGCAATGAGATATAATTTTTATAGCAGAAACTTTACATTAACACAGTTGAGAGTGTGTGGGTGACAAAATTTTGTATTTTGAAGTTGAGTTTGTGTATTTGCTATTCAGTTTAATATTTTTTTTTTAATTTTATTTTCAATTTTATTCTAAAACATTTATTATATATTTTAAAAATATTTAGATTTTTCCTTATTTTGCCTTTAATATATTATTTCTTACTTACAATTTTTTTGTTTGATAAATTTATTGAAATATTTTTATTTCATTTTAAACCAATTAAATTAAACCCCGCACAATTTTTTTTGCTACCCTTTCATTGGTTTTATTTTAGAAATTTTTTTTCTTCAAATTTACCAAGCACAGTGGAATTCACGATTTGATTTTACATTAAATATTGCCAATTTCACACACTTAATAAATTTTTAGTTAAACATTTTGTCACACCTTTTTTCCACCTGCTTATTTAAATGTTGTTTTTTGTGTTTTGTTCTTATTCTGTTATATAGATTTAAATGTTGCGTTATTTCGTTTGCATTTCAAATCAACTGCAGTTTTTCTGCCTAAAATCTAACAGTGGCACACAGCTGCATTTTTTCAATTAATTTTTCAACCAGTCAGCTTTTTTCCGCCGAATTTTTTATTCTCAGTTCTAATATTTTTTTTTTATAAATCGCAAGTTTTTTGCAATTTCACTACACTTATGTTTATTTAAGAATTTCACTACACTCTTACACATATATTTTGCATTTATGTTTTGACACGAACTGTTATTTATTAGTTAAGATCTTTCAGAATAGATTTAATGCAAATTTTGAAAGAAATTCCATTAATTTTTATTATTATATTTTTTTTTTTAATTTTTCAAAATTTACTTTTAATAAATTTTTGCTTTCAGAATTTACCTAGAATCTGTACATATGCTAGTGGTTTTATGTATGTGTGAATATGCTTAAAACATATACATATGCATACATGTATAATGTCGGTTTGATTTGTTTGGTTATATCTTTACGAACTACGATGATATTGCACACCTGTAGGTTTGGTATTTTTAGTGTGAATTTTTCACATTATTTTGTTTGATATTTGAACAATAGATGATTTTAATTCTTTCAACTTTTCCATGAACATGGCAGCTGTTGGCACCTTCAATACTTTTCCTGAAATACAAAAAAAATATCTCTTTGAAAAAAAAGACAAGACAAAAAAGACAACAAAAGACAAAAAAATTTACGATTTTGCGCACAAAATATTTAAAATATTTTCTTCATCGTAAAACAAGATTGTTCATCTAAAACCTAGAGCGTTTTTGCATTTTGTTTTTATTTATTTCGAACTAAGTTTTTAACTCGAATAATAAAATTGTGATTATGTAATATGAAGCTTAATTGATTACGCCAAAAAAAAAAATCTAGTTCAAAATACAGCATTTATTGCAGATTTTGTTATTTTAAAGATTATTTTGGTTACAAAAAATTGAATGTCAAGTATAAATCCAATAAAAGATAATATTTTAACTCAACTAGGACTTGCTGAAATTAATTTAAAACCAGTACTTATTTAATTTTATAATTTTTCTATACATAAGACATTTCGTAAAAAAGTTTTTACTTGATTTGTAATTTGAAGTATGTATAGAAAAATAATATTTTCATTCAACTAAGACTTGATAAAATTTACTTAAAATACACCACTTTTAATTTCGTAATTTTTTTTATAAAAAATCTTTTTTAAAAAAATTTAATTTCCAAAAAAATTGAGTTGAAAATGAATGAAAGTTTATTGCGGAGTAAGATTTTTAATATGAATGTTTTTTTTAAGTAAACATTTTCATATTTTAAGAATTTTTAAACTTCTAAAATTTAAACTAAACTAAGACATACTAATTTCTTTAAATTATATTAAACAGAAAAAGAACTTTTTTTGAAATGTTTGCTTTTTTTAATATTTCCTAGACGACCTTATGTTTGTTAGTGTAGAATTTTCTTATAACTTGATGTTAATTAAAAAAAAAAAACAACAAATACATCTGCAATACAGAACTTTCTTTGATTTCTTATATAAAACAATGTGCTAATTAGGTTACCTCAAAGAATTCCATGCATGTTATAATTAATTGAACGTATTGAATAAATTTTTAATTTGGAATAAAAAACAAATTAAAAAATTTCTTTTTAAACTTTTCAAAAAAAATTTCCTCAAAAAAGCTTTCCTCTAGATTTTGTATTTTGTCATTTAGGTATTTTCCAAAGAAATATGATATTTCGTTTACAAAAATTTTTTTTGGATTTTTTAATTTACAACTTTGTTATAATACTTTACTTAACTTACTAAGTTCAAGAGCTTCTTAAAAAACAACAAAATAAAATAAGAAAATGCTGCTGGTATTTTTTTGCTTAATATACCACTACAATTTTCTAAATTACACTTTGGAAAATTGCACTCCATTGTTACTCCAGTAACCAAATATCAACAAGTTGCGTATACGCCCCCGCCTACCTGGGCGCTGCTTTCGCTCCACTCAGCCACTCGCATGTAAATAGTACTCTAGGGACATGAGTGCTTGTGCAAATGTGAGCGACAGTTGAGTGACATAAGCTCAGAGAGTAGGAAAAATTACAACAACTACAACAAAAAGGTCAAGTAATAAAAAAAAAACAGAAAATAAAAACCTTATCAGCATGATAATAACGGTATAACACCTGAACAACACAAACTCAGCCATCGATATTGTTTGCCGTTATGCGCGTGAGGCGTTTCTCTTTCCTGTTTGTTTGTATTTGTGAGTATGTGTGTGTGCTAGAATTGTGTAAGTGTTGATTTGTAAATTTTTGCGAAGGCAACAGTGATGGCTGCACTCACAGCACGCGTCACTTTAAGTGCCATTTGTATAGTATATTATATTGTTGTTGTTTTTATCATTGGTATTTTGTTATTTCATTTCTTTTATTTCCTTATAATTAATTTATTTTTGTTTACTTATGAGTAAATGTGAAAGGAAAATTATGAAAAGTGTTTATGGTGTGGTAATGAGAGCAGAAGAGCAACTGCGATAAAGCAGTTGGGATGACGAGTTTAGGAATTAAAGCTTGGGGCTTAAGCAGGTGTGTCAGTAAATGTTGTGTTGCATTGCACAAATGAAAATACTAATAAGGACAGCAGCTTAGCTGGCTATGTTTTATCTATTTCCAGATAAACAACTGAAAAATTAGAATAATAGAAATAATATTAATATTTCCTACATAAGAGATATCTAAAAATACATAAAAAATTCAAAAGCTTTCAATAGATTTATATTTTAAGCTTTTATTGTCATCTATTCAGTATCAAAATTTATGTTCACTATTTTTATTTCTTATTAAATTTCATGAGCTATAAAGGTTGCTGAGAAAATGTAAGATATTTTGAACACAATTTATAAAAAATTACAGTACATTATATACAGTACATTAATTTACATTTTAATATTAGGAATTAGTAAATTGAATCTTATTTACAAAAATTTTATTACAAAAATAATAGTAAACTCAGTTCGAAAATATTGAAGGAAATTATTTGTTAAGTATTTCAAGCAGCTTTTATAATTGTTATTTAAAATTGAAACGGAGAAAAAAATATTATGATGACGTAATAGGACATGACATGTAGGGCCTTAAAAATTATTCATAAAATATTTTCTAAATACATAACTATATTTAAAATAAAAAAAATTTTAATTTTGACTTTCTTGTTTTGTTAATCTATTGTTGTTACTCATCTAATTAATTAAGTTTCATTTACTTGTTCGTATTTTTAAAATATTTTATATTCACATATTTTTTTAAAGCAAAATTCTATTTCAAAATTTTTTTTTAATTTTTGGTATATAACTCTTTGCTATATAACTTTTTTTACACTTTTCAGTGACTTGCTTTACGCACCGGACTATAGCCAAGGGTGAGAAATTTTTAAGAGGATATTTTTTTTTTTGATTTTACTATTTTTACATTTTGTCTTTCAAATATTTAAAGCCAATATACTTTTCCATTCTCCATTATTCGCTTGGTTGTGGGAAAGAGTAAGAAAATTTATGAATAAATTACTAAAAATCTTCCCTAATTTGTAGATTTCTTGTGAAAATTTTTACAAAATGAATTTATTTATTTATGAATAAATTACTAAAAATCTTCCCTAATTTGTAGAATTCTTGTGAAAATTTTTACAAAATTAATGTTTTCAAGTTTATTTAGCTTTTTCGTAAATTTGAAATTTGTTTTTGCAATATTTGTAAGAAGCCAAATTTTTAAAATTTTTGTTGTAACCACCCAAAGCCAAAACCTTCAACCCGAACTTGGTACACGTGTTCTTTGTCACCGTAAGACGGTTGGTATTGCAGATGGGCGTAATTGGACCTCTGCCACGCCCACATAATGCCATTAATGGAAAATAGATAATGTGCTATAACTAAGCAGAAAATCAAGATATAAACGTGGTATTTGGTATAGGAGATCCTAGTAGGGTGGACCATCTGTGGGAAAAAATCTTTGTAATAGTGGGTATGGCCCCGCCCCCAATAGGTTTAATATATATATATCTCGCAAACCATTTCAGCTATATCAATCAAACATGCTCCGACTACGTTTTTGTAGCATCTCTTCATATACTGGGAAAATAAGTGAAATCGGATAATAACCACGCCCACCTCCCATACAAAAGTTATGTTGAAAACTACTAAAAGTGTATTAACTCGCTGAAGGAAGACGTCAGAAACATTAAGTCTTACAGAAAATATGATACGGAAGAGTTTCGTAGAAACCCGTGTAAAGCTTTTATGATGGGCGTGGTACCGCTCATTTTTAGGGCAAATCCCATATCTCAAGAACCCCTTAACCGATTTCAACAAATTTGAGACAGAACATTTGTTTTGGTACATTTGGTACATGACATTATATTTACATTCTTATGTTACGCTGTGAAAATGGACGAAATTGGATAAAAACCACGCCTACTTCTCATATAATACAATTTTAAGTTTCAACTGATCCTTTCACTTTAAAGCAGATAAATCGAGCAGAAATTAAGATGTGAAAATCAAACTTTGTACAAATAGGGCCTTTAGGATATGTCATCTTATGCGTAAAAATAGACGATATCGGATTATAAATTTTCAAGCCACTAGATACCCAATATTAGGACCTCAGTGCCTCTATCTGACTCTTTATCGAAAATATCGGTAAATCTGTAAGATATGGTAATGAAATCGGAGGATTATTTTTCCATGATAATAATGTGCTTTTGTGTCAAAAATGGTATATACCACCCCTAGCCCACATATACCTAATAGACGGATTTTCAACCTTCCTGTAGACTTTATAGCATACATAACGATCAATATACGAGTTACCTCTTTGAAATTCGGGAAGCGTCTCTTTCCGATAATAGTGTGTAAATGTGCTTAATATGGATAAAATCCGGTAAGCACTTCCCCTAGCCCCGGTTGACTTTATACCATATATTTTGGTCAATATGTAAGATATTTTAGCAAAATTAAGTGAACGTGTAATATCGGCTATACAATAGTTTACTGCCGAAAATGTGTGAAATCGGTGAACGAATTATCCCAGTTTCCATATACTACATATAATGATTTTCGCTAATCTAGCAGACTTTATGCCGACTATGTCGGTCACTGTGTGAGTTACCTTAACAAAATTGCTTGAAAACATGTTCCCTAATATACTTGAATAATGGAAAGAGTTAATGTGAACAGTGCAGACCTTCCCCTAGCCCAAATATACCCGCTATAAGGATTCCCGTCTTTCCATATGACTTTAAACCGTTTATGTTGGTCAATATGTGTGATATTTTAATGAAATTAAGTGGATATATTTTCCTAAACACAATGCGATTTCTCGCTAAATGTGAAAGAAATCGGGCTAGATCATGGTCTAAGCCGCTTATTTCTAATATAATGATTTCCTTTTCTCTGGTTGACTTTTTCCTCATGTATCTAATATATTCAGTTAAGCCAGTTTGGTTGAGTTTATATCGCATATATCACTTTTGAGTTAATTTCATAGATTTTAATATAAATATCTCTGACACGAAGCAAAATACAACAATGAAAGTACATGAGTCTATCGCCTGTAATATAAGTTAATAAGATACCAAATATGATTGCAATCCATTGACAACTTCGTCGAATAATGAATGTTGAATTCTTCCGCAACATTTTTTAATATAAAGTGATGCCAGCACCTGAAAGCATATCCCCGCCTCTGATCCTTGCACATTGCGAGAGTATAAATTGTTCGGTTACACACGAACTTAGCCCTTTCTTACTTGTTTCTAATTGTGTTTTGTTATTTCATTTAATTCTGTTTTATTTTAATTCTGTTTTGTTTTATTTCACATTAATTTTTTTTTTTATTTTTTTCATTTAATTCTAGTTTAATTTAATTTAATTCCACATATTTTTCTTTTACTTTGGTTTTATTTTATTTTATTATTTTTTTTTTGTTTTAGTTTAATAAAAATTTTTATTTTTTTTTAATTTCTTCAATCATATTTTATTCCTTAATTATGTTTGTTTTATTTTATTTCATTTCAATTTAATTTAGTTTTACTTTATTTAACTTTACTTTTATTTAATTTTAATTTCTCTAATTTTATTTTATTTAATTTTAATTATTTTATTTTATTTTACTTTTTTCTTATATAATTTCACTTTCTTTAATTTTATTTATATTTTCCTTTTCAACTTACATTATTTCATTTTACCTTACTTTATTTTATTTTAGTGTGTTATTTTATATTATTTTTTTTTTATTTTATTTCATTTTTCTTATTTTACTTTATCTTCGTCAAATTTGTTTTAATTTATTTAATTTTATTTAACTTTATTTTATATTTATATTTCATTTCATTACTTTCTTCTAATTTTATTAACTTTTTAACAATTTCACTCACCTCCTCTACAATTTAGCAGTAGCTTATTTTTCGTCGTGACTCCTAAATTCCGATACCGTTTTTCTTAATTGTTTTTTAACGAGTCTTCTAATTTTCCTTATCACCAACTGCAATCAATGTCTGGCTACAAGTCGCCACTAGAATTTCCAGTGCTCGAAATCACCAGAAATCGCATTGAGTTCACACGAAATGCCGGCGATGGACAAATAAACGTCACACTCTTTTTCTTTCCACTCGAAAGCAAAATATTTTTGGCGCACTATTTCCAACACGCACACACCCACCCACAGGCAGTTGCACACAGAAATTCGTCTGTGGCACGAAAAAGGCAAAAGAATAAAAATCACCGAATTTTACAACAACATGTGGCGCACGCTCCACAATCGGCCAGTCTGTCTGTCAGTCATACGCACAGTTGGACACCGCGCGACACAGGCGATTGGCGAACAGCGTGAAAAGAATTGCACACAATTAAATCTGCCAGCAAAGTTTGCACTTACAGCTGCACTTACTTACACAATCGCTCGCTTTTAATCATGGATTTATTTATATTTTAATTTCTGCAATTTATTTGCTTAGTAAATGCAAATTATTTTTATTTGTATTTGGCTGCGCCAATTATCCAATTGCTTGCGGCTGTGGATTGGCTTGTGTTTTCATTGTATTGTTTTTCTTATGTTTTTTTTTTTTTTTTGCCTTGATATTTACTCTCTAATATCCGATTGACGCCCACGTTCAGATCAGCACACGTCCGCAACGCTCAACAACCCGATACTTTGTGAAAATTGGCAAAACGGTTGCGGCTGGCGAGAGTCCAGCGCTGACGGCGAGAGCTGCGCTGCCTATGTGTAAGTGTGTTCAGCGTGTGTGTTCAGCGTGTGCGTGGTGAGTTTCTCCGTTGAGCAACTAGTGTGCCGTAATTATGCTGTTGTTTGCTCTTGCCACATTTGGCTGCATTGTGCAGTTTCGGCGTTGCGAATTTTTTCTGGAGAAAAATGAAATTAATAAAGCGAAACAAGTGTAGCACTACTCATTGAACTGTGGCGTCAAAGTACTGCTGGATGTAGAGTATGATACTCTTTTGCATTGATCTGGATTCCCGCTTAAGATATTTTAACAGATGTCGCTCTTGCAACACTTGTGGCATGCAGCATGTTAAAAGCTTTGCCTGCTAATTTTCTCTTCACAACTTTTCGAAATAAATTACTTCACTATCTCAAATAGTCTAAGTTAGCGGCGTCATTGTACAAAATCTCATAACTGAACGATCGGTTGTAAGTGAGCTATAGCTTATTGCAGTTCGTGCTAGATAACTTCGACGATTTTCAAGGCCCATATTCTATATGTTATAAGTAGAAATATGGCAAAGTTTTGTTTGCTTGGCTACTTAAATGTCGGAGTTATAGCTGAAGGTATCAGAACTGAGCAATCGGTTGTTTGGGCGCTATACTGTTAGTCTTTTGAATTGTTTAGTATATCCTCTTTTAGTTTTTAGTTAGAAATAAGAAGATATTGTACCGAAATTCTTGAAGTCAGCTGATTTATTGACGAATTTATAGCTCAGAATATAATACCTAAACAATCGGTTGAATAGGAGCTTTGTCTTATAATAGACTGATTTTAAAAGATTTTTAGTAAAGATAGTAGGAAAGTTTAGGATAAATAAAAATAGGACAGGATAAATAATAATATCTAAGTTATCACTTATATGTCTGTTATGCGATATACAATGGTCCTCTACTGGGTTTTGAAAAATAATTAAGGGATCGTGAGTGCAATGCGGTATGCCAAATTTAAAGCAAATATATCCATCCATTTGACTTCAGGTTTAACTGCTACCAATTGGCATACAACTGACATTAGTTTGAAAGCAACCATGTGACATTCACCTGACAGATGTCATGTGACATTCATGCAACCACTGTCATCTCACACACATTTAACAGCTATCATCTGACTTATATTTCACAGCTGCTACATGACATTCACAACAGAGACTCGAAGTAACTGTTTCGAAACCTTCATTTTCATTTTAAAATAGACATCTTTGTTCGGAACTTAAATTGTTCCGAGAATATTTTTGGGAACGCAGGTGTTAAAAGATTCTAAAATGGATGACGTAACAGAGATCTTAAAAACCAAAAACCTGGTAGTTCAGTATATACTCTAAAGAGGAGTGATGTGCCTGAAGGAAGCGGTCTATTTATGAAGTTTAACAGAAATAAGACGACACTATTAATACTATGGGAACTTGTTTCCCCTTTGTATAATAGATATTTCATTGTTCCGGCGGGTATATATTATCCTCTTGTAAACTCAGCAGAAGCATTGTAAAAATAAATGAACAGATGTATTTGAATTAAACTAGCTTTAATGACTGTTATTCCTTTACATTTAAGGTGGGGTAAGAGAAAGTTAAAAGCGCTTCCCGCACTAACAAGAGTACAGTTCTCTTTATCAATCATATGCCTGGCCAACTTAGTGTATTTATTATAGTGAAGTTAAATACAATATAAAGTTTTACTACTTCCTTATGGAAGCTGAAGAGTTACACTTCGTCATCCTTATCCCAAAAGACCCTAGTACTTAGGCCTTACGGGGTATTTATATGTATACTTTATAATTGAACTCAATTTATCAATTAATTTACGCCTTAATTACGCAATTAATATTTCATGCAGGTTTAATTTTATCCTGTATTCCAAACCATATTTTTGTGTGTATTACAAAATTATGACCGAAAATAGAATGAAGAATATATAGTTGAAGAATATAGAATGAAGAATATATATAAGAAACACATATATGTAGTTAAAATAATCCAGGTCGCTAATTGAGTCAATTTGTTAACATGAATTGGCTCAATTGAAGCGAATGTTTGAAAGTACTATCAGTTTGAACTCAATGTTGAATTCCATCATGCTTCCATGTAACCTAACCACACAATTCTGCTTCCTTGTGAATGTTTTTTCTTTAAAAATAAATATTAATTTAATGGTATAAAAAATAACAAAACTTAAGTACTTAGCGGCAAAAAATTTTAATATTTTTAATTTCATAAATTTCAATTTTTCACAAAATATTAAATTTTTATCTAAAAACATTTCTATCTACATTTTAATCTAAATCTTTAGATTTTTAGATAAAAATAAATTTTTTTTATTTAAAAAAAAAAGTTAAAGAAAATTAATTTTATTATTTGATTGTTATTATTGTTATAATGTTATATTGTTATTGTTATTTGATTGTTGATTATTATTATTTATTTTTATTTAAAAAAAAAAGTTAAAAAAAATTAATTTTTTCCGAAAGTATTTAAGTTATTAGCTATGAGCGTCCTTTTTGTAGAAAATATATATTCCTTTTAAGCCTTTCACTTTCGAGTTTCATGCTCAAATTAAGAGAACTACCGGAAGTAATTCCAAACCAACGCTACTCTCGAATACCAACTCACCACTACTCTTCCACTTTATATTAGCTCACTATCTAGGGGTTGTATGCTCCATAACCCCCGGCTAAATATGTATTACAATAAAGTTTAAACCTTTTGCTAAGAGTTACAGCTGGTGTAACACTCTTCTACACTCTCGCTCTCCCTCTGTCTCTTTATCAATGAAGCGCAGTTGCTAAACTCACCACAGCGCCTTGTGGACGACACACTAATAACCTATTAACGTTAGCCAATAAATATGTAGACAAAGTTTTTGTACGCATAGTTGATTGTGTGTGTTTGTGTGTCTGTGTTTGCATATTTAGTTGCTAATACTAACAGTGCAAGTGCTTCGGCACTCATTTGCTCTGTTAAGCCCTAAGTCAATGGCCTTCTTCTATGCTGCCATGTTGTTGTTATTGTGCTTCTTCTTCTTCTGCTACTTACATTTTTCCGCCACTTTGGCATACTTGTTTGCATTTCCAGCCGTGTGGACTTACAACAAACTCTTGCAAGCGGTGTATAATTTTGTAGGTAACATTATTTGCTCGCATATATACCGTTGATTTCCTTTATTTAAAGGTTTGTTATGCGTGCTTGTGTGTGTGTGTGTGTGTGTGTGTGTGTGTATGCGTAGAGAGAGTAGTCAACAGCTGTTGGAAAGAAGTAAACCATTTATATGAAGTGGCAGCAACAAGCAGACCAAAAACCCCAACATTGTCGGGTGTAGTTGTGGCTGAAGGGAGTTCTATGCAACAAGCGGAATGCAAACACGCACACCCACGCACACACTTTCACTTATATACCGTGGCATGTGCGCACTTACATCCCTGTAAAAATATGCATTTTAAGGTCAGTGAAATGTTGCTGCCACATTTCATTTTTTACTTTTGTGGCAGAGCATTCTTTTCAGTCACTCCCATTTGGTTTGCTTTCTTTTCTGCTCGCTTCGAGCGCGCTTTTTTTGCTCCACTTTTAGTGGTTGCTTTTGTTAGTTCTTTTGGTTTATTTGCTGTAGCATCATTCATTCATGCCGTCATTTATCATGTCGAGGCTTTGAGTGCTAGTTGGTGCTTGGCAGTTTGAAGGCTGCTAGTTGGATAAATGCAAACAAACAAATAGAAATCTAAATCTGTATATGTATATGTGTACATATATGTAAGTAAAGATGTGTGTGATTTAGTCTTTTGTTGAATTAAATACAGGATTCATAACGCAAAACAAATAAGACAAACTATTTAGATTGAGGGATTATGCCTAATGGCAAGCCTACAAAACAAGCTTCTTCCTCCCGAATCCCGCCAATATTTTGTACAAAGGCATTTTAGCGTAAAAATACAACAAATGCACTTACCATGAGAGAATTTAATGTGCTTAAAGACTCCGCATTTTTTTCTAATGTTGAGTTCCCTTGCTCCTAAAGACGATCTCCTGCGGGTCCTTCGCAAGAAGATGTCTGGCGTTGAGCAAGAGATCTCTGATACAAATTCTCTTTCATAAAAAAAGTCAAGATTCAATTTCAGTACGGTTAAATATATCTACTGAACGAAGGAACGATTAAAATTTGAATTTTTGACAAAATGGCGAATTCCCAAAGAAAAAACCAGCTTTTTCCAACAAAATTCTAACTTAGAAGTGGCTTGAAAAAATGTTGTCAAAAATCACATTCGTTCTTTCGTTACTTGAGTAGTACATTTAAGAAATTTGTTTATAAATTTAAAAATTTTCAGTTCAGCCGTTTCTGAGAAATTATGCTCACCGACACTGAAAACAATCTCTTCAAGCAGAACGTGTTTAAAGTTTGAAGAGATAATATATATACGCTTTGTTAAGAATTCATCATAAACGTGCTCATATCTCTGAAACTATTAGCTGGATCAAATTTTTAGGGAATATGTCTGTATATAATATAATGTATGTATGTTCGAAAAATGAAAAAAAATTTTTTTTATTCTAGCTATCTCTAATGTTATAACGTTATGTTAAATGTCAGAGAAAGCATTTAAAATCTAAGATATTCTGTCATCGGTGAAACGTAATAAAGGCATCGTTTAATTAAAAAAGGTATACCTATATAACTAGATACCTAATATATATCTAATATTCTTAGTGAAACTAACGAATAGACCGGTTTGTAGTGCTTCCCTCTTGTCCGAAGTTCAATTTAATATCCCGGTTAGCTTATCCATTTTAGGCATTTCAGACGCCTACTGTATCATGTAGTTCATGTAGTTAAAATTTTGAACTAAACGAACCATTCTGCCGCGTATGTCATGCCACATAGTTCACATTCCAGCAAGTTTGATTTATCATACTCACTTTGTAACATTAAAAAAAAATATATACTATTCTCACTTAATAAATAATTTCGTATTAAATTTATTACAAGTTAATCTTAAGCCTTAGCTATTTATATTTAGAAATTTTTGCTTCTCTAGCTGAGTAGCTTTACATCTCGACGCTTAAAAAACTGTCTTGTGAATGCGTATTGCGCTCCCCGCATCAGTTGGTACGGGCGGAAGGTAATCACTGTTTATTTTTATTATTATTAATAAGCTATCAGTAATTATCGACGATCGATCGACGATAATCGATTACGCTAACGCTTTAATCGATAAAAATATCTACCTTGAATTACCTATTGAAGAAGAAAAAAGCGAAGTTAGTTATAAAATGAAGCATCACCCTTTTTCTTACCATACCACTGACCAACCAGCGATCCATTTTAATGGCTAGGCTTCGGTTACTTGCCAGTGATCAATACGCTCTTTACAGAATCCATATTTGCCTATAACACTCTATCAAAGTCGTAGCACAAATAAATATCTGCTCTTTAATACATTTTCCATAATTTTTGCCACAGTGAAAATTCTGTAATTAGTCGTAAATTAAAATCTTTAGCCTTCCTTCAGTTCACTGCACTGCTGACGCCATACATCGGTTTGGGGAAGTGACCTCTCCATTAATTTGGACACTGACTGTCCGTACTAAGACATTTTTTTCTCTCTTTATTACGAATAATAATCCTAAATATCCTTTTCAGCTCTTTATAACGCTTTCTTGAAGAGCCACAGTACAAGTCGCCCATATTTCTTCTTCCCCATATCAATTAGTTAATTGAAGTCCCTCAAATCTCTCTCAGCGATAATCAGAATATTAAAAATAATGCATACTTTTTATGTTTTGATCAATAAAGCTGATTGAAGGTCCAGTAGAAGATGAATCACATTCAAATTTATTGATTTCATGCGAGAAAATTTTTTTCGGAGTTGTAACTAAAAGATTAAATGAACTAGGGCCAAAGTTCTGCCCTACCCATAAGAAGCTCTAAAGTGCAAAGCTATTCGTATTTGACGTAGCTAGTTTTTTTTTGAACTGAACACCACAGAGCTAATGCTTTCGACAGCTAATTATCTTATTTATAACCAACTTAACTAAATGAAGTCACATTTTCACTTCACCCTTATATCCTTCAACTATTGTAAAAAGCTCAGGAAACGAAAGTAGGATTTATGAATCAATATTGATTCTTGTTTTTTGAATGGAAAGCGCGCAGTGAAATCAAAGAGCGACGTGACCGTCAAAAGCTGGTTTAACCTGACGAAAGTCCTCAATCTCGTATTGGCAGAATGCCGCTTAAAGTTGGACGAAATATCCCATTGAGAGACCAAGGAACATGACCCCATGATGCTAAGCATTTTTCGGTATCAATTGGCAGTGCGGAATGGACACACCAAACACTTTGATAGGGTTTCAAGCCCATCTAAAACCTCTGCCGTACTTTGTTTCCGGCATTCGGTTTGACACATGTTCAGCTCTTCCCACGTTCGGAGTACAAGGAACAGTCGAAATAGTTGACTTCGCCGGCAAACCTGTTTCGAAGAATGTGAAGACTGCCCGTGAAAAAATGAGCCCGTAAGGTGACGCTCGCGATTTTCTACGATTCATAAGTTGTGATCTATATCAACCACTCGAAGAAGGAGAAAACGGTCACGCGGCTCTACCATGCCACGTTCTACTGTGCCTACATATACAAAACGGTACTATTTGGTGATGAAAAAAGTGAATTAGGCTAAGAAAACAATATATAAAATTTAGTCAAATAAGGGGTTTATTGCCTCCAGACCGCCAGAACCGCTGGGCCAAGTGTAACGAGCTAAAGGAGACCACGATAAAGAAATTAATCACAATTTTCTTTTCTTTTTTTCCTTTTTCTTTTTTAAGCGAAATATTTATCGGGCCACCCTCGTATGTATGAACCCATGTCGCATGTACGCAACATTATTCAATTAATCAATAACTTTACCGCCAAAAAGTAATGCCAATTATCCATTGCGCAATGCAAGAAAACACAAATTGCGCGCAATCCAAACAAGACGACTTATTTAGCCACCGCTAAGTATCGCTAAAGCGTTGACCAACAGTCAGCACGTTTTTATTATTTTTATTTCTGGGTCTACCAGCCAGCATCTTATGAAATATTTCGCAGGCGTCGAAGATCTCGTTTTCGCAGTCCATTTAGCGACGCGTCGCACACACGCACGCAACGCACATCGCGAACCACTTAATGAGCAGCTGGCAGTCTGGCAGCCGTCGGCGTCTCTTTTTGCGGTAAACGGTTTGTTAAGCGGTCGCGTCACATAAACCTACTTCTCCACAATCTGTGCCATTTTTTGACCAGTTTAACAACTTGACCGACCGACGATTTGCTGCGTCTCATTCAGTGGCTTTCAAACGGCCGCTGGTCGGGACAGTCAACTGCGTCGCTGAGACTTAAACGTTTTTACGATGACTTGGATGTTTTTAAAAATTATTTAATGTTGTTGGGAGCCGGTGAGCAGAGTTTTTCTTTTTTTTTTGTAATTAACTCTTATAAAACAAAAATATTATTATTGCAATTTTAGTTGCTTCACAAAACACTTAAATTTTTTTTGAAATAGTGTTGCTACAAATTTGATTTTTTTACTTCAAATAAATGTTCGTAATGTTGGCAATATTATAAAAATTTTCCCTAATTAATTTTTAATTATTTAATTTGATTATTTGATTAATTTGATTAATTTGATTTTTCTCAGCGGTATTCAAAAGCGCATTTGGCAACCCTGTGAAACTTAATTGGTTTAAATAGCGGATGTATGAAGCTATAAAGCTCTAATATACCTAAATTGAAATTGTAATTTTAGTTTTACATTATTAAATTTTTGTTTTAATTTTATCAAAACTTTATTTTCAGTTTCAACTTTTGATTACATTACGAAATATTTTAAAATTGTTAACCACCCAGTGTTGTGTAAGGTTTTTTTTACAGCCTTAAAAGTGAAACTTCATTAGCCATCGATGGATTTGCATTTTTTTAAATGTTCGATGTAAAATTCGGTCGGATTAAAATAACAGCGAGATTGCCACCTTCTGAAAATATAAATTATAAAAATTTATGAGAAGGAAAAAATAAAGTAATATGGGTAGCAGAGTGACGAGGCTTATATTTTTTGTGCAGGATTGCCATATATTTACAAATATGAATTAAATAAAGTTGAAGTGGTAAACGAATTATTACATTATCGCTTTAAAGTGGTTAAAGAACACCCACAATAGTAAATATTTTTACGTGTATCCAGTTACGTTACGTGCCACCAGTTAAAACCTCTATTTCAATAAAGTTAAAGAAATATAAAAATACAGTAAATTACGGAATGGAAATCAAACTAGAGATGCTTAAGAAAGATGCTGGAGTGTGCTATTTTATGTAGTGTTTGCCAAATGTTTAAAAAATTGCATCCCAACAAATTTATAAAATAAATACAATGAACATTTCACATTCTACTCAAATTGGTGTGGAATGAAAAACATTTCAAAAATCTCTAATATTTGTAACCATGAATATTTTCAACATGTTTAGCATGCCAGCTCCTAATTGGTTTTAAAGTAGTCGATATATCTACAGAAATTTCTCTTCTATCGCATTCAATTTTTATTATGTGCACTTTTATTTTGTATTTTATTAAATTTTGTTGGCAACTCTGTTTGCAGCTTCGATTTAAAATACTCCATATTTGGTTATATTTCATATAACCCGTTTACTTCTAACTCTTTTCTTACGCGTTTAATTTTTGTGTAAATATTTATAAAGGCACATGGCAACACTACTGTAAACTACATTTAAAAGCAACGTTTTTAAATAGCAGTAGTTGAAAACGCAGCTGAAAATTTAATAAATTTATTCTGATGCACAAATTCTATGTACATATATGCAGCCAAATATTTTAAATTATTAATAGTAAACTGGCAACTCTGTTTATAGTTTTAAATATTCCTTCGATATATGTAGTATTGTTTACATATTTTTCGTAATTTTAATTCCCTTAATTATGCTTTCATCTATCTGTAAATATTTATGAAACCAGGTGGCAGCCCTATTTCAAATTTTGTTTGAATGTAAGCTATTTTGAACAGCAGTCGTCCACAGTAGCAATTGAAAATTGCAACAACTTCTTCTGTTGTATAAATTATATACACTAATTGTTTTCTTAAATTGAAAAAAAAAAAATTTCATATTTTTTGTGTTCATTTTATTTGTACCGAAAATTTACTGCTTGCTGTTTTTTACTTTATTTGTATATTAAAAACTTTTTTTTTCATTTCATTTTTTTTAATACTGTCTGATTACATACATTCCTTTTGTTGTTGTTTATGTAAGCAACATTTTTTCTTCACTAATTTTGTTGGACGGAAAATTTCTGCTTCGCCTGCGGTTTCTATTTACCAACAACAACTTACGCTCATATTTGGCTCTTGTTTTGTGTTGTTATTGTTATTGAACATAGGCTACATTAATTTTGGACTTGTTTGGTCCGTTTTTGGTGAATTTATTTTTCACTTTTCTGTTTTGTTTTTCGTTGTTATACTGCGATTTGCGCCTCATTTATCAATTAAAGGCAAAAATGAGTGCTTGAGGTTTTCATGTGAATTCTAATTAAAAAATTAAAATTTGAAAAAAAAAACAAATATTAAAAGAAAAACCTTTTTGTTTAACTTATAAAATAAATAAAAAATTAAAAAAAAAAATGTATGAGATAAAAAAGAAATTCAAAGAAATTAAAAAAATAAAAAAAGAATGAAATAAAAATTAAAAAAATTTTTTTTAATTTTAATTAAAAAAATAAATTAAATTAAAAAAAAAGTAGAAACTATACAAAAATTGTTTTGTTAAATAATAGAAAAAAGAGAAAAAAAGAAACAATATTGTGAAATTTTGTCGCCGAAAACTTATTCAATAATTTGCCTAATAATAATAACTAATAATATCTAGTAAGACTAATCAATTTAATGAATTTGTTTTTCTATCCAAACATTTGAAATTTGCTGAAATTTTATTTCATTTTTTTTTTTAATTTTTCTTGCTAATAGGAAATTACATAATACAAAAACTATGTATTTGAAAAATTTTCCGGACTCGCGCTCCGTTCTTCAAATAAAATTCACTTGAATGTTTTAACTAATTTTTATTGCCCCAGACATTGAGCAAATAATGTATGTATGGATCACTAACAATTAAAGTCGTTAAATAAATTTAATGGAAATTGTAGACTAACGTTGTGTTGTTGTACACAAGTGCAAATGAATTGTCATTTAACAAGCGTTTAGATCGAAGACACGTGCGGCTGTAGAGATTCTTGGAAGGAAGAAACTGCGTGATGTAATGGCATCGCTGGAGGAAGATTGACAGTGTCACTAAGTATTTCAGTTATGTGGCGACATTTTTCTATTAAAAGCATGTGATCACTTGGAAACTTGAAAAAACAAAAGTCAATGCTAAATTGAGCTAAGTTTGCAAGAATTCGGAAAACTTTTTTCTATTCTTATTATATAATAAAATTTTCATTACAAATGTCTGGGGAGAGAAGTGGCGAGAGAAGAGGACCGAAGTCGTATCAGCGATTTAAGAAAGTGAAAACATTTCGGTTATACAACAACCGAGTGACACAGAGTTATGCACATGTTCAATCTTGTTCCATTTCATCTCATTTCATTCCACATCATTTCATCTTCTTTAATTTCAATTAAACCCAATCTCTTTCGTTCCATTTCGTTTCATTGTATGCTGTTAATCATTACCGTTGCAAAATATGTAATATTCTTACATTCCACTTCATTTACATCGTTCTGCACCCTGCAGTTTTATTTCACCTCCTTATAAATTAAAAATTTCAATAAAGAATTTTAATTTATTTGAATTTGGTATTTCATTTCATTCGATTCTTATTTATTCGATTTATTTTCATATTTACTTTCATTTTCTATCCACTCCACTCCTCTTTAATTTCGCCTGTTCCAATCTCATTTAGTTGTTTGTGGTTTTATTTCATTTAATATTTTTTTATTTGCCTTTAGCTTTTAATCAATTTTGTATTGTTTCATTTCATTTGATTCATTTTATTTCCATTCAAAGTACTCCGTTTATATAAAAACCACTTGAAATCCTTAATTCATTCAATTTATTCATTTCATTCACACTTATTTCATGCTGTTTCATTTCCATGCTATTTAACCAAACCTTGATTGATTGATTTCTATGTATACCATTTCATAGCAATTCATTTCAGTCAATTATATGCAATTCATATTTGTTTCACATAATTTTGTTGAGTTTGATTTAATTTTTTATTTATATTTATTTCATAAGTTCTTATTCTTATAATACCATTAATTAGTACGTGAAAAATGTTAGGGCTGCCATGTTTCCGTTAACATTACGTAATAATATTGTGGCGAATATGAATTCCAGAATTGACGACGATCTGTTAGTAACGATCTACTATATAAGAGCTGCCGGAGTAGCAGCAAGGGACAGTTAAAATAAGAGAGAGTACAAGTAAATTATAAGTAAGTATTATAAGTAAGTGTTAAGTAGGAAATAAAGAGAATTATTAAGCCATTAAATTGTGACTTTATTTGTACAATGTATATTATGCGCTGTTTCATTTCGTTTCTTTCAATGGAATTTTGTTCCAATTTTATATATTTTTACCATGTTCTTTGTTGTTTCTCTTCAACACAGTTTTATTTCCATAGATTTTTAATTCATTGTATTTTCATTACGTTCAACATGTGCAATTTTCCATTATGTTCACCGGTGTTCCATTTCCATTACGTTTCTCAATGTTTCATATCCCTAATACTCCAATGTATTCCATTTCAATTTATGTTCCTCAATGCTTCATTCCCATTTCATTCCATTCCCATTTCAGTACATACATTTCAGTACGGCAGTACAATTACGTTTCCCAAAGTTTCATTTCCTTTGCATTTCGTGTACATTCCGTTTTATACTCATGCTGTATTCGTATCAGTTTTTCCTTTATTGTACATACATATTTTCTTCTCTATTATCAATTATGCTTACTCACACATTCTTCCTCACCAGCGCCTGCAAATTGCCTTCAAATGACTTTTATTCCTATTAATTGCTTACAATTTTTATTTTCATCGTGTTTAGTCACAAAAATATTTGCTTACATATTTTCACCAGACAATCAGTACTCAGCTGGGCCAAGACTCACATGCCTCAATGGCTTTGCAATTCTACTTTTTGCACGTTTTCATTTTCATTTCTATACATATTATTATTAATTGCTTGTTCGCATATGCGTGTGTGTGTGTGTGTGTATGTGTGTTTAGAAAAATAACATATTATTTTTGCCATAACATTCTAAAATTTCAATTTCGTATATTGTTCGATTAGCAGCCACAATTGTAGCTTTTATTTGCGGCATGCCAAGCAACAATGTCTATATATACACATATATATATATATATATATATACAACCATATGTACATTCCTCAAATTATTATTATTGCTCCAATTGATGTTGGCGCTTTTGTTATTTTCATTATTGCTATTATTATGGTTGATAATATAAACATGAGCATTGAGTGTAGACGGACAAACAGCCACACAGACACAGCGACAGCCCCACAGTCGTGTAGGAGAGCATTCATTCAGCCCGTCTGTCTGTCAGCGGCAGCTCAACAGCTTGGCGTCCCTTAATTTATGCCTTCGAAAAATTAGAAACGAAAGCGTATGAAGCGTACGCTGCTCGCACTTCCACACACACATCCATGCAGATAGAAAAATGTAACAACAACAACGACAATCACCTACGACACCAGGTGGTTGCTTGGCGCTCCCTTACTGGCACGTCTCCATAGCGGTTATCTACTTAGATAATGTGTGCAGCCTGTGCTCCACCCTGTTTCAAGTGTGGCGTCCGAATTTTCGTACGTTTGTCGCTTCAATTACGCTTTTATTACAAATGTTATTGCTATTGTTGTTGTCGATTTGTTTATATTTTTATTTTTATTACAATTGCTATGATTGTCATTGTGTTTGCAGTATTTTTTCCTAATTTTAATTCTGTATATTTCCGATTCTTTGGTTGTTATTGTTATTGTTATGGAATAATTTCGGCTTTTCCATCGCTTTTTGTTTATCACATACATATGCGCGTAACGGTGTAAATGCGAATATATAGAGTTGAAGAAATGACGCAAAAACAAAAGCAAGAAACTCTTTGATGTTTTTGTTGTAATTTTTATATGTATTTTTATTGGTTTTTGTGTTTTTATTGATACATTGTAGCTCAATAGATCTTTTTGTAGCACAAATTTTTTGAGAAAATTTTTCAAACATTTCGGAAATGTTGCAAACTGTAACCAAAAGTCCCTTTGTTTTTGCCAAGAAAATTACTAAAAATTCAAAATTCTTTAGAAATTGTCTTTGCGTAATAAAAAAACGTTGTTTTTTAATATTTTACTAAGCTCACCCCCGGTTTCGCAGTACTTTTGTCGAAGAAACTGTTGTTTCGCGGTCATGCATTGATTACAAAATTTAGCCAAAGTAAAAAATTCGAAGAAAAAGCTCGAAGAATTCCATTGAACCTGGTAAAAGCGGTTCCCAGCAGGCTGATAGATCAGATTTCGCCCGAAAACTCACCTTTAGTAAGTATTTGGATAAGTACAAAACCATTTGACGTAGACATCTATAGCAGGTGAGAAGAGACCTCCAGATAGTCAGTATATACCTCCTAAATAAGGGGTTATGAGTTGCTTTCAATAAAAAGCCTAGCGAAAAGCTTTAAAGACTAAAAATTACATACATCTATGTATATTTACCGAAGAAATTTCGATTTTATAAAATAATACCGTTGGTTCTAAATAATCGAAACAGACCCGTACTTTTTATCTGTCCAAGCACCGTCAATTCAGCAACCGTGCTTAAAAAATATGTTTTATGCTTCTACAACTACAACAAAAATAGTCCCCGATGATTATGACCAACGCAAAATTCTTATAATTTACTATTTTAAACCTTCTTGGTCCAACCACATCGGGCACCATTTGTTTATTAGAATTATCGTTAGATTAGTTGATGGCATTTTCCAAAACACTCACCCCTTGAAAAGATTTAGGCAGCCCTTACCACAACAAAAAGCCTTTTTAATACATATTTGGGGCTTCAAAAAGCATCAACATCATCTGCCAACAGTCATGGGTCCACATGAATATAACGTTTAGTCTTGTTTAGTGTTCGATGGTTTAGAAAAATTTGTCCATGATTTTGCTCAAGAACTGTATAAATATGCTAACATTTTTGTGGTCGGAAATGTGGCGAATCCGATTTAAAAAGTTGTATGAATATTATAGAAAGAATCGAGCATATAGTTCGGATTCTTAACAGAACTAAATTTTCCATTTTGGCAGGAGGAATAATTTTGTAGATCGTATTAACTTTCGGTATACGCTAGAACTCAGCTTCAGTTAGTTTCCAACTGAGAGAGAGGGAAGAATTTCCAGTGACAAAGAATTAGTTCCCCACGTGGAACTATGCTTATCCCCATACAGATACTCGGCAAATATCGGTAAGGTGTTATTTTATGTGATTCGTCATAAGGGATGAGTTTTAAATCATAAAATAAAGGTAAATAAATCATAAGGAAAGATATTTAGTAAATTTAGGCAGCATTGAAATCATAAGAACTTAGTAGCTTTTTTGGTTCTTTAGTTAAATTTTAGCGAACTTAAGTATTTTTGCCAACTCCAGGCTCTGTAGGCACAACCTGCATGTTATAATTAGATCAGAGAAGTAATGTGAGCAATACTCTGATATATTTTCTCAAGAAATCAGCCAGCAGCATTGTGTCTAAATCTGTGTAAGATGCTTCTGACGACTTACTTCGAGCACTTTAAAACCAAAATAGATCAAAGTGATTAAATTAACCCTCAAAAAAGGGCTAGTATGTATATGAGTTGGTAGTTAGTGAAGACTTAATTCGAGCGCTTTCAAGTCAGATTAAGCGCATAACTAACTAAGAACCAAGAGTTACTGTTTGTCAACTCAAGTTCTATTAGAAAGCGCTCTATTCCACCATATAACTGTATAGAATTTGTTAATTAACATTTGCTTGAATTAATTAAGTTGTCAAGTGAGTTGAAGTGATGTTAGCATTGTAGAAAGATGACAATATGCTAAATTTTAATTGTTCTTTAGAAGTATTAATTAAGAAGTAGAAATATTAATGAATAATTTTGATCGTATCTTAATTGATAAATATTGTATTGGATCAAAATAAATATTTTATGGTCATTAAATTATGAATATGAATTATTCATAATAAAAGGATGTCAATGAATTGAATAGGTATTTAAAGATAATAATAATTTTAATTAAATTTAATAAAAATTTAAAATAAATTCAAATAATTTTTTTTCTAAGTTTTGCCCGTTTTACAACCAATTGTATTTTTCTTTCTTTTTGTTTTTGTTCAGTTTCGTTTTCTCACATACTTTATTTCGAAATATAGGCTCCATTGCCTTGAAAAATAAATTATAATTCATGCCCTCCAGCAGAGATCGTTCACAATATCATTGAAATACAGTTCAATTACCTTTGTGTCTGCATAATATCAATTGTGCACCACTGCTCTCCTGTTATTTTATTTATTTTTTTTTTTTTTTTGTTTTCAAACGGTCGCGTTTCCATTGATCAGCCATCGATTTATTCAATCTTTCATTGTTCCACAGAAATAAAAGATAAAAAAAAGAAACTGAACATCTTTCGCTTTACTGAATTTTGCTTTGAAGCAGTTCCGTAGTGTGTCACAAGCGTTTTGGTGAAGAAGATCACATCGCATACATATTTAAGTACCATGACTACTCTCTACTTCTTCTATTCTATTCAATCAAGTACTGCTCAATATTTATTTAATGAAATACAACATAACTCAAAGCATCAACTCTCTATTGTATAAATTCTAATAATTGTGTCTATAAATGATCGCAGCATAGTGAAAATTCACACTTTTTGGAGCTGAAAGTACATCCGAAACGAAAGTACACCTCAAGTAATATATTTGAATATAATCTCGTTTCATTATTTGATTTTCTTTTTTTCTTATTTCCTTTACAGTACTCTTACTTTTACAGCATTCGCATATCTTCGAAATTCTCTCTACACCTATTTTTCCTTTTCTCAATTTTCACTTTACCTTTCCATTAAATTCCTCTTTTCCTTTCCCCACAAAAATTTTATTTCGTTCACTTTTTACTTATCGCTTTTTCTTTATACTTTTTTAACATATTCTTTAACTTCCATTTTTCTTCTCATATTCCTTTTCCCTTCTTACGTTTTTCTTCTTTGCTTATGTCATCGAGTTCCTCTTTCTATCTTCTATTCCTGTTTCACCGTTTTTCTCTTTTTTCTTCTTCCTTTTCTAACACTTTCACAAGCTTCGTCTTTCTATCCACTATCTTTCTTCTAGTAGTATGTACATATATGAACATCGCTTTGAAAGCAACAAATTTTATTATTTTCAAGTCTCAGAAGTTGCTCTAGAATTTGTTTCTTTATTTGATTGTAACTTCATTTCATCTGTTTTTAACTTCTTTTGATAACATTTCAGTTGCATAGGACTTTCAATACAATTTATTGTCAATTAAACTCTAATTGGCCAATTAGTTAATTGCTCTATTAAGTAATTGCTAGTTGTACTAGTAGTTACTAAGTTAAATTGTCGAAATTCGCTTAATTGAGCCACTAGGAAGCTGCTCAGACATGGATAAGGGCTACCGGAATGAGGATGATTTAATTCATTATCAGATTTTTAAATAATTTATGCAAATATAATATAACTTTTGTCCGTCTGTTGGTATCAGCAATGTACACATATTGTTTTTGCCAATCTAGCCCATGTTCTACAAGAACTTGGGAATGCCTTAAGACACATTATAAGAAATTGTATGAAGTAATTGAAATGTATTGCAATATTGTCTACAATTTTGAAAATTCCAGCGATAAACTCAAAAATAGCTGACATTATTCCCAAGTAATGCTCTCTGTCATATAACGGTAAATAAATTTCCCTAATATGCAGCTAAGAAAGGAAATTGATAATACTACATATTATAATACAATTTGTACACAAACATCTTATTACTAATGAATACCAATATTACCTTACATTAATAACATTTATAATGCTTAAGTAGCAATTCTCACCTCCAGCTTTTTGATTTTTTCTGCTATTTACAGTTATTTTTTCATCTACTTTCTCCCTTCATCTTCCACTACTTTTATATGTTTTTATTTACATATTTCTTTACATACTCGACTCGACATAAATATTTACCTTTCCAATTTCTACACACATATACAGTTGCTGTCGTCATCAACCGGAGCGTTCATTCACTTAAACGTTCCACGAACTCTACGTTCTCGTTGCAAAACAAAATCACAAAATACCGTTGCCTTGTGTATCGCACAACTTCGATTTTCATTAGTATTTATATATTTTATTTTCTTCACCGAAGTCTATCATCCGCCTCGAACAATAGGTCAGTAGATACAAAAAAATCAACGGCGATACACTCTATTACACAAACACATGCGCACACTTCAGTGCAAACTTCAATATTGTACGTCACCGATGGCTGCACGAGTTCGATAAATAAGTTCACGCTTTGCCCGAAATACATATTTATCGCATGATAAAACACACACGATCACAAAGATCGCCCGACGATCACTAAGTGATGGCAAGCAGCTGGCTGCACGGTTTCGCACTTTCGCACTGCGATTTCTACATATGTATGTATGTAAATGTAGATCAAATATCGGCTGGATTAGTACAAGTGATTGCGCCAAAGCTTTAGATCGAACTAAATGGCATTTGCGGTCGCTTAACGACAGCAACCTAATCAGCTGAGCTCAGCGAAATCGACGTCATTGATATTGGATAATAAAAGTGGCGAAGCAAAAAAATATAAATACATAAAGAACATAAAAAAATAGTTTAATATGCAAAATGAGCGTAGCAAGAGTTAGCAGTACAAAAGCCGGTTGCTGGCGGGCAATTGTTGTTGGCCTTAGGGTGTAGGCCCGTAGGAGCGCTTCGATAAGCAAACAGGTATGTCGAATTTCATATTAAGTAATATTTTTTATTTAATTTAATTTGTATAATTTTAATTATTTAATTGACTTCAACCATGAATTGTTGATATCCGTAAAGGTCAAAAAGGAAATCTAAAAATAAATACTTTTTTATAAAACAGTTTTTTTTTTTTTTTTTTTTTTTTGAAATATTTCTATAGTGGATGAAAAGTATTTTATTTGCCTTTTCTGAAATTTAGAAAGTTCAAACAAAATACAATTAAAATGCTATATGTACTTATTTCGCCCCAGAAGAACTTGAAACATATTTTTCATAAATCTTCAAGAGTTTATGCATTTTTAAGGAAAAATATTGCTGTTCCTCGTAGTTGGCTCTGTTTGTTCATTTGTCAATGAAAAATATGTTAAAATAATTTTACTGATTTTTGTCTCAAATATATTCCTGTATAAGGACGGTTCATCGTAGGTCACATGTTGGTATGTGTCTTTACTAACTTACCCTATCGAAGAGGCCATTAGAACTACCTTAATCTCAAATTTTTTCAATCTGTCTATTTTTCGGTGGTAAATCAAACAGGTATGTGCTCAGAGATTTTGATGTAGGTCAGAACAAGGATTGAACCGAGTTCCTCCTTAGTGGTAGTGCGTAGCTCTAACCAATATAACGGAGGGGTATTTAAAACAATAACTACAAAGCAAACAGTTCTATATTTTAGAGTTGATGGACCAGCCAATTACTAAGATCTATATCAAAACAATTTTAGCTTAGGAAATTTTTGCTAACCGACTGAATTTTGGGGCTTTCTGAGATCTACTTAAAAGATAAAAAGGAATCAACGGAGATAAATAGAGTGTCTGAGCTCCTTTAGTTATAGGTTGGTTTTAGTATAAAGGTACCGAGATATTATTGGACTATGTGGGCTCAATTATTTCTGGTATCGATTCTGGTAGGTATAGCCTTTTATTTGAGAGAACAGTGTGGTACACTTCCAACTTTTAATGGCTATAAGGTTTAATCAACAAAAATGTTTATATTTGCTTGTTTGTTCGTACATCCATTTGTGGTGGAGTTTCTGACTAACTTTCGACGGATCTTGGGTTCAGAACACGACTAAGCCAAAGTGGAAACAAATAGACTTTTTATAGCATTCATACCTCAGCGGAAAATATCACACCCTTGAGTTTATTTTGGACCCGAAAAGCTTACTACTAAACCCATAATGGGTGCGGCGGTGTTTGAAAACTTAAAAGAAGAAGAAAATCTGTCGAAAAACATCAATATGCGGTACCAGAAATAGCTGTTCAAACTCTTGTAAGAGTTATAAAATTATAATTATTAGGTCCACTACCAATTTTTGCTCTGATTTGCTCTGATAGATAATCATTGCGCTTTTTGATACCACTCATTAGAGGCCTCTCAACTTGTTTTTTTATTTGGCGCATTTCTTCATCCGTTACAAGCGTTTATTTACACAAGTTTCTTTTTATCGAAGCACTTTGTAGCAGCATTTCTTCATTGCTTTCATCTTTCAGCACAATTTTCGATTTGTAACGCCTGTCTTGCTTATTTTTACCTACAAACAAAAGGTCGTGCATATTTGTACAACAACAATTTGTAAATTGAAAGTGTAAATTGACGAATGCTCGTTTACTTTGGTGATGAAATCACACTCTCGCACATCCATTTGCCTACAATGTTACTATCAATTTGCTATTCACGAACTACCCACCCCCTTCGCAATCCGATCTATCAACTACTCAGTTGAAAGTGAGACGTGAAATTTTACTGAAACGAAACAAAAAAAAAAAAGAAAACACTAAATGCAAATGCATACACACTTTTTTATTTACATGCGCGGTAAATGTGTGTATTTGAATTGCAAAAAATATTAAGAAAAAACATAAAAAATATTTGACACGCCTGTGTAATAAACGGTAAATATTTGCTTCCTTAACACTCATGTTTTTTCGTTAATTATTTGTTCTAATGCTCACTTTGTAAATGGAAATATTTAGAAGTCACGTAATAGAATTTTTCGATGCTGAAATCGGAGGGGAGGTTTGGTGACACGAGGACAGTCCAATAACTACTTAGACTCACCGCTCGATGGCGCCGCCATCGTACGAGATAGCTGCTATCATTTAGTACATTCTCGTAGGAGGCTACTGTCAGTTTCAGCCGAACCGAATGGATGCTATATACAGTTACTCTACTCCTTCGGTGGCAACTGTCAAAAAATGGGTTGATAACGTATGTTTCAACTCGGTTTTCCACCATGACAGCGCACCAGCATACCTCCGCTGTCGAATTAAGTTACCTATTTGGCCCCTGGAACTACGTTTTTTTGTTTTTCAAACTTGGAAAAGTCACTTGCCGAACAGAAATTTTAGTGGAATGAAGAAGTTATTGCCGTCGACTTTTCAGACCTCCAGAAAATGTATTTTCCGACGAGTTGAAGAAATCGAAGCATCGTTGGGTCAAGTATATCGAGCGAAAGGGAAGAGTATGAGAGAGAGCAATAAATTGCAATTTTTTGTTTATAGCTCTTAATGAAGCTTTAATGGAATGGTTCGGGCCGAGTGCGGAATTTCGAATTGTTGAACAAAAAATACCTTTTACTCAGTGAAATTTATTAAACGTTAAGCTTTTTAGTAAAGACCAGACAACTTCAGTGGTATAGTGCGATAAGAGTATCTTATTCAGATGTTCCGCTTTGGTTTGAAATTTTAAGTAATCCGGTTGTTTGATAATTTAAGAAATTTACATTTTAAGACTCACGAGTTTTACTTAGAAGCAAAAAGTGAACGCTGAAAAATTAAAAATGGACAGTGCTGCCAATTTACTGCAAGTTTCATTCTGGATTGATCTATCATAATAAATACTGCATTATGGCACTTAGAAGAGGGAAAACCCGTAGGATATCTATTCAGTTTTAAAGTGCGATTTCCTGGTGTTAAATACAGAAACTCGACATTTGTTTTTAAATAAGCTTGTGGATCAGTTACCTAGGCAATTCCCAAAGCCCAATTTCATATCAAGTTCACCAATAACAACAGCCGTGAAGTCCTTCTGACTGCACATATATTTCGGTATGACCAAATTCAATGATCTATCATCAATTTGAATCGCCAGAGATTTTGTGGGTTTCTTCTGCTCAGTCAGATATTCTCAACTGTAGAGATTCTGTGCTGTGCGATTAGCATCCAGCGATAGGGCGAAAAATCTTGGCAAATCTCAATTGCAGAAATCGTCTGGAAGATGGTAATGTTGAATTATTCCCGCGCTTCCTTGACTGCTCCGCTTTCATGAGACTAAGGTTAAAGCATTTCGAATCTTACTCCTGCTGCCATCCAAATTAATCGCATTAAGATATTTCTGTTAGACTCAAAACTCTTTGTGTCAATATATGAGCGGTCAATCCATCATTAGGAGCCGTTTGGTATCGCAAAGGGCTGATCTGTAAATCTCCACATGTGAACTCACTTTCTATCGGGATATCGACTATATTGCTCAAGCTAAACAAATCTTATTTTTTAATTCTTTTTGTTTTAGTTTGTTCTCCAACTTTATTTTGTATTTTCTGCAAAATTATTATCTTTCTTAGTACAACCTTAATCAGCACAGTATGGCTTTCAACAGTATTACTTACAAACAAAAAAAATTCATTGTCTTTTCCTTTGTATAGCTTTTACGCTTAAATACTTTGCACAACACAAAATAATTTCCAGTTTAACTTACATATTAGAGATTAGAGAAATACCCTTCCATTAGAAATCAAGCTAAAAATAATATGCGTATGTTGTTATCAAAAAATGGTGCTTAATACTAGTCCGTAGCGCTTTCATTGTGAGAAAAACGATTTTCTTTTCTTTTCGAAATTTTTTTCGAACCAAAAAGGTCGGCAGATAAAAATGAAGGAAGAATGAAGGAGCACACTCCAACAAAATCGAGAACCAATATGAAAAACAAAACACAAAAAAAGAACATAACAACAACAAATACAACAAACTACACAAAAAAAATAATGTTAACCTTCCAGTAGCACAATAATATTGCGTAAGGGGTGTGTGAGGCAATTGTATTTAGCGCAGCGAAGTCAGCGCTTCTTTTTTCCATGATAAGCCACTTAGGCCTGCCTTTTACGTCATCACATTTTTTTTTGTTGCTCCTCTCCCATTCGTTAGCTCGCTTGTCTTTTGGTCGCAATAGCTCTGCTCCATACAATGATCAGCTGATAGATATTAATAAAATGGCCGACGTGCTTACATATTTATGTATTTAATCTTGCAATAGCAGAAATATTCTTATGAAATATATAAATGTACATGTATGTATATACTGTTTATTTGAATAAAGTGTCTCTAAAGCTTATGCACGAGCATATTTAGACCATTGCTACCATATGAACTCTAAAGGACATATTTCAAAGGTTTCAAGTTGCTTCGAACTTCGTAGTAGATTCGCCCCCTGAATATTTATGTTCTCTACAAAGGGTCCTCACTATAATCGATGGATGGATATCCGAGATTAATCAGTATGTGAGCGTAATTCCAGTTCTTCTAATATCAATCTAGATACCGCAATAAGTACCATGGTTCAAGCTTCTTGCTGATGTGACGTTTTTATGGCTCCCATTTTCTAAATTATAGACACCTTCTTCGCACTTTAAAAGTACGCTCTTTCGTTACTTTTCCATAATCCTACGCCTCTTCAACATATAATGTCTTTTGAAAAGTTTTGCTTTAAACCTTGGCTCTTGATTTCTGAATCAAAAATCTTCAGACTTTTGGTTGGAGAAGAATAAATAACATTCCAAATACCACCTCTCTCTATTTATCGAGGCTTTGCCTCTTCGCAAATATTTCTTTATTAGCCTTTGTATTCTCTACGTGTTTGTAGACGATTGTTCCAGGTCTAACTAAGGAGGATATGATGTCCAAGTTAAAATTTTCTCTATAAATATTGAATAGAGAATAGGGAAATATTGAAGATCCGGACTTAGTATTTGAAGTTCATGGAGATCTCCTTTTCAACGTTTTGTCGATATTTACCCCAAACAAGATCATTAAATTGGAATTAACATCACCAGCTGCTCCAAATTAAGTAGGAATCACGTTACAGTTATAGTCCTTGTCCGCGGATTCTCGCGTCGATCTGTTAAACGTAGAATCCACCACCCTGAGATGGTACTGCAACAACAACAAAATGGAAAGATGAACACTTAATTGGATTGGTTGTAAACTACCTTCTCTCGCCCTCTCTTTCTCCCTTTCTCCCTATCGTCTCGCAAACTTTTCTTCTTCTTCCGTTCTCTTTTAATTTTGAAGAAATTAAAGCGTCAGCAGCTCTGAAGATCTAAATCCGGACTTCATTCCGTTCCTTGCTTTCATGTAGCTGATTTTCCGGTTTTCTTACGGACAATGCTTTTACTACTCTTAGTGGTCCCACTTAAAAATTCTGCCGAGCGAGTACGAGGAGTTTGAGGTTCATTGAAGAGCTTCACAGATTTCTCTCTTTCAGGACTATCCGCAGATCATAGAGCACACTTTTCAAGATGTTTTATAGTGACTTTGCACAAAAGTGTACCCTTTTATTATATACATATATGTAACCCTGATTTTCGTTTACGACTGTATGTTCTCCATGTCCATTATGAATGCTTACTGGGCAACTTCAAATAAGCAAGGAATAGTGATACAAATTTACATCAATACATTCGAGATATTACGCGCATTCATCATTAAGTTGATCAGCATCGTCATCAACATTGTCAGCTGATTTATTGATGGTCAGTCCGGTGGCCACAATGAAGCGCTTTCGCAGTCAACAAGAGAGACACCCACACACACACACACACACACATTCATACATGTAAAAGAAGCAAAATAAAAACACTGGAGCATCAGCTTAGTGCGCTTGCAAGACGCCGAAATAAATTGAAATTTATGTGCATGAGTGCAATAACAACAACAACAACAATAACAATAACAATAAAGAAAAACACAACAACGACAAATACAACTTCTGACAGCGCAACAAGCCAATAATGCAAACAATAGCAGCGAAATCAGTGCGCAACGAAACATAAGACGCAAGAAGAACAACAAGAAAGCAAAAAAGTAAACAAACAAACACACAGCTGGGCAGCTAAGCGTGCCAGTGAATGTGCATGGCTGCAATGAGTAGAAGGTGACGGGCATGAAAAGAGTGAAAATGCACAACTTGCGCAGCAACAAAATAAATGCAGTTCGTGAATTTACGCAGCAATATATACATATATATTTATCGACATATGTATAAATAGTGACGACAAACCCGAAGTTGAACTGGTGTGAACTTGAATTTTTTCAAAAAATGTTCTGCTTCCAAAAACATTAATTTTGTAAGGTCTTGGAAACAAGTACTTGTTTGACAAAAAAAAATAGTGTTTGCTCTCAACCACAACCCCATACAAAAAAATCCTTGCTTCAAGCTTGACAATAGTACACTATTCGCTTGTCAAAAGCTTGAGGTCTCATTTCTCAACTAAAATTGTTTAATTTTTTTAATTCATCTCTGCAGAATCTGCCAGATTATTTCGAAAAACTGTAGGCAAGTTTATTCCAGACACAAACGCAAAAATTTTTTTTTCTTACGGTTCAAAGTATACGGAAGAAGTTTTCTGTTCTTTGAAAGTAAATCTGTGTTCTCTTTCCCATTTGGCACACCTAACTGTGTAAGACACAAATAGAACGAAAAATCCATACACCACTTGCTCATATTGATACCAAGGTCCCAAAAAGCAACAAAAACTTTTCTGACGGATTTTGTGTCTACTTTTTCATTTTTATAAAAAATACTCTGACCCTCACCGTTACCCTGAATCCTCACCGCTTGAGACGATCTACCCATTAACTGTCCATCTTTGCCCACGCATAATGACTTACTAATTACTTATTGGAAATTTAATATACTTTTTGGAGTAGAATTTGCTCCCTTAGAAACGTCTTCAATCTTTTTTAATGAATTTAGCAACACCAGCTGATCATGTGACGTCACAATAGCGAGTGTTTGATAAACATATGAACGTCTGACAAGACTTTCTAGAATAGTTCTAGAATTGAAACATTTATCCTCAAATCTGTTATTGTTATAAGATGTTAGAAGTTGCTGTCAAAACTGAGTTGTTCTCCTCAATCTTGAAGACATTGTGAAGAAGTCCTGTTTCATAATACAATGCTAAAAAATAAAACAATATGTGAGCCATATTAGTCATCATCCATTTAATATTCTGCATATATTTTCATACTGCATAAAAAAATACCAAATATAATCCCGAATTAAATCCCGAAATACTAGTTTAAACAATCGATTTCTTCAAAGAAACCGAAATTCAAGTACTGCACATGATATTCTACTGCTCACCATATATGTATAAAGCTTTTTTTTTTGATGTTTGCCGTCTTTTTGTTTGGCTTTCGTTTGTTCGCTTCTTGTAGAGTCCAGTAGTCAACCTGTGATTGGAAATATGAGCTATGCTTTTGTCTTTTTAACATTTACTCCACCGTATGCTTGAGGCTGAAAATGCAGTTGTATACAGTAGAATAATATAAAAAGTGTGTAGGTCATAGAGCAGTTCAAAATTATGCATATAATGTAGGTTGATGTGTTCAGAATTTCAAAGAATTTCAAAGTGACTGGTAGCGATCAAATGACTAACGCAGTTCTCAGGCCACTAACTTCCTTAAAACGTATGCACTAATCTACTTTAGAAGACATTGTAATCTCTGCGAATGTCAACTTGACTCGGATGGGTTTGAAAAACCTCTGGTCCTTCTACAAATAAATAAAAGCATCGGCTTTACTATCGATTACAGAATATTTTCTTCTAATTAACGCCTTTTAAACAAGCAAGAGGCCTCCTTTTTAAGGGACTTAGTAAGCAGTTGTCCATTGAAATTAATTTTTGACCATATTTCAGTACCTTAGCTTATTTAAATCATTTGAAATTCTTAAACCTAACCTTGCTAAGTTGCGCTTTAATACCCCAATATTAATGCTTCTGTTATCAATTCTAAAGGGGAAAAAAGTTGTCAAGTTTAAATAGTGCGCACTACTGGATTTGACTGTAGCTAGAATTCGGCTATTTTCAAATCAAACTAAAGGAATATAATGAAGATATCAAATAAGACTAAATTGCTTGAGCTTGGAAATTTCTCCCAAAAGTATGCTGTATTCATTGTTCAATTTCTTTTAAGACTTTTTTTTACCTACTTTTACTATTGACATTATTCTTAAGAAAGTTTCCTCACTTTTAGTAATTTCGAATATAACCGTTATGAGAGAGAAAGGTAAGGATATTACCCGACTATTTTCAATTTTACATCGGCTCTTCTATCACTTCTGTTGCTTTTGAGATATTAAACGTACTAGAGAATGGGGCCGTATTTTCAAACTTCTGAAGTTTCGAGTTGTGTAGCTTAAATCGTAGATGTATTTACGCACATTTTCCTTTTTGATTTATGGCATTTTGTGGGCGTGGTAATAGGTCGATCTCCCTCGCCTTATGCAATATTAACTTCTTCAGAGCGCTAAGTCATAGGCACACAGAGATACTCGTGGTATTGCTTACATGGATGAAGGATGGACGGACAAATCGACGTCAGGAAATTATCAGTTTTATATAATCTAACGTTATATCCAACTATATACATATATCTATCTAAATTAATATCTGTGCAACATGTGGCGAGGGTGAAACTACCATTCCCTCACCACGTTTTCAACAACACTCTATTAAGTGCTACTGTGTTGAAGACAGTTCAGAAAGACAATAACAAAAAGAAGGGGACAACGGAAATGATGGAAAGCTCGAAGCAAGCAACATGTGACATTTGCTCTACAAGTTTGTTCTACTAAAGAGTTCATGCGAGCCAAGTAAAAATAAATACAAACGAAAGTGAGCAACGGGAGGGGAAAACACGCACCCATAACGGTACATTATTGAAAGCTTCCATAGTACACAGAAAGGGATATGTATAAGTAAAATGCGTTGAGATGAATGTGAAGAATTGAAGTTTCAGACACAGGAAACGAAAATCGGAAGTGACCCAAAATGTGAGAAAGACACATGAAGGTAACAGAAACTACTGGAGGGGAAAAAAAGTCAAATTTTATACCTAAAATTAAAGTTTCGTATTCTAGTGCGCCTCGCTTCATATATATAAAACAGGTATACACAGGAATGCTTGCAAACCCTGTAATTTTAAGGCACACATATACCATATTGGGTTCACATGAGCCATAGGCGTGAGTAACCGCCTGAGGCACGGGTAACTGTGAGTCAGACCGAAATAGCTTTGACGAAACTTTGGCTACATGTACACACAACCTTGGCCTTCGCACAATGCTCAAAACTATTTTTTCTACTTACTTAAATACATCTAATTGTATGCATGAATTCTTCGGTACCGTTAAATATTTACAACCTCACAAATTCATCACGGAAAACGACGCGCCTGCAGTTTAGTGGCGGGTGTGGGTGTGACCTCCACCCACGCTAATGTCACAACCTTGTCCCCAACCTTAGTTAGGCGAGTATGCGAACTGCAGGAGCTCACTATAATAGCAACAATAGCAAATATGTGTACGTGTATATCGCCCATGGCGCAAAGGTTATGTGGCCTCTATTAGTGTAAATATATAGCTACACACTGATGTATGTAAATATGTATGTGATTGTGTTGCACGTGTGGAAGCGTGACTTTTGTTAGCGCAAAGGATTACGGTCTTCCGTTATTGTGTACCCTCACATGTTGCAAATGTGAATAAACAGTTGTAGTAGTATTAATATGGGTGAGTGGGTTAACGTATAGACATGTTGATTTAAAGGGTTTCACAATTGGATCGGCTACGGGCTCTAAATGCTACAGAATTTACGACCATAAGTGGTTCCTAACTGCACTCAAGCTTTCTTCCTTTAGCCACTTTTTTAAACTGCTTGCAGGTGGATAAGTCTTAGTTGCTTGGAATATCTGACCAACGATCCATGAAAAGATTTCTTGCGATGACATTTGGCTGAAAAGAAATTTGCTAGAAGAGCAGTAAGTCTTGCAGTGGAAGAGATGCCGTATATATATAGTATTGGACAGTAAATTCGAATGAGTAAGAGTATTAACTGTAGAAAAATGTATTACAAGTATTGGTGTCATCTCGAAAGCACCATTCCTCGGCTGAAATTTGAGGAACCTCTGGAGGATAATAGGTTCCATATGCTGAAATTATGTACATGTTGTCCGAACAAGGGCACGCGTTTGGTGATCTGACCATTTTTGCACCAATTAAAAGATTTTGACAAAAACAAATTGATTAAATATTTTACCAATGGCGACGGAATTATAATGGATGACTAGGGCGTTCCATTACCCGACGAATACAAGTCTCAGTTTGACCAACTAAATATACAAACTGTTCATGAGATGTTAGACTGTTCCATGTGTTTAGTAATTGTAGACAGAAACTCCTTTTTTACTGAGTTTCGGAGCATTCGAAACGAGACGAGTCTGTTGGAGAAAAAGCATATTCCTAAATTGTATAGTTTAATACCTTGTTTTATACCTTGCATAGTTTACAACCTATAACAGCTTCGATTACAAATGCTAAGGTCTCTTCTTTGCTTGTGATCTTTCGGAAACTAATTGACATCTATCCTCACTGGAACAAAAATATATGGTGTTGGCCAACTTCTTTCAATTCTTTCAATTGGTGGAATTTGGAACCCTAGGAAAAAACCACACCCCTCTTGCGAAACCCTATACACATAATTTCTTAACCCTAGTCTCCACATGTAGAAATATTATACTTAAAAGCACATGTGCGTGTTGGGGCTTTTGTGTATTGTTTACTGATAAAAAATCACTTCCCGTCTGTTTTGTTATAAGCGTGTTGTTACCTTGCTCCGCGACGCTGAACTCATAGGATGTGATTCGGTGCGGCAAAACCATATCGTCTACGTTACACTAGTGACCTTAAAAGCAGAGAACCTTATCAGACTTGTCGGAAATCTGATGCTTAACAAAAGTACAATGAAGGCACAAGGTTTAGATAAGTATGTAAGAGTGTGTGTGTAAAGGATAAATTTAACATTCGTCTATACACATGTGCGGCATGCAACGCTTATGCTTTGTTTTGTATTTAACTATAAATATTTTTAGTTAGAAGTGCTAGTTCTGCGGAAAAATTCCTGAAGGTTGTTATTTTTTGTATAGAAAATAGCAAATTTTAGAAGCGTTATAAATGAGTTTTCATAGAAAATATGCTTCGTGTTAAGATCCATAGGTATTATTTTTTTTAATAATGTCGAAATAAAATGATATAAATCATAAGAGGATGCTGCAAAGAAATTCAAGACAGATACTCTTTAAAAATTTAAAAACTCTTTAACTTGATAAAAATATATATATATTATATATATTATATATTCTGTCTAAGTTGATATTTTTTTACTTCAATAGTTTCGAATCGTCGTGCTTGGACCATTCAGTTGAGCGTTGAGAGGTAGAAATGCCTCATGAAGCCTGAAAGTGAGGTTATACTAATCTTAGTTATCTCTAATAGTTCAGGTTGGGTTCTATGGCTGATTCACACTGGTTAAGACAGCTTCTTTACAAAGCCAGAAAAACTGCAATAGTTGGATATTAAGTCTCGAAAAAGCGCTTTGAACACATCAGAAACCTACGAGTACATAGGCTTTTGATTTCTAATTCACCTGTATGTCTAAAGGTGTGAGATTCACGATACTTTAGCCTTGATATCTCAAAGGCGAGACATTCAAGGAAGATGATTGGTGAAATGATTATAAAAATATTTGTTTATAAAGGAGTTTATTGGTTCCATTCAGGTGCAAAAGTCAGTTGACTAAATTAGTTCAATTGCTACTTGGACTTTCCGAATTAATTGGTTCGCTGCTTTAGTATTAGACTAAAAAATAACTATGTAATCATGCGAATACCAAATATGAAGTAGCGGGAGCTATGAAAAGAACTCAACATTAGAAAGGTAACCTAAAAGAAAAAATAGGTGGGTAACAGGTTAATTGCTCAATGTTAACAAATCGAAATAAAGCTCCGAAAAGAAAGCTGGGTACGTTTCAGAAGCGCTTTAAGGCCAACTAGGTTGATCTCATCTCATCGAGAGGGTTCCCTTCGCAATCAAAACATTAATCATACTAGTTTACAATTGACATATAATATAAGCAGAATTTATTCTCTACACCACCGAATTGATCCATGATATTTGAAGCTTACATATATTACTTTATATGTGGAAAAAACCCCACTCGCACTTAACTTAAAGAATATACGGATATAACGGATCGAAGAGCAATATTTTATATAGCTTACTGAATCATAAATAAGACCTTATATATTGCAATAGTGCTGAAAAAGCGTTAATCTTGAGTTATCAGCGCCATCTAGTGTAAGTATGCAAATTCAATTTACAATTGTTAGATTAATTCGAGGTCTTTTCATGGGAGGCTGGAGAAAGTTGCTTATGCAGGTATCATTAGCCTTAAGTAAGATCCAATAACTAAGCCCTGGTTGGGCACATCGTTGGCCCAAATTCAGAATAACGGCAGGAGAACTATGTTTTACCAGAGTTTCTGCCTTTACTTTCACTTTTATGGACAAATCATTTAATTGATTAAACTTAAGGGTCAGTAAAGGTAGAAACTTTTATATTTTTGTGTTAGAGCTTTTGTTAGAAAGCCAAAGACGTATCTTAGAAACTTTGCTTACAGAGGTTCAGTAAATTCTTTCGAAGGTGTCCACAATTCTGGATGGGCCACTAAACTATTTTGGTACCAAGAACGTCGCTTAACAGCGGATCTTCTGAAAATGACGATATTTTTAAAATATACACTTTGGGTTCATGTTTCTCGCTTTAAATATATTTTTTAATCAATAACCAAAAAATATTCCACAATGTTCTTCCACTATAACCTCCTACAAAAAATGGGTTTAAAATTCATATTTCCTCTACATTTTATTTCAAACAATTTCATCAACATTTTTATTTTGCCTGAATTTCCATACTTCCTGTAACACCTACGAAAACTTTCTATGGCAACGACATTCCTTCCGCTTTGACTTGCAGCATTTAACCTGCCATTAGACCTGAAAATAGAAAATGACTACAACAACAGAATGTTCGCCGATTTTACAAAAGCTTTTCGGTTATTTTTGATATTCATTGAAAAATTTGACCGAGTCGCCTACACTCACACACATATATACTAATTGCATCAACGTCGTCTCGCACTCACCGTTATAGCAAAAGTTTTGGGTAGATTAAATATATATATGTATATATGTATATCTATTATATATATTTACTTTGACCCTGACACAAACAGGTGAGTGTAATCAGTTATAAAAGAATATAAACACACTTATACATAAGCAATTATGTGTTTACGTAAAAGTGCACATAAACTCCTATATAAATACATTCCTGTGGGGAAATTTTATTTTAAATTTGGTAAATTTATAGCCTCTACTAGTTGGAATTCTTATTTTCGTTAGAAACACTGCCAACTTTTAAAGTGGGTTAAGTTAAGTTAAGTTCACGTTGCGGTTTAAGTTAATTTTATTTTACCGCTAAACCATAATAACATTCTCGATGTCATGTTTATAATAGAAACTTAGTTTCCAATCCAATAAATTTACGTTCCCAAGTTAACGTTATGGCTAAATTTAAGAGAAGCTAAGTTTATGTTATACTTACTTGGTGGCTTAGATTTATTCAAGAAGCTAATGCTACGTTTAACTTTCGTGCCATTATTGTGTTTGGACTCTGGTTAACTGACGGATTTATTGTTTTTAATTTGGCGGTTATGTTAAGGTAATGTTACAATTTCTTATAATTAAGTTAGTATGAAGAAAGGCAAATTGGTATGTATGTGTAGCATGTAGTGGAATTACGTTTAAGGCACTCTCAAGTTAAGGTGAAACTCGATAAAGGGAATGATCAATGTGTTCAATTTATTGTAGTTATATTAGGTGCTAATCTATGCTTAGGTTAAGTTAATAGATTTTTGGCTTAGCATTATAACATGTTGTACATATTTTTATAGCATACTGATAAAGTTAAGTTTGCATTATAGTTAATTTATGGTTAAGTTAAACTTACGTTAAGTTAAAACTAACTAACTAACGTTTTGAAAGTTAAGTTACAGTTTAGTCATGATCAAGTTAAGCTTATGCCACCGTTAAGTTACGTTTATGTTTAATGTGTTATGTTAAGTTGTTGTTGTTGTTAAGTTGTTTATGTGTTAAGTTTAAGTTTATGTCATAGTTAGAGTCAAAGTTAAATTAAATTTACGTTAAAGTTACACGACACCTATAGTTAATACAGCTTTCCCTAACGGCATATGAAATAATTTTAACATACATTTGTTGTTGCCTGTACCTGTCCTACTGTACTTAAATCGCTGTCAGATTGCCAGCTTTTGGTGTCACACTGTACTCGTCCCTGCATGTACGCTTCGTTACCTGTAATTAAATATAACACCACGTTGAGTAGAGGGTATAAGTTTCAAAAGCTAAAACTTTCCAAACTAATTACAACAATTTTAATTTGACATCAATGCCAAGCGAAGTAAATGCGGTGCCAGTAGCAACATCAGCATAACCAGACTTCGCAAAATACTTATATGCAATAATATATAAATGCGTGTGTATGTGTGTGTGTAAGGGGATCAACTTGTCTTTGGCGCTTATGTACTTGGCACTTGCACAAGTTTGCCAGTTTGCCAGTCAGAGAGAAGCTCGTCGTCGAAGCGCAATTTAATTGCTAACTTATGTTATGTTGTGCTTTATCAGCATAATGGTTTTGAAAATGTCATCCGTTTCAAGAAAAAATGAATATTGGGTGTGTCTTATGTTATGTTTTGGGGCACAATTCCATTTTAATTAATAGAAAGTGTGCGATATTTATTTCTCAATTGCAAATGAGTTTTTTAAGAATTACATAATACAGTTAGTAATTTTTATTTGCTTTGTTGTTGTTGAACCTAGGTGGTTTCCCATGTACGCAGTTTGCACCCAGCTAAATTGACCACTAAGAATCGAATATACTTGAACATTAAACAAAAGTTTCTCTTGATAACTTAAGAACAGACAGAGAAGATAAAATTGATACGTCAAGTGGACTTTTAACCAAAAGTCAAGAAAATGTTCCAATTCACAACCTACCTCTCTTTAATAGTACGATATCGCTCAGAAGAAACCTGTTGAAAGCTCCGGTCTTTGTATATTCTGGTATCATCTGAAATTCTTAAAAGAAAAGAGTGCAGCTTAAGGCTAAAGCTAAAGGCTTACCAATTCTAGGAAGGAATTTTAGTATACTAAGTTTGGAAGGAATTATTCATGCTCATGGTCATGCTCAATATACCTGAAGCGAAAACTATAGCTCAGTTAACCCAGCGCCCATTAATCTTGTCATAACCTATTAATGGAACTGATCTCTGTCGAAAACTTAAGATTTCCTTACTATATCGCTAAAGAAGCTATCCAGAATAGCCGATTATGGAATTTGTTTTGACAGAGAATTAAAATTTAGAATTATCCCTATCACTATTAGAAGGGTTGATGACATAAGGTTTCAGTGATCTACAATATCTAGAAACAAATCAGTGCTTTGATATATATGTTCAAAAGCATCTTCGCAAGGTTAAGACAATTATTCGGCCACTATATATATACGATAAGACACAAACTGGACGTTGTCTGAAAAATTCACCGAAATACTTTCGAAACGTTTACCGGACCTAGTACTATTAATGGTATAAGTTTGAATGGGGATGGTTAGAACATGAAAAGCATAAAACAGGTAACACGATCCCTTACTTTTTAGTGGTGCAGATAAGCAAAGACGTATTAGTAATAGGTAAAATGAGTATAGAAAGTTATTAGTGACTCTTGTCGGCATCATTCAGGGCTGACAGATCTCAATATGCTTGCATGTCAGTTTATTAGAATAATGCTTTAATGTAGTGATCGAGCTCTACAAAGTATCAAACACCGGGACTGACCAAAATAGACGAGAATACCCAGTTGTTACGAAGTTGGAGTAAGTACTAAGCAATCATATAAGTATCACCCTGGATCAGACTTCTTGGAGGTCGAAGTGAGTTATTATAATGGAACAACCCACTTCTAATAACATTTTGACTAACTAGTCAAATTAAGACAGTCAAGTTGAGGTGGTCGCTAAGGTTGAGAAGACTCCGCTATATCATTATACTCTAGTCACATCGAGTTTCTGAGCTTTAAACTCTACCAAATCTGCGAAATAAAATATTTTCCATTTTACTGGTAGGTCTTAAACTTTTTTTTTTATTGTTGAGATCTGGTTTGTTTACATGACAGTAAGTCTACATTTGCGCAGTAAACTCGAGTTTAATATTTAGTGTTATTAAACAGTAATAATTCGGGTACACAGTGGTACCCAAGCCAAAACTTGTCTACTCCAACAAAGTGAGAGGTTTTGATAAAAAAAAGTGTTTAATATTTAAATGGCCCAGGTTTCTAAATGGAGTTCATAAATTTCAGCACAAAACCGGAGTTTTAACTTTCTTAAATTTATGAATCCGTGATGAGCAAGACGGCTTCCAATAAGAGAAAGGAGCCAAAGTTCTATTAAAGGATCCGAACTAAGATACCTGGGAACTCCGGAATCTAGTCTTAGCATTATAATATTATATTAAGTGAAGGCATAAAATACTGTAAGTACTACTATACGTAATAACGTTAGTCTGCAGCTGGTGGAGTTGCCTTTTGGATATGGCTGTCGGGCTTCAGAGAAACGCTATAAATCCAACTTTCTAGTATTGGTTTCTTAAATATTCCCTATACTAACTCAAGCTGTTTGGAGAGAATATTGATAAGCAGTACTCCTCCTAAGGGGGGTATATACCTGATACTCAAAACGATAGGCACCTTGCGAAATTTTATATTTATTTCTTTGTACAAGTTTTTTATAACATTTTTTTTAATATTCAATATTTTTGCTAAACATATTTACAAAATATTTGCTAATCTCACTTGTGACCTTGATCACCTTGTATATTAAGCAATCACAAGCATTTCGTATAAACGCACTTCAATTTGCTTTACACCTGGATGTTGTTCATAGCAATTCGTCGAGCAATCAAGAAATTGCAAAAAAATTAAAAATTTATTAAAAATAAAAATTAATAGCGCACGCACAAATGATTGCGCGCGAAAGCACTAAATGCGTCAGTATGAGCACTAAACAGCTACTAGTAGTCGTGAATATAAGCATTACATACACACACACATATACATATACATATATACACATTTATATATATATACACATACATTTGTATATATATGCACACAATGTGTGTGTTTTTTTTTCAATTACACTGTCGCATATTGCATTACCACCGAATAGATGTGCATTAACAAGCCTTTACTGCTGAATGCAGTGCAATCAACGAGTGCAGAGCCTAAATGTATGCTAAACAAATTGAAAATTGTCACTCGTATGCAATTGCCCCAATGCCTGCCGGGCTTATGCTGTGTTGACTTTATCTATATGCAATTTTGCCTGTGTCAGTGGGATTGTAGTAACAACAACAACAACAACAACAAAAACAGCGACGACGGCGTCAACAACAACGCATATGCAACAATGTGTGCATTTGCAGTGTCATGCGAGTCAAAGCAATAAATGCAAAATACAAATTGCAGCTTCGAGCAACACGAGTACAACAAAAACATTTGTGGAAAATCGCTTTGTAGCGAAAAAAAGCAATGAAAAAGTGATATGGAAATAAACATCGAAATGAAAATATACGAAACAGTAGCTGTGTGAGTTTACGCAAAATAAATAGATTGTCAGACATGCCAATCAGCCTTCAATATCAGAAGGCAAATAAATTGTTTGCGTATGTATCTGCGTACGACACGCACGCGCTTGTCATACCGTTAGCTAAGATTTTTAGTCAAATACCGTAACAACTTCGTCAACTGCTTCGCTGTTATTACTGTTGCTTGTTATGTCTGACCATTCAGTGACAAGTGAAAATAATAATAGAAAGTCAAAAAAAAATAGTATAAAATAACAGTTAAAGAAAAGTGAAAATAAAAGTAGAAATGGAAATGGAAAAAGGCAATGAGGTAATACAAGAAAGTCTACGGACCACTTGTTTGTCGGGTAATTTAATCCAAAGCGCAAATTTGATTTTTTCAACACACACACACACTTACAGCTATGCTGGCGTGACTTTTGATATTATTTGTATGTATATGTATGTATGTTTACTATGTATTGTACGTGTGCTTGTATTTCATGTAATTGCAGGGATTTCATTACAGCGAGTTGCTTGTTTGCTTCGGCGGCGGGAAAGTTTGATTTTTGATTTAATATTTATGCTATTAGATAGATAGCTTTTAGGCGCATGCCATGTTTTCGGCGTTGCATGGGTAATGTGTGTGTATATGTGGTACATAAGTGAATTTGATTAAAGTAGAAAAAATTGTGAGTCAAACATTAGCTTTAGGTATGTGCGTGTGTATATTTTTGTGCGCCTAAAACAGGGTTAAACTTTTTTAAGCAGTATATGAGTAGATTACGATCATTTCTACGCAGTGCGAATCAAGGGGTTAAACACCGAAATTACTCTAATATTACGGTGTTTAAACTAATATACAAATTAATCTTACAAACAATTACCATAACATATTCAGGGTTATCTTAAGCTACTTGAATTTAAAGGACACAAAAAAAAATAAAGTAGCCCAAGAGGCAAAGAATAAGAGATAAAACTTTAAATTAATATTATTTATAAGAGCTACAGCCTGAGAACACTTCACCAACTGATTATATAAATTTTGGCCAAAACCCAAAACTCTGATCAACCCTGATCAAACGATTTACAAACTTTCCCCCCCTGTACTGCTGTGACCTTACAGTGACTATTAGATTAAAGAAACTCGGAATGAAAGTTGCGAAACTTAGAGTCATTGAGAGAAATAAACTTTAGACTCCAAGAAATCTGCGACCAACATGACTCTTGTATCATTGGTGATACTACCAACTCAGCTTTTAAAATCGACTAAGGCCATTAAATAATTTTCTGTATTAAATCCCCTGGATTTTCTGCTAAAAATGTGTGAATTAGCAAAAACTATTCCTTTTTTAAAGCTCAGTAACCTTTCAGTTCACAGTCCAATTCTGCTTGAAAATGGTTACAGTCGTCTGGCAGCCGGAAATTAGCCTTAGTAGAAATGCCATGACAGAAGACTTTTACCTCATTAACCTTTTGCATGAGCATTGAGCCATCCATGGAGAAGCCCATCGCACTACTCTGCCACACCTCTCGCCGATCTCCACACAGTGAACAAAATATGAAGTGCTTATTGGAACATTAAATTTAATAACCAATGAATGAGTTGCAAGCATTTAAGAATTTCAGAGTTTCCAAACCAAGACCCAAAGCTTTTCCAAGTGTAGACTTGGTGAAGCTTCTACGACCTAGAGAAGTATGGTCATGCTGTTTGGACTCAAAGATTAACAGTTTGCGGATAAACGGATTTTGAAAATAGAATTCGCAGCTTAATGTTATTTTGAGTTTATTTTTACTAGATCAATATATCAAACTTGTTCGGACTGAAAATACATCTCTTAACATAAAAATAACATAACTCAACACAATATTTCATAATATGGCAAAATTCTATATAAACTACATAACATAGCATAGCATAACATAAGGCAATAGTAGAATTTTGCATATCGTAAAGTAACTTAACGTAACATAATAATAAACATAATAACTCTGTAGAACATAAATTTACATAATATAATATAACATGATATATTGAAGTAACAACAGATAGGACAAATTACCAATATAAGCTGATTGTGGCCAAGCGTGCAATATGCAAAAATTTCCAATAACATAATTGAGTGCTTTTTCTTTAAAAGACAATTTAAAACTTTTTTCTGATTCACATACATTTTTACGACTTGCCAAATGGCATTAGCGATGTGAAGAGGCTACCAGAATGGCATATTTGCTTGGGAAAAACGACAAGTCTCCTGTGGCCTTGTTATTTCACAATACTCCCATAACCATTTCTAAGTCATTTGTCTGCCATTTGCATATCGCTTTATTTTTTATTTTATTTTTTTTGAACTCAAGCAAGCAGTCGGACGCAGCAGCTTAAAAGTCAGCCACCAGCGCCAACGTCAGTTAAATTGCTTGACACGCAATTGCGCTCGAACAGCTGCTCGGTTGAGCTCGATTTGACTTTGCTGTTTCTCGATGTTGATGTTGATGTGGCGGTTGCTGCTGCCGCTCCGTACATCAATTGCAATGCATCGATGGCAAATTGCATCCGGATGGCAATTCAATTCCCAAGCGTTCAGTGATGAAACAAATTTAAGTAGAAGAGGAAAATGAGTTAGTAAGAAAATTTAATATTATATTCAACAGAATATACACAATAAACACATCCGTTTATAATAAATATATAAAAATACATGTATACCATACTATAAAAAAGTCTTTCAATATAACTCATATTTTTGTTGAGTTGAAATTTGAGTACATATTTAACAAATGTTGAGTTATACTCAATTTTAAACTCACAATTGCTCACAAAATATTTTATATTGTTTTTAGTTTGCAAAAAAAAAAAGCATTTGAACAAACAAGAAGTGCAATAATAAATTCAAATTGTCTTTTGCACAAAATTGAGTTGCACTCAAATCAGATTTCTAAGTATTATTTCATATAAGCTTTAATAATACGCTTTTGTTAAATTTTACTTATAACAGGCATGCATATATAGCTGAGTATAATTTCTTCGTGGTAATTTTATACAAATTTTATCGCAATTTGAGTTGAGTGATTACAATTGAGTTTTTTTGTTAAAAGCATATCCAATCAATTCGGAAAGCAATTAATATTTTAAGTTTTTCAAACATTGCATGACAACAGAAGAGCTACACTTATTCATTGAAGTAATCAATCCTTAAATTGATAATAAATGATGAGTTTTTTTGCTATCTTTACAATTGCAGTGTTTTTAAAACATTAATTTATATAAAATTGTGTATTTCAATATTAAGTGCTTCTTCTATGAGCACCTTATAGTAATTTTAAAATTGAAATAAAAATTATGAAATATTTATATTTTCATTGAATATTTTAAATTCACTCAATTTGAAATATGAACTCAATTTTAATTTGAGTTTGAGCTAAACGAAATTCCAAAAGCTGAGCTGTAATCACATACGTATTTTATTTTAGACTTGAGTTGTCTCTCAATGTATGATTTTTTCGGTTTCAGTTGAGTACTTGAAGTCTAAATTCGTAAATCAAAATTGGTGGAAGCAACTTGGAGTCTTGTTCCTCATAACAACAAGACTTGCTTTGAACTGAAAAGAGTGTTGTCTGTTCAATTTTTAATCTGAGTGACTTTAAGTCTAGTTGGAATTGTTCCAGTGAAAATTGTGTAGTGCTTCATTTACGGTTAGAAGCAAGCGTAAAAGCGAAATATTAAACTAAACTGTAATTAGCTTGTGGCTTTATGGGTTTGCTTAGTTTTCTGAAGCTTTCATTTGTATTTTATCTGTAATTTTTTTAAGTTTTAAGTATTGAAATGAATGCAGAAGTCTACTTTTACGCTCTCTTTTTCAGCTGAAACTCTAACTAGAATGAAATTGTATTTTTAGATTTGAGATTTTGAACATTAACTCAATTGATTTCAGTTAGTTTTTTCTTAGCCCCTCTTAGTATATTTGAGTGTAAAATTAAGAAATATGATCTGTGTGGAATATTTTATGCAGTTACGCGCTACATTTCTTGTGAATTGCGATATAATTTTACAGTTTTAAGTAGAGCTTATGCGTGTGTGTGTGTGTGTGTGTGTGGGTTCAAATTTTTTTTTCCAATTTAGATTTCGTTAATTTATAATTTTGCTGTTTACAACTGCATAAAATTATGATGTATTCTCTTTTTAAGTTTGAGTCTTTTTTTTATTGTTTGAGTCAGTTTATGACACACAAATGAGTGAGTTTCTTTGCAACATTTATTAAATGAGTTTTTATAGTTTTCGGCGAATATTGCAGCTCATTTTATTTTGAGTTTGAGTCAATTTCTATATATGAATGAGTAAATTGTTAATTTTTTCAAGTTTTTATAAATATCATAAATATTTCCTAGTTAAATTTTTCTTACTTCCAATTTTGCTTTAATATATTTTTATTCCCCCATTGTACTTAAATATATTTAATTATTAAATAATTTAATATGAGTTTATGAGATATGAGAATAATTATGACTAAAATGAAATTTGAGTTATTTTTTAAGTAGAAGTAAACTTTGAGTTTATGATTGAGTAAAATTTTCAGAGAGCCGCATTTCACTCATTTTTTACCAAATTAACCACCTGCTGTACATTATTTAAAAAAGAAGGCAGACGAACATGCACATATTAGCTTATATAAAAGCACTTCATTCACACATATACACAAACACACATACATACACATAACATTTCGCATTTCGCTTTCTAGCGATTTTATTAGTGCGAGCATTAGCAAAGCATTTCATTTCTGCAATTTTCCAAACACTTACCCAGCCAAGTGTGGCAAGCAACAAGCGCTTTTAACACACGAGTATGCCTATATATATTTTTATATATGTGCATATGTGTAAGCGTCTCTGTTAAATGTGTTCTGTCTGTCTGTGTGTGTGTGTGTGTGCGTGCATTCGTGTGCCGCTGTATCTCCTTAATTAACATTTAATTACTTATGACATTTTGCAGTGCGCGTGAGCGGATTCTTTCAATGCCGCCATGCTCTAGCACCCTATGTGCGCCTGCAGATATGCTTTTATTTATGTTTTTTTATTTTTATTTTTTGGTGTGTGAACTAATTGAAAGCACAGACGCGTTTACCAAAGTACGTTGATTAAGAGAGACTAAGCACTGGCTAGAGGGAAATTTGTGTGGGTTGTGTGCTTGATTACCACTTAGTGGGTTGGAGGTTCGGCGGCTGTTTATCGAAATTTTGGAACTGCGTGAGCAGTGAGTTGCTGGCGGTGTTAAGGTAGGTTATAATACCCGTAGCAATTTTATCGTAGAAGTCTTCATCTTACAAATCGGAAACTGTTAGAATAACAACAGCAAATAGGTTAACAGATCTACATCTATATGGAATCTAAATCTAATTGAAATTAGACATTAAGGAGAACTGCCTCGAAAAAGAGCTCAGTCTTTACCCCTATATTAACTTGACGATCATCTATGGAGACAGACAGAGCACGGCTGGGAACCCGAACTTAAAATATATGTACTTCCATTAACATCAGCGCAGCTTTTGAAGAAGAACCTCTGCATTAAAGGCTGGAGTCAGTTGCCATCTCGCGTCTAAAAATCGGCTAAAGTTGGGCATGTTGGCAAAGTTGGGTCAAACGTATATTCCTTACGAGCAATATCTGAGAGTGGAATGTTGACCGCTTCGTCTACCTCCATTAGGTTCATTAGATTAAGCAGATATTGGGTATTTCCATTAATATCTGACTTCGAGTCGAGTCCAACTTCGTCGTTTAAAGAGGAACCAGTTGCCATCCGTCGTCTTAAAAATCAACAAAAATTGGGCAGCTCGCGAATCGAGTATTTCTTAAGGGAATATTTGATAGCGGATGGCCCTTCTTCTTCTTGGCCCTTCTCTATTACACACATTAGACCGAAGCAATGATTTTCCAGACAACGCTGCCGCCCTCCATCAGTGGGAGTAAAGCAGTACCTTCGCTTTCGCCATTCTTCCTGCACACTTTGCACCAAATCGCTGACAAACACAAAGAGCGAAAGCGTCGCCAACACAATTTCAATTTTCCATTTGCCGCATACCGAGCCGAATGTTAATATGCTTTCGCTTTATGCCGAATTTATGTGCAAATTTTGCTATGCATGTGTAATTAAGTGAATGCGCGTGTTCTACATGTCTCCGTATTTTTTCCACGGTTCTTAAACGTAACAAGAAGTAGACTAATTTTTATGCATACATTATACATGCAAGAGCAAACAACACACGCCACAGTGCCATTGCAACCTTGTAAGGACTTGCTTGAACTCTATACTCACATGACTCAATTCAAATACTTTTCATTTCTTCTGCAGATTATCTTGGGACATTCCTTTGTGCACCAAATTGTTGGTATTGTTGTTGTTTCATGATTTATTTTCCGAAAGAGAGAATATAAAATTGTTTGTCGAAGTAAACGAATTTGTCATAGAGACACTAAGGGTGGGCACATAGTGAAGCATAGAGCAAGGTCGAACTCATAAACAAAACGATATGTTTAGATGCAGAACGATATATGCAGAATCAATACTGCAGTTTGAAAAGAAATAATGAAATAAGGTGGACGAAGCACTATGGGTAGGCAAAGGACGAAATTTTCAGTGAGGATATTTGGGGATCTAAACACAAGTGACCTATGCAAATGTCTATGTGTTTTGAAAGCTTTGAGTAATCAAGAGTAAATTGCGTCTCCGGTGTGACTATACGGAGTTGTCTTAAATGCCTTGATATACAAGATAACCGACCTGGAACCCCGTTAAGGGTCAGACGTTCAAAACGAACCCTTGCTTTTGCTTCATAATATCAGTAAAACCAACGAAACCCGACATGCTTACCGATTAAACATTCTCGTTACTATTTATATTCATATGGCCGAAAATTATTTCTTCGTGATAACTGAAATATAGAAGCGACTGATTTAAGCATAGGGAAACGGCTGCAACTAAGAAAATTAGCGGCGGCAAAGTTCAGTCGGTTCACCAACCTTATTCAGAAAATTTTCTGCAGAACTTTTTTTGTTTTTTATTTTATTTTATTGTTATTATTTAATTAAAAATGTTAAACTGGTGGCAACCCTCTCAAAAATGATATTTAAATTTAAACTTTAAACCACTCCATATTGATAACCACATTGTAATAACTCGTTTGTTTTAAATAACAGTTCTGCTGAGTTAACATTTTGAAATTGGTGGCAATCCTCCCCAAGAAGAATTTTTAATTGTAAGGACTCTTACAGCTCTTTAATTATATATCCTTTTTGAAGTGTTTCTTAATTCCAAAATTTTGTTGCTTTGTAAGTGGTAACCCTTTTGAATTTAATCGAATTAAATATTTTGAATGGGTGGCATTCCAATTTTTTTTGTTTTCAAAAATATTCTCAATTGAAAATCTCCTTAAAACTCTTTAGTTTAATGGAAATTTTGTAATAATTCGTTTATTAAACAAACATTTTTCAATTTTTAAAAACATATGGCAGCGCTATTAAATTCTATTTGCTTGTTATCTTTCTTAACACTCTGCAATTTGAAACTGATATTATAGTGTTATTCAATCAAAAATTATTTTCTTTTGACTTAACCTTTTGAAACATGTGGCAACATTCCAACACTTTTTTGTTAAGATATGCTGTTATTACACCAACATTCAAAAATATATTAAATTTTGTTCATCTTTCCTTATTCTGGGCCCCTTTATATATTGAATGTGACGGAATTTTGTAACGCTACACATTTGCGTTGCATTCAGTTAATTTTACTACCGAAACTGAAGAAATGCTAAGATGTTGCACTTCAAAATTTCTTGTTATGAATATTGGTTGTTGAAAATTTTAGCTTTTCTTTTCCCAATAAACCGGGTTGTCATTAGAAAAGGTGCTAATAGCAATCTTAACCACACCCGAACCCTGGAGTTGTCTTAGCGTAGGCACTAAATCTATCTTTGCCAACATTTTTTACATTAAAGCCTTAAAGCTCACTCAAAATTGACGAGTATAAGTGGCGAACGAAGCTTTAATCAAAACCACATGAGATCAAGAAATGTTATTTCCACCCCTTAAGCGACATAAAAATAAAGTTCCAATAAAAAGAAGCCATAACAGATAATTTACTGTTTCAGCACGCCATACCAGGGTTCACTGCTACTAACTGACGAAAAATACCCACACGAAATTGCTTGCCCGAGCAATTTCCCCCTCATTCAGAGCAAATTTCAGCTAAAGACTCACACACACATACACATACACACATGCAGGCATTTAACTTTTGCCCCACACAGTCAACACTAATTTCTTTCACTAATTACGTGCATGCTTACGCTTCGGCCGAGTCTGCTACGAATTCTTCTCGAGCGCTTTAATGTGTTTGTATGAAGCACACTTTTAGGCGAACTTCCTGTGTTTAGGCGCAAACCCACCATAAGTTTGCGGTAAGTGAGTTGTAAGTGGCGCATGGCCAAGATTTATGTGCGCGCGTGTGTGTGCCACCATTTAATGTCTGAGGCATTTTCGTATGCTTTGGCATTTCGGTGACACATAAAAGAATTTAGAAATGGGGGTGTGTGACTTTAGTTTTGCTTGTGCAGCAATTTTCAGCTCGTATACTTTTAATATTATGGCTTTGCATGTGCTGGTTTATGAGAGCACATTCTGCTCATTGCTGCTGGTTCAATAAATTCCAATTAATTTGGGGGAGTTAACACATTACTGGGTAACGAGGTTCAGGTTTGGAGACACTTTTAATTAAAAATAAACAAAGGCAAATGCAAATCTTACTTCCACTTCAAAATCTCTCCCAATTAAAGGAACTATTGGAACCAATTGGCTGAAACTGGATAAAGGGATAAAGGAAAAAGAAATTGCTGAGAGACAAAGGCAACTATCAGGTCCAAGTGGTCTCCAAACAATTTATCTACCTAATAGCTAAAGTTCAGTTTCAAATAATAATTAAACTAGATCTTCAGCAGAGGAATAGGTCAACAAGTCTTATCTAACTAGACTACACCAGGTATACCTTCTTATATACTAGAAGATCTTAGAAGATTAGGTAATTCCAATCTCCCTAGATGCTTTACTTGCCTTTTAAACACACATATTTCAGTTAACTTCGTTTCAGCCCCTGCAAATAGTTCGGCAGTCGGCGGATCTCTTTTCATCGAATTTTTTCCATCATCGATTTTTTACCTAGGGGTTCCTTAATGCTCGAGTAGACCACATAGTGTACTATTACTTCACTGTATAGCAAAGAAATTGTTACTCTAAAGACAACATAAATCGTTGGATCTATAAAAACTTAGGTGTGCTTGCACAATGTCTAAATCTTTCGGAATAGTGTGAAAAATCTTTTTTCGACAAAGCCATTTGAAAGTTCTAGCTAAGTCACTGAAAGTTTAAGCTGACTAGAAAATCCAGTTATCCATGCTAAAAACAAATTCCGGTGAGTAGTTTAAGTTGGAAGTCTATATGCTTCTTCACATCTGGCAATTTACTGTCGTGAAGATTCTAAGGACTAACATCTATAATCCAATCTTGATATCCATGCAAAGTATATGGACTCACATATTTGCCATATCCATAAATTCCAGTTACTACAGCTTGGAACGTCTATAAACATAAAGTAAGAACCAAGTTCAGTGAAATCACTTTGCTTCAGGTCAGGTCTCAACTCAGAGTGTTGATCGATTTATTTTTTTTCTCTTTTTTTCTTTTGTTGAAGATGTTACATTACTAAGTATATTAAGTTTTATATTTTTTTTTATAACATACTTTTGAGCTTACAATCGCAGAACATACTTTTTTGTCCCGCGAAGGTAACTATTAATATAATTTTAATAAACTAACTAAAATACATTACTGTTGTACATATTTTATTATAACCTTTCCACAAAAATTTTCGTTTTCGAAATTTACTTGCCTACATTTTGGCGTTTCTCGCTCCGTACTTTTATTTCAAGCTCGCTTTTCCGAACACTTTGAAGCCGCATACCAGCGATTGCACTTTACATATATGGCTAAACTCACAAGGAAGCATATTATTATAATATTCTTGTATTCACAATTTAAATATTTTATTAAAGTTTCCGAAACTTCCGCAGAAATGATCTACCGCTTTCCAGCGTATATAATTTAAATTCTTCACTTTTATTCTTCTTTTCCTAATTCGCCGCCAAAATGTTGCCCTCTGATTACTCACAATTAAAACGCGACGGAATTAAATATTGAAAAATCAATATTTTCTGCCAACTTTAACCTTAACTTTGAAGCATTTATTTTTGATTAGCGTGCAACCAGGCGCAGCGCGGTTGGAACAGGCAAGCGACTCTTCGAAGCAATGGCTGCTTGGCCATGTGGAATAAATCTCTCGTTGCGGCACAATGACCAAATATTTGCTTGAGTAAATTTGCTTGGCTGCCTGCAAGTCTGTGCTGACGCTACACGCCAGCGTACTCTGCCACGCTTGTTTGCCCTAAAGTATGCCTTTCATAATCATTTGCGGCGTCTGCCATTTACGTTTTGACTACTAGCGCTTAAATTTATTAAAGCAATCCCTGCAATTAGTACACAAATAAGCACTTAGCAACGAGTATCTGAGTAATAGCGCCAATAAGTATGCACTAATTGATGCCAAACTACAACAAAAGTAAGAAAATCGCAATAATATGCCTTTAAAATATAATTTAACACTTCACACTTCATGACACTTCATAGGGTGCAGATTTGGAAAATAATCAACAAGCGTCTGCATGTATGAAAGTAATCAGCAAGCGCCTATATATACGCTAGCCTACTAGCGCGCTTTGCATGGCAACGTCAGCGTCAAGGTGCTGACTGCGTGCTGGAGTGCCCAGTTGGTATCTATATATTTATGTGAGAGTATACAGGGTTCAATGACAACTCGATAACCTTGATGTGTAAGCCTTTGCAACCTACCACATATTTTTAGGCGCAAATATACATTTTCTAAACTTTCCATAAGGATGATTGATTTTTGCTTAAAAAAGTGATTGCTGACTAATTTGTTATTATTTGTGGCTTTCTTTTCGTAAATGAAGGTAAGGTGAAGTACACTTTGAACGCTCATAAAAATGTATATTAATAGCCCGTTAAGCGCTTTATGAATTTATAAGCCGATGCTGCGCAGTTCTTGTTAGAATTTATGCCTGATAGCTAAACCCAGTTGTGCGGTGATAAAATTTTGATAAATTTTGATTCTGGAAACAACCATAAAGTCTTGTAAAATTTGGCAAAAGTGCAAGGGGTAATAAAAGAAAGGGGAATGTGTAATAAAGAGACGACTTAGATTGCTGGAAAAGTCTTTAAGGTGAGCTTGGAAAAATGGAGAATATTTCACTTCATCTCATTTTTATACATTTTTTTTTTACCAATTTTTACAAAGTTTTCCAATTTTCTACACGCCTATAGACTCAACCATCATTGAATTGGGTTAATACGTTCTTGAAATAAGCTGCTCGCAGCGATAACGCTTAGCAATTCTGGTTAAATGTTGTCTAAAATTATTTGTTATGATTTCTGAAAAATGTTTAAGCGGAATCATGACTTTCTATTACACGCGCCATTGAGCAGCGCAGTGAAAAGTCAACTCAAGTCATCTGCAAAGGAGGCAAAAAACGAAATTCCACAGAAACGAAATTTTGAAATAAATGAAAGATATTAAAGTTGAAGAAATATTTATGTTACCGAGAAATGGTAGGTAGTGGTTGCACCGAAAGCGAAATCCAGCGGCAGTAGTGAAGAGTGTGAGCAGCAGAAACTTCTTGATTTTACTTGATTTTACTGCAGTGCTTTTTTCATATAGCAGCTATTCCTGTTATTTTAGATGAGTTTTCAAGATTTTTTATTTTTTCTTTTGATCTTTATATTTGATTGCCAGATCAAGTCATAGAGGGGTAAAAGAAACGTCCTATGGTCGAACGGAAATGTCAAGTGAAGCAAGTAAGTAGCATTATAAAGTCAATCAATGCAACTTTGAACTCGATTTTTAATTTCTACAATTTCTAAAACTGTCTAAAGCTTTCTAACAATGCTTCGAAATACTTGTTTTAATATAAAACAATATTTTTTATAAAATTTTTAGTCGCCTAGTTTTCTGCTCTGTTGCTCTCCACTGTTCTTCTCTGCTCTTTATTAATTGCTACATTTTATAGCCTACTTTTAGGCGCTTACGCTGCTTAAGCTAATTAAGCATAATTCAGAACGAAAACACTGGCTTCAAGTGCTAATTATTTCATGCGGCACAGTGACTTTGATTATAATTCTCCAGAGAGTGGTTCAAAAAACAAGAAAATTATTGACGCCATGGTAATTAAGCTGAGAGCCTTTCAATACATTGAAGTCACAGCTAACTATTTATTAAAAAATAAAAAAAAAATTAGAGAAGAGAAAATCACTCCTTGACTGATTAGTTTCAAATTGCGAAAATCTCTGCGATGTTATTATAAAAAGCTCTAAAGATCCATTAACACTGCATAACACGCCTAAATGCACGTTTCGAATTTTGGGTGTCATAACTCGGCTGTTCAGTTTTAGATATATGAAAAAGTAATATTTTCAAATAAAATACGTTGTATTATATTTTACAAAAATCCGGAAGACGTTCCATTTCAAACACTATCTTCTTTTTAGGCAAAAATTTCCGTTCCATTCTGCCACAATAATTGCCGCTTCCTTGCAATATGCTTCCATAATTTATTCTGTGACGAAAAAGCAAATTAAGTAATTTATCAATCGCCGTTTGTCATTAAATCCATAAACGCTCTCAAACATTGCTTAGGCAGCATTTACAATAACAAAAAATATGGAAAATCATTAAAATTTATTTTCGTTTCATGCAATATTCAACACCACGCACTCCATATAATACTTAAGTACTTAAATTGTTATAACGCCTAGAAGTAGGCAACACTTCTTAAACCGCTACGTGCTTGCGGCCAATGGTCAGCATTTTACAGTATTTGCCAGCAATCAAATATAGACATTTGTTAAACAAGGATTTGTACGGATGATCACATCAACAGAAAAATAAACATTTTATTGGCGACTCTATAAATGTCGTACACAAGCAAGGCGAACGACTGAGCTGCTGCGATGGCTGTGTGTTGCTTGCGCTGAGTTATAACGAAATTGATTTTGTTATATTAGACATTTAGAGAAGCTATTTCAGTTTTATTGCTGTATAACGCAGCTTAAGTGCCTATTTTTAGGAGCGCAGCAAATTGAATTAGTCCGTATGTAGTGTTGTGTGCGCTTTGGATGAGCGAAATGGTGACAGCCAGCTATTTGTATACTTTAATCGGAGTTATTCATATTGCTTGCAGAAAAGGTCAGCGTGTTGAGGGCCATTTGGGTTGAAATATTGAATTAGGCTCCCAAAAATATGCAATAAATTAGTATCATAAAGTTTTTGCTTAAATATTCATGACTATTATAAGAAAAAAATTTCTTCTAAGTAAACTGGTGAAAAATTACTTCTTGAAAGAAGTAATTACAAAGGAATAATGGAATGTAATTAAAATATTTAATAATATGAGAAAGTTACACTTATTTAGCGCGTAATTTAGTTCAACATCCACGACATAAGAGAAAGTTCAAGTGGGGAACAGTTATGTTAACAGTTAAGTTTTTGAAAGGACTGTTGTTATAGAGTGTATTTTCGAAGCATTTTCGAAGCGTGGAATCTAGCAACAAGTTTGGGTGCGTTGCTTCAACAATTGCTTGCGTCATAATTCCCAGTTGTCGGTACTGAAGTATATAGTCCATGTTTCTTAAATGCAAAGGCGCAGAAATTTTAATTCGGGATCTCTCGTGGTTCAAACTTCTGCGAAAAGCAAGATTTTTGCACCATAATCTCTTCTGTGATATCATAGCTCTATATCTCTACATCTTCTCGAAGGACCAAATGCGCTCCCATAAATGTGGTTATTATCGAGCTTTTCTACAAGTGTTCCAAAATATTGGGAACAGTTGTTCAGAGATTCATCTCCTCCTTAAAGCATACCTTAAGCCGCATTTAGTCCGCTCTTATTCTCTAATAACGTAGCCTTTGTCTTCTTTGGATTTCGAGTGAGTTTTAACCAATTATGTCTCTCTTTTCATACTTCAAACTCTACAGTTTGCATTCTTGGACTCTCACTTATTGGTCTTCAATATTGATACACATTTGCACCGCTACCCACAAATTAATTGAAATTCTACCGAAATTTGCCGCAAGAGCATCAAGCAACTTCCACACACACACACACACACACACAGAGAGAGAGAAGCCGTATCTTATTTGAAAAGTAGCGCAATTTGCATTCAAAACACATTCAACGCCTCTTCAACCACACAATACCACTTGCCACTTTCATGCCGAGATGAGCAATTCGTGCAACAAAGCAAGCGTTCACTCAAACAAAAGCAAAGGCTCAATTTCTGTTGAAAATCAATACAATTTTTACTCAACACCGGGCAGTTAGGTGGGCGTGGGCACTGGCTGCCCACATTTGGGTCAAAGCACCAAATACAAAGGCGACTAAAGTAAACACAAGAAGCAACAATAACAAACAAACAGAGCTTAATAGAAGCGTAGGTTTATTTGCGAGTGAGCCGAGCGCAACCACAAGATTTGGCGTGTGCAGTGAGGCGGCGGTTGGCGGTTGGCGGTTGGCTGCAGCTGTGGAAAGTCAAATTAAGTCGAGCGCGCTAACCTTGTTGATCACCTGTCAAGTTGGAGGCTGAATTTAGTTGGCATAACATGGGTTTAGTGAAGCGAGTGTTATGTAATGCATTGTGGTTATTTTGTTATTATCATCTTTTTTATAAGCCTAAGCTCAATACAAATAAGAATTGTTGTAGAGGAAAACTCGAATGTTTTGAAAAAGAGAAAAATTTATTTTTTGTGATAAATATGCAAAATAAATACTAGTATAGACTCCTAGGAAGTTTGTTCAGCAAGTAGATAGCGAGCAAAGCTGAGATTTAGATCTGTAGAGTCTGAGAGATCTGCTCAGTCTACAACTGAAAGAAAAGAAGAGCAATATCTTTGAACTTAACTTAATTATTCCCGAATCAGAGTCTCGATTATAAACCTCGAATATAAATTTTGAATTCAGAAGGAGAAAAATAATAAGAAATATAGTTTGGTAACAGAGGATAAGTTTGCTCCTTAGTAAATAACTTAATTTCATCACATAAGGGTTGGGGATTGTGTGAAGTGAAATTTCTTCAAGCACGATAGTGCGTGCAACGAAATTGTGTTACGCAACGAAATTTCGTCACGCATTACGCGTATGCAAAATCTGAGTGCTGGATTTGAATACATCGTTGTGAATTGATTGCCATGTTACTTTGAATGTTTAACCTAACAAAAAAGTCTGAGGGTTGCCAATGATTGATAATTTTAAGTAAAAAAATTTAAGATGTAGAAAAACAATAATTTGGGTATCAACGCGAAGACGCTTAAAATATTTACGGCGGAGAATATGTTTTTAGGCGGATTGCCACCTGTTTGCAAAATTGTATTCAAATAAATTACTATAATAAATACAGTAGTATATGGTCAAAAACTGTAATGATTGAGTGATTGTCATGTTGCAGAAGGATTGCCAACTAATTATATGTAAAGCGGTAATCAAGCAAAAAAATTCAGGCATACGCTATTTAAATTTTTTTGAAAGCTGTTCCTTGAAAATATATTAAATAACCTTTTTTGCCCTTTTTTTAATATTTATTTTGTTAATTATATTTTTTATTAATTATATACGAGTTTTCTTTTTGAATTTTGATCTCGACAAGCACTTTGTTATATGTATGTAGAGTAAATATAGTATGCTTTTGAAAACCCGATGTGCTCGCTTTGCAACCACCTGCTGACACCACATCGAATTCATCGCACCGAGAATTGCAGTGGCTGCGCTATATATCAAGCTGTCAGACGTAAATCAGCATTGAGTTCAATATTTATTTAGAATGCAAATGAAATATATCCATATATCCATATACATACGCACCATTAGTGTGCTTATCTAAACCCGTTTAAGGTATGGTATATAATATATGGTATGGTAACAGTAAAGTTTGTTTGTTTACATTTGATAGCTATGGTGGTGTGATGAATTTCGCCAGCAGCCGTTAACTTTTTACATGTGATACATACATAGATAATTATTTAGTGGCACTCTAATGCAGACTTTAGGTTAGCAAACGCCGCACACTAAGTGCAAATATCAACATTTAAATAAAGGCACAGTCAAGCTAACATTTTCACAACTGACCTACACAGGAAGACTATTAGCAAGGCAATGTGCGCTTTTAGGCAGAGCTTTTGCGTCGCGGAGCGCCTCCGTAGAAATTCACCACACTAACTACTCTCAACTGTTGACACGATTGAAGAGCTTACTCCCTGTGCTTTCTAACTCTTATTATTCGCTGAGATAAACTCTCTTTGTTTGAATTGCATTCTGTGCTCGGCGGCCAAAGTCAATAACCTTAGGTGCCAAACAATTGTCTTTATACCTTCATAGCAAACGACAAAGGGCACCTAAAAGTATGCAACTAAAGGTATGCAACAAATTGTTATTAAATAAGCACCCTAAATGTAGGCAAAAATGTTTCAAAACGCTTGATATTTACTTTCAATTTATGTATAGCGCTTCACTCAAAATTAAGTAATATACTCAAAAAGTATTTCTTTCATGCTTTTCATCTTCTTAAATTTGCATAAATTCTGCGTATTGCTCACGCCACCAACGCCATTACCCCTCGCAACCAACATCTCACTGGAAATCTATCACAACAGCGGCTCATCTCGGGCAAACAAATTAAACAGGCGGCCGTGTGTTGAGTTAATTACATTTTAATGAGTCACCATCAAAGGCTATTACTATTGTGGTTGTGGTTGTTGTTGTAGTTATGCATAGTTATAAACGCCAAACATTGGATAACGCTGCGCTTTAATTGCGGTAATTTCAATGCAAACATAATGACTAAGCACTATGCCACGAAAGTGCTTGCTTCTAATCGGGTTTGGTTCACTAAGAAGGGCCAATTGTAAGCTACTTGCTCAAATGTAAGTATCGGGGATTTGAAAATGTAGGATTTAGTAATTAAACTACAGAAAAATTTTTAGATTAAAACTGTTGACAATAAACTTTAGTTCTTAATGAATACGAAGCAAGAGTCTTCGGAACTGAGTTAAAATTACGTATTTGACTCACAAATTTGAGTTCGAGATTAAATAATGATTTCAGTGCCAATTTTAACCACGTTTAGGGCTTTGAGTTTCATTGGTATGAAAATAAATTTTAGTGCCAACTCGAGTGTTTTTTTTTTTTCTGAGAGTATAATTGAGTAAAATAAGTATACCAGAGTTTGAGTTAAAATGTGACCTCTGATTCGAGCCAGACTCCAATTTTCCTGTTTTTTGCAATTTGTTAAAGTTTTAAAGGCAGTTCATAGCTTAACGTTTAAATATAGCTGAAGTAGTCTTAAGTTTCCATCAAAATATGTGTTCAGATTTCAGTTAAATTCAGCTTGAGTTTGAATTTAAATTAGATTCTGAATATGACATTTGATTGGAAGTAGTAATGAATTTATTATTTAAGTTTCTTTAAGTTTCAGCATAAGTTCACATTTTGGTATTTCTTCTAATGTGAGTTTCAAGTATAGCTTGAGCTGGCTAGTTTTTTTTTTTATTTTATCTTCATTTTGATTTTGGTTTCAAATATAATTAATTCACTTCCTAAAGTGTGTTTGAGTGTAAACTAACTAAATTTGAGCGCAAAGAAAAAATTTGCACTATTTAAACTCACTTTGGTTTAAATTTGAGTTAAGCTTTGATTTTATATTTAGAGAAGAACATAAGTTGAATTTCAGCTTCGGTTTTAGTAAGATTTTTGCTAGTGTTGAGCTTTGAGTTTTTTTTAGAAGTTTGTGTGAGTTGAGTGATTGGAGCCAAATTTTGGGATTGATACTCAAATACTAACTTGAGTTAGTATTTTTGGAAATTGAACAATAATTTGGGTTGAATGAAGCAACAGATTATTGACTTGAGTTTTTATTTTAATATGTTTATTAATCTAAACACAATAATTAGTTTGAATTTCGGGGAAGGTCTTCAAAAACTTCGAACCCAATTAAATGTAGAACCTGAGCAGTACTTGAATCGGGCTTTTTGCCTTCTATATTAATTTCAATTTTGAATATTTATGCAAGCTTTGTCGAGTTTATCTCTTCTTATTGTTAGAAAATTGTTATAAAAGCTGAAGTAAAGGTTTTAATTCAAACTGGAAATCAAGTTTTCTCCGCGCTTATCTTTTCAGCTCGCTTGTGGACAGAGAAAGATCCCTCTGCAATTTTTTCGATTTCCAATATTTACTTAAACTCAAAGAAACATCTTCCAAGCCATTTCACTCAAAGCGAAGAAAATTAAATCGAGCTCTCCACAATAAATATAATCATAAATAATGCTGGAATGTAATAAGCACAGGTTTTCACTTCGTTTCCACTGCACATGGCGCTTAAGAAATTATATGCTAATTTCATAAAGAAGATGCATGTCATTATAAGCACATATCTCTGTATATACAGGCTTCAATCCATTAGACTGACTGCCAAATGACAACTGCACTCACTTCACGTGCACAGCAATTTTGTGCAATGAATCGTACTAATTCACAATTATTCTGCTATCTATTTTGTGGCCTGTGGCCTGTGGGCTGTGGCCAATGGTATTTGACCACAAATTCCGCTGCTGCAGCTCTTTTTCTATGCACTTACACACACACACACACACACATCCACTCACTCATACATACACACACACATATATTTGCTTTTGCTCATTAACCTCCCCACATGCTCATTCGCTGCTCGATTGTGCAAATTAGTGTCACTCGAAATGGTCATTTGCCATGTGCCCACATAATTGTGAAGCGACAAGCGGAAAGCTGCAGCGCTGCAGCGCTGCAACGGTACAATATGGACAATTAGCATAGAGTAAAAACTGTTTTATAATTCGGTTTTATATATATGCATGTGTGTCTCTGTATGGTTGCTTTTAATGCATCTATGTGCTCCATGTGGCATGTGGCATGTGGCAGGCAAGTGGAAAATATTTGTACTCTAACTGGCTACCATTTGTGCCATTGAATTTTTTATGTGCTCTCCGGGGCGTATGAGTAATTCGGATTTATTCCGTTGACAAGTTTATTACGGTTTATTGTGGTAGATAATTAAATGAAAGGAATAGGTGAAATTGATCAAATACATATTGTCGCAAAAAAAAAAAATTAAATAAAATAAAATAAAATCTTTGAAGGAGGAATGATTATAAAATATTTTTCCCAATGAGTGGCAAGATAAGTTTTTATGAGAAACGAGTAAGGGAATGCTAAGTTGGGTTGTAACCGAACATTTTATACTCTCGCCATTTGCAGGGACTAAAAATAAGGAAATATTTTCAAGGGAAGTCGTGAATGAATTACAATCGTATTTGATATCATACTATATATAGTATACTATACTATACTATACTATACTGTACTATACTATACTATATTTATACTATGATACTATAGGCTATAGCCTCGCTTAGTTTCAGTACTATTATTTGCTTCGTGTGCGAGATATTAAAACCAATATAAACACATATGTCTATATTCATCGTATTAGCGCTATCGGAAGGTACAGATATTGACCGATAAATGCGCTGTAAAGTCAACCAGATAAGTCGAAAATCGCTCTATTAGGTATATTTATACTCAAAGTATAACGTATAGAGTCCATAATCCTCGTATTATATGTGGTGTATGGGAGCTGGGATAATTCGTAGACCGTTTTCACATATTTTTGACATCAAACTTTAGTATAGCCAAGATTATATTTTCACCCAATTTTGCTAAGATAACTTATATATTGACCGACGTACAGGTTATCAAGCCAACCGGAAGTTCGAAACACCTTATTGTAGATATAGGGCGACCAGGGGAGGTATTGACCTGATTTTGCATTGGCCTGATTGAGTTGCAGTGCAACTTAAAATTTGAGTTTCTCGTTGAGCTTATGCATGCGTCTAAAACTTAATGAAATAAGTTTAAGAAATTTCAAAATTTGATGTAGATTTTCAGTTTGAGCTCAAGCTTTTACTTATTATATCAAATTGTATATAAAGGTATATAAAGTATAAAATAAATTGTATATAAAGACCTAACGCACCAAGCTAAACATAAGCAATATTTAAAAAGTCAGCACGCTTAATAACAAACCGTAAGTACAACAGTAAATATAAATTTAAAATTCTTCATTTGCCGATATTCTCTGCCCAACCCATAATTATGAAAGCACATACACCATATTCTCTCAGCTAAAATTAGTTATTGAAATATAGTATAACGTATTTTAAACCCTCATTCGATCTCAACAACTTCACACCACAATAATTTTCACAAAAATTTCTCCACACACATCAAATTTGTAATCATTTCGATCATTACTTACGTGGCCAACAGCCGAAAATCATGCTTAACCACATTCGACAACGCCTACAAATTATCGTTGCATACTTTGTGGCGTTGGTGCGTGGTAAATGTGTTGCTTATGCAGCGCCTACCGGCTTAGGCGAGACAAGGCGTTGACGAAAGCGTTCATGGCAATGATTGTAGGCAGTCTCATTCATCATTAACCAAATTGTAGTTAAATTGATTGTCAAGAAAATATGGGCCATATTCAACTGCATGCTCCAACGAATGCTTATAGCTGTAGGTTGGTGTGTACATGTGTGGTTTGATTGTTGTGTTTTGCATTGATTTTTATCATTGTTGACATTGAATTTTTGTGCAATTAGCGTGTGTAAACAGCAGTAAATTAGCATTTTCATGCCATTCAACGTATAATTAACAGGCTTCCAGGTATCTAGGTATGAGCAGTGTTCCGCAAGTTCATAATACTAAGGGAAAACACTAAAACGAGCTCCGGAATCATTTTTATTCACCAATGTGTTTCTTCAAATGCCACCAATTCCATTTTTCATGAAAAAATAATTTTTTTTGGTTTTTTAATGATGATTAATTGGAATGATTCCAACTTTCTGCTTCCGAAAATTAGTTTTCCTTCTGACTCCCTCGCAAAAACTTTTGCTGCTTCCATTCTCCGATAATATCAATGAAATCATGACCAATCTCACATACTATCTCACATTCACAACGACTCGGTAACACAAGAACATAGAAAGGATGTTCCACAAGTTCACAATTCAATAATGAAAACAACTTTCTGAGTATTCGGGAGCTTCAAATTCTTCTCCATTTTGGGGACCATAAGCTTGACTCTTAATTGAAACAAGTTAGGTGAGAGATCGAAATGAGTTCCTTTTGCCCTCCCTAAAGGGGCCTAGAGGCTAAAATTTCATTGCTTAAATTTTTACCACCAATCAAAAGAGGTCTTACCTTTTCAGCGCTTTCATTTAAAATTTTAAGGCCTAATTTTTTAAAACAAAATTAAATTAAAAATTAAAATTAAAAAAAAATAAAAATTTATATTTTAACAAGGTTCCGCGCATATTAATCTTTATTTAGTGCCATAATAGTGGTTTTTTTTTATAAAAGCCATTGGATAGCTTTCAATGAGAGTTTTATTAAGTATCAAGTAACAATGAAAGATTTTTTTTGATTAATTTTTTAACTTTGGCCTGCTAACTTAAAGGGTCGACCCGAAACAGCACTCTTGATCGCCTCTGTAATTTTTTATGCTTTCCCAAATATTTTGCTGAGAAATTATGAAGTACGAGTTTTCCGTAAGATAGCGCGCTCAAATGTAGGCAACGGTTTTCTTTTTCGCTTATTTCAGTCTGCTGAACTTTTCTAAAATATTTTTAATTAATTTTTAATAGTTGAGGGCATTCGGAATAAAATATTGCAAACATTCATTTAATTGAATTAATTAAGTATTTTTTCAACCCTAACTTAGCTTTGGGGTATAATACAAATATACTTACACTTCAATTTGTCAATCAGTCAGTCATCTAACCCTTGCACTTAGTTATTTCCAAGAACTTTTTTGTTGCTTAGCAACTTATATATAATTTCATTGTTTCTTTCACTCTTTAAACTGAACAAAACAAGCATGCAAAACAATAGCTTTTATGGGCAACTCTTGCATACTTTGAGGGGTCGGACCATTATGTTGCAAAATGAACCTTTCGTGGGTTGAAAAAGTTTTTCAACTTCAGCGCTAACTTTGCGCTAACCACGCGCTTAGCTCGTTGCAGTTTTGAGTGTGTCCTCCACTGGCCCCGCCACCCACTTCTTGCTCCACATTTATGCAACATAAGTTTTCATTTATAAATGTCAAAACAGCAACCACTGAGGTTTGTTGCAACAACGCTTCCAGCTGGGGGCTTCACTTCGCGCAGCATCTCGAATTCACTGTTGACTCTTTTATGTTAACTGCTCTGCTTCTTTCTCCGCTCAACATCCAATACCACTGTGCGTGTGTACGTGTGCGTGAAAAGTTTTTAATGATGCGTAGCTGTACTAACTGTCGTTGAAGGTGAAATTGATTCTTGCGTGTTACCACCACCACAACTGTCACACACTTAAACTTGACTTGCATTTACCCCCAACTGTTTGCTTCTAGGGTTTCAATTACTTTGCGCTTTACGTATACGCCATGTCAACCTCGAGGTTTAGAACTTGATGGTTTGCGCAAACTCGGTTGGTTGAATGATTGATTATATGCGCTCGGAATTTTTTTATTCTTTTAGTTGTTATTTACAACAAATACAACAACACTAAAATCGAATAAAATTTATGATTTTGTACCTTTTGAATTGTAAGGCATGTAAAAAATAACAAAAGAATAGCAAAAAAGATGGTAGTAAAATGTGTAAAAAGGAGGAACATTTTGAACTGGATATGAAATATAAACAAATAATTCATAAGCAACCGTGGAGGAAAAATTCAACTTCGAAAAGAAATTTATATTTCCAAAAATTATTTTATGCATATTAGTTAAATTAATTTAGTATTTAGTATTACGAAAATTAATTTGAATAATTTGGCATACCTCTTATAATTAGCACATCAAAGCTCAACAACCAGAATATGTAGAGTTTCTTATATAACGGTAAGACTGATTTAAATTTTTTTCTTCTAATTAAATATTGTACTGGTATTAAAATGCTCGAAAGGCAGTTTTACCTTCATCTAAAAAACTTCCTTAAATTAATACAAAAATTTTAGTACTAATAATTTCGCACTTAGAACTGTGGGTTTTGACTAGCTGAATATTTTTAATCAAAAAATTATATTTATACAAAAATATATTTTATAAATATATATATATATATCTCTAAATATATATATATCTAAATCAATATAAAAATATTGTATCGAAACATAGTTATAGATCTATGTACGAAATTAATAAACACAGCAAACAGACCAACATGCTTTCCTGGTATTCATACCTCTGATTAAAATGAGCTATAGTCGCTATGTCACCATTTCGGAGCCCATAAAAAATTAAATTCTTACCAAGAACTAAATTTTTATTAGGACCCAATAAAATTTCCTTATGTGCTATTAAGTGCAATAAGTGAATAAATATCGAACATAAATACGTTCAAAAATATGTACTAAATGTTTAGGAGCGTCTTCAGTATTACTCGTAATATCTAAGTACGCACTTAAGGTTGCATTTGTTCTAAAAGCTGGTATGCAATGGTCCCAAATACAACTTCTTTCAAATTTGTTCTAAAAACAAATCTTCTTTTTACTCAAAATTCAAATCTACAAGCATTTTTTTTTTTTTTGATTTAGTACTGTCCATGCAGAAGAAATAATAATTTTTTAATAAAGCAATAGGTAATGGCAATACTTTTATTTATTACGCATGAGGTAGATGGGCACGCAAAATTAAGAATACATTTGAACTTAGCTCTAAGCTTTAACTTTCATCTAGGTCATCAGGCTAAACTTTGTACTAAAAATAAATATCTGAGCTCCCAGGTATTTTTAGCAGCTTACCGTCCGGTGTTTTACTATTCTGTTGAGAACTGAAACGAATTTTAAACCGTGACAAAATTCTATAAGTGTTACTAAACCTGTTTATAATATTCACCTCTACCTCTATAGTTCGTTTAGCAGCAAAAGAATGCATAAGTTATACTACAAGGCGACAGAATTCTGTCAAAGTAAATACTGCTTTCAAATACTATTCTATATTGTGCACTAAAATCACAATTTTGTGAAAAAATATTTTTAGTACTCGTTTTTTAGGCCTTTTAGGTTTTTAATTTATACTAAAACTTTTTGATTGTTAGCTAAAGTGTACTTTTACTTGCAAAAACTTTTAATACCCAATTTAATTATATAATAATGATAAATTATGCTTTCGCTGAGTTTAGTTCTGTTAAAAAACTATAGTATACTGACTACACTGTGTACTAAAAGTAAAATTTAATGTAGAAGTATTTTTAGAACTAAAAATTTTAGATCTTTTATAGTTCTACGTTGACACTAGCACTTTGTTCTTAGGCAAATCTTTTTTAATAATTCCATTACTAGTACAAACCATTTAATGAATACTGTAATTTGGTACTAATTTTAGTACTGGTTAAATTTTGTACAAAAAAGTAAACTTTTTTTTAAATCAAGCTTTGTTGAAGCCGAGCAGCAGCAGATATGTCAGATATTTCCTACTTCTCCAAAAATTAAATCTGAAATATATTATTTTTATTTTAAAACATGACTTTTAAATTTAATCGATTTTATTCTTATTGCTTAACAGTCTGTCTACAATTCATACTTTAAAGCCACCTAAGTAAATTCATTCACTGCCAATTTTCCGGTTGGCCAAAACGTGGTTACATAATTGATAAAGCAAAATTGCCAGTGTGAGAGAGTATTTGTCGTAGGCCGCATTCCAGAAGCGATGGAATCCTTTCTCAAAGAATTCCTTTCAAAGACTACTCTGCAGTTGTCATAGGCAAGCAGTTACAACAACAATAGCGACAATTTTGTGAAGAGAAAATCACGCCTCGCCAAAAGCCAAAAGTAACAGTGACTGTCATAGTTCTGCTGATCAGCGACAAGCCAGCATGAGAAGCTGTTAACAGCCATCGACCCGAATGTTTGGGAAGCGAAAAGTGAGTACATCAACATAGTAGGAGCGAGGCCAGCACAAGCAGCCTTATTCGTTCTAATTTTAAAATTTATTTATGCAACCCTAAGGTTCCTTCTGGTAGCTGAAGTCTTATTTTGAACCCGAACCCGATTCCAATTGCAAAACCAAATTCGAAACGCTCAAAAATTTTCGTTTTTATGTTTATAAACATTAAGATACGTTACATGTCAGCATTTTTTCTCCTACAGCATCGTACGGACTTTACAGTTACTTTTATGTAACAATTCTTCCACTTCGAAAGCCTTTTAAGATATGATTGGAAAATTTTTGTTGCCCCAGATTCTCAGAAGAAGACAGCGATTTGAGTCTTGTGTGCTTTTTATTTAATTTTAAGCTTTAATTATTAACTAATTAACTTTAAATAACTTTAATTAACTTTAATTTTAAAGCTACTTTATTTTCGCCACTTTCGGAAAGCTTATTACAACTAATACACGCCTATGTGTGGACAATAAATACTTGAGGGAGTTTAAACCCGCTTCAAAACCATTACTCCCTACATAAGTTTACAACTCAAACTCATCCGTAATAATTAGAAAAATTAAGGATAACAAAAACGTTCTTAAAAATACTTGAAATCAGCAACTCATGGACGCTGCAACTTTCGTAGCACAGTTTTCGGCGAAAAAGTGAGCCAATTTTGCTTATACACTCACATTAATTTACGGAGAACAAATTTTAGCCAACAGATATTTTATGGCAGCCAATTTAGAGACTGAAGGGCAGACTCTAGGTGACTTTCCGAAATGCCAAACTAGTAAGCGCCTGAAACGCGGCAACAATCTATGATAAGTGCATTACTTTTAAAGTTGCACACCTATTTTTTCGCCTGAATTGTCAGGCATATTTTTTCCCCGCAATTTTATGACATTCTGATTGCCAACACAAAGCGACAATAAATGTCGGAGAATTGCGCACAAATACGTGAAAGTATAAACTTGATGCCTACTCACAGGCATTCCAAGTATCCATAAATTCTTATCACGCAATTTTCCAAGCGAGCAGGTAGAGATAAGCAACTCTAAAATGAAAAAAACTCTAAAATAAAATATGCGAGTTCGAAAGTGGTGAAAGTAAAAAGTTGACAAAGTTAAGTGCCAGAGCTAAAGGATTTATATACGACATTTATGTGCCTAAAAGTAGGCATGAGACAAATTAGCAGTCAGAATGGCAGCTTAGTGAATTTATAGCGAATGAAATATAATAGCATAAAGAGGCTGTCAATACAATGTGAATATGACTATGGACAAATTATATTTATTACACGCACATAGGTACTCACACACACACACATATATATTGTGAAGTCATGTTATTGCATACTTTAAAGAGTTCGCTCGTTTGTTATGAAAAATGTGCTTTGGCATTGCTAAAAATTTGCACAGTATTTAATAGAACGCCTGTATTGCCAGCCAACTAGACGCCGGTGTCATTTGGCAGCGAGGTCATTTTACTTGTAAGGAAGTGAGAATCTTCAGACGCCCACACATACAGAACATCAAGCACATCTGCTAACGTCAATAAGCTCAACCATGCACTCCAGCAAATTCGGCACTTTCATCTGCGCTTTCAAAAGTCATTTGTTGCCGCTGCCGGTCATCAGTTTTGGCAATGACAACCTCAAGTGGCGTGCCAGGCGCTCTCTAGCTTGACTCTTTTCCATTTTGAGCGGACACTTTGATTGGTGACACAGTGGGATGGGATATAAAAATTGTGGGGTAGAGTTTTTAGTTGAAGAAAATACATAAAGTTCTCTTCAAAGCTAGGAAACTGTAGAAATTATAAAAAATAAAATCTACCTTCAGGCGCTATCTAATTCATAACGGCGAAAATATTTCTTTTATTGTTTCATTTCGAAAATAATATTCATTTTAATAATACTAATAGCAATGTTTTTCTAAATGGTTTTAGTGGAAATATGTCAGAATAAGCAAAAAATATTGATAAAGAAAAGGTTATTTATTTTGATGTGGTTGCCATACTGTATCTTTTTAATATAAATGATTTATTTATGAGTATAATTATTTGCGCAAAATTTTCAGTTTGTCATTTCTGAAATTCTAAAAATTAATTTTTCAAAAATAATAGAATTTATAAAATATAGAATTTATTTTTCAAATTATTTTTATTTCTAAATATTATACAATGAAATAACATTTGTACCAAAACTTATAACAAATCCTAAGTCAACACTAAATTTTCTTCTAATATTATAACTTTTGAGATTTACGAAGTAATACTTAAAAATTGTGTAGTTGTACTAAAAATATAAATACTAAATTATGACAAAGAGTTTTATGCAATAAAAAAAATTTACAAATGTATTAAATTTCAAGCTCAGTATTATTTTTCTTGCTAAGATATGAAGTACTAGGTTTTGTACTAAATGTTTTCTTGCCCTAAAGATATTATATTTAACTTAAACCACGTTAAAGTATGTACTACAAATTTACTTACCAGCAACACAACACACCCTCTGAGATTTATAAAAAGAAAATTACTTCAAAAATGCGTTTTGTACTAAAAAAAAAAAGCAGTACTAAATTGCGTACTAAAAACTCGGTCAGCTTATCCATTTTAGTAATGTACTAACTATACAGTCTCAAAATTGTTACCCAAAAAACATACATAGTGCTACTAACATAATACTTTAGTTTTGCACTAAATTTTTTGTTTTACTAAAAATATAGTACTTTACTTAAGCGATATGAAAATATGCACTGAACAATGGACTCAACAAAACAATGTATATCTCGCATTACGGAAAAAAGCTACCATTAACCAGCTGTGCAAAATTATTATAGAAAAATTCAATTTTGTCAGCAACAAAAAACCTTTTGATTGGAAAAATTTTCTGAAATGTATTTCGGAAACAAAACTTCATAAAAGAGACTAAGAAATATAGTTTACATGGAAGTGTTATAACTTTTTAGCACTTATATGGGATATATTTTGTGAAAATTTAGCACTAAAATGTTTGTATATTTTTGTACTAAAAAGTGTTGCATTTAAGCGTTGGATATTTACTTCCTTACTTGCTTAAAAATAATAATGAACGCAAACTTTTTAGTACCAAAATCTTAAATTATTTTTGAACGTAAAAATTTTAGTACTGAAATCATGAACTTCAAGGCCCGATGTACAATAATTACTATTTCTCAGATTTTAAATTCAAATGAACTGAATTTACGACATTTTTAATATTGTCAAAAATTGCACATCTCGCTATCAATCAAAGTATTTTTACTAAATGTTCTACCAAAAGCAAACTATTAAAAATTGGTTTTAATTTACAAAATTTAAGCAATTTGATAATAAATATTTTTATAGTAATTCCTTAATGATTTTAACAAAGCTTTGTACTAAATTCTTAGTACTATTTATTTTTTCGTACTATTTTTTTAAAATGTGTATCTAAATGTATTTAGGATTTTTTTTTTAATGTAAATTACTAAAGATTTTAAATAATTATTTGCTAAAAGTAAGAATGCTTAGCATAAATTTAAAATTTCAAAATTACACGCAAATATTTTTAGTACTATTTTCATAAATACTATTAAATGTTATGCACTACAAACTTTTGCATTTTTGTTCCACAATTCTAAAATTTTTGCACACGTATATATTTTCAACGAACCGCAGTAAAATTTCCGCAGTAAAATTTTATTTTCGCACTGCAAAATTAAAATTTCTCTCCATGCAGTGCATTTCACTTTTAAATGTACACACACGCAAACATAATTTTCATTCGAGTTCAATCGATAGTGTCCATTTTCCACTTCATTGACATTTTTGCACACTTTGGAAACGGTTCGAGTGAACACACACACACACACCTCTACGAATAGAATTTGCACACACACACACACACACTTCTAAACGACATATTAATGTATAAAGTGTCGATATGTATATAGGCCATAACCATTCATATCCATTTTATAAATAGGTTTGCATGTAGCCAACAACAAATCGATTACAAGGAAATACACAGGCAACAACAAGTTGTATATACATACATACACACATATCTATGCCCTCGTTAGCGCTCGCTCCATCTATAAATTTGTTAGTGCCGAACACTTGAGTGGGCAGTAAAATTTTCAATTTCCTCTTTCAGAACATGTTTGAATCATAATTATGTTTTGAATTCTTTTTTCAATTAGGAGCACAATACAAAAAACACTTAAAGTAAGTTAAAGTAAGACTTAAAGACACTTTTAATTTTATTAGTAAATAGACCTTCGAAACACATTTAGTGCTACATATAGAACGTATTTATTTTACTATTTTGAAAAATATTAGTACAAAGTGTGTAAAAGCTTAAACTTCTTTAAAAAAATTTACACTCGTCAAGAAATCTGAAACAATTAGTTCTTCACTTTAGTACTAAAAAATAAATAATTGGTATTGCGTTTTTTTCTCTCAAAATTTGAAGGTTTATTTAAGAAAAACATGTACAATAGTATTATTCAAAGTATTGTCCATCTGAATCTAAAACATTTTCCTATCTTTTCCATCTTTCTGGCAATTATTAGATTCTACCCTAAAGGAACTGCGCCGGCTGAATCAAGCTAATTTTTGATATCCTGTTCTTATGTGAACCGTATTCCAATGAGGGCGTTCTGCATCGACCGGAGCAAATGGTAGTCAGAGGGGGCGAAATCTGCTCTTGCAACTAGAGGCCGAGCGTTGTCATGTTCGTTTCAATTTAACGAGTTGTTGAGGGTAGTATTCTCCATTTCACCTAACGGTTTCCCACGAATTTAGAATTTCATAATACAACACGCCCTTCTGATCCCACCGAACACAGAGCATAACCTTGGCGTCAGGGATATTCGGCTTTGCCGTTGATTTGGCTGGTTGGCCAAGTTGGCCAGATTTCACATTTGATTTGTTTTGTTTTGGATTGTCGTAATGGATTTAATTTTCATCATCAGTAACAATCCGATGCAAAACGATTTCTTTTTGTAGCTTTCAAGCAGAATTTCTAACATGCAGAATCGGCTCTCAACATCTCTTGGCTTCATATGGCAGCCAATTTTCTTGCTTTTGAATATATCCGGCTACTTTTAAACATTTTGAAATGGCTCTTTGAGTGACTGCCAAAGATTCCGCGAATTCTTCTTGTGTTTGCTAACAATCTTCATCGAGTCACCGAGTAATGCTTCCAGTTCCTCATCTTCAAACTTTTTTGTCCGCCCAGAACGTTCTTCCTCTTCCAAGTGAAAATCGCCACTTTCAAATAGTGTAAACCACAAATTTGGCATGTTCGCTCAGATGGAGCATTTTCACCATAAACTTCCACCAAAATACGAAGACTTTCAGCTAAGGCTTTCTTCATATTAAAGAAATGAAGAACAACTCCCCTTAAAACACTTTTTCAGCTGCAAAGTTCGACATATTTGAGCGAAAAAAATTTGTTGTTGCTTACGCTTCAAATTAATGATATAGACTGAAAAAGACACATAAGTAGCAAAGGTAGCTTTCCAATGCATGTTTGGAATATTGGGGCAATGGAATAGTAATGAAGTTACGGCAAACCACATGAATATAGTTATAGACCCAATCTTAAATGCAAGGATTGTGGATAGTATATTTCAAATATTTTTTAGCCGATAGTATAGAAAAAGATTTCCGACAGCAGTGTATTTATATAAGTACAAATATTTAGAAATTTTTTTTTCTTTATTATATTCACTTCCTCCAACCGCTTAATACAATTAGCTAAATCTCAACGAAAAATAAATAAAGAATGAAATATAGAATAATTATGGAGAAAGTACATTTTTTCTTAAGAATATAATATCCCTGTAAAATCTATAGTTTATACTAAAGACAAAGGTATTTTACCTATAAAAAAATTTTAGTGCCATATGTGAAGTTAGGCATTAAAACAAAGAAGAACATTTTATGAAAAAAAAAACACATTTACTAAAAATTTGATTTCCGGTTTATTCCATCATCCGGGCTTACTCCCATCTACATTTTTTATTTTATGATATTCCGAAAATTTTTAATTTTTTAGATATTAACAATGAAAACATATTTTATTTTAGTATTTCTGTAAGAGATATTTAAAAAAAAAAAGTGCGAAAAGTTCACATTTATTGATAAATTTAAGTTTTGTAAATCAAAATGCCGATGTTTTCGTTGTAAAATTGTTGGTCATAAGAAAAGGGTTTGGACTAAACAAGGCAAAGCTTGTTTGTACTATAAGGGGGAAAAAAATAAAAATTTTAGTGCTCATAACTATAGCAGGCACTAATAATGAAATTTTATATTGAAATTATGAGTACTAAAAATGTATTTGTACTAAAAACACAAACTTTTTACTACAATTAACATAACATAGTAACATAGTAACATATATACAGTACACATAAATTAAAATTTTAATAATAAAATATTTAGTACTAAAAATTGGTTGGCCTAAAAAACAAATATTTTATTAAAATCTTAAATTTTTAGTACAAGAAGTATAAAAAAAACAATTTAAATTATAACATCTGTACTAATTCGACACAAAATTATAAATAGTTCAATAGTTTTTAGTACAAAATAGGTATTTTACTAAAGTTAATTTTCTCATATTTCCATTATATTCCTTTTCATGGGCCATCTCATATTTTCATACCCCGACTTTTTCAACAAATCTTCTCTTATAGTTCAGAGCTGTTTTTCCGACTTTACTTTGTCATAATGGAACACTCTTGACCGAAATTCTGTCAGTAAATAATTTCCATTCCCACTTCTGCAACTTGTTGCAATTTGGCCTCTTCAAAGTTTTACAATTTAAAAGCAAGTCAAGGTCGTGCATCCAGTGTACAATCGCCCCAGGCCAGTCCACTAACATACGTGCACACACACGCAAATTCAGTTAACTGGCTTACAAATGAATTCTCAATGGTGGTTATGCGGCTCCGACTGACATTTCCCCAAAATTTTTTTATTCTTTTTTTACTTTATTGCAACACATGCCACCAGCTGATGACTTTGGCACTTATAGCCTGCACCAACAACGCATTTTGTCTGCAACAATTTGCCCCGTTGACTTACAAGCCCACAAACCGATACTGCATTTGCTTGCTAAGTCATGCTGTACCATGCCGTGCTTTGCTATGTCATATGCGGTTGCGGTTGGCATAGCAAACTTGTGGCGTTCGTGTATGAACGCCAACGCTCGTATAAAGCAGCAAGAACAGAAGAACAACTGGGTTAGATGCTTCAACTGGTGCCAGCAAAAGCTACGCTCTCTTTTTATTTTCACAAAAGAAATCCACTCATTTCAACCAATGCTTTTGAAAGCTTCCAGGAATTTTCACGCTAAAGCTTTAATGCTTTTCAACGACGAGAAATGCTTGAAAGCTTTATGTTAAGCTTTAAGGGTTAACCTGATACTCATACAAGTGAAATAACTTCGAGCTTTTGCTCTGGTGAATGGGAGAGTATAAAACTTCAAAACCTTTGAATGGTAGAAATTTTTGGTATCTTTAAAGCTTTAAAAGCTTCCGGAAGTGGTCATAATATTTTCTGAAACTTAAATAAAAAGTTTGCAGAAATGTAACTTTTGCAATAGACCATTAACGGCGCCTTTCAAGTTTTGAACTGGAAAATTTTTTTTTTTAAATAATAAATATATATGAAATGGGTTTAAAGGTATTTGTTAAGAATACAAAAACTTATTAAAAAATTGGAGATATTTAGCGAGAATGCAGGATTTACCGAAATTTTTACTTTGTACTGATGAATATGTGCCGCTCTTAGTGCCGCTCTTAGTGCCGCTCTTAGTGCCGCTAAAGAGCGTAGTAGTAAAATTTTTGTTGAGTACTAAAATTCCAAATATCAATTTTTTCTCAAAAGTAATTCTATTTTAAAATTATTTCGAATATTTTCATTGTACTAAAATCCACTTACAAAAGCAATTGTGTAAATTTAGTACTAAATTTGGTTTTTCTTATTATGTATTAGAAATTAATCTGGAGCTTGAATGGTTATATACTTTTTAACAAACACTTAATTTAAGACAAATATTCTTTTAGTACTAAAAAGTTTTTGTTAAAAAACATATTTGAAACTTTAATATTTTGTACTAAAACTTAATTTCGATACTAAAAGTTGGGTTTGGTTTTAAGAAAAGACAATTTAAGCATTTAAAAAATTTTTAAAAAAAGTGGAATTTTGTGATAAAAAATTCGTTGTGTACTAAATTTTAAACAACTAAAATTTGTTGTGTATAAAAAATGTATTATTTCAGCCATAAATCTAGTAGTATCAGTGATAGTTGGTCAAAATGTGACTGAAATCTCACTAAAAATGTTCTGTTACTGTTCTAAAAGGCAATTTTGTACTAAAAATACCTAATGAAAGCAACCGATCAATTTATTAAATTTTAGTAAGCCCAATATTGAATAAAAATTTGAAAAACCTTAACTAGAAATACTGCAATCATAATTAAAACAAGTACTAAAAACTACATTTGTTCTAAAAAATTTCTCTTTAACCTGTAACATGCAATTATTTTATGCACAAATAAAGTCTTTAGCAATTTAGCTGTTATCATTTCGAAAAAATATGTACAAATGTTTCATGGAAATAAATGATAAAAAAAATTATTACTAAAAAGTTTACTACTTATAGTATTTAAGTTTACTAAATATAATTCGGTACTAAAAACACAACTACACTCAGAGCTCTTAACCCACTAAATATTGTAAGATATTGCAAGATTTCTTATTTCAAATAAGAGAACTCCTCATAGTATATAAAAAATACAAGAAGTTCTAAACTCCGGAGAGCTATTTTCAAATATATTTATTTTATTTAACAGAATTTCATCCTATTTAACATATCAACACATTGCAACCCTCACAATTTTACAGTAATATCATTTTAAATAGACCTACACATTTCTATATTATATAATAGTAATAAATTCCGGATTCATATAGGAGAAGCCTATAAAGTCATTCTGATCTAAATTCATCATAAACAACTTATCGGTTGGTGTCAGGTCAGTTTTTTCGGTGATAAAAGCTTTATCGAAATTCGATATGTCCTTGCGATGTTTCTAAAATTTACACAAAATTATTATTATTTATTGATAGTGAGCTTTAAGCTTATAGCTTACAATTTTTGGCACAATCGGTGGCTCCATTTCCCTAGCTTCCGCCTTATCCCAATCAATATTTCTATAGAACGGATGGGTAGTAACCTCAGAGCGCGCATAGCGACCGGCGCCCAAACGATTATTTGGCTTCTTAGCGAGAAACTGGAATGAAATGGAATGCTGAGAACGAGCTTCATACTTCTTATATTTAATACTCACGCTCGTTATCACATCCATAGCCTCTTGAGAGAAGTGTTTCGGAAAGACTGCTTTCTTATCTTTAATATTTTTGAACGTGCTATCCTCATCGTCGGCCTCGAAGGGGTTTTGACCAGCTAACATCTCGTAGATTAATACACCATAAGACCACCAATCGACGGTGTGGTTATAGGGTTCATAGTTAAGTATCTGGAGAGAAGTGATTTGAAAATGCGAAGCACTAAAGACAGATTAATTAAGTGCTTAACCCTTACCTCCGGTGCCATGTAGATATTCGTACCACAGAAAGTTCTGGTAGAATCACGTTCTTCAACACCTTCCTTACTTAGACCGAAATCGGCTAGCTTCACATGGCCCTCGCCATCCAACAGTACGTTATCCAGCTTGAGATCACGATAGATTATATGATGCTCGTGTAGAAAGAATAGAGCAATTGCAATCTCAGTGGCGTAGAAGCTGAAAATGGTTGAATAATAAGAATTCCTTTAATAAAATACTTCGAAACCCTTACACGGCGACAGATTCTTTGAAACGTCCATAGATCTGCATGTGATACATAAGATCACCGCCTTTACAGTACTCCATGACGAAGAATAGGCGATCCTTCAAAATAAAAGCGCATAACCTTAAAACTTAAACAAAAGATCGGAGTCCGCTTACCATAGTCTGAAAGCATGAGTGCAGTGAGACCAAAAACGACGGTTTGCCTGAGAGCGCCAACACCTGCTTCTCAGTCATAGGCAATTCCATATCGTCTGTCTGTATTATGACATCCTTGCGCAACACTTTCACAGCATAGAGTTCATCGGTACCACGTCGTTCGGCCAGCAGCACCTTACCGAATGAGCCCTTGCCGAGCACTTTGATGAAATTGAAATCGGCTGCACGTATCATGTCACGTTTGCTCATATTGTGTGGCATATCCTTGTTGTCCATACGACGCTTGCCGTCTGACTTTTTATCCGTCTGAAAGAGTATTCGTAAATATTATCTTTTCAATTTTCGTTGTAACATATACTTACTCGCACTTCGTCACGCAAACGCGCTATATCGTTGATCGGATCAGAGCAAGGTATATTGTAGCACTCGCCTTCAACTTGCGAGAGAAACTTGTACCAACCGTCGATGGGTTCCTGTATGCAAAATTAGACAGAACTAAAAATATATTTTGAAAATATGTATTTTATGTAAAAAATTACCTTCTGTATTTCGTCCAGGCTGAACGAGAAAGAACCCATGAAATCGTTGCGTGAGGTACGATCCCAATCCCAGACCTCGATCAGTAAACGCTTATCGCGATCTTGCGGCGTAAGATCACTGAAATATCATTGCATATATGGTTGGGGTTATATTTCAGGCAACATTTTGGTATAATCTATATTTTTAGCACACATCTTAGTTTTAGTACTAATTGAACTTCTTAGCACAAAAGATAATTTCAGTAAAAACTTAGTTCTTTCCTCTGTAAGATACTTTTGTTTTCAGTAAAAGATTTTAAGAAAATGCTTGGGTTTTTTTCTTTATTTTGAGTTTTCGAAAAAAGTAATGCCGTACGAAAACATCCTGTCACCAAATACGTAGCTTTCAGCTGTTGAAATTTTCAAAAAACATATTTATTTGCAAATATTTAAAATTTTTATTATTTTTTAAAGAAGATTTCGAGTAAAATATTTATTAAAGCTTTAATATAAAGCTTTTTTTAGGGAAATTCGACGATTTGTGCTTTAGAGCTTTTAGAGTTTTTACATAAAACGAATTTATTTAAAAATATCTCATTTGTACTAATTTTACGAAATCTACACGTAGATAAAAAAAAAATTAAGTTTTGTAAAATGAAACTTTCTTAGGAAACTTATTTGGTGAAACTGTGATTAACTCGATATTTGAGCTTGGCTATACTACAAAACAGGTTTTTAAGAGCCTTTTAAATAAGTTTAAAACTTTCAGTGTTTGAATAGCAGTTTTTTATTATAGAATTGTAGAAGCTTGTGGAAAGCGTTAATTTTCATGAGCTTTAGTGTATCTTCGTATTTTTAAAGCACACTCGCTTGTATGCAAACACAACTTCAAGTTCTTTGTTTCACGCTTTATAAGTTGAACCTTAAAATATTATTTACGAATTCAATTACATAATAACATTAACACAAATAAAAATTTTTTTTTTAAATACCCGTGCTTTCGAGCTTAAAGCTTCTATGGAAAAAGCTTCGAAATATTATTTAACTAGAAAGCTTTGCACACAAGCCTGTATGCTTTCCAATTCTTTCCAAGCATATCTTTTTATAAGAGCTTACGTTTATATATTTATATTCAAACATATTCAATTTTACATTCAAAACACCAAGTGAGCTTATTCGAGCATTGTAAGCTTCCAAGATTTTATTCATATAAATTTGACTTTCTCTAGTAGAAATTAGCTATAATAGAACTTCTTTGGCATGCTTATAATAAATGTAGCAAAGCAAATTTTAAAGCGTTTCTACACATATCCTTTAAAAAGCGTTTTGGTTTCTACCAACACCTGAAATTATGAAAGCTCAACAAAAGCTCAATTGACTTGAATTTGAAGACTTCAATTTCTTTGCATGGACTTTGCATGCAATGGATTTGCACCTTAAAGCACTGAACTTTAAAGCTCAGCTTTCTGAACTCTTAACAACATCGATTGTTTACTTTTTTTGCCAGCTTCTTCTATACTCACAAAGTAAACTTCTCGTTATACACCGGGCTCAAGCACTTCTGTATGGTTTTAGTCTTCTTCTTCGTTTTGCCACTACGATCCGGATGTAACGCAATCGCAACATATGGATCACTTAAGCCATTCGTATCCATGGGTATCAAGTTTGTAGCCTCTTTGACTGAGAATGCAGGATATAGAATGAATGACAAACAAATGAAAACACAGATAAAATAGATAAAAACATAAAGATAACGGCACCAAGACAGCATAAAAATGATTTCCGAAATTAGAAATCGCCTCTGACTCACTCTCCACCATCAGCGTGTTGCCCTTGAGCTCCACATACAACAAACATTTGCCGCGCAGTTCATTAATATCAGCGCCACAGAGCGGAGGCACCTTCTCCTTGCAAGTGTGATGCACATTCAAATTGCAATCTGCGGTTGAGATAAGAATCAAGGAAGCGCAAAAATGTAAGCGAATGCGAAATGGAGGTCCCTTGCACACTTACTCTCGCACTTGACGCCTTGATGGGCGACACCGTGCAGCAGCATGCCGCAATCATCGCAAAACGTGGGTGTCGTGTATGTGGTCGATTCCCATTTATGCTTCACTTTCGAGCAATCAGCATCAATGTCGGTCTCCTTGCCAGGACATTTGAAAATCACAAAATTACAGCACTTCTGATGTATATTGAAGCGACAGTCTGACGTGGCGAAAAGCGTGCAAACACGTAGCATTGAGAGCAGCATTTTAAAATTGAGGTAGGCAAAATTTATGATTTACGTTAAACGAAATTTTTTTGGCTTAGGACCAACTCACTCACCTTCACACTGATAGCCTTGTTTGCCGAAGCCCCTGTAAACGACACGAAAAAACAAGAATATGAGCGCAAATAAATCTTGCACTTTTCTTAAGCGAAAGAAAAACTTTGTTTGACAACTAATTCAATTAGCGCGGTCGTCAGTGTCGCAACAAACGCTAATTGCTCAACGCCTTAATGCATGCTTCACTATCGATTGCATTGCATATATGTTGGCTTAGCCTCCACCTACCATATAAAATCCTTACAGTGGCCACAATAGGTTGGCTGCTTGAAGAAGCGCACCGCGAATTTGTGTCCATTTATTATCATGAGACCCTTCCGCTTCATCGCCCCCTTACGCAAGCGATTCTTCATGTAGTTCATCACATTCGCATCGCCAGCGATTTCGGCAATATTCACTACAGCTGCAGCTGCTCCACCTGCTGGTGCTGCAGCGGCAGTGGCGGCGGCTGGTGCGGCAGCTGCCATATTGCCTACCACTTGAGGTCCTTTAGGTCCTTTCCTATCTAACTCACTTAATTTCAATTAGTTTACTCTATTCTTTGTGGTAAATTTATTTTTGTAGGCGCACACTTTACACGTCTAGTTGCCAGCGGCAACTGAATATTCTGTTTGATGGAATATTTTCAACATCTATTTGCCCTATGCCATGTGGAAGCCCTAGAGGTGTTCGCGGTATGCCTGCTATGCGCGATGGTTTAAAGTAGCTTGTGCATTACGTTATGTAGTCGCGCTAGCTTGACTGCTTAAATCGGGTTACTGACATTGATTGATCGGCCAAGCCTGAAAGCATATGAAAAGATGTGACGCAATGGAGAGAAGAATTTTTCAATAATGGAATAATTTATTCAGAGTCAGTATTTGATTATTAAGTTCCTTGATCCCCTCTTAGATGTTTGTTAGAGCTTTGTCTGTAATTTTGGTGAGCGGCTTCGCCACTATTTAACAAACAAAGTTCAACGGAGGTGATCTTTATAAGCTTTGGAATGTTACTTTAATTTTTAGAAAATCTTTTTCGTTGCAGAAACAGTCATTAAGGTTTATTTGCCGAAAGGCGGTTGTTGTTTAAAATTATTTTATATGAAGCTTGCATTTTTATCTATCCAAGACACAAACCAATCCAGACGGAAAGCTTTTATTCAGCTTTTTACCATTAAAAGCTTCCAATAATAAACGGCTAAATAATAATAAATGGCAACAGGCTCATAAATGACCATCTGAAAAGAAAGCGATAAGAGGGCCTTAAGAACTTAAGCATTTAGTTGAACTGAACTGAAGAACTGACTTCGCCTGAGGAAGCAATCGAAAATCAGTACTAAAAATACAATTGAGAATACAAAGTAGAATTAAAACATTTTTTGAAAGAGAAAGAGAAAGATAAGAAACAATAAAAAGAAAAGGATGAAAGTATGAAAGTATGAACCAATATAACTATTTACGTTGTTGAGGGCCTAAGGTATTTGTTAGCAGAAAAAGCGCATTTGAAACTACTAACAAAAAGTGCTTCGGAGTTAGGGAAAGCATTCAAACTGAACGATATGCTTCAGGAAATAAGAGCGAATAACCCAAAATTATCATTCATATAATACCATATTTCATTTAAAAAAAATTGGTATGTCAGTGCAATATACAGAGAAGATGACAAGCCTGAACTCGCTGTCGAAGGTAATGGAAGAAAAATCCCGGATAGACAGAATCTGTTCGCGAAATAATAAACCAAAATTTCTATAATATTGAAACTCGATCAGCACAAACTAATTGGATCTTATTAACGTGGCTTCAAGATTGTAAACTCTACTACAGATTTTGTTAAACCTTGGAAGATATTCGAAAAAAGGAAAAAAACGTTACACGTATAGTACCATGACTATCAAAATTCGCAAAAAACTTCTGCGGCATATATAGGTCATCCAGTATCATTATAAAACATCAGAAAATCAATTCTCCACCACTTATCGGATGAAATTAGGCATAGCAGCCTCAGAACCACTTTTAAAGCGCCTGATTGGAAGTTTTTTTAGCTTTACCGAGACCTGAGTATTCCGCGAAATACAAATTCTTGAAACTATATATATTGGAAGGAGTTACCGTCTCTTCACATTACTAGAAGATCTGGTCCTGGTACTTGGTTCTCTACGCTCTATTAATTTATTTAGTGGATAATAAAGTGGATGCCTACATATGACATTCTATAATTTCCATGCTATTAATCTGAAAAATTTATTCATTGATGTTAAATTTTAAATTAGTTTCTCTGTAAAGATATTCATAGTGAACCCTGATCGTGCGACTACGTCGGATTACATGCATACTCATGGGTATGAATTGGAATGAAACCGATGGCGCTGCAACAACTCAAGCCATACAGTATAACTGCTCGAGGAAATGTAAATTTATCCGAAATAAATTTTCTTGGTCTGCGAGACCCATAGTACACTCTGTTGAGTCCACTTCTAGTATTAGTTTGCTAACTAAATCGATTACATTACCGTCTCCAAAGCCCTGGTTTTGAGTTTGAACCCAGTTGGAACCCCAGAATGTTGAGCGGGCATGTTGCTAATGTAGTCTCAGACGTGACTTCTATGCTGATTGGTCGCATGTTGGGAAGGCTCTAGAGGGCAGTTGATCTCAAATACCTTCTCTAATGCAAACAACGGTTCCAGCGATCTGCTTGAAGAACCCGATTACTACTATCGAGAAGCACTATGTGTAAAATAATTCGTATTGAGAAAGCAAAGCTCTTATATCATCAAGCAATGTTATTTCAAGTGGGTGGACCAGTAGTTAATGGTCAACGAACTTGAAGACATTTCAGAAATAAATTGAAAGAAACTAAAGAACCAAAAATAGGTCAGTTAAACGTTTAATCTAATGGAAAATCAAGAAAAAAGTGAAGGTACAAACCTATAACGGTATGTACATATATTGTACTTACAAACAAACATAAATATATATATATAATATATATTATATAGCGCCAGCAAAGCAAGTTGCCAAGTGAAATTTCATAGCGATTTGTGCGCAAACCATAACCAGAAGAAAAAACAAAACAACAAAAAGAACGACAAAAACAAAAACAAAACGAAGCATTCTAAAAATAGCTGCGAAGCAATTGAATTGCGAAAGCATAAGCAAAACCAGAAAGAAATCGCAATCAGTAGTCACTAAGAGCGCCAACATTTATGGCAAAGTACATAAATTGCAACAACAGCAAAAACAGCAAAAACAATGAACGAATTGACGTGAAATAGGGGCAACAACCTTTTCGAGGATACACAGCGATGAAGAAAGGACATTTCCTTTTCGTGACGTCGGTGAAATGCGAATGACGCGCCAACGCAACGGTGCACCAGCACATACCGTTAAACTGGCAGACAAATGTAAGCGGACAAGCAGCAAACAACCACGGTACGGTTATATGTTTAACAGCTATGTAGATGAGAGGAGTAAAAAATTCGACCGAAATTCCGCCATTCAAATGGATCGAAGGGTCTCTGCCCACCGCTGCGACGAGTTGACGCGTAAAAAAATGTAACGGTAAAAAACGACATGGAAAGAAATTACTAAAACCCATTAATGGTTAGAAAATGCAGGGAGTGCATATGTGTGTGTATGTATGTATGTTTATTATTAGTGGTGTAGTGTATATATGTGCTACACAAAGCTATGCGCGCTTTCTATTGCAACAACAATAACAAATTTCATGTCGCCTCGGCTGTTGCAAGCGACCGTCAACCACAAATGATACGGCGTGTATTGCAAGAAACATTTTCATATGCATGTGGGTATGTGTGTGTGTGTGTCTAAATATGTGTGAATTCATGTTGTGTCTAATGCGTTTCTTCGACTGGCGCGGAAATTGTCCATAGTAAGCAATATCCTTATTGCTGTTGTTGCTATTTTTGTTGTTGTTGTAGTTGTAGTAATCATTGTTATTGCATACATTCATACCTTAACACATAATTTCGCATGTTTAGGTGGCATAAGAAGATGTTGTACAAAAAGAAATTGCTAAAAAATTCGTGCTTGCAACAAAAGGAATGAATTGTTTTTGTACCAATTGCATCCAGTATGGTGCAGAGCTCAAGCAAATTACTAGTTCGTATTTTCTTTAAAGAATCTAAACGCGCATCTAAATGCTCTGAGCATATTCAATCTCTTCTTAAGACATATTAGACCAACTTCCAACACAAAATCGCGTTGACTTTCACGCTGAGAGATGACTATTTGGACACTTTTCTTTCATAATTCCTCACCTTTATTATATAAATAATACTTACGAGCAAATTTTTTCATTAATTATAGTTGCTATGGGTGACTATAAAGCATTTCAAGCAGCATTTAGCAATGCAAAATCACATCTACATTTGTACTCAAGTCTTAAATAGCAATTACATGCAATTTTCTAGTAGTGGTTACATATTACTGAATCCAAAAAACAAGCTTTAAATATGAGTTGCTGAGAGGTGGTAAAAGCATCTTATATACTTTTATTACGGCTTAGTCCTCCTTTGAACAGGTTGCACGGCTACGTTTCTTTTAAAGAGTCTGCTCAATATTGGCAACTCTCGCGCATGCAGAAAACAATAATCGAAATAGCTTCAATGAAAAGCCACTTAGATGGCCGAAAAAGTGAGCTTTATGAGGGCACACAGTTAAAAATTTTCTTAAACCGCATGGAAATGAGTTCCGCAGTCGATGTTTACTTCGTGAATGCTTCGCGGAAGTCTTGTGGCAGCAAGTGGAAGTTTATTGTGTTGAGATAACAATATATCAATATATCAAAATCTACTCGTAAATCGCCGAGCTAATATGTTGTGGCTATATGCAATAATATTTCAGTCACATGACATCTTGAACTCTTTACTATTGCTGTAGATACTTACTCCCCATCGTCAAGTCTCCTACAAAAGCCTTATAAGAACCAATATTTAGTCAATATCTGAGATAGACTAGAAACCTATAACTACCGCGCTTAAACAAAATCACCCTTGAGAGTGGACCTTTCAATGTTTTTCGGCACTGTTAGCGAGTGATAAAAGTTACTAGATAACTATGAGTGGCCCTCACTGCTTATGAATGTTGAAGAGAAGAATAATGAAGAACAAGTGACTATCTGAGCGGTCGACAGTCATTCATAGAAATTAGTTAAAAAAAAAGAACCAGAAGTTTATGAAAACCAAACTACTGGTGCTAGGATGGAGTTCTCTCCTCGTTTTTTTTTTTGAGCTTCATATTTCACAACTCCCTCAACCATCAAAGTAAATTTGTTTTAGCACATATTTTTATTTATACACAATACCGACATCAGGCAATCGATTTCTTGGAGAGACTACCTTTTCATCAATTTTTCTTTACAAACAATCTAAAGCGCTCTCATAAACATAACATAAAGTTTCATATAATTTGAACTATGATTAACTAGTTCTTTGACTATCAGCAGCGTCTATCCACATCTTCGTCAACTCTTTTCACAATAACGACGACGAGGGTATTAAATCACTACCAATTGCGAGCGAAGAACTCGAGTAATTAACTGATACCTCAGTAGCGTTTGTAAAATTTAGTTTCAACATACTCTTTGAACGTTCTCTCCAAACATTTCATATTGCAGCCCTTTCTATGTGGACAAATTCGTTGCATAGACCGATCGACACTAAAAATTCGCACCTAAACAAAGTTTAAATAATCACTACAAGAACTACAATAACAGAAACGATGTGTTGAAATTTCCATACCTAACTGATAAAAAATTATTTTTAACCGCCCACCCTGAAGAAGGTAATTCGAAAAAACACACAAAGACTAGTGAATGCTAGTGTCTAAATATTTAGCTGGAATATTTAAAATAAACGAATTTTGTAATTGAAAATGTGCAAAACAAAATCTCAATATCATTTACGAGAATGGAAAAATAATTTGTACCTATTATCGCTAACGAACACTTTACCGCCGCTCTCCTCTCCGCTCTCACGCGAGCAAATTCGACGTGAACGAATACGATATATGCTGTCCATTGTAGTAAATGCTGATTTGTTTGCTTTTTATTTGTTTTTATTGTTGTGCATATGTTGCTAAAATGTATGCTAGTATATTTCATTGTTGTTGTTGTAATTTTGGCAGACACCGCATTTTGTTGTAGGGCAGCATTTACGTCATTGTTTCAATGTAAGCGCAGTTTAATGGCATTTCGACGAAAATAGCAACAACAAAAATTGCAAGTACACATACACACATGCACGCAAACAGTAATAGATGTATGTATGTATGTATGTATGTATATAGCAGATATGCAGGTTGTTGATAAAGGCCGCACGAACAACGATTACTGTGTCATAGCGACAAACAATCGGGTGTACACATTTATGCGGGTATTTTGGTAGCGGGAGTGTTGTGCTAGACACAAGCTGCCAAACGGTGGGTTTACGATGGGCTGGCCGTTATGTTTTTGTTGGAGGGGCAAATGTATTATACAATGATAAGGGACCTAAATAAAGAAAATTTATTTTTATTTTAAATTCAAAATTATTTTAAAATTGAAAAAAAAAAAATAATTGATTAAAACTGATATTGACTACCTAACGGGAAAAATGGAAAAATATGTTTATAATTTTTTTTATAACTTTTTTCATTTTTCAAAAATTAATTAATCAATTAATTAATTAAAATTAATTAAAATTAATATGTAATATAAAATTTGACAAAAAAAAATTTTTTTAATTGCAGTTAATATATAATACAAAATTTCACAAAAAAAAATTTTTTTTTTATTTGTATTAATTATGAAATGATATAAAATTCTAAAAAAAATTATTTTAATTTTTTACTTTCAAAATTTTTTTTTGGAAATTATTTCATTTTGTTTAATATTTTGAGATTTTATTTTTTATAAAATATGAAAAACGCGTTTTCTCTTTTTATATTTTTATATAAAAATTTTTGAAATGCTAAGTAGCTAAATAATTGGCACTGAATATTTATTGAAAAAACGAAATGTGAAAACCATATTACTCCACTTTTTCGATTTATGTAATACTTTTTAAAATTTTTTCATAAATTGACCCTCCTGAGCGCGCCTCATTTTCCATGCGAGCATGGACTCATTGCATTCCGTATTCCACCTTTGCAGGTTGACTATATTTCGTACACTCCATTCCACACCATTCTCTCAGTTAACCCCCCACCCTACGGCACGTTACCACTCCAAAACGCATAATGATTCAGTAGCGCAAAGACACCTTTATGATGCCTGCCAGCAAACATAGCATACTTTTGGGGTAAACATAAAATACACACTTCCAGTGGCGTCATTCCAGCGCTAGAGAGTAAGTAAAAAAATTACGAAATAAGAAAATTCGAGAGAGCGTGGTGCTCATAATGCACCACAAAAAAATTGCAAAATAGAGTAAAATAAAGTTTCTGCAAAAAAAAAAGTTAGTTTAATTAAATGAAATTTGTTCCTTACTTTGCTTCCGATTGTTAAACTAAATGTTTATCAAAAATTAACGCTCCTCTGTTAATACTTTTGAATAATTTTTGCATGTTTATCATGAAGGTCTCTTTCTAACTTCTTCTACGCTCTCCCGGCTTGTAATTACTTGTCTTTGTTGTGTTGTCTTTGCTTTACACCACTAAACATATTCCACTCTCCGCTCTTTGCTAACTCTCTGCGTACCGTTATTGTGTTCAAAGTTTCACTCTGAGCCTTCTCTCTCTCTCTCTCGACATTGTGCCCTCAATTGCGTCCTTTCCGCAGCTTCAAATCACTTTGACTTTTTGCACAGTCGTCTAACGGCGCTTTCACCTCGGATTTCTTGTGTGACCTGCGCGTATGACGTCTATTGATCTGCGTAATAATCTAGCAATACCAAAAGACAATAATAACAACGACAACAAAAACAATATCAACAATGTAAGTAGAAAAGATGCAATAACAACAAAAATCATCATCGCTGACTATTATTTAAGTCTTGCAATGATGGCTAATATGAGTAGCTGCAGAGCAGTAGAGCAGTTGAATTGTTGGGGTATATGTAAGGGTGTTTAAAAACACACACATAAAAACAAAACACTCAAACCGATGAAAACAAAATCGCAAGCTTGCTGTGTTTAACATTTGTTATTGTTGTAGTATCGCGTTTCTCCTCTCCACTCTCTTCTATTTTTCATTTGTTTGCTGGGAGTTCTCGTTTTGTTGACAAAATATTTGTTGTTTGTTTATTTTGTCTCTTCTATCCGTCACTTATCAATGTTTAATGGCAAATGCTTGTAAATTATTTTTGTGATTTTTTACTTGGTTTGCCTTTAGTTATACACTAGGTCGCTGATATGCAGCGTCAGTAGCAGTAGTAGACGCTGTATTTGTAATTAATCTGATTTTGAAACTAAAGTTGCTGTTATCTTGAATCTACTACATTGCTCAGTTCTCCTTTTCTCAATTCTCAGCTTTTAAAAATTATTTTGTAATTTCTTTAATTTTTCAATCTGAAGAGTTTAAGTAAAATAAATGTTACTTATACGCCCCGGCAAACACATTAAAAGGTTTTCCTACAATAAATGACCATAAATATTTACATTAAGCATATACTAAATAAAAAATTTAAACTCAAAACTAATTTAAAAATTGTAAATGGTTTTTTGATCATATTTTATTTTCAAATTCAGTCCATGTGAGCACCTTTAAGCAAGATGTGTATTAAGCTATTAAAATGTCAAAGATTATACTACCATTTGCAAGTTTGACTTCGTTTGCTCTGCTCTACAAATAATTAAAAATATATATATATATAATAATTTAAAACTAGAGATTATTTTAGAATATCACTCATACGCTTGAGTTTATATTATACGCTGCCAACTTCGTGAACATATGAAAAATATAAATATACCATAAGGTGTAGGTAAGGTATACTAGATAGGTATACTGTAGGTATACTATAAGGTTAGTAATCTGCATATCGCGTTGTATAAGTGCGCTCGAATTTTGCTCTTAAGCGTTAGAAAGATAAAATTTCGTACTAAATAAATTTCTCAGACAGTTTTATGATTGCTTGGCTCAGTATTGTTTGAGCAAGGGTCAAAGATGGACACCACCAATGATGTGTGTTTCGTGCGATTGGCAGCGAATCATCTAATATGAGCTGCTCCTCAACCGGCCAAACTCTTAAATCGGCATTGTACTATCAACAATTGGGCCGACTGAAGAAAGCAATCCCCAAAAGTGGTCAGCTTGGGTCAATAGGAGGAATTGTGTTACATCACGACAACGCCAGGCCAAATACACCAGAAGCTCCACGAGTTTGGGTGGGAGATTCTTGGCATCCCTGACAACCACCACCTCTATTACCACAGGTGTGATTACCACCTGTTTCTCTCTATGGAGAATGATTTTGCTGGTGAAAAATGCGCCTCAAGAGAAGGTTATGAAGATCCATTGCCCCAGTTTTTTGCTAATAGAGACAAGGGTTTCTCTAAAGGTGGCATTATGAAATTACTTTCAAAATAACAACAAGTTATCGAACAAAACGGTGCATATTCGACTTAAAACAGATGTTTCTAACAATGCTAAAAAGTTCTTCGGTTTAATGCAAAACTAAAGGATTTATTTTTACTAGACCTTATATCTATCTAATGCATAAGATAACAAGAAAATCAAAGCTTGTTTGCGCGCCATCTGCTCTGGATTTGATAACTTGAGTAAATGTAGAGATTGGTACACGTATGCTCTAGCACTCTGAGGAAGTTGATTGTTGTTATTATCGCGGCAGAAAATTTACCCAACACAATTTTGAGAAATACTGTCGATTTGACAGTACGTGGCTGTAAAAAATTCTGTTTAGGTTCCATTTACATAGACGTGACTGTCGTCGAACTGGCTCTTGATATTGCTTATGAGTGGAATAAGACTAAGGCCACAGCCACAAAAGCTTTTATGAAAATAAATATACAGTGCTTAAACTCAAATACTAATTAAGTTAAAACACTATCTTAGCTAATTAAAGCAATGAAGAAAACATCACAAAGTAAAAATCCGATCTAGTAATATTCTCCAACGATCCACTTGTGGCAGACATGAGAATATTCGTGCCACCGATTATCTTTATGCCATAATACCACATTAGCGATCGGTTCCAAATTTCACCCACACTGAATGTTGAATTCACTTTCAAACATTAAAGTTCAGAATAGAAATGTTACTCATACGCCCCAGCGCTTGTTCTTAAAACTCTAATTTCGTCAAGGAAGTTTACTGATTATTGTCTACAAAGATGTAGGATTCCATGCAATTGTGAACACAGCTCTTCATACCAACTACAAGTTCACTTTTGTCCAAATTTCAAAATGTAATATATGTTCCACAGCTAAAAAGCCATAGCCGCTAAATGCTTAAAAACATTGCTTTAATTCAACTAATAAACTAGAAAATTGAAATAAAATGTAATGCATGATGGCGAAAGAAGAAAACAAAAAAAAACATCAGAATATACAGGAAAAATCATTAGAATCTTTTGAAATAATTAAATGTGTCCATCAAAATCGAAACTTCAAAAGAAAAAGTCACTCATACGCAGTGTCTTACCCAAGAGTTTTGCAAAAAGCTTGATAACTAACTGAAAGTAAACATTTTTAGAAGCCAACTGTAATGCAGGGAACTGTTTAGTCACGTATAAATAAACTTTCTTCATCTATATCAAATCTTTCCAAACAGCAGTAACAATTTTCGTGCAGCGACCAGCGTCACAAGCAATGAATAAAGCCATGACCCCAACAACCGAACATGTTTAGCACATTTATGCTCGAAAATCTGTCTTAAATATATACACACAAGTATTCATTGATGTATATGTACGCATATAAATGTTTATATGTATGTAAACATTTATACATACAAATATATTGACGACATATTATAAATATTTGACAAAAAACAAAAAAAAAACCGAAAAGAGAAACCTATTTTTCACAAATTGTGCAAATAAATCAGCGCAATCAAATGGGAATTCAAATGATTCGACGCTAATGCCAGTTCGCATAATATGTATGACACCAAAATTGGACAGAGGAGGTGTGAATTAAATAAGGCAATAAAATGGGGAATAAGCAGGAAGGCGAGAATGCTAAGAAGAGCACATGCTTAGAGTAACACCATGCGGGAATTCAAACAATTTATTGCGCTATAAATAATTATCTCGGTATATACGTATATGATTTATATAAGTAGGACCTACATAATCAGAAGACCCAACCAGCAATTGTGTAAAAAATTTATATTTTTTTCTGCTGCTTATTTCACTAAGACTTTATAAGAACTGCGAAGTATTTAAGTTAAACCATTTATTAATAAAAAATAACATGTAACATCGTAGAGGCAACTGGGCCAAAAAAGCCTAGTTCTGGTTCCAAAAAGCCTAAACATTGGTTTTGAAGTAGCTAAAAGCCTATTATCTTAAACGGATCAATACAGATATAGTCTCTAACTAGTTAGCAATGAACTAATGTCGAATTAGTTCACAAATTGTTACTTTATAAGTGTTAGGTAAACCACAGATTTTTTTCTCTGTGAGCTGTGAAGAACTTACGAAGTAAGATTATCGCAACTGGTCCCAAAATAGCTACACCTGGTTTAATTTTGATGTAGTTAATTTCGATAGCATTCGTTTTGAAGTAGCTCAAGACAAATTTCTCGTGAACTAGTTATTATTAAACTAGTGTCGAACTAGTTGGTGATGAAATAATGTCGAAGTATTCACAACTTATTTATAAATTTGTAGTTAGTTGATAACAAAGCGATTTTTTTTTTTGGTCTAAGGGAATTTCAAGCTGTTTAAAAATAAAAAAGCGGAAGATTGGTTCATTATGTACTAAACTGTCACTAGTTAAACTAAACCTTTAAACAGTCTGTTTAGAGATGCTTTTGACCGGTTGCAAAGGCAACTAATTTTGACTAGTATACATCTAACTACATAGCCTAAAGCAAGAATCACTACCTAAGAAGTCACTCCAATTTACCAATTTAGTACACTACTTCCTACTGGTTGCCAAGACTAATGGTTATAACATCACAACAACGCTAATCACGTACCACAGAGAGAAGTGACATATTTATTTCACAAAGTAAATGCTGCTTATAAGTTATAATTTCAACGTCACAGACACAGCTAATGACAAAGGACCGTATGCAATGCTGAAAGGCAAAATGCCGCACAAAGAGCAGTAGTGGGGGGTAGAAAATGTCGTTGGGTGACATATCAGTGACATGCTGACGATGACGAAAGAGCGTTGAAAGAGAAAGCAAAAATTATATTGATAGCAATTTGTTTACATGAGCGACCTGGGTGGAGGGGTCGAAAATGGGTGAAATTCTCGGAAGATGTACGAAAAATGGAGAAGCGCAAAAAACTGAGAACAAAAGTGAGCATAAAATTCGCAAAAGAGTGAGCTAAAAGTGAGCTAAGAGAGCGAAGGTATTAAGTCAATTATTGTGCTCTCACGCTGCCGCTATGCTGGCTGGCGGAAGTGAGCGCCAGCTCATGAGAAACTTATACCTGCTTCCACCTCACTCAACCGGCAAGCCAACAGCAAACATACGCACACAGTAAATTGAGAGCTGCAGCAGCAAAGCAAATATGCACAGCAACAACAATGTAGTGGCAGTAAAATAATACAGTAACAAGCGTAGCCAAAGAGCCAGTCAGTTGAAGTTGAGTGGCGTAACAGTGTAGAGCTAGGCGCGCGCGGTGTTGGTCGTAAAGGACAAACTTGGTGTAAAACGAAAGAAAGAGAGTGTCCAACGCGAAGCAACAATAACACATTTGGAAATACGTGGATCACGTGCCATAGCTTACCAAAAAAAAAAAAAAAACAAAAAACAACAAAAAAAGGCAACAAAAACCAAAATACAAATCATTCGCGTCAATTAAAACAGCAAATGTTAAACAAAAAGCAATATTAACTGCAGCTAGGTAAGAAACCGAGACCAGCGAATACTCGAAGCACATTAAAGTTGTAGCGAAACCCCACAATTGCATGTCCGTTCGCGACGAAAATTCGACAATCGCATGATGAAGGCGAAATTTTGTTGCAGTTTTTTTGTTGTTTGTGTTGTGTTTGTGTTTGCAAAATTGACAAGTGAGGAATGCACGCGAGCGCCGAAGCGTGACTGAACTGCGTGAGTAGAAAAGTGTTTGGACAGGCGACTGACTCATTGACACGTGTCGTTTCGGGGCGTCTACTTCAGTAAGGTGATAAAAGGCGCAATGCATTAAAAGTGGTAAATTAATTAGAAATCAACATTAGGGTTTCTAACAAAATGAAAATGAAATACTCAATGCAAGGGTCTGCTTTGTAATGAAATTTTGTTAAAAAATGCAGCATACCTACAGGCGCATAACCTTGATTCTTTCTAATGCCCGCTAAAATCTGATTGAGTTTGAGATTAATTTGCTCACTGCTTCTGTATATAGCATTGCCTGCTCAGCCATGCTCCATACCTAGCCTTTCCAAAGCCAGAAATCTTCGTTGTGGTAGCAAGAAGCCCCTCTGCCAGGCACTGGAAGGTTTGCTTATGTAGCGAGACCAACCAAAGAGCGCTTGAATGCGAGAGGCAACAACTCAAATGAGACGACATGGACCAAAATTTAAATAAAATTTCGCAAAGAAAACCAAAAACGAAATAAAATCAAATCAAATAAAATGCAGCAAAATAAAATTAAATGAAAATATACAAAACTAAATAAAATTAAGTTAAATGAAAATTAATAAAAAAATATGAGTAAAATAAAAAAACATAAACTAAATTTAATTAACTTAAATAAAACAAATTGAAAATAAAATGAATTTAAATAAAAATAATTAAAGTAAATAAAAAAAAAGCAAAGCAAAATAAAATATTTCAAAATATAATAAAATTTAAGTAAGTTAAATTAAACAAAAAATAATAATGGTGAACCGCATAAAATAAACCGAAATTAAATTAAATTGTTGAAAAATTAAAATTAAAATTAAATGAATTAAATAAAGAAAATTAATTGACATTAAATGAGATAGTACAAAGAAAATTGAAATAAAATAAAATAAAGGAAAGTCAACATAACATAACAGAGCATAACACAACATAACTTAACATAACGAAGCATAACATATCACAACATAACAGACGTTAACTTAACATAACATAGCATAAAATAACATAACAAAGTCTAACATGACGTAACGTTTACATAACATACGACAACATAACTTAACATAAAATAGCTTAAGATAAAATCACACAACACAACATAACATAACGCAACATAAATCATAACGTAACACAACACTTCATAACTTAACATAACTTAATACAACATAAAAATGTACCAATAATATTTTATTTCAAATAATATATAATTTACATAAATAAATATTAAACTCATCAAAAATAAAATCAAACTGAAATATGCATTTGCTATGCATATAAATTTTTTCGAACAAATCTTCGAAAACTCATCCACTGCCAAACCAACGCATCCAACCAGTCGAGCATGCCATTCGCTCTTCCATGACACAAACACTTCGCATGCTCCAGGGATGCTGTTCGGCAGCGGCATTCGGTTCGACGCTGCGTGCAAAAGTCGAAGCAACTAAATGTAGCCACATACCAGGCGAAACATTGAGACAGTGCGACACATTCGTTGTGGTTGCGTGCACGTGGTCGCATCAAGAACGCGCTTAAATGTAAACAATAACCGAAACATCAGTCGCATAAGTAAAATTGCATTGTTTAACAACAACAACAACTCAAGTGTATACAAAAAAGCGACAATAACTAACTGTAGTTAACTGGTGCAGCAGTCCCGCGCTTTTGCATCGACTTAACCATTGCAAATAGTCAAATAGTAGCTTGTGTGCGTGTTAGTCACTCTGTGCGTGTGCATGTGTGTGTGTGTGTGTGTGTGTGCTGTTGCAGCAGTCACTTTACGATACGCACGAGCTTGTCACACTGCTTGCAAGTGATTTATTGCGATTTGTGTCCTCAGAGCGGTTGCATGTGTGTGTGTGTATGTGTGTGTGTGTGTGTGTGTTTACGTATGCGCCTTCGATACAATTAGAAAGTGCAAGTGAAACAATTGGTTTACTTGGCAGATCAAATGGCAGCGCGACCTTTAAGCTTAGTTTTTTAACTGTTTAAATTTTTGTGTTTCCGCCTAGTTGTTGTTAAAAATACATGCTTCCTAGATATATTGATCTTGATTAATTAAATAATTCAAGAAATCTAAGTGTAAATAATTCAGCCAGCCAAGAAGGTTTAAATTTTTATATTGCTTCCGCGGAAAACATATTGCTTTGCTAAAAGAATTGATTTCATTATTCAATTAACATTTATCCATCAAGCAATTAAAGGTTCCAATTATGCAATTTTGAAGTAATTTAGATTGATTTGAAATCCGGCACATTGTCTTGTTGGAACAGAATTTTTTCCTTTTTCAGAAGGAAACCTTTCTACGATTTCGTACTCTAAACTTTCAAATAATACTAACACAATCCTTCTTGGCTATTCTAGTTATTGTATCCCAAAATATAGCTTCAAAACTTTGCCAGCTGACTCTACCGCCTTTCCATGTTCAGGGTTCGGTTAATCGTTAGTCGACTCGGTTAACTGCTTATTGGACTTCAGAGAAATATCCATTGGAACCCATTGTCACATATCGAAGTACAAATGCAAGTTTATTGCAATGAAAAAACTTCAAACACTAACCAGAATCATTAACTTGTAGTTATTTTTAGTCGTTTGGGAGCTCAAACAGAGCTAACGCGCACCCAAATTTTACTGTCTATAATAACCAACAAGCATATTTGACATCATCAAGTGTCAGCTATCTCAATCAGGTTCATTCAACGCTCATCAAAAATCATTTTGCCTCTTTTGAACATCCACTGTGTTCTTTGCCTTCGATATTCATATGTCCCGTATGTAGTTCAGCTAGCCACTAACGAAGTTTCGTTTCACCTAGGTCCGAAATAATACCCCTCAGACCACTTTTTAGCATCACTAGCTTTTTTTTTTTCAACCAAAAATAACAACTAACATTAAACCAGAAATTAATTTCAATACATTTTTTTTTTAAATCTCAAAACCTACGTCACTCAAAATGATATATCTCACGAATAATAATCCGGCAGCTGTGATATTAGGAAACTCGTATTTTTAGAGTTAAGTCTAACTAAAAACTGTTTGGATTAAATTTTAGTGGCCTATCTTATAGAAAAGACTCCTTTCAGCCTGGTCAAATGGCAAAATCAGTCAATGACAATGATTATTTTAAAATAGATCTAGATATAATAGATATAGATATCGTCAAAAATATTTACAAACAATTTATAGGTACCTACATAGTAAATTCACCACGTTCTAGGCACCAAAATTATATCCTCCCTGCCTACCTGGAAATTTTCTTTCTGTGATAACTTTAACCACAACCTTATAACTTAGAACCACAATTTTGAGAGATATTTTGACATCAGCGCCGACTACGTCATGCTGAATATGTTTTTGGAAAAATTTAGTCGAAATAAATTGGAAAATATCTTTTCTGTAAATATTTAAACAACTGTGCCAACAACTGATTAGAAATTTGGTAAATCATAAACTTTTAAACACATTTCTTAAACCAATATCGTGTATTGAAGCAGAAATAATAAAATTCAAACATTTTGACAACTGTGCCACCTAGCGGTTAAAGTTAAGTTTATAAAATTTTAAAGGCGAGAAATTAGTTTTGCTAATTTGAACCTAGTTAAGAAAATATCAGCGCATAAATAGGAAAACAGACAAGAATTAACGATTTTAGAAATATTTCCAAAAAATTTCTCGGATTCAACGACAGCATTTATTCCCAAATTTGCTAATATACCTAGCTAAAACTAGTAAGTGAGTGCGAATTTTGAATTATCTGGACTTTTTTCTATCGATTAGAGTATAAAACATATAGTATGCCAATCTTTTGTTAATAAAATAAAAGAGTGTTATGATTTTAGAAGAACTTCGACAGCAGCGCCATCTACTAAGTAAAAACCAACAAAAGCACTCGCACTTTTTTTTTATGTACACAAAAATTGTTATAAGAAACACAATTTTCTGTCACCAGTTGATTTCGGCATGCTTAAAAATATTGATTAAAAACCATTGGGAAAACGAGTTGAAAAATTTTTTTTCATTAAAAAATTTCTTTTTTTTTAATTTGTTACTATTTAGTAAATCAAGTAGTATAATGTAAACCAAATTTTTTACAAAAATAATAAACTCTAGCAATAATAACAACAAAAATAAGCAGCACAGTTAACTGTCAATAATAAAATATTTGAAAATTTTCCATAGATTATTGCCTGCTTTCGGAAATTCTCAGTGGCGCAAAGCATGAAAAGCATCGAAAGCGTGCAAATTAAACAAAAATAAAAACACAACAAATAGTTAACGAGAAGTATGAAGAAGAAAGTGAAAAAGCGCAAAATTGCGTATGAAGAAAATTTTTGAAAATTACGAAAAAATAAAAAGGCTAAAATACGAAGAATTTGGTGGAAGGATTAGTGTGATAAAAAAACGCAGTCCACACATACACACAAACAGCTAAGCAATACGTGTTTTGTTTAGCAAATAGCGTGCTGCAACTGAAAACAACAACAATAATAATATGAAAGGAAAGTGAAAGTGGAAAGAGAGCAGTGACATAACGGGATTAGTTTGTGCTGAAGCAGCAGAAATCAGCAGAAAAATACAAAAATAAATACATTGATATATAAGTGCTTATATAGACACATTCATACACAAATAACTGTGGAAAATATATATATGTGCGTGTATGTGTGTGTGTGCTTAAATGAAATTGCGTAATAGCGTAATTCGCACATATGTACGCCCAATTGAGATTAAGCTAATTTTGGGGGCAAGCACGTAACTGCCAACGAAAGGACAGCGGCGAAAATCGTGAAATCGAAAACAGAAAAAAACAACAAAAACATGCCAATGCAATAGTAAATAACAACTATAATAACAAGTCAGCAATAATACCAACGCTCAACGTAAAAGCACAGAGTGCAGAACCAGCCTTAATAGCAAAAATAACAACAACAACAACAAAAACAACAAGAAAAGTAGCGAAAATAGCAAGCATGCCTTTCGGCCGCAAATCACCACTGGAGGCGCTCGCCTTGCCCGGCGTCATTTTGGCCTACAAATATAGTCAATTTCGGCAAAGACGCCGCGAGGCAGCCAGCCGCCGTGTAACGGAACGTGAGCTGGCCGCGCTGCATCATAAAATCGTAAGTCACCACATGCTGCACTAAATGTTAATATATGTGTGTGTGTTTGTGAAATTACAGTTTAATACACACACATACATATACAATTAAATACATTTTTATTACATATATAACCAAAAATATATAGTACGCACCAGGGGTTTGTCTTCTTATCACAGTTATTTTGTTTGCCAGAATTGTCGTGGCCTACTTTGCGGCGCGCACACAATTTCTTGTCAGTTAGGGATTTCATATGGCATTTATGCCAGACACGTTGCGTTAACATTGCATAAAATAACAATTGAAAAGTGTGTTAATTTTCGGGGCTTTCGGCCATTTTGGTGCGCCGCTCAATTTTAACTAGTTGCCTGTGTATTTGTTGTTGTTTAGTTATACAGCGAGCAGAGCAACAAGTTTCGAACTTGCCAATTTACAGCTCGTTTATTAGCGAAAATGATAGTTTTTTAAATAATTTTAGGTTTGCCAACTAGTTTATACTTGCATAACCACTAACGAAATACTGGCATTTTGGGAACTGGTTACAAATGCGCTATAACAGGAACCGGTTTGTATGCGTACTTAACTTTAAAAGTATCATTATTTTAATATATTGAAGTTCGTAGCTATCCATATGTATGTTGCACAGTAAGTAAGATTTTTAACTGCTAAGAATTTAAATTCTACTTTCCACCATTTTATAACTAGTTACAGGCTAGTATCCAAAATTTTTTTTTTGGAAATTGTACAAAGTAAACAAGAGTGGTTAGAACAACTATTTCTAAAAAAGATGTATTAGCTGAACTGCAATCAACTATTGATAATACAAAAAAAAATTTTAAAAAAAAATTTGTATCAACACCCAGTTTTTTATATACATGTAATATATATTTTTTTTTAATTCAGCTATTTCAATGTAACTCATTTAATATTTTCAAAAACCTTCATGTATTCATTTTTATTTCAATAAAAATTTTATTTCATAAGATTTTTAAACGAAACTTTTCGGGCCATTATGCCCCAGATCCCTGACCCAAAAATGTTGAACAGTAAATAAAAACCAATCTTAATTTCCTAATTCATATCTCTTTTTCAATGAATTCACTTACAAAAAATAAAAATAAAACTAGTTGGCAACTGATATATTCTTAACTAGTCACAAACTAGTGCACTTTTTTATACCAAATAACAAAACAAAAAATAAAAACTTTTAATAAAATAAAACAAGAATTGTTTCAACAAGCAAAATTTCGGCAAATAAGACCTCAAGTAGAAATCTGAAGAAATAAATTCGAAACTGCTCTGTTCAGCTATAAGAAATCAGTTCGACAACAAAAGTTACTTTAGCTTACAAAAAGTAGCTTTTTGTTCATATGTCTAAATATTCTAATTATTTTAAATATTCATCAACTGTAGAAGTGAATATTATTACTGACTAGGTCGAATTGGTTAGTTTTCAACTATTTAACAACTAGACGGTTTTTAACTAACCAGGAACTAGTTACTTTTTAAACAGTCTGTAACTCTTTGATGTTAATTTGATAATTTTAGATGAAAATTATCTTTTGGGCTACAAACTCCAGACTATATTATCACTTCTTCTAATGGGTTTTGTAGATTGCATTAAATTAATAGATCGGTTCAGTTTCCAAAAATAATATTTATTGTATTTGAAACGGTATTTTCAAACCCATTTCTATTGGAAAGTTACGCAAATATTTTCATTCTCATTGTAAAAATGATTTGCTTCTGACCCGCATAAAACATGGTGTGCCTAAACATCACTTCAAATCGCATTTCAATACCATTTACAAACCCGTTACCAAAATGTTGCGGTAAGGAAAGCAAAGCACTAAATTTCAAGCTACAACAAAACACTTAATAGGCCCATTAAACTAATATTGCTCTTATTATATACCTACAAATATATAAACATGCCTTCAATGTAGTGTAATGACCGAAACCTGCAGACTCAGAGACTAGTCAATGTTTAACGACAGAGGCCATAAAATAACCAAACTAACTGAGTCGAATAATCGGCGGGTGGACAGTGGGTTATTTTCAAAATGTTGCTAATGATATGTAGATATTTCTTTCTAAATATAGAAGAAAACTAATTTTCGAGGAGGTTTTTGTTAAGGAAAGGTCGCAGAAAGAACGAGAGAGAGAAAGAGAGAGAAAGAGAAATATCAAAAAGGTTTCATGGCTTAGTGTGCTTCGTACTCCCGGCTTGAGTTCAAAAATGAATTTAATTAAATTAAAAATTAGAGTATTTTATTAGATGGATCCACTTATCAAGGTTAATTTGACCAGGTTAACCCCCCTGTGAGAAGATGTTCCAGATATTTAAATCCATGAATAAAATCAGGACCATGGAACACTACTTTCAGATTTTGTTTTAATATTTTTCACCAAAGCAAATATTATAGTACCTTACAGTTATTTGTGACACCGAACATATGAACTGGAGAGGTGTTCTCAAAAGAAAACTGGAGATGGAGCTGAGAGCTGTTCAAAATATTTTAACAGATCGCGGTTAGATGATTGAAGAGGTGGTTGGTGCATTCTTCCTCCATGGTCTATTACCAACTAAACAGTCGGTACTGATATAAAAGTTGTTCGGCTAGCCAACGACCACCCTTGAACTATTTTCAGTAGAGCTCCAATGAGTCCAATGAGTCCACATAACTTATAAGTTCTTTAGTGTAAATGACAGAAGAAATTTTAATTCAGTACTTGGTTACAGCCAACCAAAGGTAAGAACTATTTAGTGTGTTGCCTATATTTAGGCTTAGCTAAGGCACATACATTATACAGTAGATATTTCAAAATCTTCGTAGCTGATTACGAAAAACTGTGACGAAGTTTACGGAAAATCTTGACTTAAGATAAAAAGTTAAATTAAAGTTAAAGTTAATTAAAGCTTAACGATTAGATCTTGAGAGATGCACTCTTCTCTTTATTATTGGTCTCTACTAACACTTATAGTGTTTGGAGCAGCTTACGTTCTGAAGAAGACCGAATTGGCTTTAGCCGACTCATTTTAAATCTGTTTAGATGTAACAAACTAAAATTGTTTCTTTTAAATTTTATTCACCTTACTCAAGGTTGTGAAAGTTTTACAACTCTGTTGATCAACTCACACATAGGAATCTAAAGTTCTCTTAATTAATATGGTCGAAATTTGAGATTAATTGTATTAAAGATTCTTACAAATGCTTCGGGAATACGAACTTTGATACGGGCTTGCCTTATTTCAAACTTCAAATTATGAAATTTTGAAAAGTCATAACTACATATAACGGTACTCGGTTCGTTCCCAGTTAAGCATCGTACATAGTATATCACGACCTAAGCCTTTGTTCAACTAAGCCGAAAATAGACACTGTCTACATAACCAATTCAAACCAAAATAGCGTCACACTCGACCGGAGTTCACTTACTAGTGCACCCAAGCCCCGCGACAAACGAATGCGACTGAGTACGTCTTAACATTGCTATAAATACAAAGTAGCAAAAAGCATCATTAAACCTTAAAAGGCACTAAAAGAGAATATTTAAGAGGCCACCGGAGTGATCGACCAACGAAAGCGAGGAGAGAGAGCGGAGAGAGGGCGCGAGGGCACGGGATGCCAGCAAAACACATTTTCGATGGCACTCAGACGACGACGCGGACGAACAGCATTGGGAGCAGCTATAGTAAAATTGAAACAATAACTAGACTATGGTGCTCGAAGCACAACAATGCCAACAATAACAAGCTATACAATAGTAGTAGTAATAGTACTGGCAACAACAATAACAATGGCAGCAACAACTCGGCAGCGGTAGTTTCAAGTAACACAATATGAAAATGCATAAACGAATATATGGAAGGAGGCTCGTCAACACTTTACAGATTTTTTTTTCGCAAAACATTTATTTGTAGCATACATCTAGGGGCAATTCCTCTAATACCATAGTACGCTCATGTGTGTATGATGAATAAAAAAGGAAAACAAATATGTGAGTGGATGTGTTTTAGTATGTGTACATACAATCGTATTTGTTTTTGTATATATATATATATATATATATGTGTGTGTGTGTGTATGTGTGGATATGAGTATGTGTGTATATGTGTGTGTGCATATGGGTTTGTGTAAATTGCTTGTAAGAGCAGTTTTTAATGTCAGCAAACAAGTTGTTTGCATTTTTATGAGTTCACAGCACAATGTTTTTGTATAGCGAAATTGTTTGTTGTCACAAAATAAAAACAAACACGACACAGCACAACGGCTAGCAGAGATGTGCGTGGGAGGAGTAGTGTTGGGCGAAGGCTGGCGAGATGCGGGCTGCTGTCAGTGGCATTTGTTGCGGGTTATGAATAGAATAATAAATGAAAGAAGATTTTTTTTTTGTAAATATAAAGGCATAAAAGCGATATATTCCAAACAGAGTCTAAATAAAGGCTTGCTGTTGAAGATTTCTATACAAGAAGGAAATATAAAAATGAAATTTATGTAGAAAAGATGTTTTTAAGCTGAAAGTAACCCATTACTATTACTGAAATAACAACAAAACCAAAATTAAAAATAAATATTTTAAAATAAAAATGGGCAAAGCTATGAAATATGGCATTCGATTGCTGATTGAAGTTTTATTTGCGCCTTAATCCACTACTCAAAGTAAATATTTCTTTTTATTATTTACAAAATTTTCAAACATATAATTTCTCTTCAAGGCTTTTTTTAATAAACCAACTATACTTCATTTAAATCTCATAAAATATTAAAAAAAAAAGATTCCAAATGATATTTCTTTTACACTGATCACACTTCACTTCGATTATATTGAACTTGTGGAACACTAAAGGCGAACTATACGTGAATTAATTAATTAAAGAAATCATTCATTTTTTATTACAAGTTTGATTTTAAGAAAAGAAAAACAAAAATTAAACCAAATATTTTTCCTAAATTCATAATTTTTAAGTTTAAAAATATCCTATATATTTATAGTATAGTATATATGGTGTGATATACTAATATTTAAAAAATCGATTTATTTTCAATTATAATAATTCGAATGCCTTATTTATTCAATTAAACAGTGCAGAATCCAAAATATATATTCGGTAATATTTTACTTCTTACATGGAATTTTGCTTGGCACTTCCGAAAATTGTAGCCATTCTTTCTTCAAAACGTTGAAATTTCTTGATACAGGATGCTAAAAGTTTCAATGACTTTGTCCCAGTTGAACTTTACTTTTTTTCAATATTTTCTCAGACAAATTTAGCAAACAAAATCGCAAAAAACCATATGTTATAATAACACAATCAGCGAAGGTGATATGTTACCGCAGCGAACTGCATAGCATACATTTAGGCTACCAAAGAATAAAGTCGAATGGGACAACAAGAAAAAAGAAGAGTGGCAGAAGAACATACAAATTGTGGTTATAAATATAATAAAGACTGTATTAATTGAAAACATTTTCGTTTAATTATATTTATTATAATACAGTTACTTAAATTATATAAACTTTTAGGTAGTATTTAATACAAATTTTTTAACTCGACCAAAAAAGCATTAAACCAAATTGCAAAATTCATCACTGGTTATACTGAATATATATAAATATAACCATAGACATTTTTTGTATAAACATCTCTCTCTCTCTTTCTCTCTCTCTCTTCCCATAATCACAAAAACATTCAATTGCCAAGATCCCTTTTCATTTCTTTTCACTTTGCTCCCTAGTTTCCACAGGCATGCAAACAAAAGCCTTTGACGACTGAGTTAACACAGTATTAAGGTCATGCCGAGATTTAAGGTCACTTAACGGGCTTTAGAAAATCGCATGTGCATGTAGAAGTTTAAGAAGCGTAATAAAATACAATGCCACCGGGCAGCGATGCGTAAAAGTTATAAGGCGCTATTTATAAATGTTTATATTTACTAAAATGTTGGTGTGTCAACAGGCGCCTCTGAGCGCTAAGCGTTGGCTAATATTTAAAAACCTGACGCATGAAAGGAACTTTAGTATAATGTATTGTATATTATAATTACAGCTAAAGAAAGTCTTTTGACACATTTTCAAAAGTAAATACCTTCAAAAAATTTAACACCAATGAGAAAACGTTAGAACAATAAGGAGTCTGTAAAAACATCCTCTTAAAATTACCGTAAAGGTTCTTGGATAGAAGATATACACTTGATTCAGCTAGAAATAATTAATTTTTAGCATTATTTTGATTGGAAATTAAACAATTTTCAGAAATTGTGGCGCGACAGCGAGTAATGTGGTTCAGAACTTGGTAACTGATTTTGACAAATGAAAGTATGAACCATTTCATGCATTGCCTACATTTAGGCTTAGCTATGACACACACCATATATAATGGAAATCTGTAGATTTTTGAATAGTGGGAAAACCAACAAATTGGTATAATTTTATTAATAAAATTTTCAAAGATCAATTTAAAAACGTCGTTAAATTAAATGAACGATTAAAGCATTTATACCAAATTATTAATATATTAAAAAATAAAAAAGTTTGACATCATCTTAACATAACTAAGCAGAACTTGTTATATTAAATGATAGTTTTGAAACGCAAAATTATTTTCAAATTTCTTTAATATTATTCTGAGTTCTTATTTATGGTATTATGAGTTGAAACTTACATTATCATTAACCGTTAACCTTAGCTTACAAGATGCATGTTTTGGTCCAAAGTAAACACAAAAAATTCAGTGGCCAGTACATTGATAATTAGTTAGGTTATGTCAACTTTTTTGCGAGAAATCTCACATATACAAGCTCCCTTACTCTACCACCAGAAATTATGATTTTCGGGATTAGCTTCTGTTATATCACATTCAAATAGCCGCTAAGGCAACCTCGAGCCAGAAACAACAAACATTTTCCTAGAAAAATATTGATGGCTCCACCAATGAAGGAGAGCAAGGCTGTAGACAACTCAACTAACGGTTTATATGATGAAGCTGGTCTCGCAATAGATGTCATGATTACTTAAAAGTGGTAATGAGCTGGTGGTTCTCCACTTTGAGTGATTTCCATATAGGCCGAACGATTCTTTCGTTTTCTTGAAAAGATAGTGAACTTATTAAAAACTTACATTAGAAAAGAAGCAAAGGAATTTTGTCCAAAGTTGTGCTACAACCCTACTGAAGTTGTCTCCGTTGGCCATGAAGAGTACTGTTGCTCCCAGAAAATTTTTTAAATGAGATTTTTATTTTTATTGTAAATTTTTTTCGTATTAGGTTACCCTGGTACTCTAAATATTTTTATTTAGTACTGTTTGGAACAAGTTTCGACTAATATACATGTAGGCTTCGCAGTCGAGTATTTGCTAAGTGGCAAATTTAACACTCGTGCTATGCAAATTACTTGAAAGCGGCTGCCATGAAGATGGGAATTTATTTCATTTTCTATTCTTCGGATGTTTGTTTTTGGTTGGGCCAACAGAAAAGTGTACTGATAAGAGAAGCTGTAAATGTATAAAAATGCTGCATCACTGTATTTGCGTAGGCAACAATTCCGTCACGTCGTCATTCCCTTCGGCTTACGTAAACAAGTTGAGGAAATGGCCTTCGCACGGAATGTTTTGCGCACCCTTTGACCGTTTCCATTAGAATAGATATTAATAACGGTTATTTTTTATGCGTTAGCTACTTTATGTACATAAACATTTTTTGTTGTTGCAAGTGTGAGTTTTCAAGTATTTAAGTACTTAACACTTTTTAGGTTTAACAAAAACTTTAGTACCACGATTTCTAAGATTTCTAAGATTACACGCGTTACCCTAATTATTACTGCCTTTTATATTATATATGTATCTATGTATATATATATATATATATATATATACGAATCTTAGAATCTTTGAGACAAGTGAAGAACGTAAGTGTCAGTCATACAGTGTCAACCGAAGTCAAGTTCCTTGTCGAAACATACAGGGAGTCCTTTATTGGGCCTATAATGTAATCGCTCCGGCAAGGCAAACTCAATGGGAGAGATTTTACAATATTTCTGCTCCGTCCATATATGAGCAAACTTATAAACAATCGAACAAACCCAGCTTAATAATTAGAGAAATCGAAAGGATACGAGAAGCACCAGTTCACAAATGTGATCGGTGAGTCATGGGAAAGATCGCGCGAAACTTCCCATTGGTTGGATTCGTGTTAAGAGGTCCGGCTTAACGGCGCTAATTGTGATACCAATTTTGAGCACTATTTCGATTAGGTACTTCCACTAGTTCCATAGTTGTTTTAAGACGCTTAAATCAACATTCTGGGTTGATTTGATAGTGCCAAATTGATATGTAGAACTTCTTGAAATTCTGGGATACCACGTGAATTTTAATGCAACTGAAGACCCAAAAAACATTAAGATGAATCCCGAGAATTTTAAGATCTAAAAAAACTGTAATGCTCTCCCAAAATTCAAGACACGTGTTTAGTACCTCTTCTAAAAGGAAAGTAAGGTAAGCTCTAGGAAGTTAAAATCTAATAACTTTTAAAGTATTGCTTAAGAAAAGATAGAGCAAAATATGCTCTCAAAAATCCCTCATAAACGGAATTAAAATACTATATGGAATGCCCAATGAGTTTTCTAAACTGTACCTTTTAGAGACTCTAGAATTTCCACAGATTTCGTCATTTTAAAAGAGCTTCTTTTAATTGTGAATGTTTTATGTTTCTCCGTTCTTTCAAGCTCAGCTTTTTTCTTCTTCCAATCTTCGGATTGTTATCTATACTAAAGATGTCCAGTGGATCTATTTGCTCGCTCCTAAATCTAAAAAATTTAAGCAAAGAATAAAATTAAAATTGTGAAAACTTTTTCGGTGAACTGTCAAATTATGAAATTTCTGGAAGGACTTTCCGATTGAGTTAAAATTTGTTAAGACCGGATCAGTGCAGCTCTATTCTACACAGAATTCGTATATACTGGTGGGTTCCTAAATTGTACTACATTATCGAAGTCATTGTAGCCCCACACAAAGCTTCAGCTCCCATTCAACCCCTACTCTACTAAGTGCTGCGTTGTGGCGTTGAATTTAATTCTCAACACTTGGTTATGGGTTTTCAGTCTATAAAATATTTTATTAACTTCGCAATAAAGTTTTCTACAGTTTTTTTGTCAGCAAAAGTTTAAGATAATCTCTGCGCCGGTTTTATGTGTCTCCCATTGTTCTCAAACCAGCCAGTGCTACCTAAAGGCCTTCCTAGTGCCAGTAGATTAACTACTCTAAACAACTTCACCTTCCTGCTGTCACTTGTTTCTCGACGCGCATTAAGACGAGACTCTCGTAAATGTAAGACAACTACCATAAATAACATACATGTATACATTTATATATAGCTCGCGCACTAAAAAATCGTTTGAGCAACTTGACTTCTCAAACAGCTTGGTGTATTTTAAAGCGCGCTTGCGGTTTCCAGCATGCGATTGTCTATTTTTAGCATGCATATGAGTAAGTAGGAAGTTATTATGTGAATAGTTGGGTTATGCTCACATTCGTGTGCTCTAACTACAACCAGTGCTTGATAATACCGTGAGTTTTTTAATGTCCCGCTGGGAATTGATGAGAGTAGAAGTTAGGTCGAGCTCAATTCGAACATTTCGAATTTTCAAAAACTTTTTTAAAATATCATTAAAAACTATGCTTATCCTTAGTATCTTCGGTATTAGTAAAGGTAGTTAGGTAGTTAGGAAAGGTTTCCTTAGTAATTAGTAATTTCATAGACGACAAACTTGAATTCGCCTTTATGAAATCCTGAACTTTATAAAGTTCGGATTCACAGAAAATGATATAAACTCTAAAAATATAACTATGGATTATATAACCTAGTCAAACTAATTTCAAAAAGCGCTATGAAAGCTAAAACCTTCTCAACAAACCACTAAAGATACTTCTCAAAATCAAAAATGAAAAAGTTAAGAGGGATTTAATTATTTGAAGCCACCAGATATGACCGAAAGCTCGAGAGACAACATAAAAAATCCAATTATTCTTATTAGTAATTCAGTACAAAAAAGTGAGTATCTCCCACTCGAACCTCATCTACTTTGGAGCCGAATGTTGTAAAACTGACATATGGTGGTCTCTACTACAAACAATACACCAAATCTTGATGCTTGATCTTGTTTATCGAGCGCAAATAATGCCTTCCTAAGAACTATCTCACGAAACTCAGAATAATACATTGAGTTACAGTATGAATTTGCCTCATTTCTTCGGTATTCACCACTATCACCAATTTACATTCTCGGCCTACTAAAGACTCTTGAATTTTTTATTATAAGTCAAGACTGGGATTTGGAACCGTAACCACGTTGATCCAGTTTGGCTTCTGATTATAATTTTTTTTTTTTTTGCAAAACTAAAAGACTTCAGTGGTTATCCAACTATTGAATTCAGCAGCTCAGCACCTTCCCAGCACAATCCACAAAATGGAAATCGCCTTGTCTTTGTAACACTTTTGAATAACTACAAGTACAATATTTGAGGCTATATAAAACTTACCCAATCAAATCAGTCATTAAGTTTAAAAATTGCTTGTTTCTAGGTAGTTTTCTGGTGCCATCCTCGAGGCGATCAATATGTCGAAGTGAGGCTTGACCAACAGTCCATATTGACTACTCTCTTTCAAGAACAAACTTATTTCTATGAATGTTGTTGTTGTGGCTATAGCAAATATGCCACAAATAATTTTGAGGAATGAAGTCGAGTCGGTCGTGGTCGGATATAAATTCGGGTACGTTCCGTTCACTTACATCCGACTATCGTGGGAACGCACTAACTCTTTTCTTATTTTTCTTAGTGTAACTATATATAGACACACGCCAAATAAAACCAAGCTGCAACGAGTCAACAAAACAACCAAAAAATATTTTGTAGGTCAGCAACTGGCATTGCAACTAATTGCTCTATTGACTGGTCTTAAGAGAAAAATTGTTTCATTCGAGGAAACAATATAATTTTGGATGCCAGAGCATGACACTCCGCCAAAAAAAATCAAAAATTTTACTAGAGGCTTTCAACAGCTTCTTCGATTTCTATAGTCTGCTCATGCTCAGTGTCGAAAAATCTCGATTAAATGAAAAAAAGTAGATTATTTGAGGAACCTCAAGTTTAAATGTTACATGGAAGTGGCAGAAAACAAAGTAATTGGAGTTATCATCAAAAAGGTTTATGCAAACCGCCCTCGTACACATTCACCGTTAATAAACTAAACATCTCGCATATTCGCGTACCTCTGGTAAAATTCCTTTTAGACGCGTCGCAATCAAATGCACACTTGGGCCAAATACAAAGCAGAATTTTACAAGATAGCACATAAAATCCACGCTAGAGTTATACAAACTCACATAACTGGCTGCATATGTTGGCTGTTATGGATTTGCGCGTGATTTTGCTGGTTTCCCACCCCCACAACACACGCACACACGCACACATGCACACAGTAAGGTTATTGTGTGCAAACATACACAAGCGTACATATGTATGTGTATACATGTGTATGTGCGTGCCGTAAATGCCTTGCATGTGTTTGTGGCAGGAAGCTGTATTTTATGGTAGCAATTGTAAAATTTTCGTTTACCGTTACTGTGCATAATTTTTGGCGAAAGTCTTTGGCGTCGCCACCGGCATTGCAGGTCGTAAGTCGCACATTCTGCACGAGCACATTCAAATATATGCATACATATATATATATACATATGTTTTTGCTCGTTAGTTGCGAAACCCGTTTAGAGGTTACTCATACGCCATGGCGCATAGTCCCAAGTGTACTGAAGTTTGCTGGGTTATGCCTGCTAACACATACACCTATATATGAGTATATTTTCGTGTATTTCTATACGTGTTTGCGTTAAATAAATTTAGGTTAGGTTGCTGCTTGACTTGCTTGCTTGATGCTAAGCTATTTGTTTGCATTTTTCACGGGATTAATGTGGCATTTCAGTGTTGGCTTATGGGGTGCCATATTTTCCAAATTCCCCAACAAGAGTTAGCAAAATACTGATTGCTTATTAGTAAATTGGAGATAAAGCTATTAGGTATTGATTTCTTTGCAAACGAATAACTGTGTGGAAATACGTGCGAAATGCTAAATTTATATGAAGATTTTAAAGTTTTGGAACTTAGTTAAATTAATGGCACAAATCAAAAAAAAATGGCGTAATTAGAAATCACCGCTTTTAATAAAAGCAATGTTGTGGAAATTTCTAAAACTATTTGCTCGTATAAAAAAGATAAGATATTTTGTATTTAAAAAGTAAAAACGGGATGCCAGATATACATAATTAATAACAAGTAAATAACATGAACATTTTAGAGCGCGGATATACATTAATTCATATAGTATACATTTGAACTATGTTTATTACAAAGCTAATAGTTCATGGAGTTGCCACTTGAACTTAAATCGCTTAAAAATTAATATGAAATAAAAATTAATTGAAATTTCGATATTTAGTTTTTATACAAAATATTAAACGCTTTAAAAATATTTAGTTCAGTTTTAATGGGAACGGTGTTGCCACTCTTATTCAAATTCAAAATATGTATTAACGAAATTTAAAAATGACTGTAACATGCAAGCATTTTGGTTCTTTTTTTCTTCTTCACCTAAACTTAGAGATGATTACTAAAATATTTACAACATGACCTTGCCACATTGTCGAAAATATACACATAACAAAATAAATAGTAGTTGGAAAATTTCGCACAATATTCGGTTGGCATAAAGAACATATTATCAAAATTTTGTATTCGGGTAAAATTTGGACTACAGTTGGCGAATTCTATTCGAAAATATTATTTTTCATGACATATTTCGCTTTTCAGAACTTAATTATATAACTGGCTTTAAACTTTAATTTATTATAATTTTGAAAATCCGGTACTATTGTGAGCAACAAATTTTCACAATCTCCAAATTAAGTTTGTGTCGCAACTGGGTTGCCATATTTATTTAATTTCTAAAAATATTTGTTTTCTACTGTTAGTAAAAATTGCAATATGAGTCTCTTATTAGTGTAATTTAAGCGATTAACACAAAAATATTATTACATGATGTTGCCACATAGTAAAAAATAAAAAATTATTCACAAATTCGCACTGACATTTCGCTAGAAAAAGTAAATAATTTTCATAAACTTGAGTTTGAGTACTGTTGCGGAATTTTATTTTCGAAAATATAATTTTTTGAGAAACTTCACTTTGGAAATTTGTAAATTTCTAATATCAAAGCAAACAGCTTTTGCTAATATTTATGATCTATACTTAGCAAATACTTAGCGAAAGTTAGTAAAATATTAGAGATATTGAGAATTTGGACCTACTGACATATCTTTAAGAATTGAAATAAGAATTAAAAATATTGGATATCAAGTCCATGCCTGGCTATTTACACTAAACCGCTAAGCACTCAAATTGAAAACCCAAAAATTTAATATTCCACACTTTAACCAAATTTTATGCAATACCCATTTCAATCGCGCATACTACATACATATTCTTGAAGATGATCGATAACATTGTTCCACATTCGTCACAGCGATTAACTTGAATACGCAACGAAATTAAGTAATATCACTTTCTCTTATATATTTAAATCCATCATTCATTAATATAATGCATTTAGTTTACATTAACTTTGAGCTGAATTCCCGCAAGCAGAGACGCCCGACCACCGCCCAATCAGCGGCATCTACGCTGACTAAGGACGCTGACTGAGTGACTGGCTGAGTCACATGGCGGCAACACACCCGAAAAATGTCAACAGAAATCACGTAAAGTATACGCCCACGCCCACGCCTACACGCACGCATTGCGCAGACAAGAGAAATTTGCATGTCAACGGCACATTTCCAGCAATTTGATTAATTTCAACAAAAGTAAAGTAACAAAAGAAAAACAAAAAGCAACCAAAAAGCAACCAAAATAACAGTAACAACAAGACTAATACATATAGCAGCAGCGCAAAAAGTTAGTTAACCACTAACTGCTTGTTGGGTTATGAATAAGTTGAAGTGAAATTTAGCAAACTGTTTTGTTTTTGTTGTTGCTGTTTTAAAAATTAATTCTTTGTCAAGCAGCTGCTTGAGGGAGTACGTAAGCTGAGCGGGGGATGTGGGTTAATAATCAAATTTAAAATTGTGCTGCAATGAGAGTTACACATCAGAGCAAGAAAGAGGGAGTGAGTAAAGACTCATTCGCATGCATTAATATGCAGTTATATATTTTTAAGGCCTTGAGGGCTACTAATATATATCAAGTGAAATTACTCAATTTCTATTTTCATATTTGAAATCAGTTAAAATGTAGTGTATGACATAAATTTCTATAGGTACAGCGAGACAACAAGCTATATACTGACAACAAAATAAAAAACGAAAAGAATATATTTTGTCTTGCAAAACCTCAAAAGCTCAAGATGTTAGTTTAGAGAAATTGAACTGGCAACCTCAATAAATTATTAAAATTTCTTCGTGAACAAATATTCTGGAGCTTTTAAAAAGGAAATATATTTTCGTTGAAGGCCTGGCGTTGTATTCACAATCCCACAGGCAGGCCTGTTTTAACTTTGGAACTCAAAGTAAGCAACAAAATAGGGTACGGAGAATAGGTCTAATTGCAATCAGTCCTATACCGCCCATCTTCGCGGTTTTAGTTGTGAATTTGTTTCCAAATATGATGGCACTTAATAGGTCTAAAACTAGCCTAACTGAAAGGGTACATAACTTTCGCAGTATCTTCGTGTGTTCAAGTATTCTCTGGAGGTAGAATTTTCCATTCGAACCTAAAGTAAGGAACTATATAGAGACAATGTGGAATTAGTGTACTCTTTTAATGAAATTTGAAATTTAGATAGGTAGATTAGAAGAATAGCATCATGTTTTCTATTAACATTTTTCCAATATTCCTTCATTGTAAACCAACCGAGCATTGGTGCCTATGCTAAGCTGAGTGAGCAGCAATCGAGGAAGAGATAAGCTTACAACACGAAAGGTGAGATGATGGAGGAGTCGAAATGGCTGAGGAAATGCTTGACATCCTCCAGATTGCCGTAAAGTAAGTAGTTACTTTAAGAGAAATCAGTCCAGAGTTACTTTAGGCGAAAAGTTATTGGAGACCAGTTTGACATTCCTCCGACTCGATGCTGCCTAAATGTGAAGAGAAGACTGGGAAGATATATGAACGTGAAGCCTTTGTAGAGTTGATTTGAGTGAATCCAAGGAATATTTGCCGCTATTGAAGCCATAACAGTTCATGGCGCACTAAGAATTTGAAAGCTTTGCCAGTGCAATCAAAAAAGCATTCTTTTTGTGGCAAATACAAGAAGAAATAGAATTTAATTGAAAACTGATAAGAATTCTACTAAGGATAACAATCGCTTACAAAGGTTCAGTCATCGAAAACCGGCAAATTATATCTGTCTTAACTGATACTCTTAATCGCATGGCAAGAAAATTAGCTGGCTTTTGCATTAAAACAGAAGCTCAAGCTGCACTTCTTCTCAAGCTCAAATTCGAAGTATTATGGTATATTATATGCTTGGATCCGAGTCTTTAGTTTCAAAACGACTTATTTCGAGTATAAACGCCAACCTAAATATTTCTGTCAAAGGTGCAACACATTAGAGCCCATCTGGCTTGATTCTGACTTTAACATCCTGAGTTTTTTTCGACTATTAGTCACCCTTTCGATTCTGAAACATTTTGCTAAACCGGGTTCTCAAGTTTGTTTCAGTTTGTAAGCTGGTAGACTATGGAACGACGGTAAGAGAGCTGTTCGAAAGTGTTCGCACTAAGCCACCAGACCAGAGCCAGATAATAAATTGGCTTTTTAATCATATTTTTAGGGGTAAATATAACCTTCTTCCACCAACACTTCCAAGGACTGGCTGGAATGCCCCGCTGTTACTCAGATTACCTCGACGCCTACACTACATGAAACCCCTTAAATCAAATAAATTAAGTCTGACGTAAACAAACTAAACTAACTAACACTCCTCCGACCAGACTAATGCTCACCCAAATATAGTTATACTTAACACCTCTCAACTGCAAAAAAGAAAAAACCCGCAACAGCCCATAACCCCCTAACCAGAGACTAATAAAAAAAATATTCTTAAGTGAAATGGCGACTAAGGCTCCTAGAATACCTTTTTCGAATAGAAAAGACCACTATATCAACATCCCAACAACAACCAGTGCAAGTAATTCTCATATTCCGGCCTTTTTTTACCTAGAAATATCAGTTATACTAGCAACTCAAGAAGCCAGTGAGGTAGCTATACAAGAACCTTGTCTCCTGACGCATGACTCGTCAGATTTGCTGAAATCGCTTCAATACTAAATTCTTCATTACTACCCCCAGTTTACTCCAGTCAAGTTGTGACCTCATATTTTAACAATTTAAGCACAGCAAATGTAAAAATTAATTAAATTTCATAAAACTATAACAATAAGAAGCGAAATTCAACACTGGTACTCAGCTGATGGCCGCCATGTCGACGGAAGTGACACCACCGTCGCCACCGGCCCATTTATTTAACAACAAATAGTTCAAAAAAAAGTCAAACCAAACCTGAGCCAAGAACCGCACAATGTAAAAGTGAGCAACTGTAAAAAAAACAAAAACATAGAGAGAGAGAGAGAGTGAAGCCACAGAAGTCAAGGCGCTGGCGACATGGCGACAATGGAGCTGCCGCTGGTGACGGCCAAAACCGCTGACCGAGAATAAAGGAAGTCGGCGGCTTTTTTTTACTCTTTTCATCACACGCCAGCTTTGTTTCACTTTTTAAATATATATTCCGTAAGCCTTTTTTGTGCACATTACACGTGGCTTACCTAAAGTACCGTTAATGTGTGTATGTATTATATTGCATATACCATTTGCTTATTTGTGTTATTTAATTTCCATTTTACTGCCAATGAAACATGTAGCTAAAATGAAATTCATTAAAAATAGCAAACACAAATTTTTTCCATTTCCATTTATAAAGGGTGTCTTTTTGGAGGAGTGGAATTTTTTTCCAAATAAACTCAGAAAACTTTCCAATATTTTGCCGTTATTAAATTATATGGAACCTAGTGTTTGAGCAGAACTTTGGACATATGATTACAACAACTGTGTCTTATGAAGACCACGCTCTCGTTCAAATTTGCTCCTTTTCTTGCACATCGGATCAATCTAGTCAACAAAACGCCGAATGTTAGTTTCACTGTAATCAATCCTGGTTGCTTTATCAGTATAGACCTTTACCTTAATGTATCCCCACGAAAGTTAGCCTGGTTAAGTCAAATCATATGACCTAGGTGACAAATTGACAGACCCATATCTTATTACCCATATCTGCTTATTGCAGCGTTCTAAGCGAACCGAAATGTCAAACACATATGTTTATTTTGACAGCTGTCAAGCAAGACGTTCCTCAAAAAATTTTTCCACCACAAAAAAACACCCTATATTGAAGTATATATGTAAATCAGTTTACACACGCCAATAGCTGTCACAGCCCTTGGCAACAATCCATTCGATTTTGCAAGTGGAGAGATCAGAGCAGAAAGTCAAACGTCTACTTGTTCTGGCCAAAATAACAGGTAATGACTTGGCCATGAAGTGCCGTTAAAAGTTGCGTTCAACGAAATTAAATAATTTACCGTTTTTTTCTTTCTACTATATAAAAACGCAAATATTAGAGCATGAGTGTGGAAAAATAAAACACTTTTACAAAAACAAAACTAAATGCAAACATAACGGTACAAATACCTTTTCAAACATAGACCCTTTATATGTCTATAAAAAGTTACCTAAGTTAATATAATTCAAAAATGTGTAAAAAACAAAAACAGGTAATGTGAATAAGACAATAAAATGTAAGGTTAAGCCGAAGGATAAAATCCCCTTTTTTATTTGGGTAATCCGAAACTTTGGCAGCCGCGCGGTGTGCATGGCATGGGTCAACACAATGAAAATTGGAAAAGAACTAAATAATAAAAATGAAGGTACCGCCAAATCGCATTGCTATTTCTGGTATATTGAGATAATTTTACGATATACTCCTTACTTTATATTGCGTTTTCTTTACTTTCACTTTTAATTAAAATCTTAAGCAAAATTCTTATATAATATGTAAATCACAAGAAAGTAATTATTTTTAATGTAAAATGTATGCGACCCAAGGTTCTTAGCCTCACCACCAGATAGCGCCCTGCATCGTTTCGTGACCGTCGACGAAATATGGACCCAATGGTGCGCAGCAGAGACAGTCGGAACGTGGACTTCACTCGGCGAACCTGCTCCAAAGGAGGCTCCAAGGGAGTTTTCTGGGATTCACAAGTTCAATTTATTTATAACTTTTCATAAACTTCAGATATATACGATCCGAAACCACTACGAACAAACAAGTATTTAATGTAAAGGTCCAATAGAAATTAGGTAGCAAAACTCACTACTGAGATGCCGAAGAGTTTAGTCAAAGAAGAGGAGAGTTTACACGTACGATATAATTCCAAGCATTAGCGGATACTAACAATTTTGGAAAACAATGGCCCCTTTGGGGAAATTTTATTTGAAGTTGAAAGTCATTCGGGAAAGTCATCGGTTATGAGATGGAACTTAAACCAAGACCAATTATATACAAAGTTTATATAAGAAATTAATCTTAAGGGCCCAAGGGAGAAGCCCAGGGATTAGATATGAAGGTTATGAAATTGTGGCAACCAAAGCAAGTTTTTTATTGTGCCACAAAAAAAATCTGAAGAAGAATTAAGCCCTCTTGTATCGACAAAGCATTTTAATGCAATCGTAGATATGTTAAGTGGAATGATAAGGCTTCAATACAGTTCATTTGGAAATCTGAGGTGTTTTAACTTAAGTCACGCGAGAGCGAGGTAGTCAAGAAGGAAATGCCGAAATGATTATAGCACGCAATCTTCCAAAAGAGCCTCCAAATATTTGGAAAATTCTAACTAAAGCCAAATTAAAATAAAGTTTTAAGTATGGATTTGCGAATTTTAATACCAAAAATTACTGTTCGACTTAAAAACTCTCCCTCGCATTTTTTACCATATCGACACACCTACCTTCACCCCTTAAAACGCATTTCACCACCCTCAAGCTAACTTAAATACTTTACAACACTTCTCACTGCCAAATATTTTGCCTTTAGGTTTGAATCACTGTGAATCCCATTAAAGTTTTCAAGGTTTCCCTATGCTGGAGTGGATACACATATACACAAGTGAATGTGCGAGTACACTACTGCTGTCAAAATTGAATTATACTAGTCTCCTAAAATGTGATTTATTATTTGTGCATTGACCACTCACCGTAGTTGGCTGCGCTTACTCCACCAAACCAAATAACAAAGCCCAAAAGCCAATTTGGTAAGCAGATATTCAAAGTAATTCTATACCTGTATACATATACTACATATGTGTACATATATGTATATATTGATATACATATGTATGTATATATATAAAGCTAATAAATTTCAAAGCCTCTTGTATGAGAAAACTCAAATGCAAAATGTGCTTCTTTTTCGTGGTCCCGAAAATTCGGGATTGATATTTCGGGATTCCACTAGTGGCAAACAAATTTTGTTTACATTTTTTATTATGGTGCTTGCAATTTTTCGGTGGAACAACAAACACATTTCTTTAAATACTTTCTTTAAGCCATTTAAAGAAGACAGCTATAGCTAAAATAATAGCAACGGCGCTTCTGATCGTATGTAATACAAGTCTTAATGTTGGACAATTAGATATAAAAAATTTGTTAAATTAGGCAAAACTTTGTTTTTCTGATAAAAAAAAAATAACCTTTTTACCAACAAAGAAAAATAATGGAGATTACTTTATATTTGATGACATATATTTAGTAAGTATGTGTTTTTACACAAAAATTCAGTGTTGAAATTTGAATGGTTTATTTTTGAACAATAAGCTATAAAGTTAGTACAAAACAAATTCGGGATCCCGAAAATTTAATTTTCGAATCCCGAAAAATGCTGTTTGACTAAGTCGAACCGCAATTAAAAATGTTGGTGTATTATATTAATATATAGCTTTAAATGCAAATTTGTAGAAACATACCTAAAAACCCCATATTTAGTGGTTTGCTTACCACAAGAGACCATTTGCCGTTGCATTTTCCAACGAAGCGTATTTTGTTTTTGCGTGGTTTCATAGTCCTGCTTGATTTTTGTTCCAGTGAAATATTTTTGCGTAATCAGCACATCTTTTTGCACTATTTTACAAGTACCCAATTTTCCTCTTTTTTTTGGGTTTTTTTTTATTTTTTATTTTTTTTTTTGCTGACTTTGACTACCATAAACCGCAACGTGCACTCAAAATTTATCCGAGTATGCTTATGGTGAGTGGCAGCGGAAGCGGCAGCGATAAGTTTAAGGTCAAATCGCTAAACCGTCAATTTATTAGTAGTGGGTTATATATATTTATATAATGCTATATGTAATATTATACCGTTATAAATATATGTAAACAAATACTATATTCAACTTTGTGCTGGCAGCGTAATTGAGGGAATTGTATGTATGTTAATTTATGGTATTTATGGCTACGTCTGTGTTGGTTGATGGCTCTGGTAATAACTGTGGTTCTGACGGCTGACCGCGTGGGCAATAGAAAATGTGCTAATGTTAGCCACAGTAATTTAAAGCGTTTTATATATTGTAAACTAGCATTATGCCAATTTGCAACCAACAAAAAGTCGTAAAACTTATGCAAATAATGATAATTTGTTCGCTAATGATTTTAGCGCCACAAATTTTACCAGTTTTGGCTTGGCGTAGAGTGAAAAGTGGCCTAATTTAATTTTAAAATTTGATTCAAAATATATTTCTTGATATAACTAACAAATTTTGTGCCTCGAAAATACTAAATTTGTTCCTTAAATTCTTCGATCCTTGACAAGATGTACCGGTACGCATCGCCGAAGAACTTAGGAGAAATATTTGCCGCAAACAATGATAAAAAAAATCTGATATACTTTCATACTCTACTTTATCTCTATCTCTCATCTCTTTAAAGCCTGTAATTTGTTTGCAGAGCCTAATACCTGTAAATCGGCTTCTTAAATATGTGCTCACCAATTTTCTCGCACAGCACATCGGACACTCAGATGCTGATATTATATATATTTACATTAAAATAAGATATTCTATGTTCTAATATACACAACTACAACTTCACACACCTTCGTTAGTCAATCGAGGTACCCAGCTTATGTCTCACTTTTTTTTCCTAAAAAATGCAGTCACCTCCCCGAACCAAAGAGCACTCCTTTTAAATAGACTTTAGAAAAGTGAAGGAGTTTCAGACCTACTACCAGGACTACTATCATATGCTTTGTGTTTACAGGGTTAGATCATATCGTCGACATCCGAATACTATGCCTTCGTGCTGATCTCCCGATAGAACCTTTGTCTACTTTCATCATACCAAAAACTATTGTTTTCTTTTCTACGATGAACTTGTACTCTTAAATATTTAGAATGATCTGCAAATATTTTTTTTGGCCTTGAAGACTACATTGTCATTGCTGCCATTTGAATACTGATTTATAGTCTTTTGAAAACGCCTTTAAGAGCTCTATGGAATAAGCTCAATGGAAACTTGAAGGCTGCATTGCTCACACTTGTAGTTTACTTGTAACTTCTTCGTAGTATTTTTAAGCCTGACTTCAAAGCCTCCGAAAAGACAATATAACTTGTCTGACTTTTCATTTGATATTATGTCAAATATTTTCAACAATGAGGTATTAAACTAGCTACGCTATATAACTGCTTATTCGATTTTCTTCATTTTTTCTAAGCATCCCCGACTTAAAAAGACACTGTGATTAACAGACGTGTCGGAAAAAAAAATGTTCACACGTTGCTCGAAAACTACGATCGAATCCGAATCCCATCTCTAATATTCCTGGATCACTTAGTTTTCCTTTACTTTAGACTACCTTTAACCTAATAACAACTTAAGCTCTAAAATTTCAAGTACCATCTGATTCGGTCACTGTTTCTTCTTCTTTATTTTATATTAGTGTAGGCTTGAATTATTATTTATGCTCCTCGAGGCAATAGCTACATAACTCAAAGCAGAACTTGAACCAAAATGATAATTTTGTAAATTTTCAAGGTCAATTTCAGAAGATAAATTTCAAAGAAAACCCTTTTTATGCTTGATCTTGAGATGCTGCGATAAACTAATTTGAAGTATTTTTTGCCGATTATATTTCTTACTTTAATATTTGTACTAACGTTATATATTTTTTATTTGCAGGTAAGTTGAACACATTTTTACCAACACCGGCAACAAATTTTCCTGTAAATCTTATAAAAATAAGGTGAGTCAAAAAATTCGTGTGACTTTCCCTTGAAACAACTCTAGAAGAGTATACCAAAAATTTGTTAAGAAGTTCTATTTTGGGAGAAATATCTTTAGTGACAATCAAAGTCAATTATGTTCAAGGCACCTGAGAGTCCATAGAGATAACGGGTGTGTATATCAAGCTATATTTTATCTCTGGTAGAAGGGAGAGAGAGAGAGGAACAGAATGATTGACACATATCTACAAATCTCCACATGTCTCCATTTATCTGACAAGCTTTTAAAATGTCTGTTTAATTACAATTTGTGGCTTCTTCATACTTCAACTTTTCGCAATCTCAATTAATATATAGCTGCTCCTTACGAACTTAATAACGACCGTGCGCTCTTCGTACATAATGCAACCACGAGAGTAAGAAATAGCTGAACTGCTTAATCATTGCAGATAAACAATTCAACTGTCCAATAAAGATAAGTACTTGTCTCCCGAAAGACAAAAACCAAGCAACCAACCATTCTAACAACAACAATAAAAACAACAACAAAAACAATAATAGCAAACAATTGTAATGAAAGCAAAATAAGCGGCACGCTAAGTAAAATACTTCATACAATGGGGAATAAAGCAGCCAGAAAGTAAAGCTACCGGGGAAACGGAAGCGGATGGATGATGATGATAGCGGAAAAACTGAAAACTGAAAACTGAAAAGTGGAAACCGAAAACTAGAAACTACTACACTAACTAACTGTTTCGTGAAAACAATAGTGAGTTGATATGAATGTGGTAGAGAGAAAAGTATTCTCAAGGGAAGCTGCAAGCAGCGCTGGCCGCGGAGGGAGCAAGGAGAATAACAATGAAGCTGGGTTAATACCCAGAAAAATATTAAAGGCAACAATAGTCAAGGATAAATTGTAAAAGGATTATGTGAAATTAGTAAAGCTGGTGTGTTTGGATTGTGTGAGAAAAATGGAGAGTACGAGTGGGGATGAGTTGGGGATGAGTTGGGGAGAAATATGGCTGGTGTGGCGCGAATGATGTTTGGCTTTAAAATAAGAATTTCATCGACTTTCTTTCGGCTTATGAAAGCTTCTGGCTTGTGCTATAAACATTGAGGTAATAACAAAAGAAGATGTAATGCTATAAAAATACAAAGGCTATATGCAATTGACAATCGCCTACAACAATGCAATTACAACACATGACAGATGACAAAGGCCGCTTAGACGACCTATGAAAAACAGAATTTGAAAGAGAACTAAATTTGAATAATAAAAGAGGTATAAATGAGAGCAGGCAAAACTATTTCTTCCCACTAAAAGCACGGACGTAAAACCACATACCGTTAAAACGTAAATAAGACTGCTTCTGAACCCAAAATTCTTAAATTTATGCTTACCTTCAAAAATCAATATCTTATCCGAATTGGTTGAGCAGTAGGTCAGTTAAGTTTTTTGAAACAAAGAACATGCTTCGTTTTTGTCAATTCAGTCAAAACAGCTAGTTTTTTCAGCGCAACTTAATCAATAAATTAGAACTTTAAACATTTTCCCTTAAATCCTAAAGTAGGAATGCCCCTTTGTTTGTGACATGTGAATATAGTTCAAGTAAATTCATTATTAGAAGATGCTGTATAAAAGACTCAATTTTCTTACAGGGTAGAAAAATTTACCCACTAGTCGTCTTCTATTCACCACCTATCTGCTCGCTGTGTTTGCGCTCTGCGCTCTAGTCGAAAAATTTGCTCTTAAAGGAACTGCAGAGTTATCCAGTTGAACTCGTTAATTAAAAAAGTTAATGTTCTTTGACCTCATATAATCTCTTCTCATGCCAAGTTGAACTCAAATTTCAAAAAAAAAAACTCTTTAACCGATTCAATAAAGAAGCTATTGCCGCCTTTAAAAAATCACTTCTTCTTCTTTTAATTGATAATATTTTACGGACTTTCTTAATACATAAATCGACAGCTAAAGTTTTGACAGTGAGCAGACAACGCTTGCGACTCAAAACATGCTTATGGAAAAGGCCATATTTGTATATTCAGAGATTTTGAAAAGGAATAAGTGCTTTACGTAGTGGAAAGTTATATAATTCTGACTTTGAACCTTTAGTTGTTTTACTGCCTTCGTCTCTATATAATTCAAAGTCGTCATCTACATGTATATATTTCTAAAAGAAAATATTTTACAAATGATTGGTATAGATAATAGAGGTCCTACAACGGAATAAAAAACATTTTATTATTATTTACTTACTGTTTCTTGTTTTCAATCAAAATTTCACTTCATTGTGACCTATTTCAATTTATTAGTATACCTTAGGGAGATATTTCAAATCTTCATTACCTAAGTAATTTAATTCATATCCCGCCAAAATGTAGGCAACATTTTACAAACTAAATATTGGTAAACAGAATTGATAACCAACCACCAAGTGGTGTATTATCCGAAGTAAATTTGTTGAATTATTGCCGTTGTATTAGTTTCAGCAAAGCATTTCCAAACAAGAATAATAAAAGTCTATTTATAAGTAATATATTTCGTGTTTTCTTTTCTTTGCTTAAAGTCATTTCAAATCTCAGTTAGCATAATACTTATTTCATAGAACTAATTTAATCCACCACATTTACACACTGGATATAGGAGAGGCAATAAAGCATGTCAAAGCCCATTCACGTCATATTCTAATACACCTTTTGTGTATACTACAACAATTAATGAAAGTCTACATAGCGGAAATCCACAGGCGTTTGCTGGCAGGTGGCAATGACAGTATTCTGTGGTGGGAAAAAAACGGAAACGGAAACTCTGTGGGCATTCAAATAAATAACAAAAGCTTGACACTGATGAAAATGGAAAATTTACGAAATTGAGCGGCGGTAATAAATGGGCTGATATGCCAGCGCCATACAAAGCGCAAAAAGAAAACGTGTGAAAACAATATTGTGAATAAGGTAAAAAGCGGAAAGTATACAAAATTGTTGCTGGGGATAAAATAGTGCTATGAGTAGACGATAAACAAAACATTTCACTTACAAATAAATCGCTCTCAATTTCTTTTATTATACACATAAAATAAAAGTGCGAAATATTTTCCATAGCGAAATTATTATTTTTCCTGTAACTTAGTACTGTAATTTTCATACAACGTTATTCGTATTAACTCAAACTGCACTTAATGTATAATTACCATTACATTCATATATCTGCAAAAAATTTTGAAAGAATAATAGAAAAGAGAATATATTTTCGAAATATTTTAGGGTTTTTGGGAGAGTCGTATTAATAATTTTTAAACCTTTTAGTCCATATGTATAACCTCATTAATTCTCTCGGAATCTAGCATTCTAAAACTACCCTAGACCTGATTTCTTGTCTGTACGTTTATAAATAGTTAAAGTTCTGATTTCTACTCCTACTTCTAGTTCTGAGTTCTAATAGAAATTTAGCGACTTTAGGAAAATTTTGTGGCTTACAACGTTTGGTTTGGAGGTTAACCCATAAAACTTTATATTTCTACGCGAGCTCAAAAGACACCTGATATATTCTGCATTTCAAAACAATAGTTAGTGAAAAGTAATTTTTAATTGTCGTTCAATATAGTAATGCAATAAAGCTTAAGAGGTCCAGTGAGCTGTCCGTCGTCAGTAAGATTCGCCTTGCCCTAGTTGCAGGTGTTCGAAACAGTCATTGTTCAATAGGCGTCCATGCGGTGAAGCTATCAATATTGGGGTACGCAAATTTTAAAAATTACTTCGAAGAAAACAAGTGATATCATCCAAGAACTCCCTTCTTAACTGTCCCCTTTTGCGAGACTGAGATTGAAAAACTTCGGATCGCTTGCCTTTAGCCAACCAGGCAATCTAGCTGGAATATAAATCAATCATTTAAGTAGATTTTTTACGAGTTCAAGGCGCTTCTTACATGCGTGTCCACCTTTGAGAGGATTTGGATTCACAAAGGACTTGTCTTTAACTGTGCAAGCGTAATCTCCAGCTACGAGAGCAGCCTTAAAACATAACTTAAACTAACTTATAAACATTATTTTTAGAAATAGAGTGGCATTAGGAGCCTATCCTTACTAACTTTGGTATTATCGCTACGACATAATCAACTATGTAAAGGCCTTATTTCATCAAACTTGAATATGCATGGGGCGGGGGTTTAACCTCGTTTCGATCAGACTGGAGTACGAACCTCTCTATTTATTAGCCTTGGACTCATTTCAACAATGTAATATGTCAACGGGTGCGTGTTAAGTAACGGTAAATTAAACGTGTTCGAATACTACTCGGCATCGTAGATATTTATACTTATACTTAGATATTTTTTCTACCTTCCTGGATTTCATAAACCCCATATGCCATCGCCATTATCTTTCACTTGGAAAATATTAGTCGAATTCTGTAGCCATACTCGGCAGGCTATGTGAAACTTTGAAAGAAACATTTCCCAACAACTTCCTCACTGTACAGCTGCGTCATCAACGTCCGCAATTCCGCTGCGAAAATGCCAATAAACGTTCGAACGACTGCAACGAACGTGCGCATGCAAAAGAAGCGACAAAGACCACTAAAGACAACTTGTAAAAATAGCAAATGAAATTATAAACCAAATAAAAAACCTAGCCTCACTCCCACCACTGCAACTGCGACGAGTCTATTGACAACTTCATTCATAATGTAGCAGCTGCAACAACATGTGCAACAGCAACAAACGCCAACTGGCAAATGGGCAATGACGATGGTGAGGAATGCAACTGCCACGTGCTAGTGCCACAATAGACAAGTGAACGCGAGCACGTGAGCCGGAGCCAGAGCCGGAATGCATTTACATATTACATACTTCCTTATTTTCTAGTCTAAACAGTACTACTTGAGAGGCAGCGACAGCAGCGAAGGCAAAAGGTGCACGCAGAAAGGATGGCGAGTGCCAAGCATGTCATGCTTGAAGCCATTACGCTGTGCATTTAGTAATTTTGTTGTTATTGTTATGCAAAAGAAATGGACACAAGCAGTTGACAGTGCACAAATGTGCATAAGTAACGGTAAATGCGAGCGTGAGAGAGACAATGAAGTGCGATGGAAGATAAAGATAGCAGCAGGAAGTCGCTTTCTCTTTAGCGCTCTCTTGTGGCTTCCACAAACTCGCCTTACTGTTCACTTATTCATGCACTCGTTGGCGTAAAAATAAGAAAAAATATTTATTAAAAAGAAATGGCGATTCCCATTCTAATTCTAATTTAAAATTCAAATATTCAAATGCTGCCTGAGCGCGGCTAATTCATTAGCATGCAAAAGATATCTATATATATATATATGCCAGATATCCGCTGTATGTGTATATACGAGTATATATTTGCATGTGGATATCAGTGTGTATGTCAGCACTTACAGTTTTAAATTGGCCAGCTACTTAACTCGCAGGCACTAGCACACTGCGCATGCGCTTTAAAATTTTTCCTTCCTGTTGCTAACACTTTTGGGCTTTTTGCTTAGATCTCGCCTGAGTTCATATCTGCATTCATCTCTTTAGCATCCGTACTTGACGCGAGTAACGGTCAGCTTAATTAAGGCGACATCTAGCGGGCATTTCTTCTTTGTTTCGCCTCCAAAATTTTTTTCATAGTGTCCGTTGGACTCGTATTGGCCTCTTTCGTCCATTTTTTTGTCAACCAAAGCAATAAATACAGCTACTGTGAGGAAGGTTTGGTCCCAAATCCATATTCGGTTCTCTGTGTTTCATACAAATTTTGTCGAACGGTCGAAGTCGGATTTTTTTGCTGAGCTTCAAGAATCAATTACGCGTTAGAACGGTAAGATTTAATAAAAATTGGTCTATTTCCTCAGTGTTCATGGATCTTCTATGAGCTCACCAGCTCAAGTGCAGAAATCAGTTGGCAATGCGGACCAAGCCACTATTTCCACTAGTATTCTCTTCAAACTTTTAGTTAAGCTGCCTATAGAATCATTATCACTTGTAGTATATTCAGCTCATAGGCCACTCAGTTTTGAAAAAGTTGATTTTATTCTTTAATCTGGATGCCAGACTAATTGGATTTTAACGACGCCTCAGATGGATGAAGTTTAACTAGAATCTCCTTCACTAAGTATTTTATCACTTTAAAACCGTCTTCTGTAGCCTATAGATCATACCTAACGTAACGTACCTAACGTAACCTATAGATAGTATCAATTGGATAATTAATATTAGTTAGTTTTGTATTTTTCGAATAGGCATTAACTTTGTCGGTGTGGACTACGCATAAGTTCTTTCTAATTCTAGATTTAGGTTTCTACATTTTAAGGCCAGTTGTTCAAGTTGATCCAAACAGCTATTAGTCTAATCTGCACTCGCTTTACGTTGTTAATTCCAACATTTTTCACGCCTCTACCTGTTTCGCCATTTTTCCTTTTATCACATTAATCTCCATTCTCCACAAATATGCATCTCTTCAGTCATCCTTTAAGTCGATATTTCTGCTTGATATGAGGTCAGTACAAATCACTACCTTATATCGGCTTAGTTAATCAGTACTATATAGCATGTAAAGTTACATCATAATCTTGAGACAATCGAAGTAACAACTATGAGAGTAATATAGTCAATATATGAACCAATCCCAAGTAATGCAAACCTTGGCTTCGGAACTAAAACTGGATCACAGCGGGCCTGCTGCAGTTGAAATGAGTTAAGAAGGGAGCAAATGCTATTTAGAATACTAAGGAACCTTTTTAATGCAAGATATATTTGTTCACAAGCTCATGGACTTAACGAACGTCCCGCGTACTTGATCCAAAAGACTTGACGGTCACAACTAAATAAATTGCCGCAGCTCACATGCTACCAACTAGGTGAAATGCAACTTGCACTTCCTTTGTAGTCATTTGCATATATAAAAATGGGTTTTCCACACAGACCTCTGTGGTGGTCAACAATGCAGGGCGCACACAAAAGGTCAGCGATTAGGTGCAAGCTAACACGCAGCTCCCCAGTGGCCCGAGTTTAGCTTGGCTGTCGGTGCAGTGCAGTGCAGTTGCAATTTAATGAAAATGTGAATGAAAAAATATAGAGCCGTGAATGTAAAATCAAAACATTTATGTAAAGTGAAAATGAATGAGCCAAACAAAGTGGGCGAACAACTGGACGCGTTTGCATGAGGCCGCAACCGGCGTGAGGGCGTGCACATTTATACGGTTCAGTTCAGTTCATTCTGCATAGTTTGCCTCGACGCTGCTGTGGTCTGCGATTAAATCAAAAGTTTACAATTAAAGCTACAAAAGCTACAACAACCAACGAGCTTGAAGGCAAAAGTGAAACCTACGTCCATACAGAGGACAAACTTTCACGCACAGCACGAATAATGTGCATGTTTAGTTTGGTTTTATGAGTATGACTGAATAAGCGCTTTAAGGTTATAACAATGGTTCGAGGCTGCGTAATGGGCTTAATAGTTACTAATATTTTATAATAATAATTTAATAACCCTCTATGTAATAGGGTGCGTCGTGACTTAAGCATTCACAATAAGAACGCATCGGGTTCTAAACAATTTTCTATCGAAGCATTTTATATATTCCATAAGTAACTTTGACAGCTGACTTCGACAATCCATCACAACTTCGGCCTGTTTTTCTTTTTGGTTATATAATAGTCTCGAAACTTTCAGCTCTATAATGGAGATTTGACTACTTTAAAAGTACTTAAAGTTCACATACTCTGAACACTCTTCACTTATTTAATCTGACAGCTCCAAAGCTCTCTGTTACTGAAAGCTCCAAAGATCGGTAATCTTTGGACGATCGATGAAACCTTTACTCAAGGGAATTTGAAATTTCATATACATCAAAAGCTCTTCACTTAATCAATCACTACTCAAAGCTCTAAAGCTCTGTAATCTGTGGGCAATCAACGAACATTCTACTCAAGGGAACTTGAAATTTCAGAAGAAGCAATTTATTTGCTCAATCACTAGTGAAAAGTCCAAAACTCTGTTATCTTTGGGCGAGCGATGAAACCATTACTGGAAGTAGCTTGAAATTTCTCTGGTTTCTCTGTCTGGCTCAATGTCACATCTAAATATTTTGGTCTGCGAGGCTTGAACCCAAATCAACTGAAATTAATTTGATTTTAGAATGAACTGAAAATTTCATTAACAAAAATATTTCGAGAATGAGAAGAATGGTCGTAAGCCCTTGCTACTTATGGAAGCCGTAATAAAGTAAGTAAAAAAAAGGGATTTGTATTCTAATTCGGGTTTCTCAAAAATGAACTTTGTGAAAACTAGTATATGATGTAATATAGAATATAATATTGTATAAAATAATAATCCCATGGTATCCAACTACAAGTGCTTTATTGTGGTTGCTGATTGGTGGTACTACCATTTAAATACCTCTGAAAAGCTTAGACTAGCTTTTTACTCAGTCAGTCAACTCGGATATATGATTTTATTTTCAACCCAATTCTATTTAGCATCTTTTCCTAGCCTACTTTTAAGCTTCATTTGGAAAGAAACAAGTTTTAACGTATCATACTACTCTAATAATACAAGTGAAGACTGATCAGAACCGGTTCCAGCCAGAGGGTTTTGTTACGAGGTGTTACGGCAGTGCCATACCTCCAAGGCAACAAGTTCGCTATGTTTACCTATCTAAGTTTTCTGTGACTTGCTTTGCCGTACAAACTTAGAGGTAGTTAAAGATGAACCCATTAATTCTCATATATATATTGATTCTATGACCTCAGGGATTTCATAAAGCTCCACTTTGAAGACCGAGACTCCTACCAAAACCGTTTAAAAATTTTGCATGAAGGGTAAAAGTGAGCTTAGTCAATGCTAATTCCTCAGAAACTTAAGCTATATGTAACTCTTCAGAGAAAGTAACAGTAAGCAAGCAATAAAGCTCACACTCTAAATATTTATTTGTAAAAATGTCGCACTGTCTCTCGCATGTATAGCAACTTTCACTGTTGATGGTCATTTAGTCGTCACCATTTGCGTGATTTTTACGCTTGTTAGTTGTTGTTGTTGTAGTTGTTAGCTCCCAAAATATCACATGCGAATTTAAATGACACACCTATGCTAAATTTCTTTTCGCGGAAAAATGGTAATGAATAATCGACTGGGGGATCGACAATAGGGTATCTCATTTTGTATGGCACAAAAGAGAAATCTGTTAGCGAAAACAGTAACGAAGTTAGAGAGTGGGGTTTAATTCCGACAGTTTCAGACGGTTTCGTCCGCTGATTTTCTCTACGTAGGACAACCAATGACTTAAAAACTAAACTGTCAACCGACTTAGTATAGAAGTTCAAGAGGTATTTATACCATCTTTGGTTTTTGACCTTCTTTGAGCATCTTCAATTTTTGTTCTTCCAGAAGAGCTTGAACTAAGTCGAGTTTAGTCATATAATGTCTTACAAAGTTTTAAGCACTTCTTTTAGAGCCTCTCCATTATCTACAGCTTTTACCAATCCAGAAAATCTTTGTTGCAGAGAAAACCTACAGTGTACCCAAGAAAATATGCTCCCCTAAAAACGGACCCTAACATTGGTGCAATGTCTAATTTATATAACTCCGACATCTCGACTCTAGCTATACTGTTATCTTCTTAGCGGAATATGTTCTCACAGGCTTGGAATCATAATCTATATTAAAGCACGTCGTAGCATCGCTTTGACTATCCAAAATATAGCTCTATAAGCATGCCACGATCAACTAACAAGTCTTATTGTGGAGTAGATCTCAGATGGCTTGGTTGTCGGTCTCAAAAACTTTGATTGAAGTATTTGATTCTTCGAAATTGAGAGTCTCTTGTCTGATTCTTAAATACCCAAAACTGTTCTCTCCTCTCTTCGAAACCTCCCCATAAATCGCTGAGTGGTTCTAGAATGAGGAGAAGACTTCTATTACCATATATTCCACGGTTTCAAGGTCTTCTTATTTTTCTACTTCATTTTTAAAAACAGAACACCCTAGATAGAACCACGTTAGATAGCATATATGTTTCTCTCCTTGTCACATCATCACTCTCTGCACGATTCACACTCCGAACTTCGCTGTCCTTAGCGCTAAGTGATTGCATGGTGTTCCTTGTGTGTATTGTTGTATGTAGATATGTATATGCATATGTGCAATTTTATTGTTTTTATTGTGTGGCACATCGACTAATTGCGAAAACGTTTTACAAAATGCCAACAACAAGTATAACAACCAAGTGCGTTCATGAAATATTCAAAAGCGCACAAACAATTGGCGAACACAATGCCACAGCTAAGCGGCCTAACTAACACACCAACACACTAACACACATATATATATATATTTATTTAGTGGAAATAAATTCATGCCTAAGCAATCGCTTGTGAGCTCAGCTATCAGCTAAGCGGCCGCATTGAATTTTGTCGCGTCGCAATTTGCGAATTTTTGTTTGCTTCTTCGCCAGTTTTGAAAATTCACACAAAATGCAAATGAAAGCTGAAACAAACACACGCACACACGCACACACACACACACACACACTTTGGAACTATGTATTTACATTATATAGGGACACAAGTAGTGGCTCAACATTTATAGAAAATGGCTGGACGAAGTGGCAGCGTGTAAATAATTCATTAGAATTATTTATAATATGCAATTGCGATTTAGAAATTAAATCAAGTGTTTACTATGAGAAATTAAAATTTAGCTTCTTTTCAACAGTGCTTGCATATTTGGAAAATAATTAGTTAACTCAAACATCATTTAATGAATCATTTGATGACCATGTTATCAGCGCCATCTATCGGAACTTGCTTTTTATTTTTTTCCCTTTTTTATTACCAAAAAGTTTTTTTCCAAAAGTCGGCTTAATATGACCATAAAAATGGATTTTCTAGATTCCTCGACAATAGCGCCATCTAGTAGATATTTCATCGAGCGTTAGTTTTCATCATACAAATGAAAAATGCTGCTGATTTAAACTGGGACAGAGATTGTGCTCCAAAAATGTGTATTTTATAATGAGCTCGTTCTCATAATCATCAAAAAAGTTCTTGCTTTTATTTAATTTTTTTTTTTGTGAAAAATGTTTGAGGTCTATCCCCATCCCGCTCTTACGAATATCTGAAACTTTGTAACGGAAGTTTAGTAAGCTAACTATTGGTAATTATATCGATCTCATTATGTCGAATGAGATCTGATGTAGGCTTTAATATCAAAATCTTGCCATAAAATTCAGCACTATTATAGAAGCACACGGAAAACAGAAGTTCTACGTCGTGTGATAGAGTGGCATGCTCATTTGCGTACAAAGCAAGGAAAGGGTTCTCCAAAATAAAATGTTTGAAATAACCTAGAGAGCATGTATTGGAATTCCAAAACCTACTAACTTTTCAATACCACATCATAAACCTCAGCCACCTTGTTTATATAAGGCTGAAGGAGGCTTAAGCTCCTACCAAATTGTGCTCAAAATCATCGAGGGACACTTTACACTTGAGTGACATTTAACCTTGAACGCAATTACCACACTTAACAACACTAGCAACGGGAGAGCTTCGTGGATCGTCGCCTGAGAGCCCTGTGGTTGAAGCACATCATATTTTAGGAGTTATTCCGCACCAAGCGACTAAATGTATTGTACTAGAGATAATACTGGTATCATCATATCGATATATACCGTCCCAAACTGCGCTAAATTCTGCTAATTGCCCCAATGGACCACCATTTTTTCATAATGCTGCAGTGCTCTACTTTAGATGTGTTCATTTTGAACAACTTCGATTTGCCGATGTATCTTCTGCCTCAGCTTTATAACAAGGATTGCTCCATGGTACTTGATTCAGTGTTTGTTAATCATCAGAAAAGATAGTGTAATTGTGCGATGGCTCTCCCGAAGATTTTTCAAACTCCATATATTATGGGATGATTAAAAATAGGCATTGTGACAAACTTTGAGTTGGCAAAGAGCCGTAACCTTCTCACATAGCTCACAGGGTTTTCACATACTCGCTCTATAACTCAGATGTATCATATTAAAAATACAGATATGCATCGTGAAGGAACGGAAGTTTCAGTTTTATTCCTTTGCCAATCGAGTGATTTCGATGTCAAATATTTAATATCTTAACACACATACTTTTACCAAAGTCATAGCTTTTCAAGGGTCCTTCTCGAGATGAAAATATTTCAAATTTTCTCATGAACTCTTCATTCAGTTCAAGTCTACTCACTCGATTGAACTGCCTAAAAATTCATGCTCACAAGAACTTTAGATTTTTGGTTTTAGAATTTAATGTAGAAAATCTTATCGGTGCTTTCTGGTAAAACAAATTGATCTTCCGACGTCGCTCGTGCTCCGTAACAGACAGTCGGATCTTTGGCACCAAAGTGAATTGGAGTCATTTATATGCGGTGAAGAACTTCGAAAGCGTCTGCAATCTTAAGATTGCGGAATTTTTGGGAATTATTTTTTGCGTCTACAACAACAACGTCACTCGCGCTGTCAGAAGCGATATGTCAACAGCAGTGGGTAATTCTTGGAGCATAAGCGACTTGTACATATTTTTCAATTTTTAATTAAAATTCATAATATTTTCTTAATTTGACCATGAACTGATACCGTCACTTTCCACTAATAATTATCAAGCCAATCAAATATTTATGAGTTCAATACAAATAGCACAGTTGAACGCCTGCATGATTGCGCGCAAAGGTTGGGAAGATTATTTTAATACAGAAACAATTAAAAATTCAATTATAAAGTCAATGAAACACGGCCAACAAATGCAATGCAGCGATAAAAATCTGTGCCAGACAACGAATCGCAATTAACAGCTGGAAAAAATGGAAATGACAAAAGGAATTAAAAATTATCTTTCGGCTGAAATAGCGGTGAAAAAGCGAAAAAGAATTGCAGAAAAGGCAAAATCGTGAGCTAATTGGGTATAAAATTGAGAGCTTTAATTTGCAGTGACAGCGCTAGAGAGGCAATGTAGTGAGATTAAAGATGAGTTAGAGCGAAGGTGGTGATAAAGGGAATAGGAAGATGTGCCAAAAATAACTTGAAGTGAAATAAAATGAGTTGGAATATGAAGGAAGGTGAATATAAGTAGTGGTGGTGCATAATTTCGCTAGCGATTGGCTGGTGCTTAGCGGACAGAAGACCCTAAAGGATGAGTGCCAGAGTGTGCTATGTGCGAGGAAGGGTTTATGGTTGTAAGTAGTTTAATTTTTTGCTACTTGAATATGTCATTTTATTTGTTGGCGCTCACTTATGTACATATACGTTACCATACAAATTCAACCAAAGTCAGCGGCATACAAAAAAAAACATAGAAAAACTTACAACCCAGAAATATAATCGATGAAAAATTGGAAGACACACAAGCAGACAAATTGCTCGGCGACAGTGTGAATGGTGAAAAACGATAGGTTGCAAAGTGCATTTGAAGTGGGTCAATATTGTGATGGCACGATTGCATTACAATTGCGAGAAGCATACTTACAGGCGCTGGGGCACTTATCAGCCAGCATAGCAGAGACACAATTGCATAATTATAAACGAACGTACGTACTTAATATGATAGCTAACAAAATAAAATAAAAATATTTATAAAATAACAGCGTACGTTCAAATTGAAGTTAAACCAATTTAACTGTTAACAAAGTTAAATTGAACTCCGCAAAAAGCATACACATGCATCCTTCACATGCCATATAACCCAAGCACTTTACAGCGGTTAACCGCAGGGTAACCCGAACCACTCAAGCCAATACTATCGCTTGAAATTCATATTAGCTACCACAATGCCAAAAAGTATGCCAGGCAACTAGCTTCAATAATGCTATTTCATTATTTTCTGCTGGCAAAAAGCATGTATTACGCTCAATTAAATTTTCGTTCGGGCATATTACATATGAATGTAGAAAGTTTGCGCACGCCGAAGCATAGCTTTTGGCGCAGACCATATGGTTTCCTTTGCATATTTTTCAGCATTTTTTTGACAGCTGCGAACTGTCGGCTGCGCTTTTCAATTATCGTTTGGTGCAATGGTGTAGTGGTTCGAAATATAGTTATGAATAAATTGAGAATTAAAATAATACGGAAAAAATTGTTTTTCCATAAAGACAGCGCCCAAAAATATGTTTAAAATATTGCAAAATGTTATTACAGGGTTCTTTGGACTTACTATTCCAGTTTCATTTAAGAAAACTCTTAGCTGATTAAATTAAAAGGTTATTGAAGCTTCAAAGCAAAGAAAAATGCAAGTGTATATAAAGAAGCTCGTCCGGCGCCGTGAGTAAGAATACATTGGTTGTATTCAGTTTCACTTACCTTAGGGCAGGTGACGTTTGGATGCCTGCCATCTAAACGAAGATTAAATAACGCAGAATTTTTTTCGTTGAAACAGAAGTTGCCATTGACTACCGTAGCCGAACACGTTGAGTTCTTTCAGCCGAACAAAAAAGCTACCTGATTTTTTGAAGTGTCGAAGTCTGGCTCCGACTTATTAGCTCACTGAAACTTCCTACTGCTGCTAATTTAAAGGCACACTTTGATCATTAATATGTTTTATTATTATAGTATTTATAGAACATGATATTAATCAGCAGATAACAGCTTCCCGATCGAAATTGTTACAAATTGTTCACATTAGCAAAGTTATAACGCATCATCAACGGAAATACGCTAAGATTTCAATTTAATTTTTAACAATTTGAACTCCGAACTTCATAGAAATAGCGAAAATGGATGCATAAAGAACGCCTTCATATCATCTATAACAATCGGCCTCAAGGATATCTTTTTAACCCGGGGTACTTCCAACTTCAATCATATATTTACTGAGCAACTCTTAAGAGGTCCTCCTCTTTTCTTATCACCGTACAGGGTTTATTTAATACAATTTTCTTTAATAAATAAGTTATTTCGATAAAATGTTCCACAATCTATCAGGTCCCAACACCTCCCATTAAACACCGATTGGTAAGCTTAAACTTATGAAGTGTGTTTTAAGTGAGGTGCCTACCAAACTCTGCGCAAACTTCATCAAGAAGACGAAACGTCGGTTCGACCATCAATCAGCTAATGAAACATTTCGAACTTCGAATCCATACAAAAATGTTTGCAAATCTCCGCTTCTATATGTCCGCCCAAGTCCAAGTCCCTTTTTCAGTTGAAATAAACAGTGTGTTGAGACCTCTTGCTTGCTTTCTTAAACTTCAAACGCGTAAAAGAGTTCGATAGCGAAAATGATCGAGGCGCGCAATGAATTCGAAACCATAACTTTCTGAAAGCTAGCCAAAAAACTCTACAGAAATGTTCGACAACTTGCTGAAGACTATCGAGTAGTCTCATTATAATTCCTTATATACAACAAATATTGCCACATTTTGTCACCGTGGGTTAATCGAAAATAATTTAAATGCCTAAAGTTATGCTACAGCACCGCCATTCATTGCCGCTAAACCACACACACACATATACACACACACCCATTCGCATCCAACAGAGTACATTATTCATTACTTTCGCTTCGGTACTCATGTAGTCACTATGGAATTGCACTCAACGACCACAGACCAGCCAACCGCTGCCACCAACACCGCCACCGCCGCCACCGCTAATGCAAGTGAGCATGCGACTGAATTATATATAAATATGTATATATACTTATGCGGAACTAAATATATATATTTTTATACTTACCTACATATGTTTTGTATATACATATAGTTGTTGTTGTTGATAAATAGTGCTTCAGTATGATGAATAGGTGTTGAGTGCTGTACGCATAGTTTGCTGAATCTAGACGAGTACTTCGAGCACTCTAGACACTAATTCATATATGGAACATCATGATATATGAACGCACATATAGGTATGTATGTATGTATCGCACAGCCTCACACTCACATTATTACTCAGAACTACACTCCTTTCATTTCGACTTTCGTGTTGCCATTTGTGATGCTGCCACTAATTTAGCGATGCTGTTTCGAGGCATTACATACATACATACATATATATTATATTATAAGTATATTAGCACGTAAGGGTATTAAAGCAACGAGACATGGCACAGTTGGCGGTTTTTACACAAAACTCTCGCATGCAATTGCTGGGCTCACATATGCATATATATGTACATAAATATGTATGAGCTTTAATGTCCGTGTGTGGCCTTTAATTAGGTCTGTCACGCTTTGACGCATTCACACAAAAGTCAGCGGCTGAGTCAGTTACTTCCTACATCCCGCCAACAGACCGCTAGCGACCTTCATACTGCATATATTTTATTCACCACTGTATAAGCAAATTTGTTTGCTAATTGCTGGGAACTGGCCGGGAATTCAAGTTAGTGTTGCCTAGCAAAGAAATTTAGAAACTGAAATTATTGCGCAGTATAACTATAATATTAAATTTTTAAAAGCGAATAAAATCAGAAATAATCCACAAATATAATTTAAAGAAATTAAAACTTTTTATTACAAATTAGCAAAAATTATAAATTTTACTAAATTTTTTAGTCAAAATTTCCCAATTACAAAAATTTTATTTCTAATGTTTTTCACGTATAAAATGTTATATCCGTACGCTTTTTGTGATTAAAAATTTAATTTCAAGAAAGTTTTTATGTCTAAAAATTAATTTCACACATTTTCGAGGAATTTAATTTCATAATATTTCTTCTCTAAAAATCATTTATTTATTATTTATATAATATAATTATTATAATATATATAAAATATTTTATTTCTTAAAAAATTTTATTTCGTATTTTTTTTTTTTTTGTAATAATTAATTTTATAAAATTTTTTACGTCCAAAATTTATTTCAAAACATTTATCGCACATCAGTATTATTTATTCCAGATTTTTTTCCTAAATTTTTAATTTCGTATTTATTAATTTCATTTTCTTTATTTCTTAACATTTTTATGCCTAAACATAATTAATGGCATACCTTTTTCGTCTTAAATTTTTATTTTCATAGCACTTTTTAGGTCTCACCATAATTGCGGAGATGTAAATTTTATTAATTTCATTATGTATCAAAAATATTTCATTTCATAAATTTTTATATCTCAATATAATTTACTACACATCATTTTTATTTATTTTAGTTTTTTGTCTTAAAGTATTAGTTGTTGTAAAATTTTTTATGACTGGCAATTTGTTTTCTTCCTTAAATTTCCTCTTAAGCCAGTAATATTTTACTTTATATCATTTTTATGCCTCGACATAATAAATGGCATATCATTTTTCCTATATTTTTTAATAAATTTAACAATATAAATCAATAATATTTTTGGTCTTAGTATATTCCATGGAAGAACGCATTGCAAACTTCTACGACCGAACATTCTTGCGTCCATTTAGCTGGGGTGAAAACTTAACTTGATTTCTTGATAAACTTGATCTCTCTTGAATAGAGGGAAAGCTAACAGCGCTCGCCGACTGAAGTTTTCATGAGCTTTCTTCTGCGATATCAAATCCAAAACCCCCATGAGCTAGGCTCTTTTATTATGCAATGAAGGACAGCAAAAGTGGGGTTGGAGTCTTCCTGAAATTAGTCTTTCTTATTACCATTTTTACTGCCATCTCTGGCAGTTCTTACCGGTTTACACTTTTCGGACGTGAACTTTTCTATCTACTTAGTATTCTTGCCTTGACTAGTTTGTTGACAAAATCTCACGTCGAATAGCTCACCTCAAGCCTTCCAGAACTACCGCTTCTTCATGATTCTGATTGGTTTATATTAAGGGACCCACACTTAAAATTTGTTGTAGACCTAACTGTTTTAGACAGCAACTAATAATTTATGCATTTTGAGAGCTTATAAGAAGGGATGAAGTCGTCTCATGAATTCAATAAAAGAATGCGTTCGAGATAAACAAAACTGGACTTCACTGGAGAAAACATAAGTCCTGCACCGTTATAGAGTTACTAACTTACCCGAACTTACCAACAGCTTTAGGCTAATTCCTTTCTTACCTATTTGCTAAAGTTATCAGATAACTTCTTTCAAAGACATGGTGTATGTGGCTAGAAGAAAGAGAGCAAAGCCTATATTCGCACCCATTTTCTAACAAAGGTTAATTTTTTAAAGGTAATCGGATTTCGATATCTCTCCAAAATCCGTCGACAATTTCGGAGTAACTTATATGAAATTTCGCTATAATAGGCAGATCTGTCGGACTTAGGTCCCGTACCTGACCACTATAGCAGTTTTAATAGACCCACGAGAGCGGTCCGATAAATATTTAGCCTATAAATGAATCACTTGATCCACTTGATCCATTTGACCCAGCGATGCTCTAATTTCTTTAACTTGTTTGAAAAATAATTTCCTCTTTCGACTCAAATTTCTATCCGGCAACTGACTTTTGGAAGTATGAAAACAAAAAGAAGTCCCACTGAGCAGAATCAGGCGAATATGGGGGATGAGGAAGAAGTACGGTATAGTAGAGCTCTGTGACCATTTTGCCCATCTCCAAATAGTCGATATAGATGATACCTTGTGAATCCCAGAAAACGTTGGTCATCAGCTTTCCAGCTGATAAGACCGTCTTCGTCTTCTTCACTGCAGGTTCGGCTATAAAATCTACTGCATTAGCTGTTCCCCTCCTTTGTATCCGATGTGTATCAGTGGACCCGTGTTTCATCGACGCTGCGCTGAGTGGTCTCACTGTTCCACCTGTTGTCTGAAGTTTTCTCTTCTGAAGCATCTCTAAATTAAATAGTTCCGTATCTCTCTGCTTAAAGTATAATATTCGACTTATATGTAATATAAGACATTACTACCATACAAAATCCTTTAACCCGTGATTACAAAATACTCGATAAATAAAATAGGAAAAATGATGTTGAGAGCACATTTTCGGAAGCCCCTCACACTTGCGCCGCTCTACCGAAATTATGTAGTTTCAATATAGCGCCAACCATTGCATCCTTCGCAAAGCTATTTACAAATTGGCTGTGCACTATAAACGCATTCCCAACACACACACACACACACACACACACACTGATGCACGCATGAAGCTCAGCTATTTGCTTGGCAGCATAGTAAATTGACATTAAGCATCGACTATAAAACAGCAGAGCTGGCTGCTGGAGCAAAGCAAAATTGCCGTTACAGCTGCAGCTGCTGCCACACAGTCATTAACAATATTACGACAACATTATATTTACACATACACACACACACACACACACACACACACACACAGAGTAGGTGCCTCATCGACTCAGAGCCGAGCTGCAGACGAGTGGCCATTGAGGGGCTGGAGGCAGCAAAGAGCAGTCGGCAGATGTAGAACAGAATGCTGTGAATGTGCGTGCGTGTGTGTGCGTGTGTTTGTATCTATGTCGATTTCTGTGTGTGTGTGTGTGTATTTATAGTTAGCAGCTGCCTGACATTGCATTGTCAGCACTTTTACAGCTGCTGCCTTGCAGCAACCCACCCACCCACGAGAGCATCTCTCGCATCTCTCGCTCACCCCTCACTCTTTGTAATTTACACTACTTTGCGCTACTCACACACATACTCACATACAAGTGGATTAAAACGCAATGGAATGCCGGTAGTAGCTGCCAATATAGCTGCCACATGCTGACATTCTGATGGAATAATTACAATGGCAGGACAGAGGCGCGCACACATATGCACAAACAGTTTGTGAAAGTGCCTTGTATGTGTGTGTGTGTGTGTGTGTGTACATTTCGCAATTTTGACACTTTGTCATTGTTTTCAATTTTCCTCAACACTCACCCACACACTTGGGTATTTCAATTTCGTCTCTTTAGTGAAACTATCTGGCTGATTTGCTGCGCTAGCTGCCATCATGTTGAACGAAATTGGCGAACGAATTTACCCTTTATATATTATTTGTGTAGCAGCATTATGATGGATGGAGTTGCTTAAATGTTGCTTAATTTTCGTTTTGTGTTTTTTTTTTTGCTTTACATTTTTCGTAAATTTATCTGTGAACTTTTTTCTGAGCACAGATTTCTGGGTTTGATAGTGAAACCCTACTAGAGGTGAATGGAAAGATCTTGTCCTAGAAGTTCACCTGCACTTCAACCCCGACTCTCCAACTACACTCAGTCCTTATGCAGACTATTTAGGAGCGTAAAAAGGTTTTCCGTCTGCTCCTCCAAACACTAGTCCTCGACAAAAATATGAATTATAGTTCAGAGAATGAATCTACAAACTAACAATGAGTCTATATATTCTTAGAGGACGGATGCTTATCATTACTGTGAGAGATGGAAAGACAGCTAGATATATATATAGGTCTTTAACACACAGAAACCATTAAAAATTCGGTCGAAAATTCGATTTCGGTTATATATTCAAAAATTTCCCGTGAATGTGCATCCGCCGTCAAACACTTGTGAACTCCGAAATGTTAACATATTTTTTGCAATAAACGAATTAGCCAAACTAGGTCCGGTGTTGAGTCTGAATCGAACAAAGAACTAGTATAAATTACTAGTCTAGCGTTATCGCCTTGAGATAGTACTCGTGTAGTACTTGTATAGTATCGTACTAGTAGCTGTTACTACTACTTTAATGAGGTATCGGATACTTTCCTAAATTAAATTCAACTGGATACTTTTTTTTGTTACGAACAGCGAAATTTCGAATCGAAGATAAATAATGTTTTACACCAGCACCAACACTTCAAAAATCTCATGTTGAATTATCGGGAGATATGGGTTTCGTTAGAGAAAAGTAAAGCAACATAGTTGTACCTTTTCACCAAAAGCTGCCAACGAGCACTTATTACGGGATATTATTGTCCATCTGATCACGTGGTTTACTTCCTCTGTGAAAGCCCCAAAAATTATCAATATTTTAATAGTTATATTATTATATTGTATACCAAATCAATGCGAAAGTCTGCAAAAACCCATTAAGGGAGTTAAGCCTGAAGCCTCACAAAGACAAGATACTCCTAACCGAGAAGGGACAAAGGTTCGAATAATTCCAGCTGATGGCTTATATTTAGCATCAGTAAGCTCCAAAGTTATTAGAAGGAGTAAAAGCTCTATGTTTTTACTCTCAAGACATTTCGAAGAGGTTTGGCGTACTCAAGCATGGATTTGAGTACCTTTCAGCTGTGAGATAACTGAAAGATTCGAGTGCACACCGTCTTGCGAGTTAATAAACTTTGAAGGTGTACATTATACCTTATATACGACCATATATACTATCATTCAATATTAAAATCTTCACTCCCTTTCCTTCCCTTCTCTACCGATTTCGCCAATAGTTGCGAGTGCATATGTGGAGCACTATTTTATTTACTCGACTTCTTTTAAGATATACTTATACTTAAAAGTACTATATATGCTTATACTATATACATAACTCTTATATGAAACAAGTGTCCCAACAAATTTATCAAACCATGTTTCCATATGATACTATATGATATGATACATATAATACTCATATCACTGCTTCCATATGGACTTATGCAATTAAAAGAACAAACCAACAAACCATATTTAAAATTTCTTTTAATAATTTAATTCAACTTTTTTATATTTATTTACTATTTTGTCTTAATATTTGTACCAAACCATATATTTATCACACTTTTAAGCACCAATACTTTATTCAAAGACGCTGGCATTGATTGGTAAGGATTATGCATTACTATAATACCACCAACCAACCATACATATCTACATTTATGTATTCAACCTGTAAATATGTATACATTGAGCCACAAAGTAAAGCTATTTCTGCACAAAACAGTTTGCAGCAAGTTAGAATTTACGATTATTTGCGATGACCCACATGGCTTGGCTCATAGCTTAGTACAGCGCACAAAATAAAAAGTACTTCTTTTGCAACTGCATACTACAACAAACAATTCATGATAACAACAACAACATAAAAGTGCAAGCAAACCACAAATGGTCAAATAATGTATGGAAGGTCATTTCATTTATTAATCTCTTAAATACTCTATTCATGTTACGTATACGCACGGGTGTACCAAGCAGCTGCTGCTGTACATAAGCATAGACTGCCCCTTCTATGTTTGGTATATCGGTAGCACATGCAAGGTATAAATTCAAAACTCAAACTTGCCAAATTGTTTGTGCACTTGTAGTTTTGAGAATACAGTGATAAGTTGCGACCGTGAACTCGCCTTCTGATTTCCTTCTAGTTGCCTGTTGTTTTGTTTTTGTTCTCATTTGTTGGTCAGTTGGAGTTGTGAAATGCGATTTTTAGTATTAATTGAAGTTTTATAAATTAACGGTAACTTTAATTGAAGTCGGTTAATTCAGTGCCGCTAACGACGTACTTTGAATTTTGAGAATATCTCTATTGTTACCTCATGCGGTCTGAGAAATTTATTTCTAAATTACTTTTGAAGATCGGAAATAATTTTTTTCGAAATTTTTGGGGAATGACCCAAAGTCAATCGAATATATAGTGGATTCAACATATACAAAGAACACAAAATTTTTATATATTCTATATATGTTCGAGTAGAAGAGGACAATCGGTGAGAGGACCGGTTTATTGGCTCGAAGCATGATAGGAGAGGAGACTTTTCTTTTTGTTAGTGTCTGCAGAGGAAACTTGTTGAGGCTGAATCTAACATTGTATATAATCAAGCCACGAATTTTGGGCTTAGTTTAGTTGTAATATTTTTATTCTTAATTTAAGTCAAGCAAATTCTGGTTTTTGACCAATTTAATGTTTTAATTTGCAAATTTCTCCTAATTCAGTGAAGAATAAGCGGAGAGATCACTATTAGAGCCTGGCTCCATAAATGTAAATGAATTAACCACAATCAGCTTAGTTAATTCTGCAGCAAAAATAGTGTTTCAACAAGCTTTATTACTAATGTATTTTACACGGAGTTGCCAGCTAGCTACAAAGGAAAATTATTTGAAACTAAAAAGATAATTGAAAATATAGTGTTTTTGAAAAAAATTCTTGGACCAAAATTCAAAATATTGAATTTAACTACAAAAATGCTTAAACAGGGTTGCCAACCTTATTAAATTAATAAATAACTATGGAATTAAAAATAAAAAACAAAATAGATAATTGAGAAATGAGCGATATGTCCACAGGTATAATTAAAAAAATTTAGGGTTGCCACCTATTTCGAAATATGAAAAAAAATATTTTTCATATAAATATATAAAAGGAATAGTTAATTTTTTTCGTTACAAAATAAAGTTTTATTATTGGTATTTAAAGTAAATAAATTATAAATCTTTTCCTGCTCTAACAAAAACAAAAGGCAAAAATCTTAAAAATCTTAAAAATCAACTAAGCATAACTTCGCATATGAATACAGCAAACAAGTGAAATTTAATTAAAACGCGACACTGGCATCAACATATATACAATAACAACAACAACAAATATGCATACGCCAGCATACACTCAAATGTGCAAATTTATACATGAAGTTACGAATCAAAATAAATAAACACCGACAGCTACAACATTTATATGTATTTATTCACCGTTAGAATACACATTTAGTGCTTACGTTAAATTTTTTACTCACAAACACACACACACCTATGCAAATGCGAATACATTACATCTTTATCTCTAGAAATACGACTATATGTTAATTTATGTAGACACACACACACACACACAAATGCATAATTTACATATTCGTAAATATATGCCCATAACTGTATATTTATTACGTTAGTGCTTGCTTACAGCTGAGTTGTTGTTGCAGTTGTTGAGTGTTGTTGCTTGTTGTCCATCATTGTTAACACAAGTATCATGTTTATCCATTAACATATATGCACATGTATGTATGCATGTGTGTGTGTGTGTGGTTATATGCTTACAGTGTTGCTTTGTGCACCAGTGATTAACGTGACATGGCAAAAGGACAGGCACTAAAAATATTAAATTTTATTTAATGGCTTCGTAACACAAAATATGCTGGCTCACGCTATCACTTTCGCCAAATACATACAATTACAGGCATTTTTATATGCACACATACAGGATTTAGAAAGATGAGAAGCTATGGCGCTCGAGTTGCTAAAAAAAAGTACTTCTCATACGGTTTTTACGGTTATTTGTACAAAGTATACACTATTTGAGAGAGAGATATAGATTTATATCAATGAAACAATGTTTTATACTTCCAAAACGACTTTAAAAGCACTCACATAAGCATTGCTCCACATGAAATTTAGCTGATATAACTTGAGATCAGAGACCTTAGATACCTTAGAGATAGATTAGATGGTTTCCGATTCATTTTTTCACCGATAACGCAGGAACAGGTTGTATTTAAATTTTCCGCACGTCCGTTTTAGTTGCAGCCGAAAACCTGCAATAAAATTTATCAAATAGTTTTGAAATTCTGTCTCTTAATATAACCTCATTTGCCACGTGGAGTAATTGAACTTTACGAACACATTTTAGGAAGGAAAAGCTCTCGGTAATCTTATTGTAGCCAATTGTGGTCAATGAACTAAATAAATATAAGTGTAATCCTGACCTGAGCTGTGACAAAGATTCAATATTTATGCTAATTTCAATTACATGCTAAATATCGGTGTGAAAATATAGAGGGCGCTGGGTTAAGATGGACTAATGTGAGCGCTGTGGTGCCAAAGAATCTTTAAAATTGTTCTGTATTGTACAAAATTTAACCTTTGAACCTTCACCACCTTTGTTTTTTTTTTTTTTCAAATAAAAAACGCCCATCAATCAGTTTACTGCTGGGTATTGCAATTTCAACCACTATAATATATAACTAGTTAGTTAGTTAGACAATATGTCGTTGAAGCGTAGCGCGTTGAACGCCATTGAAGCGTGTTGATGCCCAACTACAGACGACTCTGCGATCGACCGTAGTGGTATTTAATAATAGCAACTATGCAGAAGAGAGCAAAGCAAAGCAAAAAACCTCTCGTTTACCTATGGGCGAGTAAGCGAGTGAAGCAAAAAGCAGACAACGAAATATCCAGGCAACCGGCTGGTTTATATATCAGCAACAAAGGCAATGCAAAGAGAAGAGCGAAAAGCATATAGAAAAAATCACCGTTATGCGGAAGGCAAGGCTGTTGGCCATGTTGGGCGTATATTTTATTACATTTCACGCCGTACATTGTTGTTAGTGCAATTTTTTTTTCTCGCTTTTTCTTTCTTGTGCGCCTTTGAAAGCACGAAAATTGATTTAATCGAAAAGTTGGCTTATCCAAGCGAAATCGGCCGCTACAGCTGCCTTTGTTCGCCAACAATGCCGGTTAGAAGTGATGATAATAGTTACACACACACACACGCGCGCATATATTGACAAATGAAAAAGGTAAAGTGGTGGTGGTGTGGGGCGTATGAAGTGTTTCGCAATAATTTCCCATTCATTTTGTATACACGGTTGTGTGTGTGTGTGCGTTTGTATAGCGTGTGTTTGTAAATCTACACATGTATTATACATGTACGCACAGAATACCCTTTGACAGCGTAATTGAGCGTCAATCAAATGCAATTTGCAAATAAAATAGTAGCAAATAGAGCGCTCTGTCAATGCATATTCGTACGTCAATTGCCTATATAACGAGTGGTATCAAGTGCTTTTTCTACAGCTTGATTGTGTGTGGCTTTTATAAAGACAGTGTGCATACTTTTAGGCGCAACGCATGAGGTATGTGCTATTTAGTATATTTGTATATACCAACTTGATACTTTAGCCCAGTGCGCTTGAAAATGCTAAATTTATAACTGCTATTGAACTTGTGGAACACTAATGGCGCAGCAATTTACATATATAAATTTGAAAGCCTTACTGAACTTATGAAACAGTGCCACGAAAGCTTGTTTTATTAACTTATCGCCTTTAATAATGTGTTATATTATATTTATATTATATTATTATTATTATTATATGATGAGATCTAAGTTGCGATACGACAAATTATGAGAAAGAGCATATACAATTGTTTTAAAGTATTACTGAACTTATGAAACACTATCAAGAATGCTTGTTATATTAATTTAATTGCTTGAATGAGCTGGTATAAGTGTCATACATGATGTAATCTAGCTGTAATACCACAAACAAGGACAAGCGGAATAGCAAAGAATACTTTTAAAGTACAAATCTGTAGACTGATAGTAATAAAAACGTTTCTATCACTTTACAAAGACCTGTTTTTGAAAAAATCTCGCCACCAGAATTTTATAAAAATGTCTATAATGTTCAAAAATGTTTCACAAAAGTCGGCGCTTCCGCGTTTTTTAAGCCAAAATTTACTCTCTATGACTTATCTCTGAAAATTGAAATATCTACTTCATGGCTGGTGAGGACCATCATATTGAGGACTAATTGTTAATGTGTTAGACTATGACTTTATCAAAAGATTTTTTCGTACCTACGTTTTTTTTCATTCTAGAAAGCCTTACATTCAGCGGCTTCTAAACTTCGATTCAAAAGCATATTTAAACAAATCTATATATTTAATTCATGAAATAAATAATGTTGAAAAATGTTGAAATTTTAATGGGACTAAAATAAACCAAAATCGGCGTATATTCGTTAGACTGTCAACGCGACTGGTGTGATCTCATTCTTTTACTTAACCTGTCACACCTCAGAAATCTATACAAAATGTTGAAATGTTTAGTGGTTATTTGCTCAGATAGGGTTAAATAATCAAGAGCTCTTTGGTTACCTTTGAAATTTGAAGCTAAATTAAGCAAGAGGTTACGGAAAAAGATGGACAACACAACTTTAGTTTGGTAAAACCTCGAAAAGGTATGGAGGAGAGCTTCATGTTCCAGTGCATATGGAAAGATGCTTTAATGACGATTCAACAATCAAATTAAGCTCAGTAAGAAAGTGTTCTATCTGCTATTTCAAATGAACTGCATGTAGTAGTGTTATCCCGCACTTTTCTACCGACTCGAAATTTTGTTGAATTTCGGTGCATAAATCCCAAGAAAAGAAAAGGATATATTAGCTCTCCAAGTTAAATAGAGACCATTACCTTTCAATTGCAGAGTTCGAAGCAGATCTAACGAAGGTATTTTAAGCCCAAATCATTTAATTTTTTATTAAAAAAAAGTTGAATTTTATTCATACTGAATTTGTGAAACTCCAAATCCAGACTACTAACGATTTCACTAATGAAAACCAGCACACCACAATGATGTATGTGAAATAAAAGAAAACCATTTTTAGTATACAGAATACCAAGACACAGTGAATTTAACATTTGCAAACTCAGTACGTTTGTTTACAAGTGAAAGACTCTTATGCGTTACTTAATACTGCACCAAAAGCTAGTTGAACTTGTGGAACACCTCTTAATAGTACAAAGACTAAACAAACTTTTATACACACGTTACCTAGAAGACACAACAAAGCTTATAAGCTCTCGAATATATTAGATTTTTATTAAGAAGCCCATTTGGCAAGTGCGCAGGTGACCAAATGTTACCATTGACACTTATAAATCACAGTAAATGTTTCCAATAAGCATTTAATTATTTCACTGTAGTTCATGTGTGGCGCACGCATTTGGTATTTTCAGCAAATGCATAAATTTCTGTTGGAATGCCGTTATCAGGCAACGGGCTGACAGGCAAACGGTCAATATAAAGCTCCTCAACTAGTTGCTGCTAAACTTTTTATCGCTTGTTAAACGTTAACGAACAGTATTTACCTTATTAATGATTGTTTTTTTTACATACTTACATGCTTATGTTCTGAAAGCAGGCGCTCTTTGCTCATAATTCGATTTTGTGGTCAGTACCCTTAACATTAATGTACAGTTAACTCCCGATGGAACTAACGCTACATAGGATTTGCGTACACATATAGGTACATATATCAATGCGTATACTTGTAAATATGTAGACTGGCATGTCAGCAAATAATTTATTTAGCATTTCATAGTCATTTCCTCATTCATACATTCATACATTCATTCATTACTAAGTGCTTTGCTAAATTGTTGAGTACATTGCTTCTTCTTACCTTTGCTACAGCTCTAGACTCACTCAAGTATGCCTGAAACATACATAAATATGTGTGTTAATTTATAGGTCACCCTAAGTGCAGTTATCAAGCTACGCAATTACAGTTATGCTTTGTTTACTTACCCCTATCGCTCTCTTTTCATTGTACTTTCTCTCACACCTACACTCTCTTTATGCATATGTATGGCGGTAATCATTATTTTCTTTGCACTTCCAATTAAGTTACTGTAATAATATTTGGTTGAAATTAACAAATATATAATTCTATCTATCGCTAGTATTTCTTGCGCTTGTGACCGAATCAATTGTCAACTAATGAGTGCTAAAAATAGACAACTAATAACGTCTATGGTAAGGATTGTAACTAAATTAACTTTCAGTCGGCCGGAAGTAAGACATGTAAATATATATGGGCGTCAGCTGAGTAGTCAGTCGCTTGGGTGCGTTCATTAACAATTCATTAAGCGCAACATAAATCGAGGTTAATTGGAATTTTTACATGTAAATGCCGTTATGTTGCTTGGGAACATTCACTGCTTTCCACAAATGCACATATAAATAATATATATTTTTCTTAATGTGTAGCAAGTTTAATGGTTAGATCTTACTGATATGCAAACCGGCCATTAAATTATGGCAAACGTTTACAAACATGGAATAAATAACAGTTATTTGGCATTGAATGACTATGACGGGTGTAATGAGGGAATATGGGCGGTCATTTATGGCAAAACAAGTCCAACAGGAACAGCCTGCAGCAAACATAACCTCAAATTCTAGCGTTGTGTGATACTTATCCCCATACTGCAGGTACCTTATACTGTCCAGAAACATACCTCTTTCATTTTTAGTTAACGCAATCAGAATGTTGTCATCAATTTTTAATCATACTTGACCTAATTAAAGAACTCGGACTAGACTGGAGAATGGGTGGCTTGTAGGAATAGGTTTCTCCTAACGAAAGCAGAGAAATATGCATTAATTTGATTGTGATACGCACTAGGTGGAACTTTTCGTAGAAGACACAGAATTGGTTTTTTAAAAAAAAACCTGGTAAAATTACTATAAATCTATCTTCAAACTATCTAAAATTTCTTTTTAAATAAAGCGCTAAAAAAAGCTTCGAAAAAGCTTAACAAGCTTTTGAGGGATTCTATAATTTTATAGTCTCAAAACGGGAAGAGAGCATAGATTTTGGATGAATTAATCGTAACCTTTCGTAAGTATACAAGGACTTACTGAAGGATTTCCAACTGTTTCACGAAGTGAGCGCGTTAAAAATGCCGCAGCTTCGGGTATGGTGAGTTATAACTTCGGTGGTTCTTAGACCCTTGTCATTATTTTGTCGCATACACTTACACATAACTAATATTTCTTCGTAGAGACTTCTCGCCACCTTTTTTATGTAAAACCAGAGTTGAAATATATTTAATACCGTAAAACTTCATTTATCCGAACCGAACTTTAAATTTAGGGTTATTTACCTTAACTTTCATTAATAAAGTCCTCTCACGCCTGATTACCAATCAAATTTATTAGACTTCCTTCGCATAATATGTCCTTCGATCCTACTACATAAAAAATTTTCAAGCGTTTAAGCAAACAAACCACAGGAAAAAGGCAACAGGGAAAACAACTGTATAATTGAAAAACAAACCGCAAAGTGATTTCGTGCAGAAATGTCGACAAGCGACAGGAGCATAAATAAAATATAATAAAATAAAAATATTTCCCCCACCAAAGTGACCAAGCGTTCATGGCCAGCGCAGTGGCTGCGAAAAAAAGCCGCCGCCAACTTTTAGAGCAAGGCACACCTTTTTAATGCTTTTTCGTTGACCTCTTCCACATTTTTAGTATTTTGTTTTTGGACTTTTTTGCTGCTTAAGGGTTTCCTCCTTTTTGGTGCTTGCATATATGTGCGCCACCACAAGTAGTTGCTCCTTTGTCTTGAGTGCAGTTATGTCTGCCACGTATGGCACTTTTGGCGTTTCCCTTTTTCGCTTGAGTAGTTGTTTGTGTTGGCTTATCGCTGCAAGTTCTTTTTGTTTTCTGCTGCTCTGCCTGCCTTACTAAATACATATTTGTTCAGGTTATCGAATTCGTTTAGAATCTCGCTCGGAAGTGGAACTACAATATTTCATTTTGATTCGCTTCAGGTTTCGCTGTTTCTTTCCTGTGCATTTCACCATTTTCAATTGTGACATGTGATTGAGTCTAATACATGTGCCACCTCCGCGGTACTAAGTCCTTTTGCTATTCGCACAGGGTCTGTCGAAACGGTTTAGTTATTTGAGCTGAAAAAAAATATTTTTTTAAGGTTAAGAATTATTTCTCTAGCTCTTCTTGACATAGTGTTGGAAACTAAGAGAGCTTATGTTTCGAAGAAGTCTCTATGCGCTATGCTCAACTTAGAAAATATACGAATCAACTCTGAAACAATAAAAGTTGGGAGATTCTACTAGACATAAAAATAAAATCCCAAATCTGGAAGCGCAACTTTGACCTTTCGCCTACCAAATAAATGTACTCATAAATCGTAAATGTGTTCATACAAGTAAGCTAAGCAAGCTGTCAGTTATAACTTTCACATCCCTTCAGGTTTCCAGCCTCAACAACAGGAATTATAAGCCAACAAACTTCCATATTATCAAAAAGTCGTTTAGGTGTTCGAGGAAGTTGTTTTTCTCATAAGAATATCCCCTTTGGATTTGGTTCAAATGGACGGACCCTTATAAACTCTTAGAGATTTTTTCTGCATCTAAAAATACTCTCACAGCCCTAGTAAAATTAATTCCTTAAAGATCACGGCAGATATTGATTTAAATCAGATTTCTTAGGTTGGCAGACATTTTTAAGAATAAAGACATATCACAATCGGTATTTAATCTAGCCGAGCAAAGCTACCATACCTCACGAGTAGATGGATATAAAACAAGTTTAGAGGAAAATTAAGGTTGCTATCTCAAACTCAGTTGCCTTTGAATCTTAATAGATCGCTAAATTAAACTATAAACCCTGCATAACAATTTGGGATATCCTATATTTTTCACCTTCGCTCGAATTACTACCCTACTTTATGGTTCGTGAAAAACGAGGCCTTGATATTTGTAATACCACCCGCGCTTCTCATTTATTATTAAATATTTGCGATTTATAACGGTAAGCCGTTATGTGTTTGTGTATTTTTAATATTTATTACTACTGCAAAATGTGTCAGAAGCCATCAGCTTGTATTTGTTTTTGTATGGCGGAAAGAGTCTTTGCTTTAATTACTTTCACATGTTCATATATAATGGAGACAAAGCCTTTCTTCTACGGAAGTAAAGTGAATTTTCAAGGATAACGGAAATGAGCATCAGATGTGTGTGGGTTCATTACTTTACAACAACACTACGGTACAACAACAATGTTTTAAGTACATAACAATATTAGCTTTAGAAGCGATTGTATATTCTGAGGAGAGTATATTGCTGACTTAAATGCATATAAGCTATTAAACTGTCCTCATAATTTGGTTTTAGTTTCTTCATCTTCTCTTACTAATAACATAGATTAATTTTAGTCCTCTAAACCAACTTGAGACTTGTGGAACAGATGCAGCACTAAGTATCTTTTCAAATATATGTGAAGAAAGTTTCATGGAAGGGTGCGCAATTTATTATACATTAACTATATTCAATGGTTCTTAAAATTAAAATAATACTTTTTTTCGGAAACTTTTAATTGCAATGTGCAAATGTGCAAATTATTGTGGAGAAAATATCTTTAGTAAAGATCTCCAAGAATTTCAATTATTTAGTCAATTTAAGAATGTTTAAAAAAAAACTTTCAAAATTATATAAACAAAATTCCAAAAAATTTTAGATCATTATGAAAAAATTAAACAAATGTCTCATTTTCTAAAATTTACAATTATTATTCATTATTGAAAAATATTTATAATTTTATTTTGCAAAACAATTCGATAATTATCCAAATTTTTATTTATTCAGAAAACTTATTCAGAAAAAACTTAAAAAATTAGAAAGGCAGTTACTTTTTTCTCTCGAATTTTGAAAATTTTTAAAACTTGAAACTTTGAAGTTTTGAAACTAGTTGGAAAAATATGAAATATTGCAAAAAATAACAAAAATTTTCCAAAATTGCTGAGAAAAATTTTACAAGGCTTTTTGAAAACTATTTAGAAGAAATATATTTACTTAAAAAATTTGGTTATTTTTGCTTATAAATTTGTATATTTCATCTTCATTGAATGTTATTTATCTGGTTTGATATTTTACGTATTTTGAGAATGCAAAACTATGGAAAAACCTTAAAAAATTTTTGCAATTACTATATTTATTAAGACACATATTTTTATTTTTTATTGAAAAACAACCATCACTTTGTTTTTAAAAACATTTCGAAGATTTTCCAAATTTTCTGAACTCATTTAAGAAAAAGAATAAAAAATTATTTTTGCAAGTTATTTAGGAAATATTTTCTAAGATTAAATTTTAATATAATAGCATTTTCTAAATAGTTTTAATGGGTATTGATTTTCAAAAATTGTTTTCATATTTTTTTTTTAATGCTAAAATTTCTTTTATTGTATTCATTACTAATTGTATAGAGTAATATTCGTAGTTGTAGATTTTGCGCTATTTTCTTAATTTTATATAAATAAAAGGCTATTTTAAATTTTTCTAAATATTTATTTATGGCGATATAAAGGTTTCATGAAATGCATGTTTATAACTAATCCATACATCATACTTAAAGTAATGACTTCAGAAGGTACGCTTCGCTTTACTGCTTCTCTTTACTATATATATATATATAACTATATATATAACTATATATATATATATATATATATATATATAAATGTAGATATAAATATGTGCAGTAACTATGTTATTTCAGAAATTCCGCTCTCTACCAAATTTTTTGGGTGGAAGAAAATGCATTTTTGGTGGTATTCTAGGCGCGTAGCCTTAAAATATTTGTAATTATATACTTATCCGTTAATATACTATATATATATATATCTTAAATATATATACATAAACTTTTTCTCCAGAAAAATTAAGCTCTCGGCCGCCTATGTGTTAAATGTGTTAAAGAGTGAAATTTTCGCTTTCAAAGCTTTTTCTCTTGCTCCTATGCCGTTATTCGTCTTTTGCCAACTACTTTGCCGCACACACGCCGGCTGTCAGCATCATTCATCACATTCTACTAACTAAACTAAATAGTTTTCCTAGATTTTGGCAACAACATTGAAAAGTGTTAACTTAAATATTTTGTGAGCCGCTGAAAATCGCAGCAATTTATATTTTCTGCATCAACGCCCGAAACCCCAATGCGCGCTCTTATACTACAACAACAACTGCAACATATATCGCTACTACTACAACAACAACTGTGCCACAAACTTCTTATTTGCTAAATCCAACGGATTCTTTTGACTAACCGCCCCCATACACAGCCACACCGACATGGACGACTGTGAGCCGAAGGAATTTTACGCCCTCAGCGCAGCTGGTTAGCACAACGAGGGCTCAGCTGTTGTCTTTCGGCGCCGCTTTGTGCGCACATTAAAGGCAAATCTCTTCGAAATCACTTTTGGTGTTGTTGTTGTGCAGCGCGTACAAAAGCAAACGCGACCGGACGCCCACACCGCTTCGGCTAGCGACTTGTTTTCGGCTTGTAGAATTTATAGTTGTTGCTCTTATTTTGTTTTGTTGTATTTTCCTTAAACTTTTGTTGCTCTCGTTTTTGTTGTTGTTGTTGGCGCGCTTCTCAGTGTTCTTCTTGCTCTGACTGTTGCTTTTGCAACTCTGGTTGTTGTAGCGGTTTTTGTTGTTGCAGCATTCAGCGCTGTTGAATTTCTTGTCGCCGCCGCTTTTGTGTGCCTTGCCTCCCTCAAGGTATTGCCGTCATAGCCTCGAGTGCCATTAATTTTCTCGACAGCTGGCAACATGGGCAACGCCGAGAACTCGACTTTTGTTGCTGTTGTTGTTGTGCTTATGCTGCTCTGGGATGTAGGGGCTAACGTTTCGACATTACGTCCGAAGGGTGGCGCATCATTTGTGTCCAAGAAGAATTTACCACGCAGTCTAATGGGCAAGGGAGTGCAAAGTGGATATAGTGACCCAAATGTATTAGTTTTCTTCTTTTCGGAGAAGTGTGTGTAAATGAGATGAGATGCTTCAATGCGTTGCTGAGGTGTGTAACGATAGGATAAAGGGGGTGTGTGGAGGAGAAATATGAAAATAATACATTTGATGTAAGAATGCTTAGTAAGTACTAAAGCAGTGATTTGGCAGCCAACTGACAGCATCTTAGATGAGCTGACAGCTGCCTTCACAGAAAGTGAGATGACTCAGATGAAGAAAAGAAAGGTGAAGAAATTATAGATTGCTATTTGTAGATTAAAGATTAAAGATTAAAGATTAAGGATTTAGGATTAATGAAGAATGATTCCTGTTTAGTGATTAATAATTAATGACTAATGATTTAGGATTAATCATTAAGCGGTAATTATTATTATGGATTAACGATTAATAATCACAAATTTTTAGTAATTAATGAATAATGATTAATTGAGTAATGAATAACGAATAATGATTAATAATTAATGACTACTGATTACTGATTAATGATAAGTGATTAACTATTAATTATTAATGACTAATGAATAGGATTAATGATTAAGAGTTAGTGAATATTAATGATAAAATGATTAATCACCTAATTAATAATTAATGAATAATGAGCAATTGAGCAATTGAGCAATTGGGCAATGAATTAATTAACGAGTAACAATTAAATATTATTGCTTAATGATTAACGATAAATAACTAATGATCAACGATTAACTATTAATGATAAAAAATAAATATGAATGCTTAATAATATACAGTTATTTGTAACATATTCATTCCCACCAACCTCCGATCAGCCGCTATGCCCATATATGCCCCGCTATTGCCATCTTTGCACCTGCCAAATTCATTTGTGGGCTCACACTTGTCCACCGGAAAGGTATACGGTTTACTTATGGACTCAACAAAATACTCCCAAGCACGCTGATGACTACAACCAACTACAAAAATGGAGGAAATAATATACAATAATTTTTTTTTAATTTTGTTAAAGTCTTTACCACTCACTAATTATGTTCAACCAGCGATTATTTGCTATCTCTTGGCGAGCACAACCCGGTTGTAATGCTCTGCCGCCATTGGGATAAAAGTCCGCATGACCCATGGCCTCCGGATTGCCGAGTATACCGCCGTCAGTGTGTATAATATCGACAAAACGTGCATCGGTATGTGTTAAATGGCGATTACCGCTATATGGTTCGAAGAGTGGTAGTGGTGGATCAAGACCTGGAATTTTAATTTTATGGTTAGGGCTTAGATATTATATTTTTAGAATTTAGCTTTGGAAAACATATCATGAATCTCTGCGAAATGCCGACTAGTTTGTAAGTAAGTTTATTAAGCTGGTACTTTCTGGTTAATAAAGTTCGTAAAGCACTTTTACTCAAACTATAAATTATGTTCATGACTGCTCCGGGTCAAATTTGATCAGATGTTCAAAAAAATTATTAAAAATCATAAATTAGAAAGAAAAAATTAAAACTTTTATTTCGCATAACTATTGATATATCATGGCATGCCCCCAGGTAAAATATTATAATTATATTTTTCATTTTTTATTCTAAGAAAAACTTTAAATTCTCATAAAATCTAACAGAATCAAAGATTTCTGAAAGCAGATTTTAAACGAATTTTTAAGAGATTGAAAATTAAATTAATATACTTTTTAATAGTTATTTTTACAAAAAATTAAACTTCTACATCGTTTTCATAGCATCCCTCTAGGAAAGTAAGTTAAATATTTTTTTATTTTACATTTGATCACAAAAATGTGAAAATTCCGAATCGTTCATTAGAAATTTAAATTAAAAATTAGATAAATCAGGGCATCCCTGAAGGAAAATTTTTACAATCCCTTTTTTCTAATATTTAGTTTAAACTTTTTTTTAATTTCATGAAATCTGAAACAACATTAAAAATGTAGATTAAAAGATAGATTAAAAATAGATTTTCAGGTATATTAGATATATAGATATTAATTAAAGATAGATTAAAAATTACAGAGGAAATGTTTTGAAAAATTCTTTTAACAAACAATTAAATATGTGATTGCTCATCAGCATATCTAAACATATAATATTATACAGTAAATATAATTTTTGACAGTTATTTTTTTTTAAAGAAAACTTTTACATATTTTTCATAACATCCCTCTAGGAAAATAACAGATTTTTTAAAATATATTTCTTAAAAACCTTAAAATTTCATTTAACCTCGATTAAATTAAGAACTTTTGTTTGGAAAAGTAAATCAAGGGTTTCTGAATAAAATTTGATGTGGTTGATTTAATTATAAGGCAGCATCATTGTATTGTATTTAAACGAATTAGGTAAACATTTAGCACATAATAACAATGGAGATCATAAAAATTTCTCAAGAGTCACAAAAATGTCCAATTTTGTATTTTTCCTTTAATTACATTAATGAACATGAAATAATATTATTTTTCTAGTTCATTAAATGTAACTCAATTCGGTACGTCAAACACACGAACTCACCGGTTATCCTTGGCAATACGACGCCCCACTCCAGCAGCTGCTTGCCAACGAAGCCCGCCACCTCGGCGCCCAAACTGAAACCAATCAAATGAATGAGCCGCGTTTGATAGCCGTTAGCGACGAGGAAACGCAAAAAACGTGCGATGAAACGCGCCGCCACCGGCAGATTTTCAACAGCGTTCGTGTACCAAGGCATCACTGTCATGGGACTCCAGTCGACGAGGATGACATTGTAATTGCTCGCTTTCAAAAAGGCTGCAATGCAAATGCGAAAAAATCGAATTACAAAGTATTCAACACAGAGCAGAGGCAAACAAATGAGGTGGAAGGAATTAAAAGCGCGATGATGAGAGTGGGTGCGAGAGCGAAAATGTGAAAAGTGCAGCCCCGGGCATAACTGGCCATTTTTGTGACTGAATTCTGCACCAACGGCCGTCATCTGTCAATCGCCGGAAAGCAATTTATGTTTTCATTTCAGATTTTACTTTAGCGAATTTTGATTTTCACTCTTTGATTGCAATTCAATTTCAATGCGATTTTAATTTGACAACGCGGACGGATGCAATCGCCAACGTTTGCTCAAATGTCATCGCGCATTTGCCTGAGCGCTTCGCCAAGCGATAACTATGAGTTAGAGGCAAGCGCTTACCGTTACATAATGTTAGCCTCATTCATTTGCTCCCTCGCGCGCACTCACTCACTTACCGTCTTTCAGCTGTTGACTGCTCTGTTTGTCGCCGGTGGCCGACTCTGAGAAGCCATGTATGTAGAATGCCAGTGGTTGTTGTAAATCGAAATTGCTTTCCGACAAGCGTCGCTCATCGGACAGGTAGAGGTTTTGGGGATTTTGCGGATTTTTGCTGGAAGTGGACAATTTGGATGGAAAATATAATAAAAAATATTTTAAGTGGATTAAAGCGAAAAATCCTATTCGTTGTATGAAACGTGTTAAATGTATGTAGAACCGTGAAAAGCTCTGTCAAATACAGGGTAATCCACATGGTCATTTCCTTTCAAAAAATTTAGAAAATACTGTTTCTCAATAAATTTTTGGTTAAAACAATATTTTCCGTTATAAAACTAGACAATTTCAGCTGGCTCTGCAGTCGCGATTTTTCATTAGCCAGTTTGGTCTAAAACTTTGGAGGCGGTTTCTGTGTCATTACAAGCATGTACGCCTTCATAACTTTTTCTGACAATCTAGACCATTGCATCGCCGGATCGCGGTTTTCCCTAGAATTAGATTGAATGTTCTTGGATGTCATATTTCGGTCATCTGAGAGAATTAGCTATAATCGGAATTAGCCGCCTCAAAATATTTGTGACAGGTTCAAAGGGCTTCGCCCATACATAAAGCCTTTTGTTCCATACACAGGCGCATAAAACAGAACTAATGTTTCAACTGTCTAAAAAAATATGGTTGCGAGTACCCCGCTCATAACGTCCGTACTTCTTCCATCCTTCGACCCGTTAGCCCTAGCCTGTTAGCCCGTTATATTAGCCGAGATCAATATAACCTTACATTTAAAAATCACTAAAAAAAATTTCGATAACACAAGCTAATTCTACAGATGTCGCTGTCATCGCCTGTTGTGAGATAAAGCTCTATGCTATATATAGTTATTAAGGGGAGGAAGGTATAAGAAATATAAGAAAGAAATAGAAGAAATATTCCTTCGAAGAATATAGCAAAATTAGAATTGGGTTAGACTTTAAGCAAAATTTCTTGCGTATTCTTCTTTTTATTTGAAAGCTTGTTTTCTATTGAAAAAGTCTGCTATGGTCTCACTAGCAATATAAGTATATATGTCAATGTTGTAATTCTGTAATTATCAACATAAGTATATACATACGTATATATATTTAATACTTACTTTGTGTAGAGCAAAAATTTGATATCCTTGCGTTCTCGTATCGCACAGCAATTGGTGCAGACACCACGCGGCGCAGCGCTATAGAATATTGGCGAACCAGCTGTGGAAAAATAAAAGTAAATTAAGAAGCGCTACACGGGTGAGCAAATTATTTGGTGCGTATATGGTAACTAAGAAAATAAAATAAAAAGCATAGAAGCAACAAGTATATGAAGCTGCAAGAAGTAAATACTAAAAACAAAATGGGTGTGTTGGAACAACAGAGATTTTTATGTATGCTTCTGTGTAAAGCTGTCTACTGTTATTACTTTTTTCTGATTTCCCACAGCGATGCACTGTCTAGACTTAGTTGTAGGTGGTGCCAGGGCACCAAAGTTAATGTAGGCTAGCAGACAGTTGAAGCATCATTGACATACATCAATGTAGGTGGGCGGTGCGATAAGTACTTTGCCTACAACAGGGAAATAAAAATTTTAGAAGAAATTGCGATTTATTTGTCAGCAGCAACAGCTCCTTTTAGCTACACTTGAGCCAGTGATGCTTCAACTTCTATAAACTGTCCAAAAATACGTTTTCTGGAGGTCTGCAAAGTCCTCAGTGGTGCTGAAACCGTCAAATAACTCGGCATAGTAGGGCGCTAAGACCGTTTTGGCCTTCTCTAGGTAATCAATCTAGATCACGCCTTATAAATATGAGAAAACGGTGGTGACCACCTTTCTAGCCAGTAAGACAGTCTTCGCCATCTTCAGGACAGGCTTGCGCAATAAAGTCCAATGTTTCGACTGTTCCTTGGTCTCCGGTGTGCCGCAGGGGATCCATGTTGCATCGAAAGTCATGGAACGAGGCCGAAACTCCTTCGGCTTGCGTTTAATCGGCTTGCAGCGTTAAACACTGCTTTGAGTTGCATACACGTTTGCACTTGTTGTCCGGAATGCGAAAACCCGACACGCATAACACCGACAACGTTCCCTTGCACGCAGGATATAACCCACGCAATCTTTTGAGATTCTTAAGCTATCAGCTATATTGCGCAACGCCAATCGACGGATTGTCACTTCCATATTATTTGTTTTCGAGGTATCTGGACTTGTCTCATCTCTCTCTGGGCTTGACAAAACAAAGTGCGACCACTTTGAAACTCGTTAAACCATTTTTTGAAGGTCGCCATCGAGAGGAGAGTCACTATATATAGCATCCAAGCTCTCTTTGATTTCACCCCATGATTTCCCTTTCTATTTTCCTTTTCCTCTTTTTCCAAATTTCTAAGGTTCGCGGTCACGTTCGCATCCATGTGTGGTAAAAACAAAAGTATGAGTCCGATTCGGTTGAGATTTTGAAAGTAGTCATCTACGAAAGTGCAATACACGATAGTAAATTTCTCTTCGGATCGAGCTGTGAGGCTAAGTACTTATCGAATTACCCTCGTATAACTGAATGTATGCAGAACAGGTCGTTGCTTATAAAGAAAATTGCGTTCTATACGTTTGTATTCGCAAAAGTATCAGGGAGTCTAGGAAACATTTAACTATTATTTTTATATATATATGGAAGTGTATTCAATTAAAAAAAAAATTTATTTTTTTTTTTAGTTTTCGGGTATTGTATATACAATTTTTTTATGCTTAAAATTGTAGATCTTAGCTGGTTGGCGACCCTGTTTTACCAAATTTTGGTTTTTTCAGAGAGATGGTAGCAGTTTTTTCTGTTACAACACTTGTTAAGCAACGATTCTTCAAGCATAGTATATTTTGTATCCATATTGTAGTATTTGATGTGTAATATATTGATATATACTTCAATTATTAACTTTTTTTTTAAGTTGGCTACTCTATTTGACATAATTTTATCTAAATATTCTTATATAGATTTTTCAAGCATACTTTTTTTATTTACATAATGTATTAAGTTTTCTTTCTCAAATGGATGGCAACTCAATTTAAATTGCCAAATGGCCCCAATGAAAATATATGACAAATTTAATTACAATCATTAAAAAGTCTAGCAATTTGTTTTTTCATTAATTCAATTATATTTTCCGTTCTCTTTTTATTTAAATCGAATTAAAGCTGACTAGCTTAGTCATGTACTTAGCTATGCATTGCATGTATTATGTACTAATATGTGTACATAAATCTGACCATTTAAAAAACACTACCAAAGCAATATCAAATGAAGCCATAAAATTTTATCTAAGCATTGTAAAAGGTGCTATAATTTAATTAGTTCAAAATATTTGGTGATCTTTTTTTTATTATTTTTTTTATTAATTTTGACATATTCTCTATGAACTTTAGAACAGTAATTTAATTACATGCATTTTTGGGGATTTACAATAATCTAGTTACTGGCCATTGGTAAAATTACTATGAGTCATTAGTTTTCTTAAGAAAATTCCAGAGTTTTTTTTTTTTTTTGTTAGCATATAGGTACATATCTTATAAATCGGATGATGTGTATTAACTCCTCCAATTTACTCATAACAAGCAAACAAGAGCACCACCTGGCGGGCCTATGCTGTATTTCATTTTCATTTGTCAATATATAAATACATTTAACATGACCTACATCAGAGGATAAATACTGTTTTTGGTAATATGTCAATGCTGGCGCCACCTAGTGGGATTTTATTGCGTTGCTTATTTAGGTCAGTCTAGAGTTCTAAAAAAGACTCGAATTTCTTTCTTTTAGTATTTTTTAAACATGTATAAGAATATGGGCATATAAAAAATTTTTTTAATTGACATTTTGATACAAAATGGTGGCTACTGGGCCAATCTTCGGAATCACCATTTTCAAGAAGGCCTCGACGTTCGACGGTGATTCTATCAACTCGTGCTATAAAACGTGCTAAAACTGCTGGAACAATATAAAAAAAAGTGCGACTTAAATTAGAAAAGACTTGCTAGAAATATGCGCACGTTTTAAACTTTATATAAATTGTTCGCAAAATGGTGGACTTCTAAAGAAAAATAAAATTTTTGACCGAGAAAATTTGGACTATATTGTTAAAAAAGTTGTAACAATAACAAAAAAAAAATCCTACGTAGTTTATTAGATAATGTTACAGTGAGGCTCTAGTGAAAATCTCAAGTGTATACGTCGCATAGTCACCGAGTGCCAACGATGTCGGGCTTTAAAAATGCGGTTTCGACAAAAGCCGATTCAAATTTAACGTGAACCGAACGAGACAGAGAAATTTTTTTTCACTATACTACAAATTGTATAATGGTTTTAGGACCCTGAAGTAGACTTTAAGCCAATAAGAAAAACTTCGATCTCCGAAAAATTATAGACTAAATTAAATAATAAGTTAAGTTAATAGTTAATAAGATAAGAATAATAAATTATTCCCTGTCTAAAATTTTTTTTAATATATTTTCGTTTTTTTCTTAACCACTTTTGCTTTCCCTTAACTACCGTTATCGCTTTGCTACTCACACACTTGCACAATTTTAATTTGTTTACAAAGTTTTTTTCGCATTTCCGCTTTGACCATTTGCTTTGCTTCATTGCGGATTTGTTGATTTTACAAGCCAATGCATGAAGGCCGCTGTGCAGAAAAAAGAGCCGGCGCTAAAGCCGATACTAAGTAATAAATAAACTGAATAATGCTGATGACTTTGCGAGCTTAATTTAATTGCCGCCATGAACTTGAATTGTGCGCAAGTTCGCATGGCATTAAGACACGCTCTCTGCAGACAAGCTTCGGGTGGCTTTTTTTTGCGAAAATTGCGAACAATAGCGCGAGATTGATTGCTAAAAAATTGGTAAAAATTAACAATGGAAAAGGTTGTTTTCTGTTTCTGTTTAAAATTAATGGCGCCAAAAATTTTAGCATTATTAATTGGAATCAACTGCATCTTGGACATGGCACCTTCACGAATATTTATGCCTGGAATACCTTTGATTGCGTTTTTGCACATTTTTTTTTTTTTTTGTAAATTCTTTTCGCTTTTTTCATATTTTCTTCTACAAATTTTTGCCATAAAGAGACACATATGTTTGTATGTATCATACAAGCAGTAAGATATTGAAGCAACTTATATTCACATAGTTTAATGCTAATGAACTTATCAATGCCGTTTGCTTACGCTCAGTATCAATGAGTCCAACTACAAATACATATACACTTGGTTCTTCCGACCTACGCTTCTATCTAATATGTTTGCAAATTTGCTCAAACAGTTAGCGCTGCAAGAAATTTACATAAATAACTAGCACGCAGCTGCTGAACATCTTATGTCAATATGTATATATGTAAACAAATTAATACTGAAGCAGTTGTAGTAGCAGTCTCTCCTAAAAATTGAAGTATTAAGATATCTTGAGATGAGCCTCTCCAAGCTTTGCAGCACTAAAGTAGCTTTCAAATAAGAAAATAATTATTCATGTGAATTTTTTAGTCTAAAGTTGTCGAAAAAAATTCAAGAACCAGGATGGGTCTAACGGAGCCCATAAAGCCAAAGTGGATTCACTTTTTTCAATTAGCAATACCTTGAACTGAGAAGTTGATTGAAAAAAGCACAACTCACATCTTATAAGTCTCTCAACATATCCGTTATTGTTGATGTTAAGCAACAAAATACCTAACCGATGAAGTTTTGTGGAAGGTTGTTGAAATCACAATCTTTTATCGTATATAAATTAAGACAAATGCCGTTTACGTAACCTCGACTATGGTAAAAACGGCTCTGCATGCCCGTTCTAATACATGTTGCTGAAATGTAGACGATAAGGATGGCTCTTGGATAGTCAAATAAAAATGTTTTCAAAGATTTATTGCCTCTTGAGCATTTGCGATGAGAAGACGGAACTTAATAAAGCATATTGACTATGGCATTACCTTGATGAATCAGTAAACATGAAATCCTCAAGAGAGTAACAAATTGTAAAACCCATCCCTCCAGCACTTTATATTGGCATCACCACTTACTTTCTACTTTTTATTCACTATCCAGAAAATACGTACAATTCTCCCCCCACCCAACATCTACATATCTTAAAAATATATAGTTATTAGACTTATTATTAGATTATAGTTATTGGCATGCGGTTCTGAACTATTTCACCTCAAAGCAATGTTTTCCAATATAACTGTTTATATGCGAGTACCATGAGAAGGAATGTGATTCTAATCACGCTTCTGTAAAAAGTCAAGTTCTTTACGAGATTCGTGCAACTCTTACATATCAACAAAGGTACCTGTGTTCTGTGTCTAGACCCTAGTACTCTTTCGAAGTAAACTCCCTGTTTCTGCTTAAAATATTCTGAAATTCTCGAAAGGCATACATGTGAAGCGGTCGGAAAAATTATTCATTGTTGAAAAGAATTCGCTTAAGGTTCTACTTAAGAGAAGTCGTATCGTATTTTGGAGACCAAAAATCCTCTTTGGGTTTCTTCTCATTAATACAACTTTTTAAACAAAGAGTTCATAGTTCCATGTGCTCTTTTTGCGGAATACTTCGACGTACCGAGCGAAGTTGAACCATCCACCTTCGTACTGCTGTTTACTCCTGTTGTCTCTGTAAAGATTACATAATTGCTAACTAGAGAAAAGCTGTCGAGTTAATTACGTGGTAGATCTAAGAAATGTGACATTGCGAGAGAGTTAGACCCAAGGCAATCTCAAGTGACTCTTGTTCTGTATGGTATTTTCTTTGAGTCGAATACTTCACAAATAGTGTACGGCCAGTTCATTTTTCAAACAGTCCATAATTCTTTTATTGCTTTTCCATAAAACTAATTAACTCATTAATTTCTCATAATCTAAGAATAACCCAATGTTTTCATCTTCTTTCTATATATTACCGTTTGCATTACCAAAAAACTGTATCTTCACATGTTTACAGCTATTTTTATATGCCATTCTAATCTAACATTGGCTAACTTTAACTATGTAAAAGATTACTAATGCTTAACTACAATAATTATACTATATAAATCTGCCTTAGTAACCATACTTCTCACAGCCATAAATTAGCATTATTTGTCTGTGTAATTTAGCGAGTTTTCGATCAATCAACTACTTAATTTATTTTTTCTTATCTTTTTGTTTTTATTAATGGATACTTTCAGTTTATGTTGTTAGTTTCCTCTAAATAAAATTCTTTGTTTTGGCACGTTTCTTTAACCAGTTCATTTAATTTTTATTAGCTGCCAATATAAGTGTGATATATTAAGTTCGTTAACTTTGTTTTTTGTTGGTTTATATGTGGTGTTCATTAAGGTTCCATTTACTTTGAGTTTCTTTGTGTTTTTGGTGTGAATTCTATAGCTACTTTGTGAAATTTTTATGGTAACATTTAGTCACAGTTCGATGCACTTGGGCATATTCTTGATATTTCCTTTCAAAAGTAGTCTAAGCATAATCTATACCAGTATTGCAGCCACCGAACAATCCACAAAGAAGTGTAAATGCTGTTTTCTTATAGATTTGTTGTGACTTTACATTAGTGGAGTGTAATTTGCGTGAATTTGTAGCTCAAGAAAAATATCCATATCTCTCTGTTTTGCTGGATAAGTGGAACTATCATGTCAGGTCATCTACTGATCTCCTTCATCTTTGATATCCAGAGGGTTTTAGACTTTCCGACTTTGACCTTACTCGGTGATACTCAGAAGGGCAATTACCTTGGTAGGGTTGCTACTAGCTCTAAAACTTCGGTCTTACTTTGGGTTAGGTTGCAGAGCAGTGTCGTCGCACATCGCATTATATACTACAGTGTGCCCCAAAATGGAGTTAAAATGCACTTCAGACAAGTCGTTGCTATAACTGAATAGTTATATTGTAATACTGGATTAGTTACCATGACTTAAAATCCATACATCCATAACCCGCTTAAACTAAAAAATCTACCCACCCACATTTACATTTACATAGTTTGAGGGCCCTGCCCACAATATTTAATTCTAGAATTATCTGCAAGTATTTACTATGCTTAAAGGTACTTGAGAGAACCTTGTTTAGTCAGAGAAAATACAATATTCATACAGAATCTAAAATTCATGAAGTAGTTTATCAGCCACAATATGCATGGATTACAATACAAATTTACCAGAGTTGAATAAAATTATATATCCCTTGTTCTGGGAACGCATCCGAAATTCGTCTTCATCTTCACCCAACCATCATCTACTATTTCAAACTTAGGTTTAATAAATAAAGGTATAACCAACAGGTATTCGGTAGGCTTTAGATCTCTGGGTACAGTTTGAGCTATGTAGATTGGGAAGCCTACGAAGTTCTTACTTGTTACCGAAATGTTTACATCGAAAGTGACAGTCGAATGAGACATAAGAAACATTCGGTTCCATTAAATGGGTTGGCCTGAAATGTATCAAATTTATTGCAGAGTAATCTGACTCACTTTGTGCTAAATATATTGTGGTATATTTTAACTCTGTTGCAAAGCTTTTTAAAAGCTTTTAGGGGTCTAATCCGTATATAAAATTGATGCGGAAGCTTTCCTATTTCGCTCCCCGTCTTCCATCAGTTCGTTTGAATTAATTTATAAATTCAAATAAAATCCACTTTGGACAAAAACTAGTTGCGGAAGTTAACTGTTAAAGTTAACTGTTAAACTAAAGGACATATTTATTATTTAATACTAAATTAAAGCAACAATAAAATTAATCAACTACCATGAACTTGATGGGAATTAGACAGCTGTTTCGTCGGCTTTAATGGAATAATTTATTGCGCATGTTTCAACACACACACACACACACACACGTACATAAATTTGAGGAACACAAAGCTTTTTTGAATTATACTATTCTATTTAAATTCGCGTTCTACCAGAGAGGGATTCAGCAATAAAATCCGTGCGAAAAGTTGTCTACCAACTTATATAAGAGCGAAAGATGAGAATTCAACATAAAACTGGTTTAATTCACATTTTAGAAGAACTGAATTCATATTACCCAAAGAAAGAATCAAACAAAGCTGAGCTAGCGAAAATTAGAATGAGAAAGAAGTGATTATATTATTAGTTGTCTTCACTTCGTTTAAAAATGACTTAAAACAACTTGACTTAATTTTTTTTATTATTTAATTTTTATTTTTTTTTCATAAGTCTTTTCAAGAGAAGCTTAATCTTCTAAGCTTCTTTTTGCAAATGAGTTGTATAATATTAAAATTCAAACTAACCGCTTTCAAGCTGAACTTTGCTCAGTCTAGTATTTGAAATCGCAAGTTCTTGCTTGAAAATCAACCATAAAGTTAGCGGTTTCGAAAGCTTCAAGTACTCACCTATTAGTATTGAGAAAATTCCACATAATGTTGAGGTAGCAGGAAGCATTCTCGTTGCTGATCGAAGGTCGCACTTAGTACTAAGAATTTATTTATTTAACTTTTGTCCAGTTCTTATTCTTGCTTCGGTGTGAGTTGTTTTAGTCAAACAAAAGGCAATCGCTATTCAATTCTAGCTTCTATTGTAGTGAAGTAGTGACAACAATTAGCATAATTTGTACTATAGTGTTAGTTAAAAAGTTTATTCTACTAATATCACATTTATATATTTTTTTAGATAATGCGCAGATTTTAGTGACTTATTTTTATATGAGTACTAAAAAAAAAAATTTATTTTGGTATATATGGAAGCAATTGTTAGCAAAACAATATTCTCAAAATTTTTTGCGAGAACCAGAGAATTATTTTATTCCTTTGTTACAAAAAGCTTTGAAAAGTAATCACATATTTTAAATCAAATAACCATGTATTTTGATTTTTTCTAATTTATACAAGAAATAGTTTTTTTAATAAATTATTATACACAATTTTTATTTATTTTAAAATAAAATTTGCAATATAAAAAAAAATTTTTTTATTTGAATTTTTGTTTTCAAAATATAAAAAATTTTGAATAAAGAAAAGAAATTTATATTTTAATGTATGTTTAATTTATGTATGCTTACTAGGGAATTTTAAATACAAATTATATTTTAATTAGTTCAAAATGTTAGTTGCTCTAATTGCATATTACAGCTGAAATAGTTTCTCCAAATTTTTCAAGAAATGATTTCTTCACTTGTTGGACTAAAAACTAAATTTTAAATGTTTGTTAATTTTTAGTTAATTTTTATTTTTTAGAAGTTTTTCTTCAATTTTTTAAAGCTTTCCTTAACTTTTCATAACAATTCTAATAATTATTTAAACATTTATTTATTAAATTTATTGAAAACTCGCATATTTCGGTGCTATTATTTTTTATTTTAAAAGCAAAACTGTTTTAATAATAAAAATTACTATTATGGCATATTAATTTAGCTTAAGGTAAAAAAAAATCTTATTGAAATAATTGTTCAGGAATTGAGTAGAAAATAAATTAAATTACTTGGCAATAAAATTTAAATAATTCTAAATATTTCGTTGAAATTGTTAATAATATTTTTGAATTGTGATGTCTTATAAATTAATTTTAAAATTAAATAAATAAATTAAAATTAGTTTTTTTAATTTTTTGGAATTTTTTACACTTAAAAGAGTTTTAAATTACAAGTTCCCTATTGCTGTTAGCAAAATTTCTTCCAATTTATGGAATTTAATAATGGAAAAAATAAATTAAAATTTTTTGAGACTTTAAAAATTGTTTTAATTTCACCAAATATTTACGAATAGTTCTGGTAAAGAACTTTCATATAATAATAATAGTATTTAATAATAATAGCAGTTTTTGAATAATACATTTTTAACAATTCTTTTTTTATTTTCGTGTTTTTTTAGTTCGTATTTGGTTTTAAAGCTTTTTACGCCGAATAATTATGTATTGGTTTTTATAATTGCATATTTCAAATTTACCTGCAGATTTTTTATAAAATTTTATTTGCGAATTAACAAGTTTTTTTTATTTATTTTTTAGAATAGTTTGTCCTTGATTAATTTCCCTCACTTTTTCAACATTTTCAATTTTTACTGTTATCTTTGTGAAACTAATTGCCAATTATGTTTTATTTATTATGCACAATTGCAAAAAATTTGTTTAATGAAATTTGTACTTCCCGTTTTTTTTCTTTGTTTTTGCTTTGTATTTTCTCTTTAAATTTTTTTATATTTAAATTTTACGCGTTGGTATAATAAATCATCACAAAAATTAAAATTTTTTCTTAATTTCTATAGAAAAATAAAATTTTATTTTTTTTCTAACTCAATTCAATTTTACTTTTTTTTCAACACACTTGCCTTCCTTACTAGAAATTTTCATTAAAATAAAATTTTCAACACAATTTCTCAAACGAAACCATTTAAATTATTTGCAATTTTTAATACATTTTTTCAGTAACATTTAGTTCACTATTTTCTTCTAATCGTATGTCCTTTCCGACTATTACGCTGCGTCGCGCGCTTGTTATGCAACCAGTTCCATGCGAGTAAAAATCCACACTAAACTCACGCTATGCGAAGATGTGCCACTCCAAGCTGTGCCTTAAACTTGACACAAGTGCAAAAAGTAAAATCATAATACGAATAATACAAATAAATTAGAAACTGCGCAAAAAAGCTACTAAAACAACAGAACAAAACGGCAAACTCAGCGAGCGCGGCGAGCGCAGCGACGAGAGCGCTTCATGGCTAATCAGCTGTTTATATTTTGCTTAATTGCATATTAAAATTGGCATAAATCAACTTAAGTAGCAGCAAAAATAACAAAAACAACAACACGTATGGTATTGTGATTGCAAGAAGCAAAAAAATATATAAATACAAAATACAAAAGTAAAATAAATAAAAAAAAAGGCAAACCCCAAAGCTAAGGCCCACAGCAAACAAAAGACTTAAGCAACGAACTTGCGCTCAATAATTCACTCACTAAGTGCTCTGCTCGCCGAAATGAGTAACCCAGTGACGTCAAAGTGCCGTCTTGTTGCGATACGGTAGCAGAAGTAATAGCCGGTTGTTGTTTTCGTTGTTGTTGCCGTCGCTATGTGCTCATTTGTAAACAAAACGCAACAACACCGGCAAACTCAACGTACTGCAAATGCGTTTTGTGGCCCAAAATTGGAGCTGTGTTTTTTTTTCCTTTACTTTGAATTTGTATAAAAAGTGTTTATTTACACGCATAATTGCTCGTTTACACATTTTATAGCTTTGGCGGTTGTAATATTTCATATTTTTATGTTATACACTTACAAAACTTTTAAGGGTTTTGGAAAAATTTTGATGTATTTAATTAGTTCCTTCCGCAAGCAGGCAGATAAGGTCACACAAAGTCTGGATAAATTTTTTTTTAATCTCTTTAAAATTTCATATTTTTGTTTTAGTGTTTTGCAGACTAGAAATATGTGGTATTAAGTGCATAAAAGGTAAAGAACTGAGTTCATAAATTTTTTTAAACGAAACATATAATTCTTAATATAAAGTTAACATTTAACTTATCTAAAACCATAAGAATTAATTTAGACGCTCCAAAGTTACACAAAAAAGAGCTGAACGGACTGGAAACCTTGACCTTTGCAAATTATAGAAGAAAGGCCTTTGACTTGAAGTACTGGAGAGGCTAAACATTTTTCAATAAGTTGATGTAATATCTCTCTATGTGTCGATGTGTCTGTTTCAATGTCTATGTCTATATCTATGTGTAAGTCTATGTCTATGCCCCTATGTCTATCTCTACGTCCATGTCTATGACTATGCCTATGTCTACGTCTCTGTTCATGGTTACGTCTATGCCTATGGCTATGTCTATGACTATGTCTATGGTTACCCCTATGTCTATGTCTATGTCGAAGTCTATGCCAAGGTCTATGTCCATCTCTACGTCCATGTCTATGACTATGCCTATGTCTACGTCTGGGTCTATATTTATGTCTATATCTATGTATTTGTCTATGTCGAAGTCTATGTAATTGTCTATTTCTATATATTAGTCTATGTTCCATGCCCACGTCTGTGTCTATTCCTTTGTCTTTGGCTATGGGCAGGGTCGTGAGTGCCTTCCTCAGTGGGTTGCTTAAGAGTACAGAAAGCAGAAGTTTTGAAAGAATATTAAAATCGCCTCATCTGTGAATTTATTAATGAATTTGCAAACAAAATTTAAAAAAAAAATCCACTTCACCATTCTATCATTAGTATTTATTCAAACCTCAAAGCTGGACATTTTGATTGATAGTTGATCAGAGTCGCGTGCGCTGCCCACCCGCACATTTTATTTGACTTTAATTCGCGTTGCACACGAATCCCCCCCACTCCCACTCCACGTCGAACGTTTTTAAGTCTATGGCGCTTATTTGTTATTCAGTTGACGGCGTCAGCGAGCGCCCAGCTTAACACTACCCACCCATTTTTATAAAATTTTACTTTTTCATGCTGAATTTCGATTGCCTACGGCATGCAAGTCTGTCCACATATGTGCATACGCCTATGTCGATTACGTGGGAAAATTGGTTTCCGTATTCTCTGCCTGGCTCTTTGTCATTACTATGACATCGGGCGTATCGAAATAGTAATCTTAGAACCTTTTTTTGACTCTTTCAATTTTCATGCGACACGTTTTGTCATTAGCATGCACTACATGTCTACTTGTGCTTACTTTTATGTGCGTTTTTATATCAGTTCCTGAATACGATTATTTCCTAGAGCAGTTGCCAAATGTGGAATGTAAATAAAATGTGTACTGAGTAACTAATTCGATGTTGTTATTGGCATGTATTTGTGATTGGAGTTAAGCAAAATATATTAGCCAACATCATTTGTAAAAGAAGAGAAGAAGAGTAGATCCAAAAGCAAGTAATATATCTAACTTGAGAACATTTCTCGTAAGCGCCTTAGATTCATTAACTGTAAAAATCCACATAGTTTGGTAACTATAATCCTGGAAAGCCCGGAAAGTACAGAAAACATAGATGAGCCCACTACTCACTGAAGACTGAGCTTAAATTTATTAAAACAATTAAATAATGAAATAACGGTAGTTGTAGGTTTCGATTAATGCGTCTGGAAGAACGTATACTCTTGAAATTATATGTCGCACATTTCACTACTTCCAGACTTCGTATTCTCTCCTTATATATGATACTCTCAGCATTGGAACTATCTTTAGTACTTACTTATCTTTAGTACCGTACTTAATATTTTCAAACCCCTTGTCTATCATAGTTGTACTCTGCATATATAATACACATTATTATTTAGTAAAGTAGACGACAAGCAACAAATTAAACAGCTAACGGGTAACTAACACAAACAAAGCGAAAAGCACAATGTCAACAGACAGCAAAGATAAGCCATTAACCGAACCGACTGCCAATGAGGAGTGTAAAAATTAACACATTTACAACAATATAATATAAATGATAAAGAAAACAAAACAAAAAGAAATAAAAACAACAAAAACAAAAACAAAAATAGATAAATAAGCAATACGTCGTTAAACCGGAAGTATTGCGGCTACATGCAAAAGGGAATTGAAAAAAGTACAAATAACAAGATAAACAAGAAAAACACAAACAACAAATGGTAACACAGAGATAAGTTCCAGCGCAATGCTAATAAAAACTACACATAATCGTAAAATGTCGAACACAAGCGTAAGCATGCGCGCCAAACGCCAAGAATTGGCAACGCGACGCAATTTATGCGCCACCACGGAGCAGTTGAGCTATGCAGTTGTTTACGCTCGCCACGCCAAGAGTGTGTGCAAGTAAAAATGCAAAAACAGCAATAACAAATTGCGAAAAATGCCAACAACGAGGCGAACAAATTCCGATACAAATTTTTTTATGGCCGAAGTGATAAAATACCCGACAGCAACACAGTGGAGACGAAGTTATCGAAAAAAAGTATGGAGCTTCAAGCGCAATGCGAACATCAGTAGGCGTATTAACAGAAAAGAAACGAATAAAAACGGCCATAAATTGACAAAAGTCAAAGCAATGCCGGTAGCATTTTCGTTTTCGTTTTCGTTTTCGCTTTCGCTTTCGTTTTTATTTTTGTTGTTCGAAATTCCTTATAGTTTAGCTGCTGGCCGAATTGGTGCTACCGCTTGACGTTCATGCAAAATATTCTGGTCAAGGTGAGCCGCCTACGCCAAGTTCAAATTGAAAAAATAATTGTAAAAAATCTGCTACTGCGTCGTCGTTTGACCCCTCCCAGCTATCTTAATTACTTGCTTGCGATCTCACGTTTTCCCTTCCACTACATCCTTTGATAGCATATCCGATTTTATAGATTTTTTGAAATTTTTTGATTTACGAAGACGGTTCGATTTGTAGGTGAACTTTGGAATACAAAATGAAAACCACTTTTTGTCGGAAGTAGAGAACGAAATTGTGTGACGTAACAAAATTTCGTCACGCTCGCAGTACACAAAGCGCCAGCAAAATTAAAGTTAAACCAATTTAAATATCTTTTCAAATGTTCAGTGTACAACTCAAATTGTTTAAAATATAAAAATACAATTTAAGGTTGCCACCCGTTTACAAATTTTATTTTAAAAAAAGGTATGAGGTGAAGAAACACACCAAATTGTGTGGTTTAAAACGCTCAAGGCTTACAATTGAATATAAATATTTGTCGGTGTTGCCACCTATTTAAATATTTTGAAAATGTCAATTCAGTTAAATTTGTACAATATGGTCATAAACTAAAGAGCTTTAAAAAGAATTGCAGTTAGATATATTGCTGACAAGGGTTGCCACCTGTCTGATTTTTTAAAGTTGTTTTCTTTCCCACAATTAAGTACTTTCGTAGTCATTCGAATAAAATAACGTGGATAGCAGAAATAGTTCCATTGTGCTGATTTCGCAGAAATGGAATATTTATTGTTATTTATTATTTTTATTATTATTTATTTATTATTATTATTTGTTATTGTTATTGTTTATTATACATTATATTTTCTATAAAATCTAAATGTTTTTCGGATTTCTTGATCCAAATCAATATCGCATCAACAATCCAGAAAAACATTCGCAGGTGACTACTTTATCACAATCAAGAAGGCTCGGGGACATAAACATTCGCACTTTTCCAACAGCTTTTGCGGATACAGTGTTTTACTAATTTGATAATTTACTAAGAGTACCTGACTCAATGTGATCCAGGTACTCTTCTGACTTGATAACAAAGTTGCAATAATGTCCGAATGCGTCGCAGAACTTTTGTTTATTCCGTTATATTGCAATTCTTTCAATTTCATTCGTGCAGATTTTCGAGAAGTTTTATTATGAAAAGTTCTTTTGGACCATAGTTCATTATTTTTACAAATGTTCGACGAAAAATTTTTCCATAAAAATTCTTCTCGACAATTCATACAATCGACGTTATAATTGAGTACCCCTAAAACCTCTATTTTAGTCGACAGTCACATGAAAATATTTGCACCATCGGAGGAAAACTTCTTAGCAGACAGATTGATAGCACTTCTGCCTCACCAATTGGTCTAGAACTCATAGTGTGAAACAAGAAGAAAATTAATAATTATACGGCTAACCTTGATTAAGTATTGTACTTGTACTTAAAGTATTTAAAGTTAAATTCCTAAAGTCACAAACTTCTCAAATAACCCTCGTATTTATCTACTAGAACATACTACATTTAATTTATTGTTGTTAATTCAGTAGTAATTAAATAAGCATTTCAAGTAAGTAACTAAAATGTGTAGTAATTATAATGAGGGCTATAAAATGTACTTGGCCGCTCATATGGAAAAGAAGTGCGAGCGGCCAGTACATTACAGCCGCACTTGCAGTCCTTTACTTTTTACGCTTCAATGGGTCTAAGTCTGAAATTAAAATGATATTCACAAACATTTAGCTATGCATATGTATAGATATAAAGATAATTAAAAGGCAGATAAAAAATTTACACAAAAATATACTTGCATTTATACAAGCTTACCACCGAAAGGGGCGTGCTCTGCAAGGCCTAACGGTCAATGGCATTAATAATTTATCGTTGCGTGTTTGTTGTCATAGCAACATTACGCAGCTGAGTCGTAGCCACGGCCAAGGCTAGATGCCGACGTGCAGACTCTTTTCGGCGACCATATAAAAGTAACAATATTAGAGGGTGATTTTTGGGGTACAGAGACCACAGTGTGAGAAAAATAACGCAAATTATGAAAACTTTCATAACGTTATATTGTCAGCAGCGACATACATATGCCGTTAATTATTGGGTTGTTCGGAAAGTCATTTCGTTTTTTCCGCCAGAAGACTTAATTACGTTTTTTTCGAAACTAACTTCACACTTAAGCCCCATAACCATTATATGTCATGAGAGCTGATATTGCAAGGCTTGTGTGTGAAAAAGTTCTATTAATTCTACCCAGTAGTTTTTGGTTGGTGGCTTTTTAAATATGGAGAGCAATAAGCAGCATTTTTCGTCATATTTTACTTTTTAACTTCAGGAAAGGTAAAAATGCTGTCCAAGCGAGAAAAAAATTTTCGGATTTGTATGGAGAAGGCGTGTTAACAGTACGCCAGTGCCAGAACTGGTTTGCAAAATTTCGATCCGGCAATTTTGATGTCGAAGATGCACCACGGTCTGGAAGGCCGGTCGAAGCTGACAAAGATGCGATAAAGGCATTAGTTGATGCAAATCGGCGAATCACCACACGAGAGATCGGTGAGAGGTTAAATTTGTCGAATTCAACTGTTTATGGCCATTTGAAAGGCATGGACTTAACCTCGAAGCTCGATGTGTGGGTGCCCCATGTCCTTACCGAGCGAAATTTGTGTCGTCGTGTTGACGCGTGTGATTCGCTCCTCAAACGTCTAGAAAATGATCCATTTTTTGAAGCGGATTATTACTGGGGACGAAAAATGGGTTGTATACAACAATGTTAAACGCAAGAGGTCATGGAGCAGAAAAGATGAACCGGCTCAAAGCGTGTCAAAAGCCAACATTCACCAAAAAAAGGTGATGCTCTCCGTTTGGTGGGATGTCAAAGGAATCGTTTTTTTTGAGCTTTTGCCGGACAATACAACGATTAATTCAGAAGTCTATTGTCATCAGCTGGACAAATTGAATGATTCACTTAAAGAGAAGGGGCCCGAATTAATCAACAGGAAGGGTGTAGTGTTCCACCAGGATAATGCGAGACCTCACACAAGTTTGGTCACTCGCCAAAAACTTTTACAGCTTGAATGGGACGTACTGCAACATCCACCATATTCTCCAGATCTGGCGCCTTCCGACTACTATTTGTTCCGGTCCCTGCAAAATTTTTTGGATGGCAAAACCTTTACCTCAAATGAAGATGTCAAAAACCACCTGGACGAGTTTTTTGCCAGCAAGGACCAAAACTTTTATGAGAGGGGAATTATGTTACTGCCAGAAAGATGGCAAAAGGTGTTGGACCAGAATGGCCAATATATAATTTAATAAAATATTTATTCATTATACGAAAACTGTCTTTCATGTTCCCCAAAAAAAACGAAATGACTTTCCGAACAACCCAATAATTTATAAATTCATTTGTACTAGAATTTTTGTTTTATCGATATTTTATACATTTTTATCGATTTTTTCTGTTTTAATTCGTTGCTTTACTAAATCTGATTGCAATTTTTTGCTCAAAGTTTAATTTAAAAATGCATTTATCGATAAATTGAAACTAAAATATTTTTATTTATCAATAATTTATCGGTTTCCACTATTTCCCACCTTTGGGCTATTGAGTGAGTTTTCATGAATAATTTAGAATTAAAACCATCATTTTTCGTCTATTGATTTTTGTTGTATTGCAGTATAGAAAAATATTTATGTATAAATGTATCGTATTCGATTACTTACATATATCATATATCCCTAACGATGCATACATGAACTTAAGATAAGATATTTTTATATTATTCCTCAACACTTTTCCAAGCCAAGCGATAAATTTTTATTGAAAAATAATCAGCATTATCGACAATAATTATTTGAAAAATCGATAATTTATTTGTTATTTTTTTTTTTTCTTGCTTTAATTTCCCTACTTTCCATAAAAATTTATTCACTATGCTAAAAAATAAAGTTTTATAGGAAACCCCCCTCATAAAAATATTTCACTACGCCACTGTATGTATGCAAAAATGTTGCTAACGCACCTTATGAAAAGACATTTCATTAAATTAAATCAAATGTTTGTATCAAATCAATATTTATATACGTATTTGGTAGGGTTCGTTGGCCTTCACAAATGCACGAATCGGCGTATGTGCCTATGGATGAATGTGTGTTGATAGCGGCGCTACTAGGCACATACTACTAAGCACATACTACTAGGTACAATACAGACTCCCATACGTATAGTTTGTGAACATGTATATGTAATATTATATATGTATGTATACTATTCAGAAGTGAAAGCGAACGACCGATGAAAATATTAATAAAGAAAAACAGTTTAAAAAGAGGTGAGGGTGAGGTATGTATATATTTAAATATTTTGTTTTTTATTAATGGTTTCATTGATCTCGATTGGATATTAAATGACTTGTAATATAATAAAATCGCTATTTTTTCGTTTCTAAACAAAAATAAGAAAGTCCCAGTAGACGACGACAGTGTCAAATAATTACCAAAATATTAGTTATGGCGCTGTTTGAATTATATTCGAGATTTCTGTTGGTTAGGGTAGAGGACTCACACTTGAAAAATCTTTCCCGCTAAGTGGCGTTAGACTAAAATTATTACAAAAAGTCATATTTATATGGTGCGATATGGCTCAGATTCAGATTGGCAAACGAAAGTGAACACATTCGCAAACAGGTTTTCCGGCAGGTGGCGCTGTAGTGAAATTTTTATCAAAACGATGTATTTTTGTTTATATCAAAGCTTGGATGCGTTGGAAAAATGTAAACTTGACTATATAATATATGAAAAACTTTCGTCATATTTTGTTTTAAAAAATTAACCATTAAAGGTATTTAGTAACAATTTTCCTAAAAGCTTTTTGTGAAAAAATGGTTTTCAGCTCAATTTCAACTGAACTTAAAATCTTTTTTGGCGAAATTTCTCAGTGTAATGACATTGAATAAGTAATTAACGGAGCTTTTAAGGTAATTTAAGATCATACTTAAAAATATATGCCCTTCACTAGATATAGATATATGTATATGTGGAAGCGAAGCGATGTCACTACCTGCTAGCCTGGTATAATCATCAAGCTTTTGCTATAATCAGCAAACTTGAAGCCAATAAAATGCAATGGCATCGCTTAAAATTAATCAAGTACAACTTCAATTGTATTCAATTACATGCATTTTTTTTGAGTTTCCTTTTAAGCGCTGCGACAGCAACACAAGAATAATCGAGTACTCCTCGGTGTGTGTGTGTGTGTGTGTGTGAGCTATGACAATTTATTACATTTTTATTCTTCCACACCGCAAGGCAATTGAACATTGAAGAACTTGCAAATATTCACGCCTCAAAAATGCAGCGTCGTGACTTCCACACCTTTCACCGCGCCAGCTTCACCAGCTTCGATGCCGCTGCCATGGTCGCCTGGTGCGATTCGTTGCGGTTAAAGTGGCAGTGGCATCGATTTTGGTTTTATACTTTTTGTAACTTCTGTTTCTCCAGCTGTTGCAAGTCCAAGGACGTAATTGCGGCAGTTATAAATTTTTAAAAAATTTTGCTATTTTTTTTATGTTCTTTTAATTTTTTTATTTTTTCACTCTTCTTCGTTTTATTTGCTCATTCTCACACACTTGGCCGCACTGACCTGCAGGGCGCTGGTGCTGCAAATACATACAAACCTCTTTTTTTTGTACTTCTACAAATACAATTATTATGTAATTTCGATTAAATGTCAGTGTGATTGAAGAATAATAAGCTCGTGTGTTTGTGTATTTGTGTGGCCATGTTATTTGTCAATTTTATGGTAGTAAAATTTAATATCGATTGTGTTGCAAAAATGATTTATGAAAATTCAATGAGCTTGGTTGTGTAAGAATTGCATTACCGGTTATGGCATGTCAATACTCCTCCATGTATGTATGTTTGTGTCATCAGACAAGGACTGCATGTTCATAAAATATCTCAATATTGACGAAATACGAATGTTGATAGCAAGCGTGCGATGAGGTCTTCGTACTTTATTGTTGTGAACCACAAAAATGTCTCGTGGCCTCCGACCTTTCCGTACATATATTCGTTATTCTTCATATTCAACTAAATTTAGGTTTGTAGGGTATACATTTTTGATATTTTTAATATTTTTTTGATATTTTTGATATTTTGATGTTAATTAAGCAAAATTCCTCAGCTTCAAGCAAATATTTAATTAAACGAGTAAGGAAGGGCTAAGTTCGGGTGTAACGGAACTTTTTATAGCACCACAATCTGTAAAGATCAAATACGAGGAAATATCTTCAGGTGATGGGAAATTTGATATTAAACTAGAATGACGAAGATCATTGTGAACCATGAACCATAACCATGTCATCCATGAACCGATTTCACTCAAATACGACACCAAACTTCAGTATATCTGAGAAAATGTGTTAGCTTCATTTGGTTAAGATATCTTATATATTGACTAGTATTATATGTATATAAGGTTTAAAGACAATTGTAAGTTCGAAAATTCTTTTATTAGGACTAAGAGGGCTAGGGTAAGTATTGAACCGATTTTCTCCATTTTTATCACGTTATTAACAGAAAAATATGACCTCTGGATTTCATTAAGATACCACACAGTTTTACCGATATTTTCATTGTAAATGTAGCCATAGGTACTGTGGTCCCCATATTCGATAACCGGAGTTTTGAAACTTTATTGCATGATTGCGACCATATTTAGTTGAGAGATGTCACACATTTCGGGTACTATTTGTGCAAAGTTTCTTTCAGATATCTCCACTGAAATTTGTATCATCTATTGTAAAGTGAAAGAATCTGATTGAATTAAGAAGTGTGTTATAAGAGAAGCGGGCGTGATTATTATACAAACTCGCTTATTTTTACACTGTATAATGAGACGCTAGAGGGCGAAATGTTTTCAGCGGGCGATATAGCTTTGGTAGCTTGTGTGATATGTACATTAAACCTATTAGAGGACAGGTTAACTCGCTTATCAAACAATTTTTAAACCGCAGATGCCCCTGCTATCGATAATCCAGAGTTTGTAGCATAATTTTTTTGACTCAGTGGTAGCACTTTATACTTTTTCGGTTAACGGTATTTCGTGGGTGTGGTAATGGTCCGATTTCGCCTATCTAACCTACTCAAACCCATCAACCTCCTCAGAGTGCCACTCAAGTTATCGCTTGTACAGACAGACATCCGAAATTTAATTCATCTCGTCATCTTAATCAATTTGATATACATGCATAAATATATATCTGTCCCGTTTAGTTTTAGGCGTTACAAACCACTGTTAGATGAACAAAACTATTATACTTTGTGTAAGACGTTTCGGCAGTACAAAAATGAAAAAATTTATTTACAAAAATTAAAAAATGGTGAACATAGCTAACAAAAAAGTACCAAAAATTCTATTTAAAATATTAATAAATTTTAAGCAATATTGCAAAAATTGGTTTTTAACGAAAATTTAAAAAAATTGCAATTTTTTATTATAAAAAATCAATAAACACAGTTTATTTTTTTTTTAAACAACAAAAGCAACCTTTTTAAAGAAATTTATTTAATATATATGTTAATATTTGTTTCCTAATCGGGTCTAATTATTTTGCTCTTTCGAATGTAAACTCTCAAAAATTAATTTTAGTAGCATTAAAAACCATTTAATTTATAAAATATAGATATTATTACGCTTCGACTAGATTTATACAAGCGTACTACACAAATCATCTCAAATTTCTTAAAAATCGGCATCGTATGCAAACAAATACTGTTAAAAAAAAAAGCAATAATCAATTGCTCAGTGTCAGCCAAGTGCTAATATTAATCAAAATTCACTACGATTAGTCATAAACTTTTAAAACAACAATAAAACGTAAAACAAAGTAATTTGAAAAGAAAATATGTGGTCTTTGACTTTAAACAACGTCATTAATTTGATATTGCCTTGTTGTTTTTGTTATTTTTGCAAAAAAAAACCATACCACTGTCTCTTTTGTTTGTTACCGCTCAGTAGCCCTCTCAAGTGAAGAGAAAATAAGCGCAGAACGGCGCTTTTTCCTCTGCGTCCATCTTTTTTATACAAAATATTGCCTACATTTAGGCGCTGCTGTTAGAAAAAGCATTTAAGCACATTACATACATTTTGTTAATACCTGAGTTCTAAAAATTTTTTTCCTTCTCTTCCTTTCGCCAATCTAGGACAAGTTACTGAGCAAACTTGAGGAGAGCGAGCCGGATCCACCAACCTCGCAGGAGGATGAATGCGTTATCTGTATAAATGCGCGTGCTACCATGCAAACATCACCATGTGGCCATCGTGTCGTCTGTCGCCGTTGCTTTGTCAAGACAATACAAAGTGCTGTTGCACAGCGACTGCTGCCACTACGCTGCGTCATCTGTCGTGCGCGTGTGAATCGCCTTACCTCCAGCTCGGGCACTTGGCGTATACAGGAGTCGGCGAGCAGCTACTCCATGGGTGCCAAAAGTTGGGCTTCCGCCGGTGTCGGTGCGAGTGGTGTGCACGTCTCGGCCAGTTCCTATTCGATGGGCGATGCGCATAGCGGTCACCATGCCTTCCATCCACATCCCGCGCTGCACGGTCGTTATCCGCGTAGTCCGAATGGTGGCGGTCGTGTTGCACAATCGGATAGCTTGTATTCGATGAGTTCGACGGGTTCATCATCACTGTCGGGCGTCTCACATATGTCCGCCTACTCTAAGACGTCTTCCATTTCGAGTGGTCTCTGCTCACCCGCCTCACCCATATCACCGTCTGCCATGTCAGCGTATACACAGACACCCGTGCTGAATAATCATTTGGCGCCACCTGGCGCATCGACGTCACATGGTACGCTCACGCTATCGCCTTCCGGTTCATCCGTTTCGGGTTCACTCTCGCCACGTGATGATCGTCATCATTCACATTCACATTCGGGTGGTTGCCCGGCGGGCTGTTCGGGTGCCATACCGCGTAAGCCACTCAATTCTCTAAGTAATTCTTCATCGAGTGGTTCGAGTATTAGCAGCTGCAGCAGTTTTCCGCCTGCGACGCATACTTATCCCGGACGTCGCCATACCAAGGGACGACTGACGGATCTACAAAATCGACTGCCACCAATTAAGGAGTTTCGCAGTCCAGCCAAAGTGCCACATCCCTCGCCAGTGCACGTTAGCAATCCACGTTTTCGGTGGGTGCTCAGGTTTACCTTTTAAAATAATTAACACAAATATCCGTGTATTTTTCTGTATAGTTATTCTTCATACACGAAATCCTCATCCAGTGCGCATGAAATCGCCCCTTTATTATGCGAACCACCTTCGCCAGCCAAAAGACCCATGAACATACTGGTGGGTTCAGTATCAACTAATGGTTTATGTCCACCGCCACTAAAGGCTGGGGGCAGTGCCAAAATTAGTCCTCTGGTGTTGAAGAACTCGCTGCCAAAGAATGCCTACACTTTGGGTAATAAAGATAAAAAGACTCCAATAAATAGTACCAGCGGCATTACCGCAAAATTAAACGGGAAGCTTACAAGTAACACAACAAGTAACATTGATAGTAAGAAGGCGACTCATGATGCTAACGGTAATAGCCTTTCAATGGCGTCAACTCCAATATCGAAATCGTCAGCGTCGAACCAAAATAGCAATAATAAATCGTATTCAGCACCGACCTCACGCTCCAACTCTTCCAACCGAAGTTTTCCACTCTTCTCCAATAGCAATAGTAATCATAGTAAGTACAAAATAATCAAACTTAGCGTCAGAATTATTTGAAACAAACACGCTTTAAATTACTACATTCGACTCTAGCCCATTATTCCCTCAAAAGTAGATATTTAAGATCTTTTTCCCTCACACCCTTAGCCCATTGTATAATATGTATCCATAGTAGTCCTCAACCAATAGGCGCTGAGGTTAATATCTTCCTCATACGAACCACTGTTGACGCTCCTAATTCGCTGGAGCTACCATTGCGGCTAAGGCAAGTCTATCCTAGTTTTAGAAAATTGATATTTCTTATAAGAATTGATACAATAAATATTCCCTCAACTTAGTAAACAATCTGGTGAAAGTGCTTGTTAGGTCAATACTAACTCTTTACTTAATTATATTGGGGATATCAACTAACTTGAGATGCCTTCTTACCGGTAGCGAACTCTAGCTCTAAAAACTAGCTCTTATGAAGGTTTTATTAACTTTCGCGTGAATTCCCTGTAACTGCATAGCTAACTACGGAAAGCTACTGAAGTTTTTCTTCTGCGCAGCATATTGCATAGAGTATAATAGTTTTGTGCACCTAACAGTTGTTTGCAACACCTAAAACTAACCGAGATAGAGAATTCCAGACTCATCTGCATATGAGTCGGAAAAAAAATGGCCAATAGGCGTGAAACAAGTCACTTCTGGATGGAATCCCGTATTTCGTCAACTACTCAACCAATTTTTACGTAACATCATCTACACATCTTTTTGTTACAGTTTGAAAATGGGCGAAATCGGCCTACAACCCCAACACCTACTTTCCGTACAGCACAATTTTAAATTCAATCAGGTTCTTTTAATTTGAAATAGATAAATCAAGCATCCATGAAAATATCCGAATAAAAAGAAATGAATAAATTAAATGAAAAAAAAAAGTATAAAACAATGTACAAATAGCGTCTTCAATGTGTGGCAGCTCCTGTCCAAAAATAGCCGAAATCGGACAATAGCTTTCCAAACCCTCCTGAATATGAGGACGATAGGGACACACCTATGTATGAGATTCAGATAATTATATGATCTGGTGTCAAAAATGGATACATTCGGCACGGTAATTCTCCTACCCCCCATATACCTAATATAAGGGCATTCGAGCTTTGTAAGATGTCTAATAAAATTAGCAGAATCTTGGATATATATATAAATCGGTCTATGAACTATCCCAACCTCATAAATTACATATAATATAGTGATTTTCGTTATTATAGTGAACTTTATGCCGATTATACCGGTCAATGCGTGAGTTATCTCAACAAAATTTAGTGTAAATATATTCTCAAGCACTCTTTAAGTTAATTTCAAAATTCAATGCATTCAGTTCAGAACTTCTTTGATTATTTACTTTGCGGTTGCCTTTATACCGTTGATATTGGTCAGTATGTTCGACATTTCTCTGAAGTTAAGCACAATTTCGTTCGACGCTGAATTTGATATAAATATTTTCACCCGCCTGTTGACTTTTCTCTCATATACCCAATTCATTAAATTTCAACCCCGTATAAAGTGTTCGATTACTCTCGGCCTTATTCCTTCTGTATTTGTTTTTTTTTACACTTTGTATATTCGTACAAAAACGAAAACTTTTTCAAACGAATCGCCATTAAGCCTATTCTATAAACAACTTGCTGAACTGATGGAAGTGTCTATAAATCTAAACCAGCTCTAATTGGCTAACGATTTGATTCGAAGCTTTTTCATAAAAAGAAATATACTCGTAGGTTGGATACTCGAAATATACCTAGATCAGATTGTTTTAGAAAGAACCGTGTGATCAATATCAAAATGTTGGATTTTCTCCGCGAATCTTTCTATGCGGATCCCTCAAAAAAATAAATGAGCTTATTATTAATACATACTTTGGACATATTTAGTTACTTCCAACCGCCTAACAGTAGAATGTGACTACATTGCGATCGATCTCGATTCACACAATGCCTCTAGTCCGAACCGCATTTAAATTTGTCACTCTTCATAAAGTTTTTAGAGCGTCTAGCTATGCAGGAAACCAGTAAATAATAGAGTAATTTCCATCACCGCCTCTAATTACATGTGATGACAGATAATTTGAATAATTTCACCACACACAGCAACTCTTCTTCAATCTGCAGTTATACGTGTACATTTATTTGTTCTCTCTTGTTTCGCATTTTGTAGAGGAGAAAGCGGACAATAAGAAGAATGAAACTATGGAACGTAAGAAGAAGGAGGAGAAGCTTAAACAGAAAGCGGAAAAGGAAGCGAGAAAGGTGGGTGTACGTCAACGTGACGCTACAGCAACGACACGAACTAACGGTGTTTGTAAAGATGAACATAACAAAAATAATAAGCAAAATAATATGAAAAATGTTGGTGGTGATGATGATAATGATGAGAAGGATGCACATAACATCGATGTTGGTCGTAATGGTGGTGGTGTTGGTGTCGGTGGTGGGTTATTATGCTTGTATGGTGGTTTGGCTGCCTGGAAAGTAATGTCGGTAATTGGTCTATCACACACAAAATGCATTTTCATTGTTGAGTTGCTTTTCTTTTCTCGCTTATTTTTTCTACCTTGAAACTTGGCTTCAATGTTGACGAGTTTTTCTATTCCTTTCATGCACCGTTATGTAGCTCTTTTAAGTTTCGTGTGAAATAGCGCTAGATTTGATGTATGTAACAAGATGTTCCCCATAAAATAGGAAATGCAATGAGACTAGGTATGCACAATACTTCCTTTTTTCTGTCGGTAGGCGCCAAGTGGAGGTAAAATTTTATGTTTAATACTCTTTAGCGCCAAAAACTAGGTGAAACCGACGACTTTTATACTCGAATTAACCACTTTCTTCTACAAAGCTCAATCGTTGCCTCAATAAAAGTCATCCATGTCGTAGCAAACAATTTTCCATAGTTTAGAGCCGTATCTTAAAAAGAGCGGAAGAAGCAGTCGAAGTTTTTCTCTCTGAAACCAATGGTATGGGGTCTTATACTTGTGAGCACATTAATTAGCTGAACAAAAACAGCGCTCTTTTAATATCAGTTCCCTGTTTTTATTTTTCAAACGCATTGTGCTAGTTTTGTAAACAGAAATTTCATGTCAGAGATACTCAGAGTTTTATGCGGCGAGTCACACGCCCAGGAAGCAACTCGTGGAATACATCGCTAATAAAAAGTGCAATTGGAGAGCTGGGGTTTAGCTTCAAAACAGTAATATTTAATTTAGTGACGGATTATCTAGTTCTTAGCATCTTCAAATGCGACTCTGTATGCATTCCGATTAAATATTATTTTATTAAATACTTTTTCAACCTACTCATTTTTTATTTATTCTCACACAAAAGTTTGTAGTCTAGCTTTATATTTTATCTTCCTACATTTTTATATGAAGTAAAGAGTTTCTTATTTGAAAAAATAGCTTTTAAGACAATACATACTTATATTTTTCGAAGCACTTAAATGGCGCTTTCCACCGATTTCTCCTTCTCTGTGATTTTCGTTAACTGTAAGCGCCATTTTTTTTTTTTTGATGTTTTCTTCTTCATATCATAATTTCCGACTTCTTTTTAGAAACATTCCCATTTTTACTTACTCATCCAATACAACTACTTTCTTCATGCTTCATTCTGCTCTCCTTCCCTAGCTTAATTCTCCACCATTCTTTTACATATATATATTTTTCAAAATATCTTTAAATTCTACTAAAACTTCCTTGCTCCTTCAATTCATAGCATAGTTGTTTGTTGTTGCCTTTCATTTGCTCAATTGTATGCCATTTTACTGTTGTTTTATTATATTCAACAACATTGTTGTTTAGTTTGCTCGCTTTAAATGTGTGTTGGGAGTACCTTCTCTCCCACTTTTCGTTTGGTTTATGAGTATTTAAGTCCTTTTGTTCCCGACAACAACCGCCACAAAATGTGCCACACACGCACACACTATTAAATACCATAACTAAAGGGAAGTGAGCCTGATGTTGCCGTATGTTTATATGTATGTTGGAAAGAATGAATTGGCGTAAAGCCATATGCACCGTATACACAGGGTTGCTTTTGTTTGATATTCGAAACTTTATCGTTTTCTATGTGTAGCATGTCGCATGCTTTACAAAAACTTCACGACAACAATGGTTGGGTGACTGTATGAATGAATGCGCGAATGAACGAACAATTGCTAATTGGCTCGCATACAAAACAATAAAAACAATAGAAAACTTTTAACAACAAAAATCAACAATAATATAAAGTTTTCATTTTATATATACATATATATATATATATAGAGTAGTCACAATTTTTTTCTAATAATTAAATATTTAATTACACATATGATAATAACTAGCAATTAGGAATTATTTGTGTGTAATCAGAGTTCGTTGGCAGATGAAGTTTTTTTCGAACACAGAATATATATAACATATAATGTATATATATATATATTCTTCTTAATATATATATAGAGATATATATATTATATATATATATAGTAGTATATATTCTTATAATTACTTAGCTAGCTAATGGTAATTTTTTTACTGTATTCATTACACTGAGGTTCTAAGAGTTAAAGTTACTACTTTCAAGTAAATAATTATTATGTAATTTGCGCTCATACGACTCATTACCGCTACTGTAGCAAAAAGTAATCATTTTTCTCTCTTCCCTTTTGTTGTTTATAAACTTCATTTTGCAGGAAGAGAAGCGGCTCGCCAAGGAAGAGGAACGTTTAGCGAAGTTAATTGCCAAGGAGGAGAAGAAGAAGGGTAAAAAGGAAGCTAAGGAACTGCTCATAGCGAATGATGGCAACTGTAAGAAGTGAGTGTTATAAAATGCTAACGGAAACAAATGGGATATATTAAATGTGTGACAGTAAGAGGAAAAACTATAGAGAATACACAAATTTAAATAATAACAATAACCAACTCCAACAATAGAACCCCTTAAAGAAAACATATAATAGATCGAAAAAATACTAAATTACAGTAAAAAGTGCAATTATAGGCTGAAGGCACTAATAGGAGGCAAAACATGTTTAGTTACATGTGTTATCAGTTATCAAGTTAAGTGCAATGTGTACTAAATTACTAGTAAGATGCACTAAATTACATATGTACCAAATGAACCAAAGAGCATTCCAGAGTACTGAATTAGTTGCAAAAGGTACTAAATTATGAACTAAGAATAATGGAGAATATGTGAAAGTACTTAAATTTATACTACATGTACTAAATTAAATGCAAGAAGTACTAAATTCTGCTCTGAAAGAACTAAACAACAAGCCAAAGTACTAAATTTTATACTAAGTGTAATAAAAAGCATGCAAAATATTAATATATGAGCAATAGTACTAAATTATGTACTAAAATCATTAAAGTAAAATCATTAAGTACTAAAATCTATACTAGAAGAACGAAGGAACATTCCTAGTACTAAATTACGTGCAGTAAGTTCTAAATTGTAAACTACAAGTACTAATTAGAATGAAAAATTACTAAATTGTGCGCACACAGTGCTAATTTAGGAAAGTACTAAATTACACACAAAAAATACTGTTTGTTCTTGCGTACTGAAAGTACTAAAGAGCATACGGAAGTACTAATCTATGTGCAGGCAGTACTGAAATCTTCAAAAAGTGCACTAAGGTATTACTTACACACATCACGTACTAAAAGTGCTAAATTACATACAAAGGTATTGAATAACATGCAAGTAGTACCAAATTTTGTACTAAAAGTACTATATTAGCTAAAATGCAAATAAAAAATGTGCTCACTTCAATACAGATGTTCTAAATTTCATGCTAAAAAAACTCAACTAAGTACAGAATTAACTGAAATACAACCACAAAGTTCTAAAATATCCATAGAAACGCTTAATCGGTCAACAAATCTCAACAGCATTAGTTATAGTACTAAATTACATGCAAAAAATTCTAAATTCCGTACAGAGAGTACTAAATTGCGAACAAGTAAAACCAAAATACAAACAAAAGTACTAAAATATATGCAAATAACATTGAAACAAATATTGAGTGCTCTCGAGTAAATTCAAAAAGTATTTATTTGCATACTCAAAGTACTACGAAGTACTAAATTACACTAAAATTCAACAAATTGTAAACAATAAGTACTAAAATGCATTAAAAGGTACTATGCAACATACCTAAAGTACGAAACTCACACACAATAAGCCGAAACAAACACCGCAAATTCTCACAAAAAATAAAAACTAAATGTACTTGCAACACCATAAAACAGCAAAATTTCTAAATTACAACAAAGATTCTAAGCGACACAGTAACTACTACTCAATACTTTCTAAATACTACCAATAATTGTAGCAAAAAAAGAAAAATTCATAATTTAAACACCAATTAATTATGAAAACTTAATTACTAAGCTGTATACACTCTAACTGATACATATTTATTGTACTACAGATTTAATAGAAAACTGATTATTTTTAAAAAGTAAAAACATAATTACATTATTTTTAACGCGAATCGTACTTTATAAAGACCTGAAGTAATTGAATTTTAACTAAAAAATGTAGTTACTCCAATAAATGCCAATTTGACTAACACAAAACCGTAATACATACAGTTGGACAAAAAACAAATAAAATGAAATTTTAAATTACAAATTAAAATTAAAATTCCTTTATTAAATTTCTCAAATTTTTTTCTACTTTAATAATTAATAAACTTTTTTATTCAATTTTTTAATTTTTTTCTCTTTTCAAAATTTTTTTTAACAATTTTAAATTGTATTCAATTTTATTTGTACAAAAAATTCTCATTTAAACACACTGTAAAAATATTATTTGTGTTTAATATATAGTAAATTAAATTTAAATAAAAATTAAGCTTTTTTAAAAATAGTCAGGAAGAAAATGTTCAAACACAAGGTCTTAAATACAAAATTTAAAATAACTGAATGTGAGTATGACTTTTGAGAATAATATTTCAACTTGGTAACCCGGTTTTCCAAAACTTCCAACAACTAAGGAGTTCATTAGGTGGGATTAAAAATACAGAACAGTTGACTTTATTTCTAGTTGATCTATATTGACTATATTTTAAACGTAATTTCCTTTTATTCATTGCTTCTTGGTACTAACCTCGCTTTCTGCACCCTTTGACATCCATTGCTCCTTCCTGGGAAGGCTAAATAGGCTTTAACGAAATTTTCGTAAAATTGGTACTAATTGACTGACATTAATTCGTATAAACTAGGCACACCATACAACATAAATTATTAATCAAAGAAAATAAAAATAACTAAAGCATAAATTGAAAAATTTGTCTCAAAGCCTTTTAATGGAGTGTCAAATAATTATATCTAAATATAACCATAATCATTGTTCATATAGTTTTACATTTGCTTCTGAAAAATTCTCCTTTTACAACACTCTGCCGCCAGTTGCAGAGTTCCAAGTTGATAAGAGGTATTTAAATTGCACACAAAACTGTAAATCATTTCTATGTAATTTAACGCTTGGAAGTAAAGATCTGTCTTTTAAAATAATCTCTCTTGTCAGCAAATTTCCATGTGAGCGCAATAATAAAGTTGTCCATTGGAATTCAATAAAAAATATACGTCGATAGCTTACTATGCTTACTAAAGTGATATAAACTTTTAATATTCCATCTGTAGAGGATTGCCTTAGCCTATTATATTTATACCAGTTCTTTGTTCGATTCACTATTCATCAAAGTTGGTCGAATCGAAATTTATAACAAACCACGCCCACTTCTTTTAAAACGTCCATTTATGACCCTCTTATGCTAACACTTCGACTTCTAAATAGATTTTCTTTAAATTTCTCAATATGATCGATCACTTGTGTAGGTCGAGTCGCAATAGACAAATTTCATACATTCTTACGACACTTATGCCACTGAGACTCCAATAAAACAGGTTCCCAAAAAAACGTTTTAAACATTTTCAAAAATTCTGTTAATTTAATTTATTCATAAAATTTCAGCCAACAGATTTTTAAATTGTAAATAAATTGACTGACTGAGTTTTTGTGCCATAAACAAATAGCTGTCCTCCTTGGTGTTAGGTCTTTATTACTAAAATGGACCAGTATGCGTCAAATCTGTAGAGTTGGTTTTTTCTTTTCTCGACAAAAAAAGTAATATGTATTTTTTTTATATTTTATAATGAATTATATAACAAAAATCTGGCAATGGGGCTTTCAAATACTTCGATTTTTTTTTAATTTAACAAAAGACTACATTTTTGTTTGCTTTCTTTTAGTTTCACTTACTAATTAAGAATTAATAGATTATTTTGTGAAAGTAAAGAAAAATTATCTAAAATACTGGAAGTAATATTTTTTCTATTATTACTTTTAAATTGATAAATAGTATTTTTAAATTAAAAAAAAAAATTTCTTATTATGTAACATATCCTAATTAATTTTTTTTTTAATTATTTTGAAATATACGTTTATATATTTCTACATAAACTTAGTACAAAATTGGAAAATTCATAAAAAAAAGTTTAATAAATTTATTTTTTATTATTACATAATATATCACAATTAATTATTGTATGGCAAGTAATAATTGTTTAATGCTTTGGTTTGACTTTTTTAATATTTCTCGTTCAAAAGTAATGGTTAAAACATAAAAGAAAACGTTCAAAAATACAAAATAATGTCAAATTCTAAAATTCAAATTCAAATTCAAATTCAAATTCTTGAAATAAAACTAAAGTGAGATTAAATTAAAATAAAATTACTTCTATAATTATTTTAAATAAGCTTAATTTTCTACAGTAGTAACCAAACATATGTGTGTATGTCAGTAGAATTTTCAAGGGAAAATGTTGCTAGCGTATATTTTATATTAAAAAGTTTATTGAAATGAAAATTTTGAAAAAATCATATATTCTAACTTCTAGATGAGATATTTCTATATTAGATTTTTACTATAAAAATTTGCAAAAAAATTAAAAGATTTTAGTCTGCATACTTATAGCATCTGCTGTATGTACTTTCAATTAAATGAATTAAGTATGCATTTGTACTCAGCATACGCATAGTTCGAAATGTGAAAATAATATTAAGTAGTTTTCGTATTTGCATAAAATGAAAATAATTAAATAAAAATTAAAAACAAAAGCAAATTGTATGTATGTATACAAAATTGCATTATGTGAATAAAAATAAGAAGTTTGATGCAATTTTGTGTGTATATCTACTTGTGCAAACTTATATACATATATACTTATACATGTAAATTTAGTTTATGTACCGTTAATTATACATATGTACGTTCATATAATACATATGAATATATTTCTATGTTTTGTGATTAACTGTAAACAAGGCGAACAAAATTCTACACGCAATTATTGCAATTACATGAAAAGATTACAAAAGCAAAAACAAATACAAAAACTATACAAATTAACCATCAATCGTGCGTCTATGAAATGTCTGAAATTGAAGGCGAATCAAGGCATAGCAACAACACGTCAACAAAGGTCATTAAAGCGATGAGTAGGAGCAGCTTTATATAAACATATGTGTATATATACATATATGTATATAGTATGTATATATAATATATATAATATATGAAGAAAACAATGTAATCTTAAGTAATTAGTTAATATGTAATTGAAGTAATTAAGCATTGGTGCAATGTAAGCACCTATGCAAAACCAACAACAGCAACAAGAGTAACATTGAAAGTATTCAAATGAAAAGCAATGAATTTGATGTTACAAGTACATATAGTGTTAAAATTAAGAACAACAATAAAAATGTTATTTAGTTATTAAAAAATTACGAAAAGTTTTTAAATCGTTTTGGAGATGAACTCTACGAAATGAAAACACTTTAGTTAGGTAATTTTATATTGAATAATTATAAGGCAAGTAATATGACATAATGGTCAGTTTGGGAAGAACTTTGGGAAGATTGGAAAAAACTGAACCTCAAGTAATTTAATATTTAAAACCTTGTCTTGACCTAATGTACTCCCATATAAAGTGTTCTAACGAAGCCAAATGCCCAATACGAGGTGTGTTCAGAAATTAATGGGAATGTTCTTCGACTGTGTTCTTTGACTTAGTGCATCATGAATTCTTGCCTCAAGCTCAAACGTTCAATAAGGAGTACTATACTGAAACGATGTCCGGGCGTCCATATTCGCCAGACAGGGCTCCGTGTGACTTTTTCCTATTTCCAAAAATAAAGGAACCTTAAAGAACCGTCGTTTTACAAGTATAGATGAAATTAAAAGTACATCGCTGAAAGAGCTAGAGGCTATCCCAAAAGCCGAGTTTAAGAAGTGTTTCGACAATTGGAAGAAGCGTTGGCTTGTGTATAATATCGAATGGAGACTATTTTGAAGGCGACAACATTAATGTAGACGAATGAATAAATATTTTTTTCAAGAAACGAAAATTTCCGTTGATTTTTGAACACACCACGTAGACATTCATTGCCTTTGCTTACTATAATTCGGTGGCACGAAACTCATGCCAATAAAGTGGTGCTTTTAATGTTGCACCGACCTACTGCAACCATTCAGCACTTAGATGATTGATATAAACGAATTGAAACCAAAAAGTCACGAATTGTTTGCCCGTAGCGCTCACCATTAACGGTAACATTGCTTTTCAAATGTATTAAAAAAGTATAGACCACTAATTCCATCAGCTTGTGTTTACTTTGACTGTCTGGTTTGACAGCTATTTCTATAGGAAATTCTATACCTCTGCAAAAACATTCTCTACAAGGCAGAGTAATCGGAAGGTAAAAATTCAACATACATTTCTCAACCGACGAGACTGTTTCCTTAATTTCAGTTTAATAGTTTTTCCAAAATGTGAGTTAACTTTACAAAGTGATGTTTATAAGACATATTGTGGCGAACCCGAATGCCAGAACAAAGCAGAAACGTCGATGACTTGTCAGAATTAGCCAGATAGCGAAATTCGTAGTTGCCAGAAGGTTCGAGTAGCGATGTGATAGTAACGATCTACTATATAAGGACTGCCGGAGTAACAGCAAGGAAAGTTCTATTTAGAGTATTGCCGAGAAAAGTACTAAGTTAGTTGAATTAGAAATAAAGATAAGTGTGTAGCTATTAAATGTTGACTTTTATTTAACAATCCAATGATCGAACTCAGAGTCAAGGCGTAAGCGATTAATCTAGTAAATCCGTTATAACACATTTTTTATCAAAACCCTTTTTAATATTATATAGAGTTTAGACCGCACTGCACTTTCACGACTCATATCAAATTGGTTTTCCCAGCTTGGTTACTGAATAATCGTAATTTTTTATCTCTTGTGGGCGTATTAAATAGCTCATCGTGATACTAATTTTTCTCATGATATCTTAATTTTCACTAAACGTGAACTATCTATCCTCTCTTTGTTCAACATGGTGATCTTCTGTTATAGCTGGTTTTCGGACTCCCCGCAATAGTTGCGGGAAAGATGTTGAACAAGGCTTTGATTGTCTATTTTATAGAGCTATTAAGTGCTTGCTTATAGAACCTCACTACCGAGGCGTGTCATATAAATAGTCGACGGAGTTTAAAGCATTTTTAAAGAAATCTATATTATATTGAGATGTGGCAGCAGCTGTTATTGAAAGGAAAGCAACCCAAGAGGTATTATTTGCAGATAATTTGCAACTGGCTTGTTATTTTTTGACTGATATACAATGTTGAGATCTGATGAGTATTTTGTTGACCGACCTTTTATAAACCAGCGTTCTACTATGAGTGATTTCTGGTTTGATGGCAAGTTTTCTTCAAAGTTAATGGTCCAACAATGGCTTTTATTTTACTGAATCCATATTTGCAACAGAGATTATGGGTTCTTTTTCAAAAGCTTGTGTTCAACCCTCTACCAGTTTAACTACCACTAATTAAATTACTTAGCTTTGCACAAAATTTGACAGTAATGTACTCACAGCTGATAATTGACAGCAACAGGGTTGCATGGATGATTTCGAAAAACTATACTGCATGCTGCCCTCTGTACGCAGCCTAAGCTTTTGATTAAATAAAATAACAAAATACGATTTTTTTATCGAAATATAATTATTTATTAATAAATCTCATTAGATTAGTGTAAAATAAAATTCATACTTGATATTACAGTAATGCTTCTCGAAGTATCTAAATGTATGTAATTATGTTAAAAGCAAGCCAAAGATTGAGTAACTTGCAATTTATACGCCATTAAGACGCATCACTTTTAATATAATTTAATTTTATTATTACTTGTATTTTTAAATGTTTGAGCATTTAACCCTGAAACAGATTCAAACAGTTCGACAACGTAGTTTGATAATTGTAGCCTAATTCACCCTTGCAACCATAGCCGCCCAGCTTGTGTATGGCCGCGTAATCAAAGCAATCCACTTGATTGTCGCCATTGCAATCCTGTGCATACTTCGTCATATAATTTTGTATGGTATTCGCAGCACAGTAGGGATCATACACGCAGTTGGAATAGGCTATATGTAGAAGATAAGTAGAGAATTTGTAAATTTTTTTTCTTAGCACTACATTATTGTTGGTGGTAAACACTTGCCTGTCTCCGATTCTGGTGATTCGCCATTCAGCGTCAGCTTACCACCGTCAGCCCAGTAGGGCCAGGTAATGCGAAATAGGCCACAGACGCCACCGGTACAAGTGGCCGTACGATTACAACCGCTGATCGCCTCACAAATACAACCCAAGCAAACGTCCGTGACCGGTTTTTCTTTAAATAAAGCGAAAGAAGACAATGAGATTATTTTGTTAATAAAAAAAAAAAAACAATAATAATAATAATAATCAGCTTGTGATAGACAAGTTTTAAAAGTCGTTAATAGTCGTTATGTATATATTAAAATACATACAGGCAATATATATATACAAAATAAATATATTGTATGTATTCTTTTTCCATATAACTGATTCGTACGAAATTCTGGATGACTGAGTGGGTTTACCCCAACATTATTTTTCTGCGCTTCTTTTAACAGCTTGCCATAAGTTAAGATAGGCGTGTAGTTTTGAAAATAATTGCAAATTTATTTATTATTTATACGTTATATAATTTATTTATAGTATTTATACTTCTATTATTTATATATATATTTATTGTTTTAATAGTATTTATACTGTTTATATATTAAGTGTAAAAAAAATGTTTCAACACATTGGCAACAATTGTTACATTTTAGTAAATTTTATTGCAAAAGTTTTACAATTTTACTTATTTTATTTCAGGTGGCAACGTTGTAAGGCCCCATATTTTAAAAATACTTAATCTAAGAGCCGATATTTTATAAGCAATTTAATATTGCAGTTGTTTCGATATTTTTTTGTTATTAGCTCAAAAATGTTTACCCCAATAGTGGAGGCTACTGGATTATAGTTGCTGGTATATCTGCGTTGGATGCTATAACAGAATTTTGCTTTGCGGATTGCTACTGAAAACGCAGATAAAAACGCAGAGCTTTAATTTTTGGGGAACATGGTTTAAAGTGCAATGGCAGCATTGCTCAATTTTCTGACATAAATCATAAAATGTAACATAAACAAATTTAAAACAGTGTTCGTAAGTAAATAAAAAGTAAAGTATACATATTTTCTTTAAAAAAAAATTTAATGTATTCAAAATCCAAAATTCGCAAAATATTGTAGGCAAGTGCTCGAGATCAGTTTCTTAATTTCGACATTTTTGCATACAATAAGAAGGGTTGATAGTAATCGATAATATACATAAAATTGCGGCTGCCGGCATAATTGCCTGCGGTAGGTAGTTGATAACCACTCGTAATGGAAATTTTGGTGTACTGTTGTTGAACGGCTACTATACTCGTGCTATTATAGATACATAAACATACATTTAAATATACATACACAGATACATTTAAAGTTACAAGCAAACCTTAAAAAAGATGTAAAGTTTTAAAATAAACAAATTCCCAACATATTATTTATTTTGAAAAAATTTTATTTTAAGCCCGTAGGTGGCAACTATTTAAAATAAATTTTTTAAATAAAGCCGTCTAAATCTTTAAATTCCATATTGTAGCACTGTAATATAATTTAAATCTCATTAACCTTTTCTTAATCCTAATCGGATAAACTTTTTTCTGGTCATTACACTCGGTCGCTCAGCGACCTTATACTTGGATTGATTAAATTTATTTGGTAATTAATAACAAATTGCAGTATTTAATTACAACAAAAATGCGCTCATTGCATTACAAAAATTTCAAAAATTCCATTTCACGAATTTTCAAAAAAAAAATGTACTTTCTACCAAAAGCTCAATAAAATCCCGCAGTTAAATAAGACGAAGGCGCGCAGTTAAAATTTAGCAACAATTTTGCGACACAAAAGAATCTAGTCTAACTGGAATTAAAAGGGCATATATCTCAATTGAGTTGTGACAAGTTTATCGCATAATTTCATTTAATTTATGGTTATTATAATTTTGAACTACAACAACAAGTGTAGCAGGCATTTTCAGCGTGAAATTTATAACTTGTATTTGCTTTCAATTTATTTTTTATTTAATTTCGTCTTCGCATGTTTACTAATATCAGAAGATGTTTGAACGAGTCCCTCTTCTTGAATTTCAACTTCAACCGACAAATGGTAAGTCCTACAATTTGAAGACTCGGCTGTTTGATTTACTTTCACATATCAGAAACGGTCACGAATGTGTGACATTACCTGTCAAGTGGTGATCCCTATCAGAAATTTCTTTTTTTTTCATTTTAGATCCCAGCTTGGTCGATATCTTAACCCTCGAAGCATCGCACAGTAGTCACGTACACAAGGTTCACGAGTATGGAGATGGCAAAAAGCATGGGATTGATTAAATTTACGATAGGTTATATCTCCAACTTTGTTTGAGTTCGATAAGATCACAGGAAGATGGTTTAATTTCCTATCTGATTCGCACGTTAGAGACTTCGATATAATTATGGAAAACATATTTCGAGCCATAGCTCCGATTTTTTGTAACAACACCATATATTCTAAAAAGTATTTAAAGAACCACTGGACTGTTCTAACTGAACTAACAATCGCTATCTCTTGGTTTGTCAATGACCTGATAACAGCAGTTCCGGCGGGAATTAAGGAAGAGCTATTGTCGACGGTCGTAAGTTCGATGTTATATATAATATCCTATATGAACTTGAGATTTTGCTTCCAAACATCAGAAGTACAGAAAAAGAAGGAACTTTTACGTTGCACTGAGTAGGTACTTATTTCTTCAGGATAAATCACTCAACAATGGAAAACACACTTAGCAAATCTCAAAGTACTTTCTACGTAACCCGATGCTCAGTGATATTATTCGAAGAAATGGCTCTTGAGATGTTTGATACAAAATTTTACGTAAACTCGTTACCGGTATCAAATAAAAGAGAACTAGAACTGTGAGCTCCATAGTCTTTAAAGTATATACTTTAAAATATACTTTTAAAGATATCAACAAAATTTAGCGAATCAAAACCTGGAAGCTCTTTGGGTTAGATGACTTCATCTGGATTTACATAGACCCTCCAGCTCTAAAAACTGCTAAATCCGATAACTGCTATGAAGATCAACAGATCTCTCCTGAGGTGAATATTACTGTTGAGCGTCTTCAGTTCACCAGGTATATCGCATTGGTTCCAAGTTGCGTTCACTTTTAGAAATACACCAACAACACTTAAGCGATTTCGGAACCAATGAAGGAGTGAAATATCATACACAAGTTATTTTTTCTACCATTTGGTTGACTTACCATACATAAAAAGATTTCTTGGTATTACGCTTCTTGTTTTTGAAAGCAAAACTCGTTTCCTGCCAATTCGTCTACAAAATTAACCGCAAAGTAAACTTGACTTTGAACGTTTAAGTACATTTTATTTTACTATTATTTGCTTCTCTTCTTCTTAAAACTCAACTTGATCTTGCGTTTGCCTCGAGGACCAATTGCGCAAGCATGCAGTTTGCATTTCCGAAGCGTACGAGATAGTCCGTAAAGAATGTATTAAATATTTGTGTGTGCGTAAAATTAGCATGCCAATGTGAAATTTCCTACCTTCTTAGGGAGTAGTAACAGTTTCAGATAGATGGTGCATATTTTAAGCACTCATATCTCTTTGATGGGGTTAAAGTACAATGACGTCTGAATAGAAGTCACCATTAACTTTGGATACTCATATGAGGATATGAGGATTCGAGAGGTCGAAACCGCCCAGCTTGAACGATTTGACACATTTTGTACCTTATTTTATAGAACTCCGATCTTCGAACGCTTAGAGCAGAGGTCAAAAGAGTCTCTTTGAGTGCGACGACTTCTCTCAAAAAAAAAAACAAAAAAACTTCTCGAAATTGTTGGCTATTTTCTCTTAATGGAGAGTAGTAATAAAAACAGCTCAATCTGGCCCCAGTAGGCTTCAAGATGATCCTTAGCCCTTAGTTAGTAAAGCCACAATCCTGAATACTTTTGGTATAGCTCTTGTTTATTACGTTAAAAGAGGTATACGAAATAAGAGGGAAAAATGTTGTAGTGGGGTTCTGTAAGTTAAAATTCTTTCCCTTTAGAGATGGAAATTCACCTACTAAATCAGCTTTGTAGCAACAGATAAAGCAAAAACAAGAAAGGACTGGCGAAAGCTCATTTCCGGGGCTTTATAGCAGCACAAAAGGAGTCATCATGATCTCTGCAACATTATAGTGAATATATTGTAAGTTCCTAAGCATTTCCTATAGGGTATGTTGTGAGGCAAGTAAGCTCTCGGTAGCTAGTAACTTGCGTCAACTAGAAAAATTTTTTAAGTATATTTAGAATAAAAGCAAACTGCTCAAGCATGTGTCCATGAACTTCGCCTGCGTCCAACTGCTCCATTGCCGGTACGTCTTCCAAACTACAACAAGAACAGCATTCGTATGAAGTGCTCATATACGAGTATGTAGCCTAGCTAGCTGACTAATAAGACGAGTTTGGCAACTTTACACGAACTGCGTTGAAAATGCGACGATTTTGTTGTCTCGCTGAGGCGTGTGATAATCGTTGCAGCTGCTACAAACTAGCTACTGGGCGGGCAAGTGGCATTATAACTGGCATACACGAACGCATATTTATATAAATATCCACAAACTTATGCAAAACGAGTCGCTAACTGCGCTTCATGTTGACTCATCTTCAAATACTAGAAGAAACAACAAATTGACAAACTCACCTTGCTGGTCAATAAACATAAATTTCATAAATTATAGTAGTTGGTCTTCGATACTTAGATGTATGTGTATATGTATAGTAATATTTTTATGAGAATCAAATAATAAAAGCGACGTAAATTTGCGATTTGAACTTGAATATTCGCTAAGCGTAAAAAAGCCGATTGATGGGATACGCTCCCTTAAGAGTGAGATTCAAATGAAATTAATGGACTTATATAATGACAGCCATTATTTAGGAAAATATACTGCACTTATACTACTTATACTGTCATTATTACTCAGCAACTCAGACCAGAACAACAACGTGCATACAACGGCAATGGAGTACTCACGGAGTCAAGACTTGAGCCAGAATTGCAAAATTTGACTACTAACTCAAAAGCTTAGAGCTCAAGATCGCAGAAAACCCCATTCACCCGTTGATTGAACTAAACAAAGTTTAGAAAACCTCTATACACCTTCAGAAACCATACTTCATATCAATGTTCATTTGGAACCACCTGTTCTATTTCCTTTGGTTCCAGCAGTATTCGCACCCATAGTATTCCAGCCAGCAGTAAAGCCAGATCTACGCCATCGGAATGGACACTTACTTTATCAGACTTAGGGCTGTTTTCTTCTGATCCCTATTTGAATAGGTAACCACTAGTGGAATCAATAACTTAGCTTCGAAGCTTTAAGAAGACCTCCATTTAAAGCCTAGAATCACTTCATTATTCATTTTCAACGTTAGGGACATGGGTAGCGTATTTTTTGAGTAGTACTCGTAGAGTTTCATATCTCATTAGAGACATTAATAAAGAACTTCTACATGAAGGGTTTCAGAGTACCGCTTTCTTCCGAAGAGCTGATTGGCCAATTAGATTTTTACAAAATACAAGCTCTTTCAAGTCGAAGCTCAAATTTCATATCATTAACTATTTAAGTGAGGAATTTTTTGATTATTATCTTAAAATTGAACGGCGTATAGCCGTAAATACATGGAGCACCACCTTTACTGTTGGTATGTATAAACTGAATGATTTCTCAAATCTAGCTTTGTACACAATGGTTACTTTCAAACCACGATAAGAAGGATTTTCATAAAAATGGCTTAAATAAAATCTTAGTATCAAACCGTAAACTCTTTCAAAGTCTAAAAATAAGAACTTCGGCTAAAATTTTCTATAAAGACAATCGTTCAAGTTCGTTCAAGTTCTAGTTAGTGAAATAAATTCGAGCACATAATGGGAAAGATGCCTGTGAGACCTCAGCTGGATTTAGCATAAACCAAGGGATGTATCAACTCTGTGAAAAGAACAAAATCTAGTATCACTCGAGGCCTCTATTAGAGATATAACGTCAATTGCCGTGAATTATGAGAATTATGCCATTTACGGCATTTCAAACTATTAGGGGCTTACTGAATATATTTAGATTAAATTAATGCGAGCACACTACACTTCGACTAAACTGGAGCAAAATTCCCTTTATTGATAAAATATCTGCTAAAGTTCGTTTGAAGCTTAACAAAAATACGTATATACCAATATAAATTTCAATTGGTTAAGGGACATTTATGGGACTACATATGGACAACATGTAGTACAAATATATGTTAATTAGTGACGCAAGAACAGTTTTAACGAATCGGCGGGCCTAACAACCAACAACTGACGTCACATTAGCATCATTGACACATTAAAATTTTCTACATATAACACATATATAACATATAAAATCTTTCCTAGGCGTATTTGATTTACATTCACAATGAAATGCAAATCATAAATGGAATTTTTTCATACCTTCATATAATATAATATATGAATATAAGGTGACTTTGACAGAGGGTCTTTGTTTACTATTACGACAAATAACATTAACGCATTTCATTGAAATTGAATATTTGTAGATATGTAAATCTCATTGTTGCAATAGAACGTGCTATCGCTAAAAGGACAACAAACGAGCGAAGTTTTTGACTGAAAAGATTTACTGACACACGTCAACAACATAGACCGGGTGACAAAAGAGACGCGTCTCGCATAATTAATGATGAGTAGTGAACGAAAAAAACCAAAAAATTTATACAAAAGCACAGTTTAATGGATCAACTCTATTTTAAGAAACCTTAACGGTATCAACAACTTTTGACATATTTCAGTCACAGTGACGTCAAGTAGAAAGTTGATAGCCTCTGCAAATCCGGAGCGGACCCGGATTTATGTCGGTCTAAAGAGTTTAATCTCAGTGATATCAAAGAAAAATATGATAACTACAAATTGTTGCCATGACAGTTAGGTTTACATACACGGTATACAACCGAATTTATTTCCAACCAGGAAATTTCTACTCAGCAACATAACCTCAAAACTATTTGGGGAATGTTTTACGATGATACATTACAATAACAACATGTTGTTAACTCTTAATTCATCATAGTGGTATCTCAGGAAAAACCATTCATCAACTTATATACTCTGTACTTAGTACCTTTAAAGGCAGACTTTCCGATTGACTCATATTTTCATAATAAATAGTTTTCATGGACGACATTCGCATATGAAGAGCAATAAGAGGACTATGTGACCTATCTAAGTTCGACATACACTCAATTTATTACTGATATTTCTGATATTTTGGTGGCTGGGTTTGGATTAGGAACGTGATTATGATATACCTATTGTATATATTAAAAATTTGACAAAAATGTCCGAATACTTTTCAATTACCGAACACCTTATGTACCAAAAACTGACCTGTCTTTCGTAAAGTCGAATTTTAGATAGGCCGTGAGGTTCTTCTATACTGAATAACACTATAAAGTTGGGAACTAATTACGGCTAAAGTACTGATTAGACTGACTGTCCACAAAATTCGGTTTTGTGAAAAACCGGTAAATACTCATATTTTCGATTACAATTAATCACTCTTTTTGCAAGATCATCAACATCAATCAAGATCAAGATCAATATCGTTTTCAAATTATCCAGCTTTTTCGTGCAAGTCTCAGATCTGGGAAATTCTGGTTTAGCGAGAAATTGAAAATGTATAAAAAAATCACTGGTCTAGATTTTCATGAACATCGCAGAGTAGTTACTCTCTAAATATCGGCCTTTTTTTAAGGAAGAACAAAGCCTACTTTAAACCCGCTGAAACTTCGAACCTCAATACGCTAGATACTTTTTTAGCTTAATGGAAGAAGAAGCAAACTTCATGAAGTTAGTTTAAGATATATATTTCATATCTTCAGTGAATAATTTAGATTTCAGTCTAAATTAAAGAAACTTATTTTATCGCCTCACCAAAAACAGAATTCATTAATACGCTTGTGATCGCCCAACATCTAAATTTTATATATATTATCTTATGAATTAATAGTTCACCAGCTTATTCTCCACAAATAAGTCTCTGTGAATATATCCTTGTTACAAAACTGGGAGTAACTGTAAAGGGTTGACTAGAAGCTTGTTTCAAATGACAATGGAAACTTTTATAAAGTCAATTATTTAGGTGACATACGAAAGTTGGAGAGCTGAAAGGAGACTACATCAAGAAATGAAACGGTGTTTTGTAGTACAGAGTATGATTTACCATGTAGAACGGCATATATTTTGAGTTAGCAGGCAACAAAGAGAAAATATTATCCTTTGAAATTATATAAATGAGAGATTTTTACTCTTTCTTTTGATTTTATTATAACAATTGTTGAAAATGAAATCTTGAAATTACACCAAATATTATTTAGCAAACCGACTTCAGATGCTCAGAGAGAAAAAAGTTGAAAATTTATTTCGAAATAATTTGAAGAAGAAGCAAGAACTAATACTTGCTTGCCAGCTTGCTGATTTAGCAATTATTTTTTATTTAATTTAACTTTTTTATTTTGTAAATAAGCCGTCATATTTATTTGTTTATATTTTGATTAGCTCTGCTGAACTTTGACGTTAAGCGGTTTAATTTGTAGCAAAAAATTAACATTTGATTTCACAAAGTATTAAAATGTATATACAATGTATGTATAAGCACAAGTGTATGTATGTATGTCGAAGGAGAAATTAAAGCGTAATTTTTTCTATTTATTTTATTTATAATTTTTTAATAAGTACATATTAATCCGATTTCATAAAATAGGCCACACTGATTACATATGCAAATGTATATATGTGTGCATATATGTGTGTATTTATGCACATATGTACATATTATATGTGTTAGCGGTGGGTTGCGACGAAATTGTGATTTTTTTGGTTGACATCGCAAATGAAGCCAATTTTAATCAGCTTAATTTGAAAACATAAAAATAAAATAGAAATATTCAAAAGTTGTGCTATTCACTTATTGTTGCTAAGTTCAAAACAAATTTCCCCAACAGCCTATATTAATATAAGTATGTATTATTTACCTTCATATCATAAATATCGATATATCAAGCATGTATGAATGTTTATGACAGAGGTTGTTCACCATTAGCTAATTTTTTTCCAATCTAACGGTTACTGACACAACTATTTATGGTTGTTTTTTACTGACAAAGAGACGCCAATTAATTAATGTCTATGACAGGCAACATAAAATAATAAATTCTGCTACAAAAAAAAATGAAAAAAGGGGAAAAAACAAAAGAGGAAACAAAATTACAGTAACAGAAAAAATAAAATTAACAAAAGAAAAAATAAAATTAGAAAAAAGAAATTCAAAAAAAAAAGTTTAAAAAAAATTTAATTAAAAAAAATATATATATATAAAAAAATAAAATGAAAACACATTAAAAATATAAAAAACACGAAAACGAAAGAATAAAAAAATTAAAAAAAAAAAACATTTCTAAAGCAAAAACTAAAAAAAGACAAGTAGTTTATTAAGCATACAACTTGTTGATGACTCGCATGCGCCGCATGACATCAAAACTTATTAATAAGAATTGACTTTTGGTACATATATACATACATACATATATGAATACCTTCCCTTTACTATTTCGTGCTACATTTGCAATTGAAATTAATTTTTGTTTTTTTTTTTTTCGTTTTCTTGATAATTCGATTTGTTTAATTTGTTTTAGTTTACTTCATTTCATTTTTCTTTATCCGTTTACTACATAAAATTGGGGATTTTTCAGGCGATTCTGTGAAAACCAAAACGTCAAGACGTTTGAGAAATTCTATCATTATTTTTTTTTTTTTTTGTATTTTAACGTGTCACCAAATCACGAGAGAGATGCTTTATCGGAATTAATTGAATGGATGCGCACAACTTTGCGCAATTTTGTCATATTTTATTGTTTTGTATTAGTAAGCAACCGATTAAAGTTGCTCGAACATCGCTTACGTTAATAGCAATTACTTTGATATTACCTATATAATATTTGTATACGTGTAATTTAAATTCGATCGAGCATTATTATTACCTAGATAACAATTAATATAATATTTCTGCAAGCAATTGTCTTTTAAGGCACAATAACAACCAGCACAGAAAATGTCAAAAGCTCTACGATCACTTTGTGTTGCCACAAAAAGGAATAAGGACGCCAAAGTAATGAAAATCTGACACTAGGGAATTTCAGGGTCGCTGCTCTGAAACAAGCTAAATTGAAAGTGAAGATTAACAGCTTGCTATAAAAGCAACAAACTACAACTTCTAGGTTGGGTAAGAATTTCTCTTCTTGTGTTTCGAGAGGTATTGGCACCCTTACCACAAGATGGAAAATTTGCGGAGAAAATTCCAATATTATAACGAAAAAATTTAACTAAATGTAAACACACATTGAAATTAGAATAATCCTTAGTTTTTTGCACTAAGCCATACTTAAAATAGTAAAATAAACCACAAAATTACTTTCAATACTGAAATAACGAAATTAAAATTTTATAATATTTTTCGTATTTGAACTTTCTAATAAAAAAAGCACATGCAGAATGTGCTTAAAAGTAAAACTAGAGAGCTAAATGTTGCAAATACAACTATCTGGAACCTAAACAGTGGTCATAAAATGAAATTACGCTATCAAACTAGCTCAAATTTATAATTCGTCGAACAGTCTGGCAACAACAATTGTTATTTTAAACTTTAGAAGCATGTTTTACTTCGAAACTACTTCGAATTTAAAAATTTGTTCAAATTAAAAAAAAAAAGCGTAATCTGACAGCATTTGAGTATTAATTTTCATGAAACCTCTATTAACTTTTTTAAAAACTTCAATAAACACTTTTCAAAAACCAAGTCAATAAGAACTTAGAAAAAATCTTTGGCAAGAATACTGAAAAATTACACAAATTAATCAAATAAATAATAATAATATTATAATAATAATAATATATAAATATTTTTCTACGCTAACTTCTGTTTTTTTTTTAAATGATATATTTTTGTATATAAATTTTTGGCAAATATCTTTTTTTTATTTTTAGTCATTGCGTAAATTTTAAGAAATTTTTAACATAAAATAGTTCTTTGTTGTGTATTCACTAACATACATACAAGATATATTTATGTATCCCAAATTCGTATATACATATATTCTTAGCCGCAGAAATATTGACCAAAAATATTTCCTGTTCTTTCACTAAAACTTGCGACAATACAAGTTTTCATTATTTAACTGCAAAGAATGGCAGCAGAAATTCGTTGTTGTCAAATATAAATATACATATGTACGCATATCCATAAGAAAGAGTCATAGCAGCTACATTCATATTAAAAAATTAAACAAAAGAAAAGAAAAACAACAGTAAAGCGCTAACAAATGTTAATTAAATACGCTGAAGCCGGACCTGCTGCCATTTAGCCGTTCGAGCAGTTATAATTTCATATTGAAATTAATGTATATTTTTCTATGCCATTTATTCTACAATTCTGATTTGTTCAGTTTAACTCTTGCTTTGTGCTAATAATTTGCATATTTTTACACACACCAACAATCAACATTCATTTCATTTGTAGATATGTGCATATTCCTCATTAAATTTCAAATTGTTAGCTATCTCCGCTTCACACCTCCTCGGACGCACATACATACATACATACATAAATATGAACATAAATAATACTAAACAATAATGGAGATTTATTCTCACCCTGTGCATTGATCAGCATGGCGAAGCCCACACAAAGCAGCGCAGCAATCAAAAATTTACCGTAGTACGTATTGGCCATTGTTTATTTAGATTTTCTATTTCAGTTTCAATTCGTAGAGACTTAATAAACGTTTTTTTTTTTTATCGATTATGTATGTGTGCAAATTATGCGTTCAGTTAATATAATTACACTAACTACACTGGAAACTGTATGGTTAAGCGCGATTTGATATAATTGTGCCGTTAGCAGTCTTCACTCGCTCGCGTTTTTTAAACAACTGAGGCAAGCACACGAAATGTTTGCGAATTTTAGCGTTCAGCTAACTGATTGTTAAGAGAGATTCTTTATAGGCTGATCAGCAACGAAGATGAACAATACGCCGTGACTTAAGCTTAATAGTGGCGATGAGCGACTCAAGTAAAAGCTCCGATTCGACTTGGTTTGAATACACAAAAAAACAGAGGAGTTAAGACACGAACTCTTTGCTTGATGGATTTTTAAACACAATGAACACCCTGTACAACAAAGAAAGCTACTTTTTAAAGTCGCGGATCGCGGCAGCTTCCAACAAACAGAGTACTTCACTAGCAAACATTAAAATTGCCATTTTTAATGGACTATACTTTGTTATAATTATAAAAAATACGTATACAACTGTGCACTCTCAACATTGCTTCTTATTATATTTTCATGTCATTTGTTAAAAAAAAATTGTTTTTATTTCAATTGTAATCGTAATATCCTTGCTTAGATCTTGTTGAAGGCAGCAATGTCAACGGATTGTACGAAGTCTTCAAAATCTTGTATCTTTTCAGTTAGCAAATCGATAGACACTTTGTCGTCTTCAATAACGCACATAATTTGCAATTTGTTAATACCATAACCGACTGGCACCAACTTGGAGGCACCCCACAAAAGGCCGTCCATCGCAATGGAGCGCACGTTATTCTCCATTTCTTTCATGTCGGTCTCATCATCCCATGGCTTGACATCAAGCAATACTGATGACTTGGCAATAAGCACGGGTTTCTTCGATTTCTTAGCAGCATAGGCGGCAAGACGTTCCTCACGTATGCGTGCAGCCTCTGCATCTTCTTCTTCTTCATCAGAGCCGAAAAGATCTATATCATCGTCATCATCAGCGACAGCTGGTGCAGCAACAACTGTGGGCTTGGCACCGGCAACTTGTGGCAATGGAGAACCCACCCAGGCGGCACGTTCATTAGACTCATATGACGCAATGTGACGATACCAACGTTGTGCATGTGGGAAATTGTCGGCCGGTGCTTTGCCCAAAGCTTCGAACACTGAGAGATCAGCTTTGCTTGGTGAATATCTGAAATGTATTATTTAGTTTATTTGTATTTGGTAGTTGAAAGGATTGTCGACGTGACAACGCCGTCACACATAACCTCACTTCATGTGCGGTTGCATGCCGTTGTCCAGTCCATACTTTCAGCACACTTACCCGCTGATGTAGCTGTTGTCAGCAAGGAATTTATCCAATTCTTTTAGACCTTGTGGGGTTGAGACTTCACCGAAAGCCATTTTTGTGTATTTTATCAGTCTTTTCTAAACTTCGTCCACGAAATAATCACCAACGTTCGAATTCTGCTGCAAGCTGTGACAAATTTGACAACCGGAAAGATTGAGCGTATGTCACATTCAGGGTTGTGTGAAATATTACTATTTAAAGTACTGCCAATTGGAAAATAAAACTTTATGAAAAAATTTTCTTGTGAAACTTGTTTATTAATTCACAACACACTCCCACTCTAACTCAATACTAACTTAAATAAACATATTTTTAAACAAACATTAATTTGTGGTCAATATCGAATTTTGATTAAAGGAACTTATAAATGTAGGGATTTTTTGTAATACATTACATTATAAAAAATATGTTATGTAACGTTGCAGTTGCACAATCAAAATCTTGTTTCTAAGTTGTTCACACAAACTACTTTTCAAAATTATTTTAAAATTATTGCTGTAATGTAGGCTGCAAGCAACTTGATAATCAATTAAAGTTTCAAGATGTTATCGTCAAGGATGTAACATAGAATTATTGAAAGATTTCCAAAAATAAATAATGTAATGAAAAAAAGAGATAAGCCATTTTTTTGCAAAACTATGCGATCAACTGTTTTGACTCAATTATCAAGTTGCCCACAACTTATTTGAAAAAATTGCTATCAAGATGACGTTCAAATTCAAAAAGTGAGAGAGTGGTAGTAAAAGATTGTGAATGCTTTGTAACTTGAAAGTAGTTTCTTGATCAAGTAACGTTCGGGTAAAGAAGTTAAAATTAACAAAGGATTTTGAAATAGATTCGTTGGCTTCAACTAAATTGATTACAACGCAAGTGAAGAAGTAACCAAGTAAACGCAGAACTTTTGCATGACTGTTGCGCTTATAATGCAACCCTGCCGAATTCAATGTAGTGTATCATTTCATACTTTGCAAATATTTTTTAAAATTATCTAAAGAATCTTAAACAGCTAGAAGTTTTTTGACAAAGGAAATTGTGTAATTCATTATGTTCTCTGTTCCTTTAACTTATTGCAATATTTATTATCTACTCTAACTACTAAGTTCTAATTTTAAACCCCTTCCAATTATATTATGGAAATTTGCTATGTGTTGGCATCTGGCAGCGTCGTAAATCATCCTACGACGAGTCGCGACGAATCGAAAAAACGGCAGCAAGGAATGAAAATTTCGAAGAAATTACTTTACTACGGTAAAATTAGCCCCAAAGTGAAGTAAATCAGTGTAATTATCACATAAAAGTTGTATTCGGCATTGGCATAATTGTAGTGCAAATAATGCAAAACGAAACAGTGGCATTTGCAATTATTTAGTGCATAAGAAAATTTTTCATTGCAGCTACTCTTGTTGTTTCCTTGCTAGTTCACCAACGACGCCAACGTCGCTGCTGTTGTCGTTTGGTTATTAGAAGTTAGTTCTGTATGTAAAATTTTGTTTGCCATATTCGTGTGCAGTGCTTGCAAAATTCTTGTTGTGCAAAATAAATGATTGGTCGCTTTTAACGCAAAAGCTAGTTGCATGGTATAGTGTGTATGACACTTGAGCCAAGTTGGCAAAGAACGTCGCTGCGGCCGACTATACTATATATATGTATATATATCCCATAGGCAGCAATAGGTGGTGGTAATCAGTGATTGAGTGCATTTAATAAAGTGAAAGAGTTTGTTAAAAATACGAGCGAATTTTGCCCACTAATCAGATTGTAATATTTCGCCAGTTGGTGTTTTGTTATATATATTATTAGAGTTGAGTTGACGGTGCAATTCCCCGCTGTGATCAGCAGCCAGCCGTGAATAACGCGCGCAGCAACTACGTATACGTCAGCGTCACTTTACTGCCGTATGAGAAACGGTAAAATGCCCGCTGCTGCTGCGACGACGATGGCATCCTGCGCTGCCTTCGTGTCCAAAATTTTTTGTTTTTGTTATGTTAACGTTTACTTCGTAGCCGTTCGCTCTCAGTCTACTAGACCGAATGAGAGAGAAAACAAACGTTTGTTGTGTTTGGAAAGAAATAAAGGGGAGCTGGTAACAGATAGGGGGCCAAAGCACGCACACTCTGTTGCAGTGGATGCTGCAAAATCCATTTGCAATTGCCTTCACAATTGCATTTTGTTTTGTAGTTACTTTAGTTGCAGTTATTGCAGCCTGGCCGTTTGGTAAGCCGTTTGACAAAATATTCAGCAAGTTTTCGGATATTTACAATAATAAAACTGCATTTCTGGATATATTGTTTAATTTATTATGTTTTATAAAAGATTAAAAATGGTAATGCAATTCTTTAAGTTTGCTGGTGGATTAATCACGTTAGGATTTAGCAAATAGTCGAATATATTTAGTGTCATGGCGACGTCTTTATGTTAAACTTTGGTGAAATATTGTGCTTACATATGCATTTTTTATATACACTTCTACTTGTGGTTTTAGTACCGATGGCGGCATATCAGCAACAGCCCTTTGCCATTACAAACTCCAATGCGGTCACAAGTTATCGCCTGTTTTTGGATTATTTGCATATTTAACGCGGTTTTGCGGTAAAATGCTTGTTCGCGCGCAACCAATACGATAAAGCAAAAAATGTTATATATTTTTGAAATTCTATTTCCTGAGCCTAGTTCAGTATGGTATTTATTTACTTTTGTGTTGTGTTCTATAAGCAATTTTTGCGCTTGACTTAAAAAGAACACAATAAGCATTTTGTTGTTTTTTTTTTGTTTATTTGTGTTAACATAAATGTTGTCTTCAATAAAGACATTTACTGTGATCCAGTTTAATCTTCACTTGATTGTGAAATACATATGTATGAAGATAACAAGTTATTTATTAATGATTCTATGATCAAATTATTGTCGCGGCCTTCCAGGTGTACTCGCCTGTCTTAAAAATTTGCATAGTCAAAAAATGTCGACGATAAATGGGTCAACCGGTATCCGATGCTTCTATGAGACAAATAATGAATATTTATAACCAGTATTCTTGTATTGCTAATTTTTTTTTTTTTTTTTTAACCTTTTTAGAATTGAGGCTTAAACATTTTCAAATAAATCTACGTAGAAAAATGTGCTGTGAAAATCAGTTACCATAAATGTTTTCTTTCTCAAACTCTTCAGATCAGGCAACACCTGTTTTGCCTCACTTTAAAACTCATTCATACATATGCCTTTCTGTCTACCATCCAAGCAATTAAAACTATTTCGACACATTTCAACCCTCACAACTAATCTGCTATCAAAATACTAGTATCAATAATTTTTCATTTTATAGCTCCTATGTGTTATTCTTTTTTTTTTATTATATTGCATGCCATACGTTTCCCATATTGTTGCTGGTTAAATACCAACAACTGCTTCATATCTATTTTGGTCCACATCTTTTCCCGTCTACATTTTGTGCACATCTTTGTTTTTTTTTTGTGTGTTTTATCAGCTTACTACTATTTCCGTTTCCGTTGCACGAGCGTAACCAAGTGAACGATGACCGTAACGTCAGTAGAGAAGTGTCATAATGCATGGCTACTTAGCCAGTTGTCGAGCTAGCCTCGTGCAAACAACATATCTTTTGGGATGTGTTTGTAACATCTAACTATAACAAATAATACTATCATCATCATCATCATCAGCAGTAGCGCCAGCGCTATAATTTCAATTGGGAACGAAATTCTAGTTGAGGTTTAGCGCAAAACACACGCTGAATAAATTCCTACACTCATTTGCCGGAATTTACACTTTGTTTCCATGTTCCTTCTTCTGTCGTCAACGCTCTGGATTTGCTTGTGCATACTGGCAGCTTCCAAGCTCCACCGCATAACCAACCACTTTGACTACTTACCGTCTGTCTGTATGATTTTTCACCCTATCCACTTGTATGCCTCTTGGCGCTCATGCCGTTCATTATTTGAATGCTTTTGCTTCCTCCTTCGTCATTTAGCATCCTTACTATCGGTATTAACATTTTAATTGCGTTGTCTTTATACGCTTATGTTGTTGTTTTATTTGTAACAGTTAATTGCAGTTGATTGCGATGGTGTTCTACAAAACAGTGCGGGCAGAAGAGTGAGTTGTATTGCATGCACTAATGGCAGGTGTCTGTGTTGGTAGGAGTCATTTGGAGTTAAGGGTGGGTTTTCCAATATTTATAGCGTGCCAGCCAGTTCAATTATTTATGCCATGCTTTATTCCTTTTTTTTCGTATTAATAGCTCTTTCTATTGCAACGTGCTTATTATGTATTTATTTCTCCACTCAACTGTTGCTTAGTGAATGTGTTATTGAATGTGTTGATTTCGTTATTTTTCCTTTTATAATATTTCTGTGCTGGCATTTCCACATGAAGGAATATAATTTGTATAATAATAGCATTTGTAAATCGAATAAAAAGGTTAAATCTGTCTGAAAATCTTTAAACCCATTACACGGTCTGTAGTGAATTATGTTAGGTGCCTGGCAAATATAACGGTTTTTGTTACAGTCTTCAGATTTGTCAGACCGTTGCTTACTGAACCATCCATTCGACGCCTCGTTATATCTTCTGAGCGACAGCAGATGCTGGACTACGTGCTGCAAATTATAACAATGTTCTCCTTTCGAGTTCTCCTAACTTTTGCATAATAAACAGTATATCGTCTCTACGTAACATAAAATTATAGCTCCGTTAACTGTATGGAGAGTGTTTACAAAACCTGAGGAATATGCTAACGGTTGAAACATCTCTGGAGGGCACAGAATAACTTCGCCGTACAAAAGGCGCGACAACATCGTTCTTTGAGGATCGGTTGCGTAGCACGGCATAACTTATGTCGCACCACAACAACAACAACAAAAACGTATTAATACTAATACTGTTATTATTAATATAATTTAATATATTAATTTTTTTTTTTCCTGCAATTTGTTCTCTAGACCCTCCTGCTGCACGCTACAAAACTCAGCTGTGTTAATAAACCCAAAATGTCAGTACCTAAAGCATCTTGCTACGCTTCATTCAATGTTGCACTTTCGTTTTCATTTCCGAATTTACCAATTTCCGTTCGATTACAGACTATTCACTTGAAGACGCTACAGTGCTGTCCTCACAGCCACTTGTTATCTTCCTCTGCATACTTAAGTCCGCCACTTCTACGTTCTGTCATCTTCTGCGTATATTTTATTAGTAAGCGCGCTTATCAGCATGATTGATTGAAATTTAATTCAATGTCTGTGATTTCTACTTTCACCATTAGCAGGCAGATGCGACCATCCTCAAGCACTCACCATAGTCATACTCTTTTTCGCCCAGCAACTATTAGCAAGCATATAAAGCGGTGGCAATGTACTTACAGGTGTCGTTTCTGTACTTCTGTTACAATCTGTGTGCTTTTTCTTTTGTTGTAAAAAGAAATTGTGTTTGAACGCGCACGCCTCCCTTTGCATAATAATTACTCAATTCGAAACATTTTTGGCTTGATTGTGCCAAATCGAGAAGTAAAAACAAAAGTAAACGAGAAGCATCAAGGTTGCGGGAAAGAGCTGTGGCTTGGTGAGCGGGTGGTAGAACAAGAAACAATGTCAAAAATTAAAGCATTTCATGAAAACATATAATTAAAACAAAAGACAATAAAAGACAAGCGCACAAGCACATGTACTATATATGTATGTATGTATAAGGCCGACGTAAAATTTACAAAAACATAAATGAAAATGTAAACGCTGTATCTATTTTTGCTTTTCGTCAATATATTTATCGTATACGCGTATGTACATATTTTGCATCCATTAGGAAAGTAGTCGAATTTTGTCGAAACAAATTTTTCTTTGCTTTCACATGTGTATATTTTCTTAGTTGTTGTTATTGCTTTTCGGTTTCATTATAATTTTCCGCTTTCATGGATTTTTGCTATTGACTTTTTAAAGAAGCCACAAGTATTGTTTTTGTTGCGCCTTTCCTCGTTGCCCAAATTTTTTCTCGTGCTTCTCTTTTATTTTCTCGCCTTTCCATTTTTTCGCTACCGCGAGTCAAGTCAATTATGAGCGTTGAAATGCTGCCATCAGCGAAAAACCCTGGCGGCTCAGTATTTAGCGTTTAGCATTAAGTGTTTAATGTTATCTGATGTGATGATGTTGATTGCTTACCACAGTGTGTGCATATTTACATGTATGTATGTATGTATGTATGCGGGTCTTCTATGCGGGTGGTTGCAAAAACAGATTTTCAGCCGTTTATGTTACCTCCCAGTGCGTGTATGTGGCCCGTTGTTGTTATTGCTGGGAAAGTTTTCGATCAGTCGTCATTGAGTCGCTTATTTGGAAGAAATACCATCAGAAGAATGTGTATACACATATTACTATTTGTATTATTTATCATTAGAAAGTCAGCTGTGGGCGTGTATGTGGGCTCGGTATGGCGCTAACGTCAGTCAATGCCGTGCTTAATATAAAAACAACCAATAAAAATATTTAACAAACAAAAATTTATTATTTTTTAGAACTAAATTATATTTATTTTACAACACCAAGGAAACAATAAGAATAGTTGCTGAGTTGTAATTAAATAATTATTAATTAAATAATTAAATTAAATGAGCTGTAAGAAGCTGAAGTGAAAGAAAATTTCGTAAATTCCGTTAACAAAAAAAAAAAAAAATAAAAATAAAAAAATGCAAAAAAAAAAATGGTTGGCGAAATATTAAAAATGAATTTGGTTTTGTTTTAACAATCACATTTAACGCCACATCATTCGGTAATACCCAAAATGTGGAGAATATAGTGTAGTGCCATTACGAAAATATATGTCTTCAAGCTGTCTGACAGTCTAACAGCTTGTACACTTGGGTCAAAAACTGACTAAGCGGCCTGTTTTCCAAGGCATTTTAGGAACTCATGCTCCGTTCCCACGACTTTGCATCTACGTAACCGGAACGTTACCGGATTAAAATCCGACCAAGCGATGTCAACTCTGCAGCATTCCTCCAATTTTTCTCAAAACAATAACCGTGTATTAACCACAATCATCGATAGTGCATTATTGTATTCCTTAACACTCCTTTTTGTTTTTGAGTTTCGGCGGAAAAGCGTCACTATTAGTATCACCCTAATAGGCGAAACAGCATCATCCATATCAATTTATTTGCTTAACTAAAATTCGAAACTCCGTTTATATATGCACATATTGCATTCAGTTCTGTTTCCTGGCAACCCTATCTCATTCTTTATATTTTCGAAATTGTTATTTGAATTGTACAAAACCTTTATTTTTGTCCATTCTATTTGTGAAAAATTCCAATAATTTTTCTGTGTTTAGCAAATTTCTAGTCCCTTGACATTCAATCGAGTGCTAAAGTGAACGACAACTTCCGAGCATTTTAAACTAAACCAAAATAGATCTAAATAAATTGCCTTTTTTCTCCAATTTTGCAGTGAAAACTAACAACCAAATGAATTTTTATCGAGGAGACGACGAATTTTAAGCGAATATCGCAACAAAGTGCAGTAGAGTTTCGAATATAAATAGAAAAAGTATATGACAGAAAAACAACAACTAAAACGATAGAAAGTAAAAACGAAAAATCGTGATAGACAAAAGAAGTGAAAGGATACGGAGTGCGTCGTGCACGGTGTACAGAGAATAAAAGCAGCCAACCGGACTGCAAACTGCCGATTGCCAACTACTACTAGACCGTACGTCCATAAGTAGCTGCTTGTTGTTTTTGTTTTCGTTTTTTTTTTTTTTTTTTTTTTTTTTTTTTTGGTCACAGAAGGTGAAGAGCACAACTCTGACACTTGTCAGTTGCATTGGAATTTCGCGAAGAACGCACTGGCAGCAGCGTCCGTCAGTCAACCGCAGTAGCAGTAGCAGCAGCAGCAGCAGGCGTCGTCGTTGCTGAGAAAATGACGTTTTATCAGCGGTCAATTGGCGTAGTGTAGCAACTAAACGAGCAGCATATTTGTAAACGGATTTATAAATAGACGACGACGACGACGACGATAACTACAACTACAACTACAACTACAACTACAACAACAAGCATAGCATAAACACGACAACGTATAGAATTCGCCAAAAACGCAAAACGACCAAATTGAGTTGTGTTTATTTATTTTTGTGAGAAATTTTGAACAAGAAAAAAACAAAACTACTAAAATTAAAACAGTGCAAAGCAAAAGCACAACCAACCAGTGTTGGTGTTGTCGGTGTTGTTGCAAAGAAATAGACAGTGAGATTTTGGCGCGCGTCATTGCACGCATTAGTAGCCAATGCAGCAGCAAGCAGCAAGCAGCAAGCAGCAAACAGAAAAGTGACAGTCAAATCGACCATAAATATATCCAGCGCAAGACAGCCAGTATAGTCCGCTTCTCTGGCAAACATTGGCGTTAAAATTTTGCCTTTATTGATGTGCGTGCGTGCGTGCGTGTGTAACGTGTGGTGGTGATGCTGTTGCAACCATAATTCGCGCATGAAGCATTTCAAACACAAATAGAATATATACAAAATTTTTGGTAAAGAAATTGCATTGAAAATATACTAGCAGTGGAAGTTTATAAATTTCGAATTCTTACGGCTAAGACACAAGATGAAGCGACGCAATGCCGACTGTGGCAAACTACGACGACCAATAAAACGCAATAAAATTACAGAGAGTGTGTACAGCAGGTGAGTGCGAATAAATATTTACATATTTATTGTTTTATAACAATAATATTTTCAAATATTTGCAAAATTGTAGACGTTTGTATTGTTGCTTTTGTATGTCATTGCTGTTGTTATTTCTGCAACACTGCTGCGCATACAATAATAATATGGCTTAGTACTAAAGCCAACCTTCATTGACAATAAGCCAGCTCCATTAACATCAAGCGTGCCTTCCTAAAATGAGCTCAACCAACCCCAAGCACATATAGTACGTGTTCGTTCCCATGACAGTCGGGTCTATGTAACCGGAACGGACCGGATTTTTATACTACGGTCAAGGACTATTATTAATACGGCAGCATTCCTCAAAATTATTTTTGTCGCTACAACAACAACATAATCAAGTCTCGTAAGAATTGAGCAACTTATGATGCCGTAGCCGGGTGAAGTTTCACTTATACAGACTCGATGCTGTCGTACAAAAAACAAATGCTGACTTTGAGGTACCCAACGTATTTTAGACCCCTATCACTGTGGGTCGTAGCTTTTCACAAAGCAACCGGTTTTTGGTTAAACCAACAACAAGAAACGAAATTAATTTTTATCCATCCAGTGTTGCCAAAATGTCAAAACTTTCTCAACTTAGTGCAGTTACTGAGTCAATTGTATTCCTGAGCTTGATTTCATCACTCAAAATTCGGTATAACATTCAAAATACAACAACAAAACGAAACATTTGAAAGCTATAATAACAAAAACAAAAAACAGAAAACAATAGAGCAAATCAGCACTGCCTTAAAGAAAGTGTTATGCCAATACAAAAACAAAAATGATCTCGTGATTCATGTAGCGGTCATACGCAGCCTCATTTTGACTCATACTGCATGTATATCATAATTTTTTGCATCAAAAATTGTTTGAAATACATATCTTCAGCTGCATGCTGGCGACATAAACAAATATGTACACAAAAAGGCAAGCACTTAACTAAACAATTTACAAAGTGTTGGTGCTTTGGCTTCTTATTGACACTAATTTTTTATTTATTTTTGTTTAGTTTCTATTTTCCTTTTTTTAAGTTCTTTGCTTACGCTATTTTTTTATAGTTATTATGCATCGCTTATTTGTGTGTGCTTGATGGGTTGCAAACAAACAAATCGAATGTGTTCTTGGTGTTTGTGTTGTTGTTGTTGTTGTTGTTGCTAATATGTGGTGTGTGTTTGTCTGCTGTGTTGTCTTGTCGAGGATCGCTTAATTGAGTTTGATTGATTTAGCGCAGCGCAATCCGATGATCGCGCCTCCAATCGACTGATAGCCACATATGTGAATGTGCCTGTATGTATGTGTGCATGTGTGCATGTGTGTATTTATGTACGTCGCTCTAGCCGGTAGTATGGCAAACAAATCCATTTAGGTTTGTTTTACTGCCAGTTGGTCATATTTAAGAGCGGTATTTAATAGCTCATATTTGCCCCTCTTTATCTGTCAAACAATGCACACACACACACACACACGCACGCCAACACGTCCGTTCTTATTGGCTTGGCGAGCGTGAGCTTTTTCTTCCGACTATTTGACGCTTATGCAAATTGGTTTGCGGTTTGTGATAGGCAGCGATTATGCGACAACCTTAATTGTTATTTAAATATGATGGATAGCAGTTTTTTTCTATGATTTTTCTATGATTTTTTTTGTGTTTTTTTTAAATTAATTTTGGAAGTTAGTACTAGAATATTTATATTATATATTAAGTTATTATTATTATTATTAAATTATCATTATTATTATTATTATTAAATTATTAAATTGTTATTATTGAATTATTATTAAATATTAAAATAATATTTGAGGTTAAGTTGAATTAAAACAATATTTTTTTTTTACTTTTAATTCTAACACGTAGTTATTTTTATATTTTTTTAAATATTTATTTATGTTTTTATTTTTTATTATATTATTTATTATATAATTTATTAATATAATTATATTATATTATTTGTATTATATATTATATATAAAAATAAAAATATTATATATATTATAAAAAAATTTATAATTGTGAATTATATCTAAATAAAGGTTATTATAAGAACTTTCGCTTTGGGATCAGAACATAAAAATTTTATTTTCAATTATTTTCAATTGATTAAAAAAAAAGTATTATTTTGTCGGCTTTCGATGTCTTCCAAGAACCGCAAATGTTGCTGCAACTTTTACTGACCTACCTTCAAAATGCTTAGGGCTACAAATTTTCTTTGTCGGCAAAAAATTTTTTTTGCATTCCAGCAATACTACATTGAAAACCATTGGCTATCTGCTACAACAATAAAAACAACAATGTTAACAACGTTTTAGTCCCTCCTACGACTGTAAAGTCCTTTTTACTATACAAATTTAATACTATTGTTGTTCCATAATTTTATATTGATTGTAGCTCTTTTATTAAGTTAATTTTTTTTATAAAACATATAACATACATATAATTTTTTAAATATTTAAAATTTTATTACTTACTTTTATTAAATAAATTTTTTTTCTACTTACAGCACAACTGTCCTGTACTTGAAATTCCTTATACTTTGGGCCATTGTGATAACCGCCGATTTTATGTTTATGTTTCGTTTTGAATTTTTATGGCCTTTTTGGCTACTTTTACGATCGGTGCATGACTCGTTTAAATTTAAAGGATTGGTAAGTTCAACTAAGAGAAGAAATACTAATTAATATTAATTGTTTAAAAGCCTTTGGGGATTTCTTGAGCTTTTCTGGCATTATTCCTATTTTCGTCTTGGTATTAAAAACCTATTAAAAAAAATAAATAAATCGGTACGATGAAGTTCGTTTCCAAAGCAATCTGTTCTATGTAACCAGAGTTCTGCTAATGGCAAAGGTCCACAGATATGCAAAGTAGCGAAAACCTTTTCGAGTCCCCAAATTACTAAAAACACCTTAGCTAACCTATAAATTTTAATTGTAATCTTTTTTCTTTTTTATTGAATTAAAAAAAATAAAATTTCTTCTTTCAGGCATTTTCTGTGTTATTTGTGTGCATTGCAATAACATCCGATTTAGTGTGTTTATTTTTTATACCAGTGCATTGGTTGCTATTCGCAGCAAGCACTTACGTCTGGGTGCAATATGTATGGCACACAGGTAATCATAACCGATTTATTGTTAAATATTGAAGTGTAAAAAAATTAATATACAATAATATTTTAAATTATATATAACTCAAATCGTTGCTCACAATTACTCTCAATCTCCTCTCGTACAGACAAAGGCATATGCATGCCTACAATAATACTTTGGATGCTGTTTGTTTACTTTGAAGCAGGCATCAGATGGAAGGATGCACGACATATGCCACATTTGGATCTGTGTCGACCCTTCGCGGCGCATTGGTAAGTTTACTCCTTGCAACATTTACTCCATGCGACTTCTACTAATCATTTCTCGAATTTCTCTACAGCATTGGCTATCCAGTGGTGACGATGGGTTTTGGCTTTAAAAGTTACATTGGCTATCGCATACGACAGCGTAGGCAACGGGAAGTTGCGAAAGAGAATGAATTTTATATGCAACTATTGCAACAAGCCCTGCCACCGGAGGAAACCACAGACGATCCAGCGATGACACAGCTGGCTGCTGTAGCTGGTGCCAACACTGTGCCGGCGGTAACCGCTGGCCCTGGTGTCAGCAGTATATTTGCAGCGCAAAGTAGTGCACAAAACTCACAAACAACATCTTCCCAGACGTCAGTGGTGACGGCGGCAATTAGCGCATTTAATGCATCGAATAGTTCCGCCATTACAAGTGTGACAACATCGGCTGCATGCAGTGCGCTTGCCACAGCGAATGGCCTGTTGGCATCAGCGGCAGCCGCTGCAACAGCGGCCGCATCAGCTGCAGCGGCGGCGGCAGCTGCAGCAACGTGTAATAGTTTCCAAGCACAAAATCATCAGTATCATCAACAACAACAACAACAACAACAAAATAATTATCACCAACAGCAGCAGTCGCCGGCGCAGCAAAACCATCAGCATAGTAATCACAATCAAACGACATTAGGCGCTTCGTCGCCGTCTTCAATGTCGCTCGATCATCACAACAACCACAGTAATGCGCATAGCAGTGTTCTAGGAGATGGTGGTGGCAGTAGTGGCAGTAGTGGCAATGGTGGCAGTGGTGCTAGTGGTATAGGTAGCAGTGGCAATTATAATATTAGCAGTTTATTGACAAATGTGGCAGCAACGTCAGCCGCAGGTAGTGCCACCGCAACGCTTGCTGATGATAAGAATTACTTACAAATCAGTAGTGGCGGTGCTGCCATTGTCCCAACAACTACAACAGCATCAACAGCGTCTATATCTACTAACAGCAATAGCTCTGGTTCTAATGCTGGCTTTGGTGGTGGTGTTGGTAGTGGTGGTAATGAAAAAATATGTTACTTTTACTCCTTGGTACATATACGCACCCATACATGCATCACTCATTCAAATATGCTTATATTAATATATATTCTTTATTTTATAACAATTGTAAAGTTTTCGCTGTGTTTTTAACAGCTTACGCGAGTAATTTGCTTTGGCAAACCTTTTTTTTTTTTTGGGCTCTTCGTTATTTGCGTATTGCATTAGTGAATTGCAGATCGTAAGCTTCGTTTCAAGAAAGACTTTCGATTGTTGTTTTTCTTTTTTAATTTCACTTGTTTATTCTGCTGTTTTTCGCTTAGACGATAAATAAGCTACTAAAATGAAGTGATTAAAAATATTAAAAATGCTTGGTATAGAAAAACCAGTTTTTATATAATAACCAAAGCTTTAAACGTAGAAATCTTTAAACTTTTTATACAATCTCTTCAAATGTCATAAATTAATATTTTAATTTGACCTTAATTTTTTGCTAAAATGGTTTTCATGTTTATCGCGATGGAATCAAAATCGCAAGAAAATTTTTTAAAATTTTGTTTTGAATATATAAATGTTACTTGAAAAATTTTTTGTTTGATTGTTCCTGTTGTATTATTTTTTCTTTTATTATTCTTAATTTTTTATTTTGTTATTTTCTATTTTGTTATTTTTTATTTTTTATTTTATTTATTATTTATTCTTTTTATTCTTTTCTTTTATTTTTTTTTGTTTTTTGTTTTTTGTTTTTTGTTTTTTTTATTATTTTTTATTTTATTAATTTTTATTTTATTATTTTTTATTTTATAATTTTTTATTTTATTATTATTTCATTATTTTTAATTATATGTTTTATTATTTATTATTTTTTATTTTATTATTTTATTATTTCTTATTTATTATTTATTTTTTCATTTTTTATTTTATTATTATTTATTTCATTTGATTTTTTTTTGTAATTGTATTATTATTTATTTTATTTTATTTGATTATTATTTATTTGATTATTATTTATTTAATTATTATTTATTTTATTATTATTTATTTTATTATTACTTATTATTATTATTATTTATTATTATTATTATTTATTTTATTATTATTTATTTTATTATTATTTATTATATTATTATTTTATGAGCATTCGTAATTATATGGCAAATCATAATTTTTAAATTTTGTGAATTGTTGCTTTTATTTCTTTATTGATGATCAAACTATTTATTAGCCTAACATAATTTAATAGTAAACAATTATTGCCTACACATACATACATAATTTTTAAAAACAACTCATAATTACACCCCAGCATTACGCCATAACTCTCATATAATAAAATATAGATGATTTTTATCTTTTTGTAGTGATGTAAACTGTAAATTTTTAACTTTGAAATTCTCTCTCCTTCCATTGCAGCAACATCCAATGGTCACATTGGTGGTAAAGGCCACCGTCGCGGCGCGGATAAGGAGAATCGGAACAAAGGCGGCGGCGGTGGCAGTGGCAGTGGCGGTGGCGGTGGCGCTGATGCAGATTCCAAACATAATAAGAGCTGCAATAACATTAGTTTTCAAGCTGTTGACAGCACCCATAACAGCAGCAGCATCTCAATGAAAGATCGCAGCGATTTTGAGGTGTCGGCTAATAGCAGTCAAGTGGATACAAGACCCCAACAACAAACAAAGGATAAAAGTGGTGAGCTGCCTACATGAGCGCTTGAATAGATAAAACTAATGCCTTTCTCTGTCTACTCCCACAGATGAGCAGCGAACGTCGAAAAAATCCAATATACAAAGCGCTTCCGGTGCGACGTCGCCGGCGCCGAATGATAATGTTTTGCAATTTGATGCCAATGATGTTGTAGCTGTGGAGGCAGTTGAACGTACTAAAGGTTGGTTGAGAAATTTCGCCTGCAAATATATATTTGCAAGCATTTAAATGCAATTCAATTGCTCTTTAGGTCGTCGCAATCGTGCGCGGAAAGATAATGCTTCCAAGGACAATCATAACAACACTTCGCATAATACTAGCAATGCGAACAACTCCAACACACACTCGCACAATATCCATCAACAGAACAGCACCACCAATGGCGGTGGCAATAGCAAAGAAGCCGCCGCTAGCACTCAAACGCATAATAGAGCTAGCAATAGCAATAATTCGGATGCCTCATCGGTGTCCTCATCCACCTCTTCGGCCAGTTCGGCATCATCATCGTTAGCATCGTCCGTTGCATCGGCTTCGGTCTCGTCCGCCATCTCACAAATAGCCACGAAAATGGTCTCAAAAGTCTGTGAAGCATGTATTAAACTGGAAGCGGACGTTAAGAAGTACCGCGCCGAGTTGAGTCACATGAAGCAAATCGAAAATGAACTGCGTCAGAAGCTCGAGTCGAACTTGACTACGAAATCCTGTTTGCAGGCCAAACAGAAAGAGTGTGACGAGCTGGAGAAACGCATACAGGAGCTAACGAATGGCCGGCATGCTGATATGCTGCAACTGCAGACGATCGAGCGGCGTTTGGCGGAGGAGCGCCGTCAAAAGCAATCGTTGGACGCACAATTGAATAATGAGAAGAAAGCTCGTAAAATTGCCGAAGAGAAGGCCGCACGGCCGGAATGCAGTGCGCAGTGTAAGCAGCGCAAGCAGCAAATGGATGAAGATGTCAAGCTGTTGCGGCGCGAACTGAAATCCACTGAAGAAGCCAAACAGTTGGCGGAACAGAACGGACGCAAATTGGAGCAGGAGGTAAGTGTTGATTGTGTGACCTTAAATTTGCGCTGTACACTAATCGTTAATATGCTTATTTTACAGTTACGCATGTTCAAGGCTGAGGTACGTAATCGTGATTCGGCGCAACCGGGCACCGACATGCTGATGAAAGCTTTGGCCTCGATACAGGACAAGAATTGTACGCTCGAAAAGAATCTTTCAGCCGAGACGAGAGTTAAGCTGGACTTATTCTCAGCGCTGGGTGACGCTAAGCGCCAACTGGAGATAACGGATAGTGAGTTGCTCTCATGCGCACCGAGAAATAACTCTACTAACACTACTCACACACACACATACTGTTTCTTGAAATATTTTGCAGCTCGTCGTCTTGTCCTGGAGGATGAAGTGCTCGATTTGAAGGCGAAAATCGCGCAATTACTCTGTGTTATGCCGACAGATCAACTTTTGCCCGCCTGCGGCTCGGCTAGCGGCAGTTCAATGTTGCGCATGAATGATACGCCACCGTTGCAGAGTGGTCCCGGACCAGCTTCACCAATGTTGAGCAGTCTTAGCGCGGCAGCAGCGGCGCAACAGGCTGCAGCAGCGGCGGCGGCGGCGGCGGCGGCAGTAGCAGTTGCTGGTCACCCATTATCGGCACGCGTTGGTCCACCAAATTCCGTTGCCGATTATGGTTTGCAGCAATCGCCGCCCAATTATGTAACGGCGCAACATCAGCATCAGCACCAACATCAACTGCAGCATCCACATCAGCATCAACAGCAGCATCATCAACAGCATCAACAGCATCAACAGCAGCAGCATCATCAACAGCATCAACAACAACTCCATCAGCAACATCAGCAACATCAACAACATCAGCAACATCAGCAACAACAACTGCATCAACAACAGCAGCAACATCATCAGCATCAGCAGCTGCAACAGCATCAACAGCACCAGCACCAACAACACCAACACCAACCACATCAACAACACCAGCAGCAACAACATCAGCAGCAACAACATCAGCAGCAACAACATCAGCAGCAACAACATCAGCAGCAACAGAAACAACAACAACAACAACAACAACAACAACAGCAGGTGCAGCAACAGCAAGTGCCCGTACCGGTGGGCACGCCGGTGTTTGTAACGGCGACTTCGCCGAGCGCTGGCGTCAATAGCGGCTCCAGCCTCGACCCAAATGCTTCTGTTTACACGCCCAAAGGCGGGCCAGGTGCTCCGGGCAGCGGCGGTGTTGTTGGTGTGCCAGTGGGCGGTACCAGTGATGCCTGACAACATCCTGCATCTGTGGGCGCCGTTAGCCACCTGATGCGACGTAACGTTTGAGATTGAGATTATTATTTAAGTTATTGATACATCCTCAACAGACACTGCAACAAAACCAACCGTAACAACAATTACAAGTAATATGAATACAACTATTTGTAAAATATTTCAACAGCAAGAAAAGCGTGCTCGTGTTGGCAGTAAGCAAGATGTTGAATAGAAGACTCGAATGGGTTGGTTGGAAAGTGGTGAACATCAGCTTACTGATCCAACGGCAGCGCTCAGAACAGAGACAAACCAACAGATGAGAAATATTGATAAATACAAAACAAAACAAAAACAACTATTAACAATGCAAAGGATAACAAATATTTACAACAAAAAAACAAGAACAACCAACATGAACCATGGACATAAAAATGCAAATGAACATGATATTATCTTATTGAAAAAGAAAAAACATAAAACAACAACAAGAAAAAAAAAACAAAAAGAACACAAATTAAAAGGAAAAATGAAAGCAAGACACTACTACTGTCTTTGATTACATCCTATGATTGGGCATGGAGATTTCCATTAGCTGTATAGTATTGTTTTCTGTAATTTTTAACCAAACTATCTAATAAGACTTTTTTATTTTTATTTGACATTTTCTTATAGTTTTGTATTTTAACTAAAACAAAAAGCTGCATCAAAGTGGAGAGCTTTTCTGGGCATATAGACTAAATTAAAGTCATAAGAGCAACACTGTCCCATATAGTTTAGCACTTGGCAAAGAGTGATAAACCTCAATAATCTCTTATCAATTATAAGCAGCTCACCGAAATGCAATAAACTTCACGAGATATACAAAAACTTTCAAAAATGCTACCAAGGGTGGTTATAACACCCAATATGCCTTCTTTCCCCAGTAGCATAATGAACTTAGTCCTTGTTATTTTTTTCTGGTTGACACTGGTCACCTTGTGAGTACCTTTTACAAAATTTGAAAATTTGAAATATTTTTTCGATCTGTGCAGTAAAATTAATAAACAAACAGATCTACTGAAACTGAACGAAACTGTTTTTTCGGTGATTTCCTATAGCAATTCTTCATCAAGAACTAGTCACATAACCTAAAAGTTTATTTCAAAACTACTACGAAATCGGTATCATAGTGTTATACTTAATTACCTATATAGAGGGAACATTTAAAAAGCAGACATATTGTTGTGAATATGTATATATTAATTAATTTAGTTTTGCAGGCAATAAAATCCATCAAATTAAAAAAAAAAAAAATTTGACAGCACTAAACTACATCTGTTTGTTATTGTTATCGATATACAATTGACACACCTCTATTAAATCGGATCAAAAGCGTATTTTGAAACTGTCAATGGAATATATTTTGAATATTTGGTGTTAAAAACAAATGGTGCGAATACGGGGAGTAAGATGTGGATTGGCTTATGATAATCATCTACTACGACAACCGTATACAACAATTAAGAATCCAAAACTCATTCAATTTGTACGCAAACGGCGCATTGATTTTCGCGGTGAAGAGCCAGTCTGCAAACAATGTGCCGAAGAACTGAAACGTATTTATTTAGAGAAAATTAGACGAGCTCAAGAACTAAAACGAGGCCAACCACAAAGGTCCTTGGAGTTGTCCTCTTCAGTTACAGATCAGGATGATACTATTACTAGTCGAAAACAACGGGCGCTGCACGCGGCAAAGAAAAGTTCAACCACAACAACAACAACAACAACAACAACAACGACTGCAGCAGAAGTCAGTGAAGAGCAACAAAGTGCCTCACAGTCCACAATTGACGAGGGTCCATCCACAAGTGCAGCAGCAGCAGCTAAGATAAAACGTAAACAACAGGAGACGGTGCGACGACGACGTATATATGCGCATGTCGTAGGTGATGACGATGCCGACGCAGATGATGATGATGACGATTATGCGCCAAGTCCGAATGCTACAAATGGCACACGCTTACCACACATACAGCCTATACCAAAGAGAAGAAAATTCGTACATGCCAATCCGGATGTTCTGAATATCTACATGGCGGGTCTGACCGGTGGATAATTTATATTGCAATGAGTAGCGAAACAAGTCATTTTCAAGAATTTTAATTAAACTGCAACTAAATAATTAATTGAAACGACTGCTAGTTGTAAGAATTTATACTGTTATAGTCATATTTATGTTCTATTAAAAATTATCTCAAATTGATGTGTACTGTCATTTTATAAAATTTTAGATATAACAACTCCAAATGTTTGTTTATGAAGCCCACTTGTTTGGACTCGTTGGCAAGCTTTGGGCGGTGCCAATACAATGATTATGGTGTTTGCTTTTTTTTTTTTTGTGAAGGTACTATCTCAAAATGAAATATGAGTCCTTAGCACGTTCTTAACAAAGTCTGTGTTGCAGATGTGCGGTGCGCACAGTTCTGTGTAATATTTAATTAAATTGGCGCGAAAGATTGTTGCTTGGTGAATGGTGGAATTCAAAATAAAAATTTCGAGGCTGTAAGCGACACCGATTCCAAGCAAAATCAGCTGATCATCAGCTGTGAGTGGAAAAGGGATAAACGAAAAGAAAAACAAAAAACAAAAAGAGGAAGAGGAAGAGGAGAATTCAATAGTAAACGTCAAATAAGAATACATGTGCGAACTCAGCTGCACGCTTTTCATCCAATATAGAAAATCGAAAAAACTGTAAATTAAAATAGCGTTAGAGTTTATTAATCAAATAGAATTTAATGTGTAATTATAAACTTACAGAAAATGGCTGTCGAGGCAAAGAATAAAAGAAAACGTAAACATCAGAACGTACAAGAGGATGGCGAAGACTTGCCTGATGATGGAGAAGTTGCAGTGCCGAAAAAAATCGCAAAGAAAGCAAAACAACCCAAGGAGGATAAAAAGCTGCATAAAACACAGAAAGGCAAGTCTCCTGTCGTAGGTGATATAGATGAGGACGAAGGGCAAGCTGATTATGGACAATGTAATGCCGGTGATGCTAGTCATGCAGCTGCAGTAGAAGAAGAGGAAGGAGAATATGGTGAGATGGAAAGCGCTAAACAAATGGATAGAATGAAGGAGCACGATTCCGGCTACGAAGAGAAAACGCTTAAGTTTTCAAAAGATTTTAAAATGCTAAACTTTCGCACAAAGCTGCGCAGCAATAATTTTATAACAGGTAAAATATAATTTTAATAAAGTTGTCATATTATATCACATCTGTATGTATATAAATATGTACTTATTTGTTTAGAGCTCCGCCACTTTCTGCATATTGTGCAAACACGCCCCAAACTGGTCGCCAAATACATAGAGAAGCGCGGTAAACCGCTCGAATTGGCCGAGGCTCTTGAACGTGTGGATAAAACAAATGTGCTACACATCGGCTACCTTTGTCAAGCATTGCAGCTCGTCTTAATGGAAATTGTATCGAATCAAAAGGAGCACATGGAGTCGGCAGTTTACGCCTCACGTTACTTCCTCAAATCACATGGCACTGTGATCGATCAACTGCTGAAATCCGCACAATTGCAACATCGACGTACAGCGCTTAAATTACTCACCGCCATTGTATGTGTCGATCCACAATTAGGACGTCAATTACTCACCTCCTACGACATACTATCTAATGTAAACACAATCGAAAATATGCTTTCGCATTCACTGCAAGAATTGAAAGAAACGGAGACAGTACGTAAATGCTACATACACTTTGTGCTCGCCTATCTGATAGATGGCAATACACTACTTATACGTAATATACTCGATCGTGGCGCGCTGATACGTGTCCTCGTGTCGGGTTTGCAATATGATGATCATGTAACTGTTTGTGTCGTGGTGAGCACTTTGCGTAAATATGTACTGGAATGCAACGAAATATCGAAGACCAAGAAAATACACGTCTTTGATGCTGAATGCTGTAAATACTTTGTGCGTCTCTATAATTGGTTCGGGCCGAAAGTGTACGCCACCAAGTGTGCGGGTAAACAAGGACCACACACACAGTTACGGTCTGATCAAGTCGAGTTATTGGTGAACGCGGAGGAGCGCGATGCTGTGGCGAAAGTCGTGCATGAATTTCTGCTACTGCTAATGACTTCGCGTAAACATGGCATCTGCTTTGATGCGGTGACAAATTACAGACATAAACACAATGCCATACAGGGTATGTAAATTATTATTCTATTATTTTTCGATGGAAGCATAATCTAATCTAACCCTAATATTTCTGTATATCACATAGGCAAACTTATCGGCCAACTGTATAAACCTTGGTGTAATGTACGCAAATCGGAGTTGGTTATACGCATACTCACTACTTGTCCGGATCTAGCGCGTCACACGGTACGCCATTTCGCTGCCATTGTAAATCCTATGCGCACGGCACAGCGCGATTGGATTGCTGCTTGTGGGTTTCTCACGAAAATTATCACCACTTTGCAACCACATTTGCTGCGCGCTACTTTGGATCAAATTACATTAACCGATTGCGCCTATTTCATTAAAGATGTTTGCTTGCCGATCGAAACGTTGGCATTTTTGACGGGCGCAAAAATGGTGCGTCATAAGAATTTTGGCTTTCGTTTAGCTGCTAACAAGTTACTATATGCCATGTTTGCGCAATATTCCGCCTATATGACGGCAATAACAAAACGTGAGGAGGCACGTGGCAATTTGAATTCGTTGCGTCGTTTTCGTTTGGATATTTTAAATCATATTTTGGTGAATTATCCCACAGTCGAGGAGATACTCTTCTCACTGTATATGTCTATAAAAGATCAGGAAGCCGAGGAGTTGACTGTGTTGGATCATTTGAATGTGTCACTAGATTTGTTGTTGGTTATTTGTAAGGAGCATCGTTCTTTTGTGAATAAAACCAGCACCATATTGGATTATTTGGACCTGTTGCGTCCGCTGTACGCCGGCGATCAGACGGTCGATTCCAGCACAGGGACCGGCAACATTAAATTGGAATTGAAAGCTATTAAAACTATATTGTTGTTGTTGCCAAAAGCACTAGAACCCACCGAACAGCTATTTAGCAGCGTGTTGAAGTCATTCATCAAGGCTTTCATGTTTGGCAATGATGAGGTGCGTGTTGAAGCTGGCCAGTTGTTGCATAAAATATTTTTGAATACAGGACTTTTCGATTCCGGCGTGTGGGAGATCGATTTGTGGTTGGAAGCGTTGCGTTTCTTCGATGCCGAAACCGTGGATGTGGTGACACAGGTGTTCATTGAAGCGCTACAGGTGCGTATAACTACTTTAAATGATCGATTTTATATTAACCTTGTATATTATCAACGCGTAGGTTACGCGTGTAGATGTTGAGATGCCGAAAACAACTGAAACCAAATTGAATGAGCAAAATTTGAAAAAGCTCTTTGCGAATATCGAGAGCGGGCTTTCTGTGCAAGCTTATGTGGAGAGCGTTTCGCTTAGCAAGCTGATGCCGTTGATCTTTAAGGGTGTTGAAATTATCGCGCCACTAGATAAATACCTCGAAACTGTGTGCCTGCTGCTCTACCACTACTATCCGAATCCTGAACAAGTATACCAGTTGTATAAGCAACAGTTTAATACGCTCGACAAATATATGTGCAGTTGGCTAGCCGCTTGCGCTAAAGAACTACCGCTGACAAGCGCTAAATTGCCCGCAGAATTGAGCGTTTTGGCACAACTGCACGACGCGTTAGTGCGCGGTGAAGTGAAATTTGCTCACATTTTCGCCAAATCGAAGGTGGAAGCGCCAGCGCTTGAGGTGTCACTACGCGGCGAAACAGTCGCGCTCAGCGCTGAATTGAAAAGTGAGCGCCTACTGATGATTTACGTGCAGCAGGCGCTCTTCGTGGTTGCACAATTGGTGGAGAAGCAACGGCTAACACGGAAGCAAGCAGAGGCGGCGGCTGATTTCCTAGGCGATTGCATTTCAGTGCTATGCGCGTTGACAAATGAAGCGCAAGCGCATGTTGCAAACGGTGAGCAGGACTATAATTTTGTGGACAATTTATTTAAATATGTTTTCAATGTACGTTTAACGCGCATTCAAAGCACCGAACTGATCAGCGCCAGCAACGAAACACAGCTAAGTTATCTCTACTTCTTGAGTTTGCTTTCGGAACGCTGCAATGGCCAGCCATACTTTGCAACGCATGCGGCGAATTGCCGCTTAAAAGTGGTGAAAGCGATCGCCATCTCGTTACAGACGCTCGAGCAGACAAAGGCGGCTAGCGAACAGTTGCAGGATGCGGTGCGTTTGGTGCGCGCCTTACAACTGTGCGCTGTTGAATGCATTGAAGTGGTCGAATTGTTGGTAACAAAACTGAAATATAGTGATTTAGTGCTCGCGGAGACAATGCAGAAGAGCGTCTACTATGAGTTGTTGGTGTGCGTGTTGCAGCGCTTGGCCGCGCTGAAACAGGCGGTCAAATGCGAGTTTGTGCGCAAGTTTGTTAAGATTTATGTGAATTTAGTTAAGCGTTTCGGCGCGGAAATGGGCTATGAACAGCTGGAGGAAGCGCTATACGATTTCTTAAGTGTCGCACATCAGTACATACCGCAGCTGGGTGCGAAATTCTTTGGCGCCTTCTTCGCCGAACGACGCCTCGCTAAGTCTACTATCAAACTCGCTTGTTTGCTGCTGGAGCGCGATGTGCAGTTAGATGGCGAATTCGTGCAGTTGCTGCCGACGCATGTGCATAAGAAGGAGCTCATTTACCCACTGCTCGATATTGCATTCCGCAAGCGTTTGACGCTTGAGCCAGCGCTGCTGCAAATTATCTACCAAGCGTTTAAGAGCGGTTTCATGAAGACGATCGAGAAACCGCAGAAAGCGGGCGTTATCTACAAGGAGCATGCTGGCGCTTCCATCGCCTTAATTGAACACTGTATGCCACGTTCGGAGTGTGTGGACTTTTGTAATAAATCATTCAAATTCGACAGTTTGGAGGTGTACCAGTTGCGCGTTATACATGCGATTCACAGAAAGGCTTTTGGCGCTGTCGCGGATGTTGCGAGTAACAATCAGCAGCGCGCGTCAATATTTATAAATTTCATTAATCTACAAATACAGTTACTCAATATTGAATTGAAGAAGCAACAGCTGAATACCGATAAGCTGGAGTTGTGCGCCTTCCTCCTGCAAGATTGGTGGCAACTTGCGAGCGTTGAGTGCGCCGCCAAGCCGTTGGAGGTGAAAAAGAACAGCGCTGGGAAAAAGCAGAAAGGCGTTACGGCAACTGAAGAGTTGCATGAAGCGCTTGAGCAGGCGGCGCAGGCAGACACTGCCACGAACTTCACGCCCGATTTCACGAAGTTGCTGCAAAATCAGCAATGGCTGAATTTCTGCAAACTCTGTCTAAAACTTGGCATGCAATGTGTAGTCGGCGATGATGCCGCGCCGCAACAGTCGGACGCTACACATGCGTTATTGCTGCAATTGCTCGCTTACCTCTGCCAGCAGCTGTATGCCGACTACACAGCGGAAGAGAATGTTGCGCCACCACTGTCGGAGCCTGCGCAGCTCTTCGATATGATTTGCACGCATTCCAAATTTTTCGATATTGTCTTGTCAACGCGTGAAACACAAGTGAAAACGCAAGTGCTACATCTACTCCATACGCTAGCGCTGAAGAATCCCGCCGCGCTTAGCGATACGCAAATACCCATTATACTGGGCGCTTATCAGGCAAAACTCACGGATGCTGATCGCTACGCGCTGGCGTTGTTGGAGCTCTACGAGGTGCACGATTATGGTCTCCAACGATATCGTCCCTTCATTTGGGGTGAAAGTGCAATCGCTTTCTATGCATTGCGCGCGGCAGATGAAGAACGCGCCAAGTTGACACAGCAAGAGACTTCCATAGCGCAGGTAATGTCGCTCATCGATCGTCAGCTCTGTGAATACACAATCGATAATTTTCCTATTTGGCGTAAATTGAATGGCGTACAGCAGCTGCCAGCGGTCGAGTTTCGCGATCCAGCGAAGAAAGCGCTAGAATGGGGCGGCAATGCGCTAGAGCGGCGCATCGAACTCGGTGACGCACAATTCAATGAAGCCGAGCTGCGTTTGTGTCCGGTGCGTGCGCGCGTTTACCAGCAATGCTATGATCCCGCTTTCTTTGTGCCGCTTATGAATATGTGTTTTGCGCCTGAAGCGTATTCACATCCAGCGCGTCCCGTACAAAATGGTCTACTTTCGATGGTGTTTGCTGCGCTCTCATCGCAGGATCGCAATATGCGTTTAGCCGCCGGCTGTGTGCAATTGCGTTATCGCGCGCATTTCGAAGCGAATAAATTCTTCGAGCGTCCGCTGTGGGTGCAGGCATACGACAATATACAAGCGGGTCTTAGTGAATTGCATGCGGCGTGGGTGAAGCACAAGAAGAATAGCGGCACACCGCGTGTGCCATACATTTCCGGACTGTTCGTTGCGAAGACGCTCAATCTGACCACCGATCCAACACATTTACTCTACAAACAACTCACCATGTATTTGCGCTTGAAGAGCACCTTTAATTTCCAATGTGTGCCCGAGTTCAATGTGCTTTTCTACTCGCCGGAAATCGAGCACCAAGCCTTCCGCCAATTCATTGTCGAAGTCATACGTAATGGCTTGAAGTCAGGCTCAGATCTCTTCTTGCTCGTCACCACAAACACCTTCAAAGTGCTGCAGGGCTTCTATGGCAGCGCCATGTCTACGCTGGATATGAATTTGCTCATACTCTCCGTTTTCTCGACATGCGCCAAAATACCCGCCTCCTCGAAGGTTATGATCGAGCATGTCGGTCTGCTATCCTGGCTCAGCTCGGTTATCAGCACAATTGAGTTCTACCACTTTGACATTATTGAGGGCATCATCAGCACGCTCAGCAACCTCTGGTATTCCGTTAAAGCTTTCGCTCACGAATTCCACAATTTCGCACACATAACGCTCGAACTGCATTTGCTCGTGCTGCGTTTGCTGCCTCATCTCTCCGCACGCATTTCGCCGCATAACTTTGCGCGTCTCATGAATATACTACAGAAGACTTCATGCGGTCAGCATCGTGCCATGTCGGAGATACAGTTGGCCAACTTGATTGAATGCGCTGGCAAGCATTATTCATCGCTGGTACAGGACATTGAAGGTATCAAGGCGTTTGGTGGCGCTGGCGCGGCTACACATGAGGCGTACTGTCGGCAATTGTACGCGGCGACCTGCGACGCGGCGAATGCGTGCACCATAATTATGACCTTGTCGAGTCTGCGCGCCTACACGATCGATTGGTGGCAGTGCAGGCATGCGCAGGATGATGTGAGTGGTGCATCACCCGATGTAGAGCTAGATGCTACAAAGGCGGAGTAAGCGACTAACTTTAAGTTAAGTTTAGCGTTAAGCTTTGAACTTTTACTTTTAATATCGTATTTCCTGTAATGGCGATTTTTGTAAAAGAAAGCGTTTAAAGTATATATATGTATATGTAGTTTTTGTAAACTTTTTAGCGCCAATATAAATATATTACACACATTAACTTTTTAAAAGCGTAATTGAAGGCAGGACGAACTCTTCGACTCTGAAGCGTTTTATAGAACGCTATCATCTATTGTTGTTGTTGTTGTTGTTGTTGTTGTTGTTGTTGTTGCAGCTGCGGAGCACATTACTCAAATAATTTTGTGGAGTTCTGCAGAGGTTCACAGTTGTTGGCCGGTTGGAAATCTGTCATGGGAACCACCTCTATCGCAAGCCCCTTCTAACGTATCCACAATGTCAATATATGTATGATCACGGAAATAACATTTTGACCTATTTGTGCAACCAGGAGAATAATAGAACCAAGCTGCCTATGGAGACAAGAGTGAAAGTTTATGCACAGTTCAAAAATTTAAAATTCAAGTTTTGTTTTTTGAATTTTTGTGATACTCAATTGTACGTGTCAATATTTTCGAGCACGTTTCATACGCAAATCAGCAGCGGCTTTAACTGCGAAAAATTCTCAAAATTAGTGTGGACCAAAAGCTAATGTATACGTACATAAATGTGTGAATTTGCACAACAAATTTGCAAAAAAAAAAAAACAAACAGCATAAAATAACAAAATCGGAATTCTTCCACACGCGTGAATTTTTGCGAAATTCAGTGCGGCTTTGACGTGAGCCCACACTAGCAGCAAGTGAAAATCGAAATCGCGGGATAAAGCGGAAAGTGAATGTTGAACTAAGTAGGTTCTAGAGCGCTTAAGCGAAAATACTAAACGCTGCAAAAGAAACTTAAAACCCAACTCAAAGCTGTGCGCGTTCATCAATGTGGAATTTTCTAGCTAAAATTCTTGTTCTTGCCCCCAATACACATCTATCGCAATTTGATATAACATAACACTTAAATCATGTGTAAAGTTCAGCAGCTGTCAACTTGTAAGCGATTAAACAGTCATTAGCGGCTCATCTATGCCTAATTAGCGGTTTAAGGTTTATACAAGAAGTATGCACGTGTATCTTAGTAGGGGTGTGGAGTTTGTTTTGGAAGCGCATATTTAAATTTGCATCTATATTTACACATGTATGCACACACATATGCCTTTTAGGCACATCAAGTGAACGTGACTTCTATGCCCCTTCTATGTTTCAGCACTATACACTAAACAATATAACTAATAGTTATCTGGTATCCTGATAAATGATATTCGAGCCTGTGACAAGGATTCACCACCCAAGAGAACTTGTGTAAAAAGTCTTAAAGCTTAACAAAAGCTCTGAGGATAGACAAATATATATAAATACATAAATATCTGAATGTGGTAAATAGATACGTATACATATGAACTTGATTATATCATGTCTTGCTCAAAGGTAGATAAAATAGTTGATTGCGTGTAATCAAAAATAATTCTTACAATAAAATCCATTATATCAGGCAACCTTTAAGTCGAAATGTGTGCATAGTCTCCAATAAGATCAAGGGTAACTTTCCTAAAATAAAGAAAGGTTACATACATTTTCTTACTTGAGATCAATTATTTACCTGAACCATGTTGTTGTTGTTGTTGTAGCGATTGCCTAAACCTATTTGGGGGCAAGCGCAAAACTAAGTGTCATCGAGTTCACTTAACGGCAGGTCCAAGAAACGAGCTGTTTTAACGAGGCCGGACCATAATCATCATGCATGCATACTTCTTCAACTGTTTGGAAATGTCTTGAATACCTCATGCAACCCTGTGTGTAGTCAAAGCTTTGTCGCCATAGAAGCGTTTCCTGCCAGTTTTCTTTACTTGGTATGTCAAAATATCTAAATTGCTGTTATTTCAAGTAAATATTATACTTTCTATTAATAATATTGTCACGTATTTCAATTAGTTCACTTAGCTTCTAAAAGCTATAATTTTTTGCCTCTCATCTGTAACAATATTTGAAATTTCAAATAAATCGCAGATGCATATATATATTACTAAACAATTAAATAAACTTTATAGAATTTTATATATTAGTTGAAATTAACATCCCTATTGCGGAAGGCTACTGGTTTATAGTTGCCGGCGCACTTGCGTTGGATACCATAATCGGATTTTATTTTACAGAAAGCTATTGAAGGCAATGTACTTGAAAACGCAGATAATAACCCAGAGCATACATTTTTGGGTAGCACTGTTTAAAGTGTTTGGCAGCATCGCTCGAATTTGTGACGTAAATCGTAGAATTTAACTTAAAGAAATGAAAAGTAACGATGTTGATTAGAATTTGAAGTCGCTTTGGAAGATTTGAATTTATTTGTACCTTATAGTAAAATTACTAAATTCTTATGCGTTAAATTACTCAATTTTTCAAGTAGATTAATATTACCATCTGAAAAATAAATCTGAAAAATTATTTGCTAAGTATCAATTTATAAGAAGGCAGTGTAAGTAGATACCATTAATGCATCAGTAGATAACGTGAATTCTTGAAAAATATTTTACAACAAAAAAGTGTCAAAGTAAAAATTACTTGAAAAATTCATGGTGTTTAAAGAGCAAAGATTTTTTTGAAGAACTATTTTGGTAGATTATTCAGTTAGAAACGTTCGTAAATGAATAAAAAATAAGGTATACATATTTTCTTACACAAATTCAATGTATTCAAACTCTAAAATTCGCAAAATAGTGTAGGCAACTGCTCAAGATCAGTTTCCTAATTTTGATATTTCTGCATCCTATAACAAAGGTTGATAGTAATCGATAATAAACATAAAATGCCAACTGCCGTCTCAGTTGCTTGCCATGTGTAGTCAATATCCATTCGTAATGTACATTTTGGTATACTGTTGTCGAACGGCAACTATACTCGCGGTATTATAGATACGTAATAGGGGTGTTCAAACTGAAACACACTGAAAAACCTACGTTTGGTAAACCATTACTCGCGATGCATAGAATGTAGCGCCGCTTTCAAAACAAGACTGAATTATTTATCTTTCATTTCATTGCCAGAGTTTTATTAAATGTATACAACTTTTTTTGATTGTAGCACATACATATATGTATGTATGGGTTGGCAAATGAAAGTTACAGAGCACATAGGGTTTTCTTACCGCTGGGCAACTGAAACTGACCTTCGTGGTTCTTTTGCGTTGTAACCGCCATTGAGTTTCCGGTATAGAATATAAGTTGTGTGCTTACCGGAAATTCCTATACCACAAACAGTCCCATCCGGCATGTTCGATATAATGTGATTTTTATAAAAGAAAGTTTTAGTATGTGTTACTATGCGCGTATTTGTATGCATGTGTAGGTGTGCGCTTATTACGACACTTTTTTTTTGTTTACATAACAAACATCAACATGTAAGAGAGTACAAAGACCGAAGTTCAAATATGTTTATTTGCTTAGCCTTATATTTATTTACATATTTGCCAACATTTTATAAATGAGAAATTGCAAATGCTGCTGTCTGAAATTATTTGCAGGCATTTCTATGATTTTTTCATTGCTGCGGGCGCTTGACGGAAACGTTTTCCACTTTGTTGCGCTCACATACTGCGTGTCGTTTTTCATATGCTACTTTACTTTCACTTTCGTATTTCTTTATTAGCTGTGACATTTCAATTCAAGCAATTCTGCTTCAATTTGTGCTTGGATTTAGGATATTTTTTGAGGTTAGGGTTCTTTAAAAATTTTCTTTATTATTTTTTTTTACTAAAAGTTGTAGTTATTTAACCAACACTCAACGTTTGGTATTTTACCGAAAATATTAAAAGAAAAATTTTGAATAAACATATTTTAATATTTCATAGAATGTGTTAATGCATAAATAAAGCTCATTCGAGGCCGGGGTTCTCTAACTAAACCATTAACTACGCAAGTTTTCTTAAAATCATCACATTGCAAATAATATGTACTTAGTGGTTATAATTTCTGCTGATAATAATAATACTAAAAATAATCAACAGTGCTGCATATTTACAAACATACATATGTAGACGTTTAGTTCCGAAATATCGTCGAAATTCTCATATGCGAGAAAATGCCCTCAAGTGACATTTGTGCACATCCGCTCAGCCATCAGTCTGTCTGTCAGTCGTGCAAACAAACCTATTGCCAGCTGTCTCGTTGTTACGCGTCATGCAAATTTTAATTAATTTCAAAAGTTTCACCAAGATTTACCCAGCAATTAGTCAAATCAGTGTACAAGAGGCGACCGAAGACATGTAGCCGGCATGGCAGGCAGGCAGGCAGTCAGACATCAGAGAGACAAGTAGTTAGGTAAATAATGTTATTGAAGGAGGCAGGCAGTTAGACAGCAGCGCATTCTCAAGGAGCAGCGAAAGGACAACAGACCATACATACAGACATCTAAAGCGTTACATTAAAATGCATTATAAATATTATATATAATTTTCCTTGGAATCTACTTCATTGTATGATGACAGAATATGGCGAAATCAGCCAAAGAAGCGCATTTCGTAAGGAAGAGAAAGAAGGTACGGAAGTACGTAAGGAAAGGAAGTGCTTTAAGGGTTGCAGTTATCAATTTGAAAGTGCGCGTTATATGTAGCTTTATTAAGTGCCGAATGTTGTATTTCTCCAACTATAAATTCTCTCAGCGTCTGGACAAATAAATGTTCAGTTCACGCAATGTGTTTTGATATTCTAATAACCGTTAAAACTTTTGCTAGACTCTATTGGTTGATAGGTGTCACTTGTTTAAGAGATGGAGGACAAATATTAGAAATAGAGGAGAAGCCATTCTCTCTCGCGCTCACTTCAAAACAGCAACATAAGTAGCCAGTAAATATTTTAATTAATTAATAAAATTTTCCATTGCAAACAAACGCATATAAATACACACACTCATACATGTTATGCGTAATAATTGCTCGACTTTGTTACCTCATTATATAGCCACAAAAACCGACTTGACGCAATTTAAATGTGGTCTACTAAAATTATTTGTACACCAGCGAGTAGCTGCTGTTTCATTTGTACAATTAAATTATATGATGTTGAACAACTACTGTTTCACTTGTTCACTTGTACGAATACTCACATATAGCATTGCAAAGTATTTACTGGGTTTATTATTACGATTATCTGTAGGAAAACTCGTTTATTTACACTTGTCAATGGCATTATTTAATATTTAGTGTAATTTCATTATATTGCTATTGTTTGTGTAGTATTATTGGCATTCAGTGGTATGCTTTGTTGCGTGAAAATTAATAAATAATTTTGTGCACAATAATTGAAATTGAAATTGAATACTATATAATATTTTGCACCGCATTTATTGTTGGTACTATAGTTACATATATGATCGCTCTCGATTTTATTATATTTATTGTTGCATGCATACATGTGAATTCATGCACATGTACAGATATTTTACATGAAAGCAATAAATAATTTATTTACAAAGTAGAAAATGGAGGTCAGCAGGCAATTTGCCGCAGGTGGTCAAAGAAAATCGTAATTAAAACTGTATTGGTCAATATATGAGCAGAAATGCATTCCACGAAAATGATATTATGAAAATACAAAGCAATTTGTGAAATAATTAAATTAGCTTTAAGGAAATTATTGCGTAGATTATATAAAAACGATTTGCTTTAAGTTTAAATCAACTTCGTGAAGCCCCACACATCAGTCCTATAACACTAGTGGAAACTTTTCAAGCGCTGAGTAAAGTTTAACTAAAATAACTTGCGCTTAGAATTCACTTTTCGAACTAGATGCCCTTTTTAGATTCAGCAGTTAGGCTAGTTCTAGCCAATAATAAACTCAATGATATTGAATCTCTCCAGTAAAAATCACTTACTGCTGAAGTATACTTTTTGGGTGCGCTTTTGAATGCTTATATTCTAAATATAAGGTTCCTTCCGACTAACTTCATTTATTCCACAAATTTTCTCTAACTAGGGAACTGAGCTGCATCACATAGTCTAAATAAACCTTTTTATCAAGATTTATTGCTTTAAGCTAACATATTTTGAGAAAACTGGCCAAGCTATGGTTGGGTTAAAATCGCGAAGGTGATTATAACTTTATTGGAGAAGAAAAGGAAAAAGAAGAAAGTGACATCTGACCGACCGAGCTTACCGAGTAGGATTCGTATCAACATTTTGCCATTGGGTGCTTCTTTTAAAAGCTTAAGAAACCTTCGGTATTTTGTTTAAAACAAAAACAAACAAAATTGTAGAATCCTTCATTGGTCTCAAAACTCTAACACACACAGCACAAATTGACGGAAAATCCCGCTCAAATGAACAGTTTAATAGTAGGGCTGGTTTTCAGTTCCTTAGTAAAAGCTTCAATAATGAGGGGAAACTGTTACTTTACGCGGATTGTTTTGCACGGATTTTACATTAGAAAAAATATGAGTTCCATTGATAGATTAGTTTTAAATTGTAACCAATCTTGCTGGCTTAAAGCAATTTCCTCATTAAGAACTTGGTTACTGGAGTTGTAAGGCAGAGTACAGATCTTTAGTTGTATGGTCCTATAGTCTCCATTATGAAATTCCTTCAGGTTTCACTTACGGTATGGCTTCACAGGCTTATCAAGAAAAGTTAACACATCGCAACCGTTTGAAGGGTTCCTATTTGGACCCAAACTTTTTCCATTTTAGAACATCCTGTACGAATAAAACATTCTATTAGCTTATTTGTACGATTATTACAAGGACCGCCTTAGAAGCTAATCCGCCCGAACTGCTAGTAAAAACTAAAAAAATTTTAGTAACCAAATATCCGTTCATCACGGTATAAATTCTTTACGCCTCCCACCATGCAACATGTGCGCCCACATGTGTCTTTTCACACAAAACTGGCCGACAGACTTCACTGTCATTGCAATAAATCCCTGCACACATATTAAGAGACTAAGCTGTCACTGGTGTTTTGCCGGTAGGGATTTGTCCCAACTGTTCGTAGTCAAAGGAATAAAGGAAAAATAGCACTGAGCTTGTGTTGCTTGTGTTGCTTGGTGTGTGTGTGGCTGAGATAGTAATGCCAACCTGCTAGCCAAATTTACAATTTCCAAAACGCAACAATATTTTTCCATTACATTTACACTCACTCAACTCCTGCTGCACTCTCTGCTCCGCACATTGTTTGCTTGTCCACTTTTGCCATTTGCAATCGCTTTGACACTCATAACCATTTCGTTTTGCAAAGTGGCCGTCAGCCCCCGGAAGGTGTGTGTGTGTGTGTATGTGCAAAATATGAGCGCAAATTTACCACCAAAACCACCATCACACCACTGCCAATAACGCTGTCCCATTGAGGTACTGAGAGAAAGACACAATTTCATTTTGGATGTGTTCTCTTCGTGTTGTTGTTTTTGATTCTTTGATTCCAGCTACACTGACCGCCTGCATAGTCTTCTAGTCTAGTCTTGTCTGTCTGTTTAACTGTTGTTGTTTGTCAGCTCTTAGCTGCTTATCGATGTGTGCTCGTTTGTTTATTTGCTCTACGGCTTGTTTGTTTGCACACTTCCGTTACAGTCAGCTTTCAGCCAATGGCTTGGTCGGTCGGTGGATCTGTTGCTACATTCAAACGCTTCGTATGCTTTTGGTCTACCCATCTGTCTAGCTTTGCGTTTACTTGCTGTCGCTCAACTGGACAACACTGTTTATCCGCCTGTCTGTTTCAGTTTGTATTAGGCCGCAGCTTGGTCTGGTCTCAGCTTTGTCATTGTTTTCGCAAATGCTTAAGCCATCGCTGACGGTGTTGACATTCGTCGAGACAAAGGGGTTGCATGCATCTAATGCGGATTTCTATATGTTTCAAATTATTTTGTGCTCCTTTGCAACTTGCAACTCATCCCTATTTGTGTTTAGCGTCGTCTTCACGGCTCCTAACTAGTGTTTGCACATATTTCTTCTACTGCTTCTTCGCCTCTGTCACTGTCAGTGTCACTCGTTGTGCCAACTTTGGCGAGTTACGCTGCAGCTTTGTGCCTGCTGTTGGCATATAAACATAGCATGTTGCACGCTCGTTGTTGCCATATGCAAAGTGAAAGAAGCCGAGCTGCTACTGCTACTGGGTGTGAGCTCAGCCGACAAATGACACTCAAGCGCGTTAACATTTCAAACGCGCACGTCAACGCGTGCAAACACTTCTTTAGTCGTGTCCATGTTTATTCAGCGCGTCAGTCCGTCCGCCTATATCTACAACCTCCTTTGTTTTGGGTTAGTAATTTTTCGGCCCAGCTCATGGTAATTGTTTCGCTTTCGGCTATTTGCCTCATCGCTGTGTCAGGCGGAAAAGTGGCGTCTGCTCGCTCTGCAGCCACCAGCCGAGATTTGTTTGATGTGTCGCCATCTATAAACACATGTGACTGCCTCTTTGGTGCTTTTTTTGTGCTCTCATCGGTTGTCCGTTCGTTCCAAAACAGATACTTTGCTTTGTTTTGGTCGACTGCAAAAATCATAAGTAGTTTGTAGTGAGGGTAACATTTGTCATGTCGAGCCTTTTGTTCCGGCAATTAAATGTCATGTTTGGTTATGTGAGTGATGCATATACAAACTGACACATCACGTCACATTAGCTGCAAGAGATCCTGTGTCAGAAGCTGAGCAGGAAATGGGAAATAAAATGACTTGATGTCGTCGTCATTATACACAAACCATTAAAAGCTCCACTGTTCATCCTACCGCTTGTGGAATTGTTGTTGTTGCATGTTAACGGCATTGTTAACAGTGTTGTTAAGTGATCAACGCCAACGTGTTGGGAAAATAAAGCAGAAAAAATGTTAATTAATAAACGGTTTCAGTGGCTGAGAGTAAATGAGGTTGTTTTTGCTGTTTCTACAGTGCTTGACTGAAGTGGAGGCGTTAGGCACACATACCAAATAGGACAATAGTTCGATGACTTTTCAGTCAGGAAAATTTCAGGATAGTAACAAGCTAAATCCAGGAACATTTAGATATGAATTTGTTATTCAAGACGTCCTTGGACAGAACAGAGTGCAGTTGCAGATAAGAATAAAGCTTATGATGACTAATCTTTTTGAAGTATCTTCTATACCTACCCATATTGTCTAATAAACACTTATCTTTTAGTAGTCTACTTACAGCCACATAAAGTAAAAGCACGATCTTACTGAACCTTTTACGAAAAAACATCCAAAAATCAGTTGAAGAGCAGTTGTTAGATAGTTTTAGATATTTAAACTGTTGAATACTTTTTTAAAAAAATTTGACCTGGATTTTCGGTCATTTTTGGTCACAAAAATAACAAGGTGGACACCATCTTCATTTCAGATACATTTTGATATATTTATATTTTAGTTAGAGATGACATATGTCAGGAGAAGAAAACCAATTTCATAGATTATACTTTCGAACATTCCAACTATGGAAAGAAGTTTTTCTACGAAAAGTCCCCATAATTGTTTTAGGTCCTAAAATGAAACTTAATATTATTGCTGTATTGACACGATTGTATTGACAAATTGGCAAATACTTTGAAGAAACGCTGTTGGTCTCTTAATCCCTTTCTGAATACAAATCTTAGTCGTTCCAGTACTTAGTATAAACTTTCTTAGGATCTCATCTTCCAATTGGAATATGATCTCAGGTGGTAGGTTGAGTACACGAATATCACTCGAAGTGTTTTGGATTTATTTCAAATTCTAAATTAAAGATTAAATGTGTTCTCTCGGAGTTTATTTTCGAAGAAGTTTCTCTCTTCACTTCAGCAATCGTTCGGAGAAGGCAATTTCAATTTACCAATATACCATAGAAACTACTTTTTTAACATCTCTTTCTTATATAGTTATTTAATGAACCTATAGGCTCAGTTTTGGCTCTATTAGAACAATACAAGCAGATAAGAAGGTGTTTGACATCTTTGAGAATTTTAAATTCACTTTGTTATCCTCTAAGCTTTTTCCGCCAGCATCAATACTCCTTTAACGTCTTCATATTTCATTTCCAGCTCATTTACCTGAGCCATAACTTGCCGAGAGTCAGCAAAGCGCTACCAAAATGCAAATATCACAACGCGATGCGGCGTTGCCAACAATTTTATTAATACCTTAACGGACTGTGAAATGTGAGAAAAATCCACCGCCAAATGCTGGTTAAAACCCTGCCAACAATTAAATTGTTCACGTCTACTTGCTGCTGTCAAATACTGCCGGACTTACATAATTCAAAACGCTGAGAAGAACGGCACCGAGGAGAACAACGGCATGCTTACTGTATGTGTTTGCTTGGAGGTGAGTAAGAGGCGGAAGAACCAGTAGCTGAGTGGGTTGCAGTTGTTTGGGAAATAAAGCGACTGTTGTTTGCTCGTTTTCTTTATTTTTATTCCTTTAGGCTACTGGAATTCGCAAAGCAATGAAATTGTAATTTGAAATGCCAAAAGAGCGACAAGTACTTGAACACTCAAACATCAAGAAGAGAAAACCAACAACGCAATATGACGGCAACAACAAAAAGTGTAAGGAAACAACCGAAAAGGGAGTGAATCCTTCAACTACACGTATAAATAAAGCACCACAACATAGGGAACTGTCGTTTTACAATAATAGCAACAAAGTTCGTAAAATGCAAACAACAATTACAACAATGTCATCGTTTATGTTGCGTGAGTCATTGTCGTGTCCTTCAGCTACTCAACTTCACTGGTGGTACGTCTCCTGCAGCGACGAACAACTGAGAAATTACCAAAGTGACAGTTTGTCGCCGGTTTTCAGGTGTTTTTGTGGTCTTTCTCTTATGTATGTTTGCAATGTTTTTGATTTTTTAATTGCTGTAAAGGTTTTACTGAAGTTTTGTGTACCTTTTAAGGAACCTTTTGATTTTAAAGCTTGTCAAAGAATTTTGCAAGACATTTTTTACTCGAACTTCACTATACCATTCTTTCTGGAATACGAATCAGCTTGAACTTCTTCTTATAAAGTGTTTAAATGCTCGAATCGAGATTAAGCTCGCGCCTTTAATGAATCGATCATCATTATCTACTAAACAGGTTTTTGGATGCCAAGCTTGGGAATAAAATGTTTCTAAATAATTCCATTAGAAGTGAATTCAGCGCTGTTGAACGGATAGACATCTTTAAGGGAACTCAGACTCAGGAACTCAAAGGAAGAGAACTCATTTAAAGCATTTTAAAAAGTATTCCGTTTAAAAATTTTGACTAAAGCCATTGACTTCCTTACTCCGTTTCAAAGATCATTAGTTTTTTAAACGAAATTAAAAGAGATAACAGCAAATTGCCTAGATATTACAAAATTGGACTCTTGGTCAATAGGGGATCATTCACGTACCTGCAATGTGCAGAACCTGGAACAATGAGGATCATATCTAAGCCGAAGGTTCAGAGTCATGAAAATATTATTATGAAGGAGCTTCTCTACTTTAACTGAATTACTTATTTGAGAGTGTGTGCAAGGTGAATCTCACTTCCTCGGAAAAACTTATTTTTTTCTGAAAGAGACGTCTGTGCAATAAAGACCGCTTATTATCTAATCACATCCAGCAATTAATGAACTTCATATGGGGTAAGGAAGTAGTCTGGTGGGGCTAATACTATTATGAAGGATCTAACTAGGGTAAAAACGACTCGCTTATGGAATATATTCATATGGTTGTGTGAATAATTGAACATCTGATGGTTTTTCGTTTAACCATCATCATATAATGGCTTCCAATTCCAATTCCTTTCATCTGTGGGTTAGTAACCTTGCAAATGAGATTCAGGAACTCTGATGTCCATTTAGATGCCGGGTTTCGTTGAGTAAAACATTTTCTGCAACATCCCTGCTTTCGTTGCTTCTATTTGTTGTGGCCGCTTTACTATTCGTCAATCTGTATGTAGTTTTGTTTTACCACGTTTTAGTTCTATTTTTTTTTGTCCCTTTAAAGTAACAACAGCTGCGTTTGTTTCCAATTTCCCGCCTGCAACGCCGACTGTACGCGTTACGTGTACTTTGGCACGTGTTAGATTTACAGCGTCGAGACCTTGTTTGCCTTGTCGTGGCTGAACAGTTTACATTGTCATTACTGTACTAAATGATATTCGCTTGCAAATATTGCAACTGGGGCTTCGGTACCTTATTTACTTCGTTATGAATATACGCTGTGTAAATGGAGGAGGTTCTTATACCGATTTTTGGCAATATCTTCGAAGAGCTGGCGGAGAATTCTTGAACTGCTTTATTATGTATAAAATTCCAGTAAAGTTTATTTAAAAAATAACTGAATCACTTTAATATAGTAGGAGAGGGTCCTTTCTGCTTGAATACTGATCCTTGTCAGAGCTTAATGAAATCTTTTGACCCAACGTAACGCCCACTTTATTGAGTTTATGGCTTAGGGACCTCAGCTAATGTGTCAGTAGAGATGACAAAAGTCATTCGAATTGACCGGCACAACCAGCACTTCCCTTGTAGTTCCATGAACTGTTTTCTAAGTCTTTATCTTGAGACATGCATCCCAATCTAATCTCTGTGGTTCAATGGTCTCTAGGACCAATTGAAACTGAATATTACAGAGATCTTCTTCAGTTGTAATAAAATTCGAGCTCAAACCTCCTCCAATCTATTTCCTTTTTATATACAATGTGCATGAGTTTAAAATCAAAATTTTTACTCTCTTTCTATTAATTCATTCATTTACTATTTCTCCACATCAATGCAATTACTCCAACTACTACGGTCACACCGCTTGCTAATCTCAAGTGTTGCCGGAGTTGGTTGTGTCGTGCATTCTAACCACTAAATAAAGTTGTGTTACCAAACAGAAATTTCCCAACAACAAATGTCAGTATGTAACAACTTAAGAGTAATTTGCACGTTGTTTGCTTGGCTAAATGGACTTGAGACTCCAGACAGGCATTCAACTCAAGTTGTACGGCTTCACGTCCCATGTTGCTGCTATCAACATGCAGCTTCCTGTTGCCTGTCTTGCTCTGCTCTCTTGCCTTTCATCGCACACTTTAGGCTTGTGTCTCGCTTATTTTCTCTTGTTTCTTGCTCTACTCCACTTATAGTTCTTAGCAATCAGACGTACCGCAAAAACTGTTTGTTTTACTTAGTTGTCACTTCGTTAACCAGCCCCCCACCCGCATACTACCTCATACTACAATAAGTGTGAACCGTTTTAGCTGTTCATTCTAAAAATTTCTAGCCTCTCTTTTATTGCGTTGGCGGTCATTTGTTGTCATTTGCTGTCACTTGCATTTTTTCTTTAGTACTTTTGCTGTTGTTGATTTTTTGATGAGTGAAATTTGCATTTGCCTTGATTTGTTTTGGTATTGCACACACTTTTGTGGTATTGCAAATCTCTATTTGCATTTCACTTAGAGTCTTTTAATGATGTTTTGTCTTGCTGTCTGCCCATAGTTGCTTATTTGTGTTTCTGTGCAAAGTGCTTTGCTTTGATTCGAATGCATAGAAAAAGTCGAAAGTACAAATGCTCTGCACTTTGTAAATTTGCTCATTTCGTTTACCGCTTGTCGGTCCATACTTATGGTAAGCGAGATACTCGCTTCGGCATCGCTTCGCCCGCGCAATGTCACTAAATTGTTAATTGTTCCAAAATTCGCATCGAAAATGTTGAAACGAGCAAATAAACTACAATGAAAAGCGTATATAAATACACTTAAATCTTAAGCACACACCCTGCAGGAAATCGCAAGGCAGTCTGAAATTTGAAGAAAGTGAAATAAATATCAAAACTTTTTTTGCATTTAAGATTTATCATTAACAATAAAGTGTGGACCAAGTCTAAACATAATCGAACATTAGATCTTAACGCACATTGAATGAATTTTAATGTTTCGGGACGTATGTGCAATTTCCAGTATCGCACGATATTTTCAACTTTGTCGGTCATAAAAACCACTAATCACATTACCATCACACGAATAACGTGCTCATCACAGCTGATGTGGATTAGGATCAGTGTCTCAGAAGTATCTTACGTTCTAAATTTTTTTACAACTTGCTAAATATTTGAGTTATTGTAATGTTAGATGAACTGTTTCAAATGGCGGCACTTTGTTCGGGTTTTTAAAGACTGATTTATGCGATACGTATTTCTATAATAACACTCTTCCCACAAATACCAACTCTTTTTAATGTAACCGCTTAGAGAGATACTGCTTCTCTTAATTGTTTAGAGTACCTTCATATAGAAAGTGTGGAGTTTACGAACTCATTTTTGAGAAGAGGCCGCAGCTGTTAACTTTCGTTTGAATCCCTTCGGCAATAATATGAGCTAATTTATCAGATATTAGTTTCCATTCATCTGTTGTAGTACTTTCGGATACTACATTCTTGTTGAGAACTTTAAAAATTACCCAAGATGGTATTATAATGGCACCTTATAAGTGTAAATTTTTAAACTAGTGCGTTGTTCTTATGGAAAACGCTTTGTATATAAACTAGTAATCCAATCGTGTTTTATGTCTTAAGTTTAATCATTTTAGACCTAATGCATTTCAATACAGGGTTTCACAAATTCCTTAAATATACTCACACTTTCCTATATTGACATTCCATTAAATGCGTGAAAACTATTTGCACGCGTTGTAATTAAATACTCAACAAATAAACTTCACTTCATTAGTGATTACTTGATTTATTAATTTTTATTTGCGCTTTTAATGCCGCTACTCAATATTTCGTTACATTCCAAGAGCACTACACAACCCCGCATTACTTTGATCTTCGTCTATCCTCTGTTTGTTGATATTTGTTTTTCTCATTTTGTATTTTGTAGTAGTGGCGTTTACACAACCCCCCCGTCGGAGTTAATGCAGCTGCACTTGTTCACATACTAATTTACTAAGCAATCTTTTACGATAATTAAAATGAGGTGTGAGTATCTGAATAAATACAGTTGTGAATATGTATTGGTTGTTGTTGTTGTTGTTGTTGTTGAAGTGAATATTTAGATGCTGCTTAGAAGTAAGGGAAAGATTAATCGTCATCGAAGTCACTTAACAGGAGGTCCAGGAACCGAGGTGTTCCGACGGGGTCGGAGCATGCGGAAATTGCTGGTAAGTGGGTTGGTTTCAAGGGACATACAAAGAGGCGGTTAGAGTCATGCGGGGACTCTTTGCATGTTGGACATAAGATTGGTATGTCGGGGTCAATTCTTGATAGGTAGGAGTTTAACCTGTTACAGTATCCTGAACGAAGTTGCTCAAGGGTCGCTCTGATTTCACGCGGCAACTCGAGCCCTTGTTCTGCGGTGGATTGGACTCCAAGAACACCATTGCCTGGGTGGAAGTTAGTGAAGTTGTTAATAGCTCCACTGTGAATGGCGTACAGTGCTTAATGGAAATTAGTCTCGTCCGAAGTTTGGTCGTTAAAGTGTTGTACCTCGTTGACGTATTGCAGGAATGTTTTCGTGATGTTTCTAGGAGGCGGTACCATATTGGCGCTGCGTAGTTTATGACCGTCGGGCCAATTAGAAGGTAAATTGCCAGCAACGTTTCTTTGTCTCTGCCCCAGGTGCTGCCAGCTAGCGACTTGTGGATCTTGTCGAGGCTCCGTACCTTGGTAGTGATAGCTGTCGTATACGGAGTTAAGGCGTACAGACTATCAAACGTAGCACCCGATATTTTGGGGTTGTTTAATGTCAGAAATTTAAAGTCATCGACAAGAATGTTGAGGTCTTGTCTGTACTCCATCATCTAGTTAGTGATATGATCGCTTTAGATTTGGCGGAGGAGAGTTTTAAACTCCTTGCAATGATGAAGAAAGAAAGGTCGTGAATATACTTTCGAACATCGTCATCGATTCATCGAAAGTCATCGATTCCATTGACCGTCGTCAATATCGTGCAGTCGTCAGCTTATGAGGTACGGAGACATCCCCTGGTGGCTGAGGGAGTTTCGAGATCTGGTATTTAAATAACAATGGGAGAGGACACCCCCGGGAACCTCCTGTTTCTTTCTTAGTATAGAATTTTGATTTCGAAATGGTACGGAGGATTGACGACCGTTCATATAGTTCATGGTCCATCTCTTCAGCCCTAGAGGGAGCGTAGAATGTTCGATGCCTTCTAGTAGTATTGTGCGATTGTTTGCGTCAAGAGCTTTTGGCAAGTCAAACGCTATTAGGATGTCCTTCTCACAGGGTGGGTTTTGAACAAGACCACGAATTATTAACCACGAGTTTATAACGCTAAATGCTATGACAGTGCTATTCACTTCACGGAAAGCCCGTTGGTGTTTAGCTAGGCTCAGACGGTGAGTGAAGGTCGGGAGTAGCAATCCCACAAGGGTCTTCATTACTGGGAGTAGGATAGTTTTCGGACCATAAAACTCAACAACGTTGACCGGTTTCCCAAGTTTCAGTAGTGGGATCACACTTTCCATTTTCCAAAATTCGGGTGTGTGAAGATTGGATAGGACAAGTTGAGAATCTTAGTACATCTTTTTACCTTATCCACCGAGGGGTGCAGTATAAATTGCCGTTCAATATAACTCGCGTACTTCTTTGGAGTCTGAGGAGCCACGACTATCAAATCGAATTTCAACCTGGTCATGGTGTCAACTCGGATTGAACAGGGATTTAGCAGTAGTCCAAAGCTTATTCACACCGGCAGAGACGTTACAAGACTACAGGTGCTCTATCCATTTCGTCCGCTTATGCTGATTTACCAGTTATCGAATTTCCAAATTGAAATCCTTTATGCGGGGATCACAGGGATTGATCTGACGTAAGGTGTCGCGCTCGTTCGCTAGAACTGACGTTACGGCTGGGAAATTTAGGCGGATTTCCGCAATTCTTCCAGCGGGGCTGAAGCGGTCGATAGCAGCAACAATCACCTTGCGGAATCGATGTTAGCGCACGACCATCTTGTTGTAGCGATGTATAATAGCACATAAACCTTTGACGTATCTCAGTGGAAATAAAGAAGTTTCAACCGCATTAGGGCGGATGCTAGAATCATCGTTATTTATCACACTCCAAAATTATTAATTTCTACGAGCAAATATTTAATGTCAACTTAAAATGAAAATCCGCAAAAATTGTGGATCATCTTAGTTAATATTAAAAAATATGAATAAAAGGAAGATGAAAAAAGAAGCTAAAAAAAGCATGGAGGAGAATTATCTCGAATGAAATGTTTCGGTGAAAATTAAATGACTTTCCGCGAGGGCACAAGGATGAGTTGGGATATATAAACTTTTCGCATTACCTGTGTGATTATCGCGTTTGGTAGAGGGTGTGGGGAAGAAATAAAAAGGAAAGCATTAAATCAAAAAAAAAACAAAAGTAAAAACGCAATAAAACGGTATACATTTTCTGAAGCTACAGGCTGACTGAGTGGCTAACTGAAAGTCATACAAATACACATTTGTTTTTTCCAAGCGCTAATGAGCTTTGCAAAGCACACCGTTAAGTTTTTACTGTATTCAAGGGCGGGTTCTTTTATATGTCTAAGCTTATATGATCTTATTCATTATTTGTGTGGATATGCGCGCAAGTTTATGACATTTTTCTTAGCGCTGTTGAATTGTGAAATGATAAGATGAACAAGGAAATGACAGCGGAGCAGTGAAAATGCACGAAATATTGCAGGACATTTGCTACCTTTCTAATTTCATCTTCTTCAGCAGTGCCAGGCTCCCACTTCATCTCGCGTTTTTACTTAGCGCAGTCAACGACTAACGCTTTGCACGCTTGACGCGCCAAGCCACCGGCAGCCATTAGATGGACGCACGTAAGTAGTATGGCATGATAAATGTCAAGACATAACGGTAATTTGAGCAAACCCTCCTTAAAGCTGCAATGGCAGTAAAATAATGAGCCCCATTGGCGTACGAAGGAGTCGAAGCAGTAAACAAAAAAAATACGTAGAAACAACAACTGAAAACTAACTAACCGACGACAAGCTTTGAAGGCTCATACCCACTGTACTTACAACTGTTAATGACATTTACGAATGTTACCGTCAAGGTTCGCCTTTTCTCCCCCTTATTGCCGCCAGCAACATCACACATTTTATCCATATATATTTTAGTGTTGCAAGTGCAGACCGCCCAGGTTTAATGCCCAACTAATGTCTTCCCCTTACCATAAACAATTTCTTCAACTTTCTTGTGCCCCCACAAAATCGCATGCATTGCCATTTGGCAGTCAGGTTAGTTCGAGGTGGGCGAGTATGTAATTTTCTGCTGTGCCGCCAGCACCCTCCAATGCCTCATTAACTCAATAGATGACTGACTTTGATAGCAAATTGAGTTGAGTGAGGGCCAAAAAACGGTACAGTGTGTATTAGGGGTTCATGGGTGTGTATTTTATACGCTTACTCTCAGTTATTGTTAACAAGTTAATGAAATGAATTTGAACATCTCCCTAACCAGAAATGTTCTAAAAATTTGTGTGAGTGAGAGAGAGAGTGGGAGAGAGTGAGAGGTTAGGGAAATTGTGATTTCAGTCCACTATCAACCCATCGAAAAATGGTGGAACCGTTAAGCCTTTCGAATATGGAAGTCATAAACGCAACTTATGTTGCGCAGATCAAATGCTTAGTAATTCTTTCTTTCATTTATCTATTCTACAGTTCTCACCAGACTTATAAGAATAATCTCAACATCATTTCTGTGAAATCAAAGTAATGCTTGTTCAAAGTAAACTCATTACAAAACTCATTACACCAAAACTAAAGAAACTTGGTGACTTTATCTTAAAGCAAATCAACAAGCAACAAAAGATGTATTGCCTAGATGGAGTTCAATTCTACTTGTAAGATCTTGTTATTTTTCCTAGACAGCCAATGCAATTATTAGAAAAAAACTAGAAAGAACTATTTACAGGTACTTTAAAGTGAAATTGTGTTGCTTTTTTCTTACGATATTTTCAATATAGCCGATTTTTCTCCATTTTTATTAACAATTTAATAAATATATCCCAAGTTCAGTCATTCGTTGATTAATTGGACCTTTTTGAATCGTCGAATTTCGTCGATGAAATTTCAAGGTTAAATTTTTTTAAAGTTCCTTCATAATTGGAATTTAATTTAAATTACAAAAGTTCAAAAGCTGGACCGAAAGTAAGTAGTCATGAACTGGTTGACTTATGCTGATTATGAAGTAACTGTAGAGATATATATAGCTCTTAAAGCGAAATCACATTCTGAAAAGAGTTCCTCGAGGGATATCTGACATCTACTTCAATTTTTGGTGACTAAAATGACTTACATTAAAAGGTCTTTACCTTTTAAGACTGTTTTTAATTAGCAACAAAACACTGTTCGCGGATTGACCGCGACGTGGCCGTGTTTAAGCGGGTGTTGTGGCATAAATAACGCCGCGACGCATTGCTCCCGATCAACTGCTGCTGTCAAAATTCACGCCATTACAAATGACCAAGGAAGTAGACAAAAAAGTAATGGCGTTAACATTACAAGACATTACGCTGGAGGGTAAAGAAAATGCGAATATAAACAGCTATGCATTGAAGTGTGTGTACTTCTCGGTATTTTTTGCTGATTGTTTTCCCTTTTCATATTTTTTATGTAATGTATTTGGATTGCACAAGTATTATTTTCGGCTTAAGTCAATGCTTACTTCCACTTTTGTTTTAAAAATTGAAGCAAAAGCATACTTTCAGGCGTTCAAGAAATTTTATTTCAAATGCATAAAATATTTACAACATACTTTTAGGCGCATGACTTCTTAAAGTACGTACGTGTTTACACTAAAAATTTTAAACAGTTACATATATATTACAGCACACTTTAAGGCGCACAACGTGACTACTGCGCCAAAAAGTCGGTCATTCGAATGAACGCACACCCACACACCCACACATACACACAATTTTGATTGATGACTTGAAGGAACGCTCATTCACTCGGTCAATCACTCATTTGATGAGTTGTGCGTGTACACCCATTTGAGTATGTATTAGTTTGGAAGAAAATGGTTTCACGAATTTCGCATTTAATTACAGAACAATGGGCGGTGAGGAAGTATGTTTTTCCTTTTAGTTTGGCGGAAAAATAATGCTTTTAAAAAATTTATGCGCGCCAAAACAAAACAAAAAAGTAAATACGCCTCTACATATTTTCACTTGTGATACTACATTATTATTTTGAGGTTAGAGCAGCGTGTTTCCGCTTCCGCCTAAACGACTAAAGCAACGCATAAAAATATTACAAATGGCACAATTGTTGTTTGTGTGCTCATGGCATTTTCTGCTAACTTTTGTTGTTGTTTGTTTAATATTTTTGCTCGTTTTCCTTGCTCGACCGCTCTATTGCTTCGACTGACAGCTAAACAAATGGACTTTTGATGAATTTGTGTGCAGCTAAATATATTCTGTGTTGTTTTTTTTTCTTACTCGTAGCGGTACACAAGAAAAAAATGTTTAAAAATCGGCGGGAAATGGTCTTTTGGGCGGAAATAAGTACATTTGGCGCGTATGCAAATGAATTGAGCCACCAAATGCGCAACCACAGAGCGCCAGAGCGTACGCCAACAGCGCGCAACGTTCAATTTGTCGCCCAATTGCTGTGCTGTGCCGAACGCACTGACGGCTCATCAATTGTAGTGGCGGCCTCCCTGTGGCCAGTGGACTCGAAGTCATTTCCCCGTTCGTTTGGTAATAAAGTGGGCGAGTTCGGTATAATTTAGCGTGGCGAAGGCTTGGCCGTGGGCCTAAAGCGCGAAGAAGGCGCGTCATTACTATGCAAATAAGTTTCTACAATTACATAAATATTTCAAGCAAATGCAACCCTGTGCGATTCTTTATAAGTAGCATACGAAGAGTTCGAGTGTTTTTGTTTTTCTGTTTGCGCTTGGCGCCAGATAAGCTAATAATATTGAAGACGCTCTAAAAATCCCCTTTGTTCTTATAAAGGTTTTGAAGATTTTTTTTCTTTTTGGAAGATTTCAAATCCCTATGTTCTTAGTCAAGTGATCCGAAAGTAGTTCGTGCTGTTCCCCTCCTAATCGACAATACAAGACTGTTTCAGACGGCTGGTGGCTCACTTTATTATATTTGCAACCAGTGTATCGATAGTTCGCTCTAGAAATTGGACTGATAGAGCCAGGGCCTGCTAGAGTCATCTCATTGAGAACAAGTCCCCAATGAAATAATTTTTGAAGTTTCAGCTGAAGTTTGAAGAGTAATAATGCATTTAAAGCACTTCAATTTGATGAATTCCCACATAATTTTAATATGTTGGGTCACGAGTAATGTGATTTCGTAATCTCCGTTAACTATATTAAAAAGAAATATGTTTCTCCACAAATATCCAATAAGGTTGCATTGATCGCATTATCTGAAAGTTCAGACGAAATCCTCCCTCAACGAACTGATTGGAACTTGTTATGCTGATAGCAAACCTTGGAGAACACCAATCGAAATTCAGTTAGCTATGTCTGTCTGCTGAATTTTTTCAGTGTTTTTGGGAACTTCTCGACTCAATGAACTCAAACAGACTGCACTTTCTTGGAAAGATCACTACGGAGTACTTTACTGACTTGGTGTCCATAATAAGATTAAATTTTTAAGAAGATAAGTAATGTAGAAGGCATTCCGGTTTCCGATTTCAGTGTTTTTGTGTTGTTTCTTCCAAAAGTATTATTTTACAAAATATATATGTAAATATCTATGAGAGTATTTTCTTCGGTTGATCGCCACTTTATGTGGCGTTTTTTACATTTTAAAGTTTTTGTATTATATATGCAACTGCTTATATTCTAATTAAAATAAACTAGTCCATCAGCTAATCTGAAAGTAACTAATTCGGTGTTGGTTTTTTAAGACTATTATTTCTATTTTTTAAATATTAAATACAAATATAAATATATATGTAAATGATTTAAATATTATATCCCGTTAATCAAATACTTTAATATGCATCTTGAACATCTCAAACATTTAATATTACTTATATTTTTCCTACAGGGTCACTTCGCCCCATACGTAGTGTGCTCTCAAGATGGAGTAGGCTTATTTTCCGCTCGAAGCAAAACAGTTCATAATGTTTCATTAGTCGACTACTTTTTCAACTGCTCATTGCTGTTCTGCCACATCTTGCGGCAGGATACTTGGCAATCCTGCTACACTCCTTGCCAATCATGCTACATGCCCGCACAGTTGGAGCTGTTGAAATTGTTATGAAGTGCGGCACATTATGTGTGGTGTAATCGACATATGTTGTAAAAATAAATAAAATTATACGAATTTAAGTTGCTTCTATATGTGTGTAGGCGCATATTTGCACATAAATGTAATTGCTTGCTGTATGCGTGATTTTTAAGTGGCCCCCAGCAGGACATTGTGTAATTTTGGTTGATTGTAATTTTTCAAAATTTGAATAATTGCCACATATTTTCATTTGCATGTTGATACTAATGTTTTACGTTGTTGTTCGCAAGTAATTTTTTGAGTAATGACAAACTATTAAGGACATACGTTGTATATAATTTGCCAAGATGTGTATTTTTCAGGTGAATAAATTCGGTGTGTGTTCTTTTCACCATTTACACGTCTACAAATGGGGACTTTGCAGCTCAAGGATATTTGAGTATTAATTTATAGAATATGCGAACATTAGTTGAGAAAAGATGTTTTTTATCGGAACTTGTAAATGTGTTTGGAAATTGAAGTGACTTATAAATGGGCTTGGCAGATAAGCAAATCGAAAAACCGAATGAAAACTGAAACGAATGGAAACTGTATTCCCAATTGTCTTTTTGACTGTTAACGCTCAGTTGGGCGGGCGGTGATAGCAATAAAATTAACGAAGTTTTCGGCTGCGGTGCGGCAACTCTTTTCCTTCCAAATCTTTTTTTCAAACTCTCTTAAATTTTAAAAATTAGAGCTGAGTAAGATACTTTCTTTTGTATCGAAGAGCTTGTGGCTTTTGTGGCCTTGACAAGGCAATCGGATTGATTAGACTTAGTTCTTCATTCTGGAGACGAATATGTTACAACATACATCTTTCTGGGCTACAATCATAGAACTATGCTTAAGCATTGGCAAAGTTGATCAACCTCAGTTCGCTGGCGAAAGTTTCGAGGTGAATATTCAGACCACTCAATTAAAGGCTCCTTTCTTGATCTTTCTGGTATTGAAAGCGCTGAGCATGTTTTTGATATGGTTGTGTGAAGTTCACCAATGTTCTTTGAGCGTTCAAGAAATGGACCCAGTACTTCTTTTCGTCGGATCCAAATTGAAAATCTGTGAATTGTTTATACGATGACTATAGTAGTCTAAGTGTTAAGTCTTTAACAAACAAACGCTGGATTAGTATTTGACGGAGTCTTCCACTTCAGTAATAGGAGGGCGGGTCAATAAGTACGTGACTTTTAGTAGTAGTGTTTAGTAGTGTAGGAGTAGTGTTTTTTTTCAGTAAAGAGGTCAGAAATTCAAAAAGTCACGAACTTATTGACCCGCCCTCGTATATTATATCGCTGCCAGTTCGAATACGGATGATGGCAAATTCTATAGATGGGATGTTTTATTGATCTATTAATGACAACGAGGTGGGATTTTCTGCAGTCTACAGCCGAAGCTATCGAAATTGCCGGTTTCCAGTTTCCCACTCATCTCATATTTTGCCATTGGGTTAACCCAAGTCGTAAGTTCCTATTTCCATAACAGTCGGGTCTATTAAGCCTGTTAAGACCTTTACGTGGTTTGTTTAAAAAATAACGGGAATGTTCTTCGACTATATTCTTCGACTTTAATGGCATTGTGCATGATGAATTCTTGCCTCAAGGTCAAACGGTCAATAAGGAGTACTACCTACAAGTTCAACGCCGTTTGCGTGAAGCAATCCGAAAAAAACGCCCGGATTTGTGGAAAAATAATTCTAAAGCTAAAGGGTATCCCAAAAATCGAGTTTGAGATGTGTTTAAACGATCGAAAGAAGCGCTGGCATAATGTAGACGAAAGAATAAATATTTTTTCAGAAAAACGAAAATTCTAGTTATTTTTTGAACACACCATGTATTGTTATACGGTCACCTCGGCAGTATTCCACAAAAGTATATACGCTACCGGTGCAACATCAGCAACATCCCTTAACTTTCTAACCTCTAATAATAACAGAATTGCGATGTGATCGCGGTGTACAGTGGGAAAAGTGACTTATTTAAGGGGTTAAGCCAGTTTGGAGCTCCTAAAAAATGCCAAACTTAGACAATTTCTTCTGTGAGTAAAACAAAAAGCTATCGAATTTCTCTCGTTCAGGCCTTACTACACATATATTTGAGTATATAAAGACATTATTGTATTGACATTTGTTATAAAATGGCGGCTACTGGGCCAAACTACGGAATCACCTTTCTTGAGAGGGCCTCAACGGTTGAAGTCGATACTAGGTATTCGTGCTATCAGAAACAAATTAAAAAACGGTATTTTAATATACATAAGACTTGGTGGCAAAATGAACAAGTGACATACTCCTTATTGAACAACAAACAAAACCAAACAAAATGGTAACCTTGTAATAAAAGGTAAAATTTTTCTCGAAAAAATCAGTAGCAAATTTTATATAACCAGTTTACTAGCTAATACTGCTGTGAAGTTAAAATTTCAAGTTGATATGTGTGATAGTCTCCGAGTACCGATTCAAAAATTCAGTTTCGAGAACAAAGAGCTGTTTGGCCTAAACGCTTCGACAATACAGTGGATTCCACAGGGAAACATGCTTTTCATTATTGTATCAATATAATAATATTTTACGACCCTAAAGTCTACTTTAAGTCAAAATAAAAGCAAGTAGATTTTTTCAAAATTCTATACTGACCTCTAACCCCTTAAGGAAACCCGACCAAATTTCACTCAAACGACTCAACGACGATATCACCTCATACTAAGTCATAGCTTTTTATATAGAAATACCTTTCTCAAGCAAAATTTACACACTCAACCACAATCATTCGCAAGTCATCAGCTTTTTTTGTGATTTTCAAGCACCAACTCAATCCAGCAATGTAATTCTTGAAATTAACACTTCAACTGACAGCCTTCAGCGGTTGATTACAATAATTATTAGCAGTAAGTCAGCGATGTTTATGTTGATATGTTTATTACCTAGAATATTTTACGGAACACATAAATATTGCGCCTAAAATAATTTATTATATTTATATATATATATATATATGTGTGTGTGTGTGTGTGCTAAAGACAGTGCAGCCCAACCACCCACCTGCCTGCCTGCCTTAACAAGCGTCAAGTTGGCGCACGCTCGCAGGCAGCAGCAGTAGCAAAATTTATTAACAATCGCGCAGATGCATATGAAAGCAACGGCATGTATGTATGTATGTGTATATATATTCAGCATAAACATACAATATATATATAGCTATGCACATATGTTGTTGAATGCAAATATGCTTGAACTCTGATGTTTGCTGCTATAAATATACGCGCACACACACACACACACACACGCACGCTCATATATATGTACATATGCATATATTATTTGCATGTGCCCCGTTGTGTGTACGCTCATCATAAATGTCACTTGTCGCCTTTGGCAATTTCAGGCAACATGTCAAAAATTATTGTTTCTGGCACCGAGCAAGCAAATGTGGGCGCAGGAAGCGGCGCTGACGCAATATCTTTTTCGTCTTACAGTCACATAAAGTTACTCATATACATATATATAAGCTATTTTTCCTTTCTTCAAACTTTTATATTACATTCATATATATATCTTAGGAAGTTTGCCAGTGTCTTCTAATATTGTATTTTTTTTCGTTACAAGCGTATTTCTGCGCCTCATGTGGCATGCCACGCAGTCATTGAGGAAGCATAAACATCAAGGAGTGCGAGAAAATGCCCGAGAAATTCTCTGACGGTGGGATTCAAATATAGTATATGACGATTATTAAAAGAGTTGTCTTTACAAATAACATCTGTGTGTAAATATCAACTTGACTGATAAGTATATAAGTAGGATGATGAGTAGGATCTTTACTACGCAGGTTTAAAGGAAATTTGTAAAATTCCCAAGTAAAGTTTTATAGACTTTAAAATTTATAAAAAAGGATGCTTCTAAATCTCGGCATTAAAGTATAACTGGTTACAGTGAAATTAGTTTCCAACTAGTTGGTTTGAAACTAGTTCATACCAAGTACGTTTTGGGCTGATCACTAACAATAAATTCAACTAATAATAAAGGTTGGTTAAGTTCTGAACCCCAACTAGTTCTCTTAAGATTAATTGATAACTAGTATTTTTTTGGGGTAGTTTATTTATTACGTTTAAGGTTGCATGTTCGACAATTTATATAAATATTTAATAAATATTTGGTCTTAATCTACTTTAGCAATATATTAGATTGGATATGTTAGAATGAATATATGTTAGTAGAAGGAAACCTAGAAAGTGTGCAGCATTCCCATACCCTCACAAAAAGTAGTCTAACAGCGTCGGATCCATACTATAGGGATGGTAACGCTCGGTCCATCTGCAGTTTTAAAGTGTTATGGTACAATAATGCATTCGACATGCAGATTTTCGTCAGATTTTGGTCAGATATTCTGTATGCGAGGAGGCCTAGAGAGTCTCTCCAAGAATGTCGCACTCCCAATACTATAATTTAGTACTTATTTAGATTGTTGTTAAGTTTTGGAAATAAATTTCCGCTTTTTAAATTGTTTTCCGGAATAAGCCTTTTTCGGGTACTTTAGTAAAATATAAACAATGTCGATCAAATGTATTCACTTTGACAGCTAGTTTTATATTTATTCCTCTAGGTTACATATCTTCAAAAACACCCTATATTCGTAAACAAAATTTCAGTTAACTTTCTCACAAAGTTAATTTCGAATCCAATATACCTTTCAACAGTTCAGAAGGTATTCAAAAACTAGTTACAAGGGAACTAGTTTAAGTCTAGTTTTTCTAAATTTATAACGCTTTAATTATTTTTTTCTAATTAGTTCACAATCAGTACGATTTAAAGCTTTTTTCCTTTTAACTACATAATATCACTGGTTTCGCAGAAATTAGTTTAGAACTAGGCTGGCGATAGCGACTTAAGATACATATATTTCTAAATCTTTTGCTGTGTCGCTTGCTTTGTTCTTTGTTGCAAGCAATATATTATTTTTTCCCAACAGATATGTGTGTGTTTGTGAACGTCAGCATAAATGTCTTTGTTCTGATTCTGATTTCTGCCTGGCTGTCTCTCTGTCTGTTTGTCTGTCTGTCTACATTCATTCATAATGAATATGTTGCAAGTTAAATTTGTTGTATAATAATACAAGACTGCGTCGCGTTTGAATGTGGCTCAGTGCGACGATAAAATTATATATATTTATGTATACATATACATACCAACTATTTTAGATAAATTTCTGGGTGAAGGCAATTTGAATATATTAAAGATCAGAAAACAAAAAGAAAAAAAGAAATTAATATATATTTGTCAAACAGCGTCTAATATAACGTCAATACAGTCTCCTCTTGCATGATAATTAATGAATAAGGCGAAATTGGGAATATAGCTCGAATGTTGAAAAGGGATTGACACCGTGGTTTCAACCTTTGAACCCTTGAATTATCGTTATTGAAACGTTGAAGTGAAACTTTTTTAGCACGGTGTAGTTATTGTTTCGATCGCCTGCAACGAAATTGCGCGACGCAACGATATTCGGTAACGCTCGCAGTATTCAGAGCACCACTATAGTGAAGCTGAACCGATCAGATTGTTCGGTATAATACCCGAATGGCTCCAAACAATTGTAAATAAGTTATAAAGTTGCCACATGTTTGAAATTTTTAAGTAAATACCTAAAAACGCAATGAAACAATACAAATTGAACAGTCTTAAGAAAGCTTAACATAAAATTTTACGCTTGGGGTTGCCACTTTAAAAAATTTAACTCAAAAAGTTTTACAAGACTACGTATTATAACAATAACGTATATGTATGTATCAAAAAAAAAATGTAAATGTAAATGTAAATATATGTAAAGGCCTTCAGTTAAATTTTCCTTTTAGTAATGCTGCCACACTTTAACAATTTTATGCATTCAAATAATTAAATATAAAAAATATTTCAATATTGGTATGAAACTAAACAGGTATAAGAAACATTGCTGTTAGGTAAATTTTTGAGTTGTGCTGTCACCTGTTTAAAAATTTTTTTTTTAAATATTATTATGATATAGGGAATTACAACAATATATGTTCATAACAAGCTAAATAAGTTTAAAAAAGAGTGCAGTTGAATTTTTTTGAGAAATGCTGCCACCTGTTTAATATTTTCTATTTAATTAATTTAAATTTTTTTAGTTATATTGATAAAATAAAAAAAAATTACAATATGGTAATAGTTTCACGAAATATTTCAGTTGGAAATATTCTTGAAAAGGGAGTTAAAAAATTTTAAATAACAGTAATCACGGCACACATTTGGGATGTCGATGATGAATAAAAATTTTTCAAAAGAAGTATCGTTCAATCCAATCAACCTATGGATGTCGGTCACTAAAATATTTTGCTCGTGGTCTTCGTATATTTTTAATGAAATTTTGAGTTCTAACCTCTTTGCAAGTATCAAATGCTATAAAGAGTCTTTTTTTTAATATATAACATATAAAATCAGAGCAGTTTTCAAACCTTCGGCTAAGTTTTTGACTGGAAAAAGTTAACCTTTCTGTGGAAAGGAAACCTTGCCTAACCACCACAACAACTTTTAGGACCTTTCGCCCCATTCACCTCATATTACTCTTGATCCTTATAATATCTACTGAGATTAGATAGGTTCTACTCTTCTCCTTTTTTTCATATTAGTTTATTAGGTCCTCAACCTCATGGTTTTTGCCACTTAACCCACGCTGTGTGAGTTCAGCAACACTGGCGACATCACGCCTGTTTTTTACGATTTATATACTATTTCTTCTTGTTTCTCTTTTTCACACAAATATGCAAATATCCATAAATAATCACAGTAGTCGTTTATGCCATAAACGCAGTCACAAACTCAAATACAACATATGCACCAACATATGCAAATATATAGTTAAATAAACGAAGCAAACCATTCACATTCAGTCAACTGCGCGCACTGGCTTATGACAACCCACATGCAGACAACACGCGCTTTCGCACATAAAAAGTCACATTAAAATGAAAATAAATAAATGAAATATTTTTTATTTACGCATTTTATGTTTGAAAGCATTATAAATCACTTTGTGTATATTTATTGTCGAGTATGTGCTGTCAAGGATTTAATAAAAATTAAAGAGTTTATTAGTTGTTGAAGCCGCTGAGCCTGTCATCAATGAGAAAGCGACACAAAGTGAAATCGAATGTGATTTTTCAACAAAAATTTGTTATTTTTTTGGAAAATGAATGTGAGGTAATCACTGTCAGGCTTTTAAATAAAAGGTATTTGATTTTTTCAACCCAAAGGAGGTCTTTCTCCCTCTAATTTTCACCAGTTAAAAGAAAACCTACAATTTTGGTTTCATCTTTGTTAGAAATTTTAAACGACGATCCAGGTTACTCGGGAGTTATCATACACGCTTGAATATAGAGTTATTGCAAGAATTTCCCACTTTATGCCTCTTTTATTACCATCAATTTCTAATTTCCTAGTTGAACCTCGTTCGGCACGCTTTTGGAGTGATCTCACGGTCACGTTTAGTAGGCTTATGATTGGTGGAAGAAATTTAATAGTTCGGAAATTGTCACTTCATACTCATGAGCATAAATCAGTGTACTTAACTGCTCAACAAAGTATCTCCGAGAAAAACGACTACTTCCTATCGGGACCATATTTGTTTGATATTTTGATTGTTGGGCACAAAACTCCTCAGCTGATATTGTTCGTCTCTATTTGTGGATGTCGTCCGATCATTTTATTTCCGATCAGTTATTCTGGTAATAAATTTGACGGATGTTCTTTTTGAGTAAGTTCAATGGAATTTTTTTGAGTAATAAGTCACGTGACTTCAAGGAAACCTACAAATAAAATTGTAAATACCCCAATGAATCGGGTAATATTGCCGATTAAGAAAAATAATTCAAACCGGCTATTTGGTTACTAGAGGAGTTGCTTTTTAGAGAATATATCGCTTGCTGACTTTTTGCGGTTTATTTTGTATCTGTTCCCTTCATATCTGTCAAAGTAGAACTGATAATTTCGGCCTTTTGCGAAAACTTTATCATAGCTTGGTAGGATGAAAAGTAGCTCGTTTTATGCTACAACCGAGGATGATTTCATGAGACAGCACAGCAAAAGTCGACGAGGTACAATAGAGATGAGTGTTGTTTTTTGTGATAGAGTATAATTTTTAGTTCATTATTGAGATAAGCTCGCATTTCATACCGAACCGGTGTGCTCTTTTTGTTAAAAAGATGTCTTAGTAAGAGTGTATTTCAGTAGAAGTGTTGGAGTATGGTCAAATCAACTAATGCTCTTTTTGCTTCGGAAGCATCTATGAAATTTAGTGGTAAGCAGTAATAAGATTTCAGAGAGCTCATGACTAGGTTCTTAGCACTCCTCTGCACTTAATTACAGCACTGTAGTTCAAAGAGAAGCCAATCTTCTGCTGTTCAGTTCAATCTGCTGTTGTTAGTTTCCGATAATGGCATTAACTAGTAAGAGTACCAGGCAATCCTGCCAACACAAGTACTGATATTGATTTCTGTTTTTGGTATATTCTATCATGAATTACAAAGGAATTTGCTGTAGAAAAAATGGTTTGGTCTACCACGTCCGCTTTTAAGGATTGACCTTAAGCCTCTTTGGATAAAAGATTCGTGAAATCTTACTTTGGCTGATTGATATAAGAGCAACATGGTTCTTACCACGTCAAAAGAAGTCTATTATGGAGAAAGTAACTAACCGCCTTAATTTCCACGCCATTAATTTTCGACTCAGTCCTTCGCATACGGGAGCCCCTGAACTTATGGAAATATGGATATATTAGCCAAAGTCTTAATGAATTTCCACAACCGCCAGCAGCAATACCCCAAAAAGTTCCTGGTGGCAAATTACATAACTAAATATATCCACTAAAATGGTTACTTATGTTTGTGCGTATGCTTAATATACGAGTATATTGTTTCAGTTCTCATAGAAAAGTTTCCAACTATATTTATGATACATATATGTACTCACATACAAGCGTACAGACTGTCATTCCAGCAGTTGTACTCAATAAATAACTCAATTACAAGTGTAATGACTATAATTACATTTCTGTTTGTTGCTATTGTTGTTGCTGACAACAACTAATTGGCACGGATTAGCAGAAAAGCACTAATAAGCAAGAAGCGAAGCAAGTGAACAAGCAGTAAAAAAAAAAAAACTAGAAAAGAAAAAGTAAAATAAAAAATGTATAGGGGAAAACATAACTCACGAGGCGATCGACAGCGATTCATCGATGGCAAGTGGCTGAAATGTATCAACCCACGGCTGCTGGCAGTTGAGACTGGTCGTTTAGTACGTCGACCGGCTGGACAGCATAGGTGGAAGGCCCTTGTCCGCAGAAATGCAGTTCAAGTTGCTGACATTACAACAAATATAAAAACATATACACAAATGCAACGCTGTGCATGATATGTCCAGCATGCTTTCATGCCTGTACACCGAATTCAACAAGTAACAAGGGTCAGACAGAAGGCGTATTTGCAACACAGCATTTAAAACAAATTTGACAGTCCAACTTACAGCAACTACTGTTTAGAGTGGCGGCTGCGCTAAGTGAGATTTTCGGGTATTAAATGAGCTTAGGATATCGATATGGTCAAATTAAATTAGTTTAGGTCACCGATATAGTCAAGATAGTTGCTATTTCACTACTTGGTTGATAGTGAGTTGGACAAAGTCGTGACTAAGCAAATTTGCCGCAAATTTGGAACTTACAACCTTTCCAAGTAAATCATAAAGTCGTTGCAAGAAGGTGTAAAACTTGTAGGTACCTCTTTTTGAGAACTTATACAAAAAACATACAAAACATACAATGGCACCAAAGCCAAAATTCAACTAATTTTTTATCCGATATGAGGCACAACCCTAAGGCCTATTATGAAATCTTTCCAGTCCATATGCAACATTTCGGCTTCACGGTAGTGTATATAAATTTATTAATGGTCTATATTTAAACGGGTTTATATAGTCTCGTCATGCACTGCATCCTCGGTCGCATTCTCCACAACTGCTTGGGGACTGCCGTATGCCGCTACAGCAATGTTAACAGAGACAAGTGGTCAGCCAGTCACCAAAGGTACAGGTTCTTATTATCACCTACCTTTTGAGATAGACCCTTACCTGTTTCCCATCATAAATAAGTACAGCGCTATGTAATCAATCGTTGAGGGTCCAAATTTGGCTCCATAGTATAAAAAATGGTCCATATATACAAAAGTCGATGGTATATACATTACAATAAATTATAGGGATGCTTTCCGAAAGTCGTAAAAAAAGACACCAAAACACTACAGAAATGTTTTGAAATAAGAAAACAAGGCGATAAGGAGACGAGATTTGTCTTCACTATAATCTTCACATCCAGTACCGCTTTTAGAAAGGAAGAAAACCTTAAGAATTACCATATTGAAAGCACAGAAGAAAGGAACCGATCCGATTTAAAATGGTGTTGGATATATTACCGGTTATATGCCGCTATAAATCCAGTTCATAAATCCATTCCGAAGCCATATGAATTTCTGATTTAATTTCTTATACCGATATATCACGAGGGATATGATAATGATGAGGGATCATCGAACCTTGTTGGGGTTTGTAATACCCGAACTTTGAAACTTGTTTAGACTTCTATTAAGTAGAAACCAAAAAGAAAATACAACAAAAGACAACCGTAATGCAGTTCTCTCACTAGGCGCCGCGAATTTTAAGGTTATATTCATTCAATAATTCAACTTCTGGATTATATTAGTAATTGGCCTGTTTAATTTTCCACTGATTTTAAATTCTATAGGAGCTTCGTTAAAGCCACTCAGAAGAAATTGCGACTTTTTCAATTCATGCTGCCTAGAACGATACAGTGGGTCCATTTAATAGCATTCGCTTATCATGTGTTGACGGTTAAGATGTACTTAGATTTTCCAGACATAAAAGTGATCTCCGTATTCGGGCAGAACCGAAGTAGCAGTAACTGACGTTGAAAACTAACTTTCCCACAACGAAATATCGAAATCTCAACTCCGGCTACCGACTTCTCGGTAAGCAATGAAGACAGGTAGAACACGAAATACAACAAAAACACAATCGCAATGAGTATCAACAAATCTAAGGTTAGGTAAACAAAAAGGGAGACAAGACTAAATTCGAACTTATTAAATTACGAGTAAATCAGTTGACACTGAAATCTGGCAGCCAAGCTGGGTGACAACGCTCTTGGGGGAGCGGAACAGCGCGGCATTGAGCTGCAGTGAGACTCAGAGAATCCGATAGCCATCTATAGATGCTTGTTTGTACCAGCTTATTGACAGCTTGCAGTCAGAAATGCAGTTTGTTGTTATTGTTATTGTTGTTGTTTCCTTCTATGTTTAGTTTATTTCTACTGCAGCTTAGCAGTTGTCTGCGCTGACGTTAGCCTTGTTAACAATTTCGATGTCAAGGCAGCAATTACTCTCTCTTTCGTTCACGGTTTTCTTGTTAGTTCCTGATTTGTTTTGCTTGTTGTTGCAGACGGTTTTTATTGCACTGTTACTTTTGTGACAACCAATTTCGTCTGCCATTCTTCACTTTTTGCAGGTTTTATTAAATTCGTGCTTGCGGTTTATCGAAGTTATCTTATTGATTTTGCGGTTTCTTCGTCTTGCTTTTGTTAAGCGAGTCCTTGTAGATTGACTGCTTCTGTTAAAGAATTGTTAAGGTCTTGACAAGTTTATTTGATTGGATTGAATTAAATTATATTTTAGATACGCCATTGCTTTAGCCTCAATTCGTTTCTTAATTATCAAGCGCTTGAGCTCCGAGCTCCAAATTCATAGTTTTAGACAAGGCAGAGAGCTTTAGTATTTACACATGTCGCTAAAAAAGTAAAGTTTGACTGTTCTACCAGATCAAGAGGTGGCTAGAATCTGAATTCTATCAACTTTGATGAAAGCTGGTCCCCTCAATATCTGCCGAGGCTCGATAGCTCGATTTGGGAAACATTGCTCATTTGAAAGTTCTTAACCAGTTATAAATTCAGGTTGTTTTAGTTTCGCTGACTTGACAGTAATTTAACGATATAAGCTGGCACTCACATACCCTTATTAATGGAGCGCTAAGTCCTACAAGGCTTTTGTTTCGACTATTCGGTGTCTCGCTTACGGTACCAACGCTGCAGAAAAACCCCTTTAGACTCCAGTTGAGCTATATCAAATGCTCACTCGAAATGTTCTCACGGTCTCAGTTGTGTGGAATAAATGTGGCATACAATGCGGGAATAGTATTAATATATCACTACCATAGCCACTTGTTCCAACTTGCATTTAATCTCCGACCATTCAATGCCACTGCTTGGTTTTATCTTACATTTATGTGATTAAAATTTATTTTGTAAAACCCGAACGTGATTGCTTTGGAAGATGCTAACGAACGGTAAACGAAACTCGAACGATCTCTTCTTAAATCGGTTGAAGATTTTTCTATTGTAAAGTTCAAAGAATTATCGAAACACCCTGTAATTTACATGGAACATTTCACTAAAATGTAAGTTGTTAGGTAATTAAAACAAAATTTCAACACAAAATGTTAACTCATCTCTGCAGCGCCTACATAATTGTAGTGATAGAAGGAAAGAGCGAGATAGATAGCAGGGAGGGAGGAAGGATAGGATAGAGGGTATAGTTCTGAAATATTATCACCCATGTAGTATATCAATTAGCATAATGATATAGTTATATTAATCTATTTTGTTTGTATTAACGTAAATATATTAATTTATTCAATACGGAACGAATTTAAAATTAATTTCAATATTTGTACACAAACCCTCTCATGAGAGTTAAGTTCTTCGTAATATCGTGAGTATTTATATTTGTGCTTAAGATTAATATGCAGGATTTGCACACATACATACTGCGCAATAAATTTGTGCAATTTAGTGAGTAAAGGTAAAACTTTGTGTCTACAAAAAGTTTATATAAATGCGTACCAAGGCTTGGGCAACATTTTGTTATACTGACCAAAATTCGTAATATAAGTCCACATCATGTAAAATATGATTCTTAGCGCCTGCGATACAGAAAATAAGTTTATTTCATTCACATTATTGGTCCCATTTTAAGGCTCGAACACATTGGGTATTATAGATATATTGTTGGGTCGGGTTCACAGTATCTTGCGTTATTTGGCAGTGTGAGTCCTTACATTATGTCAATTATAACATAAAGAAAATTAGAAGTACTTACTTATAGTAGTTAGTAGTTACTTAAGTAGTAGTTACTTCCCAAAGTAACGTTATATAACATTATTATTATATATTAAAGTATGACATTATTTATTCAAATGAACATACTGTATACTAGATACTGGTTCATAACCCACGTTACTGCAAAACCAGATCAGAGATCCAAAGAGCGACCTCTCAAAGTATATTAACAGTCTTTTATAATTTTTCTATTGGCTTTTAAATTCATTTGTATAGTATTTAGTGTCATTTCCTTTTGATTCTTCCGGTCGCCATCAGACTTTGCTGAGCTGCACTTTTATTTATCTTTGATTTCTACGTTCTCTTACTTCTTCCTTCTCAGCAAGCCGTTTTACTCCCTCATCAATTTAAGCACTTCACTTCCATTACGAAAGCATAAGCGGTCCAGAAAGCCGCCTACTTGTTTTTGCCTTTATTTCTGACTGAGAGCGCAAGGAACTGTCCTTGAGTTCGATTTTTGTAGCCTACTTTTCAGCGCGAATTCATATGGACTATTAGTACTCACTCATAATTCTTCCATTGTCCTTTTATGCATTTATATATATTATTTGGTCCCACTTTCATTAGCAGCGCCGACTTTTGGTAAGTGCATGCATGGAAGTATGTGTGGGTATGACAATAGGATACTACAGTACTTCGTTAAAATTCTGTGAAAATTATTTCCCTTACTGATTTTCTGTATTGTTGTCAAAAGCTGTTGACACTCATTAATTTCCTGCGCCACCCGTCCACACTGTATGTTGCAGCAGCAGCGGAGGGGAGCAGCGCAGCAGCATCTTGCTTGTTGGCCTACATTTAAAGACCGCGCTCTAGCAACCATTCACATTCTCATATACGCACACAACCACATTTTCGCACATATGTGTAAATGTGTGTACTTGTGTATGTGTGTGTGTGCAACGAAATAAGCAAACGAATTTCGCATGCAAATTTTTTGTTTGCTCTTCATTTTCACTATCGTCAACTGCGCACCGCACAGATTTTGTTCCGAAATTTTCTTTTGTTTATTCCGCACTTCGCAAGCATTTGGCTTTATTGTTGTTGTCTGCAGCAATTTGTCAAACATTTTGCAAAATTTTCACTTGCTGTTGCATGTTGCATGCTCCCCCAACTGTTGATGTAAGTAATTTCGTACCCCTCTGCAAATAACTGAGTGGCGTGGTCTCCAGTTGCTTGGAACTGGTTGTGCCTCTGCTATTTGTACTTTTTTTTGGTGTTTCTATGGAAGAATGCTTGCTTCTTGCAATTGATGTTGCAAGCTTTTGTCTCTTCGTAGCCTTTGTTGTTGTTGCTACATGTTAAGTCATTTGTCAAAAGTTTTAGAAAATTGTGTTTATTTATTTAAAGTTTTTTTCTTTGTTAAACATACACCATTTCACATTGCATGCTTAACAAATAGTCGAATGTGTGCCCCTACCTCCACCGAATACACTTGCAACATCGCTTTTAAGTTAGCTGGTAGGCTTAGGCAAATATGTGGCAAGTTTGGCTTGTGTACTTTGTTAATGAATTCTCTACAAGCCAGTTTCTTGTCACACATCTCATATGCCACAAGGCCCTTTTAAATTTGGCCTGATTCTTCGACACCCTCGTGACTTCAGTTAATACTGTATTGAATACGAAGTAGCTTAAATATAGGATATGACAAGCTCTCGACTCAAAAGTCTAAAGATCTGCCTTCATCCCTCCAATACGTAATCAATTCATAGGTAAAGTTCCAACGCGTCTCATGACCCCGGTACAGAGCTCCATGAATTTTTTTTACTTTTTTTTATTTAGTCTCACTCTTACTCGATCTTCCTCAAAAGCTTTCTATTGTTATGTTTCTCTATAGTGTACTTCATGGAAGCTTATCTTTGAACGCAGAGAAACTACGAGAAAATTAAAAAAAAAAAATTTTAAGAGTAGCTCCCTTGGCAACTCTACACTTATAATTTTTTTTAACTTGGACATAAATCAGGAGCAAGTATGAAATTTTTATTTATTTATTTTTTTTTTTTTATTCCAAACCGGCAACTCTAAATTTCTTTTATTAGACTGTCTTATTTTTCTTCTTTTTTTGACATAATTTCCAATTAACTTTTTTAAAAATCTAAAAAGTATGACTACACGAATTTGAGAAAACCGGCAACCTTTATAATTGAATTTGTGATTTAGATTTTATTTTTTGATTTTTTGGTACATATTTTGGTACATATTTTAGTACATTATTGTGTGTAAACTTTTGGAAAGTTGGCAACCCTATAGAATTAAAATATTTATTAAATCTTTACGAACGTTGGTTACGTATGGTTGACATTTTTTATATTTGAATGCACTTTAATTTTGCATTATTTTTAAAGTAGGTGGCAACTCTTTGTTAATAATTTATATGGTAAAACCTTACATATCTATGGGAGCAAATCTTTTTAAATTTTTCGGACGCCACTGTCAATCGTGTAGTGCATACTCATGTGTATAAGCTTCCACTTGTCTCAATGCATATGCCTTCTCTCCGCCTTCACATGACTTTCCTTCTCATTTTCGGCATTTTCGTCGCTCTACTTAACTCCTTTTCATTTCTTGAATATGCATTCCAACTTATGCATTTCTCCAGCAGCTGTCTCTTCCCTCTTATTCTTATTGTTGTTGTTGTTGACATTTTATTTACAATATTTTATTGTTTTTGCTCGTATTATTGCGTGTGAAGTTTTCTCTCATTTCAGTTGTTTGTTTGCGTACAAAAATTGCATTTTCTCTGCTTTTCATTAACTTTGTTTATTTTTGTCATTCGTATTTACTTCTTCTTCCCTTCTGCTTTGGTAGCGTGGAGCTTTTGTTTAGACACTTTCTTTCTCCATTAGCCCACTTTATTTACACAAATTCTACATGAATTCTATTTGATTTGGAAATAGTAATTGTCAATTGCCCAAAGTTACGAGAGTTGGCGGATAAGTCGGCCCCATTTTAAATTTAATTCTTTATACAGATTCGACCGAGGCCAATGTGATTAGTTTAACATTTTTAACTTTTTCATATCCTTAAGCTTGTTGATTGGCTTGATGGTGTCTCGAACTTTCTCGTCTCGAACGAAGAGAGTCCTTTCCTCAGGGCCAATTCTAAAAAGAAATCCTAACCGAATTTAATGAAACTTTCAGTATCTTCATTAAAGTAAAATTTCATCATATCCTTATTCTCTGAGATATTATCTTTGTGCCTCTACTCTCTTCTAGATCATTTTTGTTCGAGACCAATCTCGAAAATATATATATAGCTCAGCTAAAAATTAGCTTGACAATCTTTGCCGCGTTCAAGAGAGTTGTCCCTTATAAATACGATATACTTCCAAAAAAGGTAGCAGAAATACTATTCTTGGTTCTTAAAGTTCAGTTCAGTGTTGAAAATAGTCGGGTGTAGGAAATCACGAGGCTCTTCGTTCCGATAATTTATCCGTCATATTCAAAAATCCAGTTGAGATTGTAATAGGATAAGTTATCTCACGCCTTTCATTTCTTTTATTGTAGTATTTGATCTTTATGGACCCTATCTAAACTAAAAGACATGACTTAGTAAGTATTACTTAACATCCTATTAGCATTTGAACAGCTGACCGCACCAGTGCTACTTAAATAAGTAACGTCTCGGAAATTTTTGAATTTTCTGACTGATCCAGCAATCTTCGTAAGTAATTGTCGAAAGCTTGCTTGAGCATCTGAAAGTTCGTCATATATTTATTTGTCCCTTATGAATTCTATCGAAAATATATTGTATTGTAAGTATAATTATTGTTGACCCATCAAATACATTCATTCCCTTATCATAAATGCAGCCAATATTTGCTCACGTGCCTACTGGTTACATAACTAATTACTTAAGAAGTGCCAGTTGCCTTAAATTCGGCACTTCTCAGTTCGCTATATTTCGCATTGCTCTTTTGGTATTTGTCAAAAAATTTACATGTGAAAGGAGCACCAAAGTTGTCATGTTAATTTTAATAAAAAGAGTTTGTAAAGAACTCATTAAAGTAGTAAACCACAGGCTATTCTACTTATCTTATGTTACGTCACCCAAATGTATTTATACCAGTTGGTTGTTCGATTCAACACATTCAAACGTTTGCGACAGCAAACATGTATTATGGTTTGTCCAAGAACATATCGGAGTCAAGACGGACTTTGAGTTTTCAAACACAATAAAAGCCTTCTCTTGTCTTCCCATCAACTACTTTCAGAATCAAAGGGGTTGCATCTTTCCGACCAGCATATCTAGTAGGCTTTTATATCTCCCAGAAACTGTTGTTCTTTTCCTTAAGATCTGTCAAAGAAGGAGCGATTATTGCTTCAATTATACTTCCTGGCTACTGCTTGTTGTTTGTTGCATTCGATAAGTTTTCGACACCGTAGCCTTCGTGTAAAAATTCGTCGTAAAAATCCCTCATACTAATATACTTCATTCGAACATACCTTTTTTAATAAACACTTTGCGCTTTACTTATACTTTCAAACCTGAACATAAAAGGAGCTCAGCTCTTACTTCAAGTCTAATTAGCTCTTATTACTCAGCTCTAATTATCGCAATGCAAATCTTTAATCGGAATTCTGATTATTTTTTCTGTTGTGTAGTTACTGAATACTCTTCAACACTTTTACAGAGATCCCCTGAATACTAAGTTTTAAGGCTTTTTATCTAAAATGTCTTCTTGATCAGGCATGGCTACGATTACAATTAATTTTTTAGTCACCTTAGCAATCTTTTTTAAAATTTATATAAATATTATAAGCCAACATTGTACCTCTTTTGTTGGCCTGCTGATAATTTGTAATCTCGGGAGTCATCATATTATTTTCGATGTCTATTTTCCCAAGCAAATTGAAAGATTTATCCTAGGTTGGCTGAAATCATCAGATTTATATATTATATTCATGATCTCCAGAGTTACCAAAACTCTTCTTCTTCTTCTTCTTTAATATAACTTATGAGTACTTTATTATCTTTACACAATCTTTTTATTATTATAATTTTATATAATACATATTTTTTAAATTTCAGGTAGTATAAATTGATTTTGAAACAACAATTTATTTGTGAAACTTCAAGAATTTTACTAAAATGCAATGCTTGGCTAAAAAATCTGCAAAAGCTTAAGTGAAAGCTCAGCTAAGGTGTCGAAAGAATTTTCTATTTAAGAGGGCCTTGTTTGGACTAAGCACTAAGATAAGATTACCAATAGAACTTAATGAAATTATGCCATGGACCTGAAAATATTTTATTAATCGTTATATTTTTTCTCTGCTGGGTGGTTTAAAGGAATCTGTTGCCTGTATGCACATATACAACTACAACTTTTTGTAATACTTGCATTCCTAAATATTCAACGTCATCAAGATTCACAGCTGCACTTATGTCTACACAAATACACACACAACAAGTAAGGAAGAGCTAAGTTTGGGTGCATCCGTTTTATTACTACATTTTGTCTTATATCCCAGATATTTATATTAAAATCAACCTAAATAACACAAATCACTATATTCATTATATAGTATTGTGGGCAGCATAATAATGGTCATAATTTTTACTATCGAATGGCATACTGCTAATCGAAATATTTTCGCTCAATTTCATTGAGACATTTTCTATGGAGATATTTGCGACACAAATCCAACCAAAGAAACGAAATTTTGTGTATTGGGTATATTATCGTAAAATTAAGCCAGAAGAGCAGAAATCATTATATTAGGGGTATGACGGCTAGAAAAAGGTATAAAAAATCACAATAAAATATCAAATATATTGAACAATCATATACATAAAGTCGCAAGTCTAAGTTGAAAGTCATAATTTTCATAATGATCAAAAAATCGTTATATTGTACTGAGGCTAGGGGAAGGTCTGATCTGATAGCATTTACCTCTGTAATTAAACTAAATTATGCTAGAGAACAGTATTCAACACAATTTTATTAAGATAACTCAAACATTGGCCGATATTTTCGTGGCAAAGTGTTATAGAATAAAGAAAATTATTATATATAGTGCATGGCGGCTGGGTAATTTATTGTCCAATTTAGCTTATTTTCGACACAAAATTATAGTATATCCAAGATTATGCGTTCGCTTAATTTTGCTCAGATATTTTACATATTGACTGATATATACGGTATAAAGTCAACCGGAAGTTAGAGATTCTTGTATTAGGTAGAAAAGGGTTAGGAGAAGTAGTGAATCGGTTACGTCCCTTTGTTGCAGCAGGACATATTGCTATCGGGAAAGGATGCTCTATTGATTTTGCTAAGACATCTTACAAATTTACTGATATTTTCGGTATAAAATCGACCATAAGTAATGAGGGTCTAATATTCGGTATATGTAGCCTTAAAAAGGTATATTCCGGTACCGACTATTTTTAAATGAGACTTTGTTTGATATATAAGCTGAAAGTATTAGAGAACGGGGCCAAGTCCATCTTTCCAAAAATTTGTAACGACAGATGCGAGACGGAACTCATCGCGTCTCGTCAGTCTGATCATTTTGACATATGTCACATTATATCTGTCTCGATTGGTTTTAGATGTTGCAAACAACCGTTAACTAAAAAAACTATTATACTCAGCGGCAACATGTTGCGAGAGTATAAAAATAAACACACGCTCACTCATAGTAGATGGATACACTTGTACACACTTGTACATACACAAAGTGTGGAAAGAAATTTTTATTTTGACATTTTTTGATCGAAAACTTTCAACAATCTGGGTTAGATTTGAATTAATTATCAGATAATCAATGGCATATAATATTCATGGCTTCATTCAAGTGGAACAATTGTTAGCACAACCTTTAAGTTCAACTTTGTTGTTGTAAGCATTGTTGTCAGTTCGGTAGCAGAAGTTAAATGGAAATTTCTACAATAACAAATTTGCATATAAAATCGATACGAATTTCAATGGAAGCGAATTTAAAATGAATTAAAATGCAATTGTGCTTTACCGTTGAAATATTGACATGAAAATAAAGTTGTATGTGTATATATTAAATTAAATATGAATGACAGAGAAGAGCACAAAGGTTGAAGACTGAAAATTTTGGAGAAAACAAAACTGATATTGATATAACTGAAACAAAAAAAATATTGATGTCAATTCTGTGAGTAAATACTGCCGGAGAGTCCAAGCAGTCTCATTTGGCAGTGTTTTCTTTTATTTGTGACTCAAGGTAGAACAATTTTGATGTAAATTGGTAGCTACTTTCCATGAAGTTTTTTAAGGCACACCGCTCTTTCATATTGTAGTTCCTGTTATTTTTTGTGGCACTAGGCTAGCTTTAAATGCTTTAAATTTTGTTCGAAATTTCTGAATATTTTTTGGGGTGTACGAAAAGCCTCAAATTTTTTGCTGCCGATGGCAAGACGTGAGGTTCGTTTGATTACCGGAGGGATTAAAAGCTCTGAATTTCCTGTATGACCGTCCATTTATATACTGGTTTGATAAATTGACCACTGCCTAAATCTTCAAAAGCGATTTCTTTTCACTCAGTACCTTTTTGTGCCTGACAGTTTTGGTTCCCCGGAGTATCCTGTTTTCTTATGTTAACTTTTTTTTGTTTGGATCATTGAGTAGCTACTCGCTACTGATCTCCTTTGTCTCTGGACGCTTTCTGGACGCTTTGACCCTGTCATTAGTGTAAAAACCCCAGAAAGCATATCTTGGTTATTACATTTTGAGTCAGTTTTAGTATATGATCCAATTATGATCTCCGTGGAGTCCCGGAATCTACTTTTCAGCACTTTTTCTAGTTTGCCTCTGCCTCTTGCCATTGCCTCTGAATATTATATACAAGCCATTTCAAGAGAACAATCCTCTTTTTCAAGGTTCTTCTCTCTGCGGTTCTATTTTTGGAAATGAATATTATGGAGATGAAATATATGAGCTTTCGTTTGCTTCTTTTGTGCTACTTTTTGCTCCGTTTTAGATTTATTTTTTCACTCTTATTGTGGTCATTCTGAAATCCCTGTGAGGTTAGGGCTAAGCAAAGGATGTGTCGTAATGATTTAATATTCTGATAATATTTTAATTTTCGAAATATTACTTTCAAGTTGGCATTGTAGTCGCAGTTGCTTTCGATGAAATGCTTCCTCTCTCTCTCTCTCTTTCTGGATGGGAGTCTTCTCTCAAAGTGAAATTGGTGAGATTTCAGGCAACTTATTTAGGAAGCGGTGGCTTTTCGCCTTGTTAGCAGTGGGTCGGGATTAACAACATCTCCGGTAAATCTGTAAGAATTCCCACCACTTCCTACTCAACGTTTTGCAGTAGATCCATCTAAAGTTCTATGCATGTATATATGTGAATAATCTCAAAATGACCAAAGAGCATTAATCAAAGCCTACAAGGCAACACCACAACAGCTGAGCCATTCAAGCCACTGGCGACTGAAAGATAAATTACATCCTTGGACACATTTAAATGTTTTATCACCCAAATGAAATTTACAAGTCAACGGCTACAACGCCTAAAAGTAGGCCACATGTTAAAAGAGGCGTAGCATGAAGCATACAAAATACAATTTAGAATAAAGAAAGAAGAAAATGCGAATGCTATAAAAACTTAATGACTAAATAGAAGTGATGATTGTTGAATAGAAATGTCGCTGGTTGATGGATGCTGCTACTTTGAAGCGTGTAGTAGAGATTGAAAGGGGCTACGAAATCAGCAACATTATTATTCATGCCTTGTTGGCATTTAAATGTAAGATTTATAAACACTGGCACATATATACATACGTACTTACATGATATGGTTGTACGTTGACAATATTTTTGCTTTGAGGCTTTGTGCAACGGATTGCCATGCAGTACACCGCGTGCTTCAGGTTCAGTGTATACAAGACTCCCGGTTGTATTTTTTACGGTACATGCTTTTCGTTTGCGTTTTCATTATAACGTCATTTTGATGCTCGTGATTTACTAAAATGATAACATATTTAATGAAAGGCTACAGTGGTGGTCATAAAAATTTACACAACTAAAAAAAATTCTCCAATCAAGTTTATAATTTTTGATGAATATTTTTGACCTACTGAAAAGGAAAAAAATATGTTAATAAAATCATTTCCTTAACAAAAACATACTTTACTAAAATGTTATTTGTTAAGAAATTCTGATAATTTTATTCCATTTGTTATTTCTTTAATAATAATAGTGTGACCAAATATGCTTCTTTTTTGACTACTCATGTCTGAAAACTAAGTTTGGATCGAAAATTCCTACATATTCAAACAATTTTTGTCCAACGCTTTGGATATTTTTTTCGAAACATTTTAGTATGAGTTATTTAGGTTAATTCCTAAAAATCATCCACGAAAGTTTTCCAAACGTTTTATATCGAGTAAAACAAATATTCTTAGAAAATTGGGATCATATCTTAAAAACGTTGACGGAAACATTATCGAAATTGATTAAAAGCGTGTGTAGTTATATGTATTGGCCGTTGAGTCATTAATTTCCCGCCTTTGATTTTCATGGGTCTAAATTTTTATAGCCGCTACTGTGGACGTTCACAAATTTTCTCTCTCACTCACATATTGAGAGATTAGAGTGTATATTTTATCCATTCCTCCTATAAACATTTTATTTATGGCCTCATTACTTATGAATGTTATTCTGTTCTCTCTTTAAAATGCCATTGCTCTTCTCTACACATTCTCTTACTAGCCACTTACAATTTTTCATCTAATTGTTAAGCTTCTTCCTTATGCCAACTTGTCAAAGAAAAGAGCTGTTAGAGCTGTAAATTATTTCACTTTAATTTAATTGACCCAGTGGATTAAATCGATTATACGATCCTGTGCCATCAATCAGCTGTAGCTGTGCTTACTTCTCTCCGACACAGTCTCATGTTCTCTCTTACTCTATGTCGTCTAACGCTATCAATCAGCTGTAGTTGTAATGTTCTCAATCCTATTAATCTTACTTGCAGTATTTTTCTCTATCTCCTCCTCTCTTTTCTCTCTGTCTGACTCTACGCCCATTTCTATTTTATTTAGTTTGTTATTTCCGTTTTGTTGTTTTTTTTTTCACTCGTATTTACCGTTATTTATTCTATTTATTCTATTTTAGCCTTTTCACTCGCCTTCTTCCTTTCGCCTGTTATTCAATTGTGAGCATTAATTACCAATTTAAATGCAAAAATAGTTTTCGCGTTGGTTGATGAAGATGAATGCGTGATGTGACTGTGATTGAAAAGGACGAAAGTTTGATTAATACGTCCGCGTTATGTAGGCATGAGCTCTGTATTGCGATATCTTCAAATCTAAATGGTTCTGCGTCACATTTGATAAATACCTGTGCGGGAGGTTATGAGTGTGACAGTGAAGTGACTGCGGCCTTATTAAAATGACTCAATTACTTGTGATGTATGATGCCACGAAACTGCGCCTATCGCTTCTTTTCTTTGTATAAGACATTAACTATTAAAAAAATCAAACTCTCACTGTTGGCTAACACACTCAAAATTTATGAATTTTTGAGCTATATTACTAAAATTCTATAATCAGCTCGTCAAAAAAATTCGTCAACACAAATTCTTTTGACACATTTCCCTATTTAATCAAGAGAAGCCCGAACTAACAATTCGCAGTTTTCGTTGAGACGAGGACTACAAGATCTTTCAATATGATTACGAAGGGATTACGCTCATAATCTACAAGGAATTGACGCTCCCAGCTCATCGAAACTATGATCAAATAGCTTAACGGGTTATCCTTCGACAGCATCGGTAATTTCGTTTATCCGCTGTGTCTTACTTGGTAGAATAATGAATAATCGGTTTCAACAGAATCAATAGAGGATCTTGAAGAGTGAGTCCCTGTACTTTCTGGTAGAATTTCCAGTCTATTTCCCTTAGTGAGCAACTAACAGCTCTTGACATTCGTCTATTTTCCTCTATTTGCTTCATTAAGCAAATCCTACTTCTCTTTTCAACTGTTCCTAATCTAGTTTAGTTCTTGCCTTAAGGTTGCTTTTCAACCAAGTCAAACCAATTGTTCTTTGCTGTTCACTTAAAATCAGAGGGACAGATTCACTATGGTCGGTCTAGCTAGATCGTAAAGATCGTACTTAGAGAACAGAAGTAGAAATGGAGTTGTACAGCTGTTGAGTTTATGATGTGACTCTTTCTCAATTTCTTTGAGTCACAGATCCGTGGGTGGATTTTGGATGTGAAAGAAAAACTATCCGATGAAATATGCGATCCTAAGTCAGTACCACCGTATTACTATCACCGTATTTACTATTCCAGAGGTATAACTACCAATAATGATTGGAACAAGATACTAGACCAAATTTCGGTTCCAATGGAATTGATCAACAGCCGTTATTGGAGATTTTGTCTATAGGTCTAAATTCACTGACTTTGGTATTGAAGGAGTGTAGCGGCTCATCTATCCTCTTCGTTTTGTAATTGTTGTAGTTATTTTAATTATACATAGGGTTGTAAATTATTATCTAACGGTTGTTCTAGGATACCAGTTCTTTCGAAAAGCTTGGATCTTTGAAAAGGACTTCTACATTTTCCTTTAAGACTTAGTGCTTTGGTGATGAAAGCCCACAAATTATAATACTTAAAAATTATATCTTAAAAAAAAAATGGAATACAAAGCGGGCCCTCCCGATAGCCCCAGAGCACTAAAGCTTTCTCTTAATGCCCAAATCAATAAATTTATAAAATTTTTGCATTTTTAGTTTTAATGACACAAAAAGCACGCATCAATCAAAATGAAATAATTCGCCTAATATAATATTCTAAATGTTTTTAATCAGCGATTCAATGGAATTACCGCAATTGAGCAAAAAGTAATTTCATCATTTTGAAAAATTTATTTCCGTGCCAATTAGAAAGCGCTGCGGCAGCATATAATTTTGCATTTGGGAAATCTACTTTTGCCGCTCATAAAAGTAACAAAACACATACAAATATTTATGTCTTAGCAATTAGCCAGAAGTTATTAGTCAGAATGAAAATATGAAAAGTGGTACTATTCCTTTTTGTTCGAGATGAGCGCAGCTGTCAATAAGGCATACAATTTCAAATTTGGGTCAACGCTTTAATAATAAAACATTTTTACAATAGTTGAAAATAATTGCATTCTAGAATTTTTTTCTACTATTTATGATGAATTGTGCAATGAAATAGACACAGACTGCCGTAAATTTGCTGCCTTAATAATAAAAAAGCGTTAACTCGATATGTCTTAGTTTTAAACTGAATATAAAAACACATTCAAAAACTAATATTTTGATGAAATATACTTCATGACAGCAAATGTGAGGTGTTTTAAAAACACTGAACGGTTCTTGTAATCATTTAACTGTTGTTTTTGACAGCGTAAGTGAAACCGGTACATATGCAGACCGGTATGAATATTATAATCTAACATCGATGTTTTTCGATTTCGAACTCAACCGCACCCATTTCCGACTATTCATGTAAGGTATCATGTGAAAACACGAGTATCTATATAAATATCCAGGTATTAGATAGCTTTAGTGAGCTATGAGCCACTTTAAAACAGCTAGTATTAGTAATTACACCCAACACATAAGTATCGGTAATTTATAAAAATATGTATATAATACAAAACATGAGTATTTCCTTACATTTAAATATCTTTAACCAAGATTAAATTCAAATTCAACTATTAAGTTATTAAGTGAAGTTGTCAATATTTTTTATGGGTCAGTATTGGCAATAAGTTATTTATGTTCTTTATGATATATTACTTACTTTTCGAGATATCCATTTTTAAGTCAATTGTAATATCCGTAAACTGTGACACCTATATCACCTATACTCCTATATCCATAAACTAAAGTGACAGAAATATGTATTATTTATTAGGTATATGGGGTTACGAAAGCATGGACTGCTTTCATTATTTTTAGTGACCCTTATATTCGGGATAAAATTAACAATCTCATTCGAAGAATGAGGGCTGGAGAAAAATACAAGTTGAAATGCAAACCGTTTTGCTACCAATTTACAATATTTATAACCTGATATTATTATCTAATATCATGAATATATATTTATGTCGATCGATTTCGAGTATTGACTGATAAGAAAAGATTGAAATCATTATATTAAACATTTGACGGTTTAATAAGAGGTGTGAACTGAACACACTATGCTCATTATCCAATGTTATCTATGATATTTTAGGGATTCGCAATACTTTGCTAAAATCCGTTTTAAATATTCCGTATAAGTCTGTTAGTAGAAGATTTCGACCGATTTCGTGGATTTTCAATGAAGTGATGTCATATACCTGGTGGGTTATTTCGGCAAAGTTTTGTTTCGCTAGTATGCTTGAGTTGTCAATTACAAAGCCAAAAATATTGCAGGAATTCAAAGTGCCGTTATTTGGAAATTAGACGTGGTGCTGTTCCTAATTTTCCCACTATCTTTCTTACTCTCGCTTTTTTTAAAAAGTTATTTATCATATATGCTGAAAATTGCATTCACATTCGCTTGTGATACATGACCTTTTGAAAAAAAAGTGGGCGGTGTCACGCCCACTGCACAATATTGAAATGTGCTCGTATTCTCAGCAAAGATTTTTTCACAAAATTTGGCTTATCTAGCGGTATTTATAAGAGAGTTAGAGCACTCTAAATGCAGTTTTAAAAAATACCGTTATAAATGTGGTGGGTGTGGTAAGTATGCGATTTTATCCATAGTCACAAAATCTCTTAGCATTATAAGTTGGAACCACCCATTTTTCATGCGACAACAAATTATTGCATTTTATGCAAAATCGACTTATGCCCTTTAAGCAATTCTAAGTCACAAATGTGCATTTATTAAATGTGAATTTTTGAAATTTTGCACTCATTTTTTAACTTTTAGTTTTATTTAAATTTTTGTTTTCATTGTTTTCATTCATTTTTGTTTCAGTTGTTTTAGCTTTTTCGAATGCGCTGACACAAATTTTCAACAAATGAAAATGAAAATCATTCAATTTGTGCAAATACGCTGAGCTGGTGAATGATGTGCGCGAGTGTGTGCTGCACGTAAGCATTTTTTAGGCGTTCACCAGCTCATCGCTATGCCATTTTACAACTAAAAATCCGTGTGATGCGTGTTAGCAATTAAATGTTGCTCGATTTTTTACAAAAATTATTTTTATTTATTTTTTATTCTTTGCTTTACTCTACTTACTGCCACACAGTTGATTGTCTTTATTGCTGTGCCACTTATGTATATGCCAGTATAACTGTCAGTTGGTTTGTTGCAAATCGGCGCCAATAGCTATCTGCACACACTCACAGACGCGCGCTCTCATAAAACATTCCAGCTGAGCAAACGCACTCTTACAAAAAAGCAGAACACAAAATTCAAATAATAAAAACAAAATACACCAAAAAAAAAAAATTCACGCAACACTGTTGTAGCTGTGCAGTCGTAAAAATCTGGCAACGCTGCAATTCATTAAATTTTTCAGCAGTCGCGCAGCAGCGTTTTCCGTTTCCGCCGCCAGTTGCCGCATCGCTTTCAACATTGACATCCGCACATCCGCCGCTGCGCTGATTTTTTCCACATTTCTCAATTTATTTTTTAATATTTTGTTGTTTTTATTTAACATTTTATTATTATTTTTGTTTTTTGTGAGCATTTTTAATTTAGCTGGCGCATATCATATCATACAAAGTGAGACATGGTGGCGCCACCATCCATTGAGAGCTTGTTTGTAGGGATGCTCCCGATTTTTTGGCGTCGCTGTGTTGTAATTTTTCATTTGTTTGTTTTTGTAATGATTCCCTTTTTGTTGTTTTGGAAAATATGTGTATTGTGAAGTAACTGTGTCAATTAGTTTAAGGATATATTCACTTAAATGTGTTCTTTTATCGGTGATTGTTCTGCGTTTGAGTGTCCTTATGACATCATTTGGGAAGTGCATCCATTAAGGAGCAAGCAAAAGAGGCATTACCCGTCTTCGAAGAGAGAGCCACTAAGGAAGCAAGTGCTTTCGCTCAACTTTTTCTTAAGCATGAGTTAAGCAATATATAACTCCCAAACGAAGGCTAGATCTGCAGAAAACTATTTCGCTAGAACCCTTTTTAAGAAAATTGTTTTACTTGTACAAAAGGTTGGTTCCTAGTTCGGAAGTAGGATTAATCTGACATCAAAACATCCAACATCCAAACAATAATTTTTTCTCAAAGGTTAGTTGCTGGCCCAATTAATCAGATTTTTCGGAGTGGACCGGACTTTTATTCGGCAAGAGATTGTCAATTCATCTAAATTCTTCAAAAAAATTTGGAAAATGTTCATAATAATTCGTCGTCATTCCAATTTAGCACAAAAGAGGGTTGTCAGCATTTTTCGCTCCACAAGCAAAATAACAGACCTTTCGAGGGCCACACTTTAGAGAGCTTTTTTGGTTTTGTCTTTCAGAGGAGGAACACCGAAAATCTAACTACAGAAAACGCCGCAATTGAAAAGTTCGCTGATGAAAATATTGAAAACCCATTAACTTCTATCCGTCATTCTACGAACTTTTCAAAATGCTGCTTTCCGTGGTTACTAACCATCCTCTCAAAACGGAGTTGCGGTCTGCAGTTACTGATCTACCATTTCAGTCGTCCAGCTTCAGTAAAGCCTAAAACTTATTCGGAAAAAGCATTCGGCAAGATTTCCGTCGTCCCTTCGGAAGTATATAGACCCTGGCATAAAGTTGGTGTATAGAGAAACATAAAAGCTTCGGTCTGTAGTGATTGAGAACTTAGGAGATCCCCGTTCTGCGGTCTTTGTCTTCTAATTGGTGTTTTAATATTGTACCTTGCAGATCATTTTGAGTTGAAATTAAAATTTTCTGGAAAGCCGATTAATTTCGAAGAAACCACAGTAACAGTTTGCGGTCTCTCTTCTTCTACCGGTTGAACGGTTTTTAAAATTACTTTAACGCTCGTGAACTCATGCAAAATGGATCTTTGATATTTAGAAACCAAATGTTCTTTCTAACGATGTCAAGTCTACAATATTCATTCAGGACTTTTAGGGCTTGAATATGAAGTGATAAGACCAATCTGTTATGCTTAAAGATATCGCTTTGTATATATATTCAGATTATATTTATATATTCAGAGTTTCAAAATATTCAGAAATTTAAATGAAATCACTTCACTCTCTCACTCACTTCTCATCCCCCAATTAAAAAAAAATTAAGCTACTGGTGATTTGGCTTTAATTTATTTTATAATTCACTATTTTTCCGTTTAATTTTCATTGTAGAATCCACAATTTCCTTTCATGCATTTTCATGACTTGATTCACCTAGTTTTTCTTTGTTTCGCCCATTCGCCCATTTATATTTCCATTTTAACTGTAATTCCCTTTGGGAAGGGGAGAAAAAACCAGAAGATAGCCTGTCGGCCATTTTCCGGCTGACATTGTGCAATTAGCGGAAAAATAGGGCCAAACGGATGATTTATCTTAAGGATACCGGGAAAAGCTGAACGTAAATGCCGTTGTATATACATAATTATATAGGGATATGTGTGTGGGGTGCAGTGATACGATGCGGGCGTTGAGTTCAAAGAAGTGGAAAGCTGTGTGAAATGAAACGGCAACAACAAAGCGAGTGAAATTGTCACAGCTGCCACGGTTTATTAGTGTGGAAGACAAGCACTGACCGGAGGTGGGGTAGGAAATTTTTAATAAATCAACGGAAATTAATTAAAATGGTTAGACAAATATTTTATTAAGAATTACCGGGTATTTCTAGTTGTTTGATCCTACTTGCTGATTTTTATCATAGACTCAAATTTTTTTATTTCTCTACGAAAAACTCTGCTGCTGGTGTCAATAAACCACGCCGAGTTGATGAAACTTTTATGCGAAATCTTTTAATGCGAAAATACCTAAATATCTCAAAGGAGACTGTCTTGAAGTCGCTAACTCCCTAGGATTTGATAGTTGAAGGCTGGATCAGTGTTTAATATTTCTGAAATAACTCTTATATTAAACATCTGTTTCCTTAACACCCATCAAATAAAAATTTATCCTAAATACCCATTAACTGATATAAACCCATGAACAGGAAACCAGATGGAGTAGAAATTTGCACGAAATTGAGCTTCCTAAGGATTTGCTTTGAAAGTTAATTTTCTGGACATATTAGCCTTCTTGGAAAAAGTTCACCAACACCTCGAGTAATGTGGCTAACAATACCTGAATCCATCAGAAGAAGTGAATATTTGTCATGAATTCAGCTTAATTTGCGGATATGGTTTGTGATCTGATCTTGGTATTCCGCAGGAAATTTTGAATCCAGCGTTTGTAATACAGCTTCTTTCCCATTGTAAGGAATTGCTTAAGTAGATTGAACTCTTAATAAGCTTGTTGAGTGGTCCATGAAAATATTTCTAGTTGAAAGATTCACCCGAATGGATGAGACTCTCTTGATGGATGGGACGAGCTTGAGTACTCTAGATAGTAAATAGTAAAGCGCATAGTCGACCTTGCAAACGCTTCCAAAGACTTTGATCATGGTCACAGTAAAGGAAGCATTAGTGAAGCTAAAGAAACCAACAAACCAATAAAGTAAAAGCATTTGTTTCCAGTTAAGCCTCTTGAAGCTTCTCGGAGCAGCTTCTTGGTCAGCACCAGGAAGTCGTTTGAGCCAACGGTGATTCCAGCATTAACATCGTGGGCTACATGCTTGGTAGACAATCTTGGACAGAAATTTTGTGTTCGAACTCTTGTTAAACGATCAGACTCAGTCAAAGTAGTAAGTGCTTCGGTGGAGCTATATTTGTATAATTGGTTAGAAGGACTCGTTAAAAATATATGAACTCCCTTTTATACTGGATGTTAGGGGTTTGACCTCAATCCTTCCATCGAAGGTTCCCTTAAGCATCGGGGTGCCATGTTTCGGGATCAAATCAGCCATCAGGGATGCGATAAAGAGGGACACTACCTAAGAGAGAGATGATCTTATCGAAAGAGTTTTAGTGGAGATTTTTCGGTAGATTTGGTTAGAAGAATTTACTATATGAGGCGAAACTCTGTCCGCAAGAAAATTGAAAAAAAGGATCCGGACGAGCTGCTCTTTGGAATCACTGCAAATTTTCTCTACCGGCCTGCTCATTGTACTAATTTCATTAGAAGCCACCGCCATATTCATTATTATAATTATTACATAGTTGACCGCAATACCAACCGAAGCTGCAAGATGCTCCTAACAAATTGCAACTAATACTAGAACCAACAAAAACAATGTGGTGAAATAGAAAACAACAAAGCGAGCTGAAAGATGAGAATAATGAATGATAACAAAGCAACAACAAAATGAACTTCCGCTCATTAAAGCGCGCCAACGAGTGGCAAAACGTTTAGCGAAAGCAATGCCTAGCCGCGGGTCCATGCTGGACCATCCGTGTCCACTACAGCAGTTATTTCACACAAACGGTGGTATTTAGAAATCCAGTGCTGCCACTCTATTGACTTTTGTCTTCCTCCTTTGACGCTCGCTGCCAGGGAAATGCTTGAAAGGCGCTCGCTGTGTGTAGGCGCTTCGCTGCAATTGCCGCCAAGCTGCTCTAAAACGCTGTGCATTTGGTCCACTCCCACACACACTAGTTGACTTGTTGGTGGCATCAAATTAGTAAATGTATTTTAATTGCGATAAATAAAATGAAATCAAATTCGTTATTGCCATGGAGCGCGGGTGGCGCAGCAGCAGCTTCCTTTCAACAGAAATCGGGTTCACTGAACACATCAAGCGCTGTTGTCGTTGTTGCAGCTTGTGCAGGGGGCTGGTGTTGATAACCGCTGTTACTCCAGTTTTTGTCTTTTACTTTTTCTTGTTGTTGTTGTTCTTATTAGCGCTCTCCTTTCTGTCATGGCCTCTGTCACCAAAGTCAACAGGCGGGTGTCACTTTTCTAAGGCGTCGCATTTGGCGTGTTGCATGAACTGAAAGTGCTGCAAGTTAACATGCTGCTGCTTCTTCTTCTTCTTGTTACTTCTTATGCATTATTTCGCACTGTCTTACTACCATTTTTTCGTATTCTTCGAATTTGTTGTTTTATTATTTTCTTAGCATAATTTTTAATTGCTCCAGTTTCAAGGCGTCCTCGCCAACGCTGCTGTCAATCTTGCATATCTTTTGTCCTTTTCCTTCGCATTTTCAACCTTTACTCTGTACTCCTACAATCCTCGCATGCAACAGCACTAGGTTAAGCCCCTAAATGGGTTAATTAACTACAGTGATTGCGCTGTAAGCAGTTAGTGAATGAGCGAGAAAGCTACTAGAGTGTGTGTGCGGAAGCGTCAGTGGAGCTTCATAAGTGGGTATGGTTGGCTAATGTTGAGTTCGCAGAAGTGATTCTAATCTTTAAGGTGTAGAAATGATTGAGCATATTAAATTTCGTCTTGCCGGCTATGATTTGGTTGTGCTTAAAGTCGTATTATTACCTAAAATTTAATATAGGGTGCGATACAGCTCATATTCGAGATAGTGACAAGGTAGAGGAAACTACTCTATCTTTTATTGTGAAAACTAACTCGAGGAATCAGTGAACAATAAAATTGTAAATTCATTAAGACTCTTAAAGAAAGTAATAAAGGTTTGAAGACAAGTCAAAAGAAAGTAGACATGATTTAAGTCAAAATATAGGGTGTGTTTAAATGTAAATTTTCCCGAGGGACAGCCGCCAAACCAGGTGCCATGTTTTTTTAAAATCGATTATGGTCAAGGCTAGTAATTATTGGTCAATGCAACGGGGAAATAGTTCCAGACTTTTTGAGTCACAGGAAATTAGTCGCGTAAATGTCAGCAAAACTATACTAAGTTCGAGAAGTATCACCGAGTCCTATGAGGAGATGAACCTGTGAGCTGGCCACCTGAGTATGTATGACTTGATTCCGTTAAACTACTTTTTGTTAAGCTACGACAAGTTCAGTATGCTGTTGAACCTGCTCCTAAACACTCGGGACGCTGTTGAAAGATAAAGTTCAATACAGTGGTAAAAAATTTCCATGTGCAAAATTAGCTCGAAATAATATTAAAATACTAAATACTATTGAAATTTGTGAACTAGTTAAGTTTTATTTGTTTCATTTCAAATAAAAATTCTATGGCTCGAAAAATATATTTAATAAATTAAATGAAATTTGATATCTCACAAATCACTTCATCACTTTCGACCAAATTTGGTCCGCATTATTTCTATTATGAGTTCTAAGAACAGCTGGAAAATGTACGAAACAAAACTTAACCCAAACAGTGCTGTTGATATGTGGCAAATCTGATCCAAAAATTATTCCAATATTAATCCAAAATATATCCATTATTTCAAATATGCCCTAAGGTCCATGTACATATTATAAGCATGTTCATACTTTCGGTTAACTTTATACAACGTACTTCGGTCAATATGTATGACTTAAATTCTATTGAAATTATTTGAGAATCTATTCTTAAACATACATAGGTTTGTTGCTAAATATGGATTCGTTCACATATTTCTTAACCTCATATACCAAAAATGAGGTTCATTCCAGTTGACGCCACACTATATCTATATCAATCAACATTGAGTTAAAATCAAATTATACTAGCATATTTTTTGGAACACTGCGTTTGAGCAAAATGAGGTTCTCTAAAATAGTAGTACAGTCTGGCATTCCGCTTTTTCCCATACCAAATGTTATTATTTTCGTCCTTCCGGTTAACTTCATACCATAAATATCGGTGAGTGAGGGTGGTATTTCAATAAAATAAAACGAGTATATTTCGCTTAACATAATAGGTTTATATACAAGAATATTGGTATACAAGATATTGTTTTATACCTTCCCACAGCACTAGCGGGCTTTAAATAAACCTTTTGTACCTAAACTCACATCGAAATATTTCAAGTGGCTTTAATTCTTAAGAATTACGAAAGTAGCTAAGGTTAAGATGTGCCCTAGTTTAGCCCTTTTTAAATTTTTTGAGTGGTAATGCCCAGTTGTGATTCTAAATAAAATGGTTTTATGGAATTTTTAGCGGAGGAGCTTTTTATTATATAAAAAGTAAAACATGTAATACATTTAAAAAATTTAACGTACTTTAAGACCCCGCAATGTTTTTTTAGACGATCCGGAAAGTGCTCCGCTAAAAGCAGTCTGCGGTGAGCAAAATATCTCAGGTTCAAATTAGCAGAAATCCAAAAAATTAGGGATTTATTTTCAGAATAGAGAAATACAGGTAATGAGCAAAAGAATAATACAAATTGAAATTTTTTTTTAGAAGGCAAAATGGCGCCTTCCAAAAATATCTCCGAAAATATTAGCTGGATCAACATACAATGTACAGAGAATAAACAATTTTCAAATCGATTTTTTGAAAATTCTAACTAACCAAAAAAATAGCTAACTAACTGGTAGTTTTTTCAGATCACAAATGTACTTCTCCGCAGCTGGATACTGCTTGCCGACAGCTAATACAAGGCAATTTCATAGCTTCTTGTCCATAATTTTAGTTTTTTTTTAAGATTCTCCAAATTTGAGGCAGTTACTTAACCGCTTAATCTTAAAGTCTATCTTAAAGTCTGCGCGACATGATATATTTGCAGTCAGAATTCGGCAAAAAGTTTATAATCTCACCAAAAAATGTTAATAACTCAATACTTTCAGTCTTTATTACACTCCTTGTCAGCGCTTAAAAGCTTTTAAATAGTTTAAATTATGATTACTTTTAAAGCATATTCGTAGCAGCAGATGCCGAGTCACATGGCCAAGGGCTTGCTCGCTTGCGCGTCTGCATAATTATTCGCGACTGCATGTGTGCTTATGTAACCGCTCACCATTCATCAACGTGTCTCGGTTGCGTTCACCAATTTCCCAAAGCAATAAATCATTGCCATCAATTTGTCGTCATGCCAGCAAAAGGAACAAACAACAACAATGCCACACTATTAAATGAAGTCAACAACACCGTCACATAGTCACACAGTCACACAGTCACACAGTCACACAGTTCGAAGTGAATTTGCCACAACCGCAACGTCACACCGAGCTTTAGCCATCACACTGCCGATGCTCAAGGGTCTTCAAAAAGCTCGACGCTACTCCCGGAATGTCGTCATAATACGAACACGCTTGGCGTTTGCTTGGTTGATTTTAGTGAATGTGTTGGCTTGCTGCCTCGCCGTTTGGCAGCTGAGTTGCTTGCCGCTTGCTGCTTGCCGCTTTTGTTAGCCGTCACACGCAGCGCTGATGCGGCCATTAACTTTGTCGCCGGTGCAATTGTTCGTTTTGTGCTCAGCACTCTTTCTGGCTGCTGTTGTTGCTGCCGTCGATGTTATTGTTGCGATTTTGAAAAATAACCATTGACCCGAAGCGACATAATCGTGATGACTTTGACTTCATTTCAGCACATATCGATTATTTTGCCAACAGCAGTCGGGAGCAGCAGTACCAGCAGGACTAGCAGCAACATTGTTGCCCCACAGCCAACTGAAATAAGCAATCAAGCAGTTGAGGAGACCAAATGTAAGGTAACTCCCTACTCATCGACGCATGTTCCCCTCTGCCTTCACTTCATTGTTTCCTAAATATTTGGTGCTTCGGTAATACTAGAACTTTTTGTTGGTTACCGCTGTTGTTGTTAATGTTTTTGTTGTTGCTGTTGGTTTTTACGTTATTCACCACAAATTGGGTTTCACTCTTTTCAATGTCGCTCAGCTGTTGCCGCTGTTGCTGTTGTAGTACACGCTTGCTTCCAGGTGTTTTTAGCTTAGCGCAATGCTTTCTATGTTGTTGTTGCTCTCCAGCCTTATTTTTTTATTGTTGTTCCATGCCATTATTTCTCTGCTATCTGCTTTTGTGGTGTATACTCCCTTTGCCTGGTGTTGTTATTGATTTATTTTTCATCAGTTTGCAGACTACAGACTGGTTAACTTCACCGGATGCCAATAACGGCTATGGCGACACCGTTGGCGCGTCATTCCGCCCGGTTTGATTGATGTAAACAAGCGCGTAAGCATGCCTATGAGTACTGTAGGCTTTAAGGTGTTGTCTAAGGTGAAAATTAGTGATTTGACAAGGCTGATAAGCCACTAGCTACGGGTTCAGTTCTAATGGCTGTTGTATGGCTCATATTGGTTATATTGCGCTCTTAGAATTATCAGGTACGTTGACTTATAGTCACTGAGAACATAAGATGAGTTCTCTCTGTAGACTATCTGTGTTTACTTTGCTTTTAGAGTGTATATCTAGCTAAGTTGGCTTCCATTTCAGATTATAAGTTTTTATATGTAATAATTCACTATTCTCAAAACCTTCAAAATAGAAATTGAACTGAGTGATGGTATCTACATTCTCTTCTTCAGAGATATCTCGAAATTCTGCAGTTATTTTTTTGGACTGGTACTCGCCTAGTCCACAGTGCTCTCTGCTTGAAGATATGCTTTCAGAAATATATAATAATCTTAGCAGATAAGTGGGGTTAGGATTACGAAGTATTCTCGCGGAGATTCTCTCTTAAAAAACACATGTTCTTTTTCTCTCGCTTTACCAATCCTTCCTCCAGACTACAGCAGGTACTGTCTAGAAAACATTCAGTGTTGAAGTACCCAAATTGATGCGGAAAGGATGTCTAAAAGGAAATCTAAGTTGATGTCATTATGAAGTTCATATTTTATAACTGTAACTAAACTATCCCTGTAAAGTCCCGTAAAGAGACAATTTCATAAAGATTACTCACCATTACAGGTACACCTATAGACTTATTATTGTAGAATCTGTGGATTTTGAGGCAAACATTCTAACATCCTTGTCTTTGTTCTGGGAAAATTATAAAAGAACTCACTTCGAGTTAAATACTTTTTCAAGTTATTTAAAAAATGGCTGGGCGTATATCTTCGACTGATGTTCCACTGTTCCACGACTGATCTTCCAATGATAGTTTCCAAATATATATCATATATTTCCGAAATATATAATACGCGTAGTAAATCTTTTCATAAGATAAGAAAAAATTATTTTATGAATACCACCATGCCTCCAAAGTTCCAAAAAGGGGGTTCCAATGCCAAAAAATTTTCGATAAAATACGATATTATTGAATTGAATTGAGGCTATAACTTAATATTTGAATGGTATCACAACAGCATAATACTACTAATAAAATAACACATTTATATAAGTGCATTTCTATTAAAAGGCCTGTTTCAATTAATACAAAGCGTCAACAATTTAAATCTGTATATTTACATTCTCTTATTATTTCTTACGAAATTCCGAAAATTTACCTTTACATTTGATGTTGTGTTGACCACACAATAATGCTGAATATGTGCATATTTACTTTCACAATTTCCATAAACCACAATTTCAAACTAACCTCAAAAGTGAGCAACACACCTTTCTCTCTCATACAACAAAATTTTCTTAGTTTTCTCTCGCCTCATAGCGGTTAGCACAGCTAACATCACTCTTTGACTCATTTCGTTCGTAATTGCCCATGTACTTTAGCAAAGATAGTCTTTGGGGTTTCTGGACTATTCGTTTCTTGCTCAGTAATGATCGGTATGGTGGAAGTGAGTATCTGTCGCATTGAGATTGATGATTTTATTAATGGTCGTTTGATTGTATGGATACGATATGAAGTAGAATATTCTAGCAATTATATAAGAATATCTTTCAAAACGGTTTTTAATTCTAATAGTACTAGGCCGAACCGTGGCGTCCTAGATAGAACAATATGATTTTAATCTTCTGGTGCATATATTGCAGACTACAATCCTGTCAGTTCTGCAAATATTGTGTTATTTACCAGACCTGCAGACCAGACCAGACGTCAGGATTATGAATTTGGGAATTGAGATATTACTGACCTCAAGTGTGAGACTGTTAAATAAAGATCCCTTTTTGTTACGTTAGGTACTGTATATTGTACTGAGAAACCAAACGTTGACCACCTTTGCTTTTGAGTTGAGAAGAGAATTTAATACCTCTCTCTTTCATTTCTCTGACCTTAATCTGCTCAACGAGTGTTGCGTTAATTGATCAGGTGACAGAATTTAATTCAACAGGCTTCTGAGAACGTTCTCTGATAACAAAAAGCAGAGCATCTCTGGCAGCGGGCTCTCCAGCTTAGTAGGGGTCTATGATGATATGGCAGGTTCCTATTACTTAGAACAAAGAGAGCTATATATCATAGAAAGGGATCTATAAAGATCACTCGCGGCCTCTCCGCTAACTACTTTAAATTTTTAGCAGCGAGCCATACGAGAGTATATAGCATTTTTCCTCAAAAACTCTGTATATTCAAATCGCTTTTCAGAGTTCCAAATTCCAATTCCAAATATTAGTTGCGAAATACAACACAATTTCCGATTCATGTAATTGTTTATGTGAAGTTAATAGATTTCTAGAAAGCCGTTTTCTTAAGGTCAAGACCCTAATAATTATCGGTATCTCCTAGAGATGAGAGTATGTTTAGATATATGTAATCGGAAGCTACACTTTATTGTTTAATTTTGATGCCATCCAATTCTAGAAGGATAGCGTTAAATAGTTCTGGCCCAAGCTCTCACTGCCAGACAGTAGAAGTATAGATAGAAGTGGAGATTGAGAACCAATGACCAATGAATTCGTCCACAATTGCTACCAAAAAATAAGTTTGATAATCTTATATTGGCTTTAATACACAACTGAGACAATCCGTAAGGTACAATCCGAGAGTATAAGCTATACGGGCTTGCCTTCCATATATCTCGATCTCGATGAATCTGCTTCCTGCTGTTCAGATATCACACAAAGCAAACAAGTAGAGCAGCAGTTTAGACACTTCGATTCCTCCAATTCTGAAGGAATGAATTGAGTATGGAAATTGAACGAGTTAGTTAAAATTGTGTACACCCTCCGACACTAGTGATCAGAAATGTAAACTATAGTATAATGCTGATGAAATCAGTCTCCAACACAAGAAAAATTATTATAGCAAAAATATAGATACAGTCGGAATTGTCGCCGAAACCGAGACCTGCGTCATATGCTCATTTATGACAAATTATTAGCAGTCACTACCAAAATTAGTATTGCTCCTGATTGCGGCTACTTCAATTAAATTGAAAGTGAAGTGGTGAACATTTAGCGACTGGTTGCCCGTCGTCATCGTCGCAAACGTTCCCCGCCAACAGTTTTCGGAATATCCGCAACACACTTGGTAAGTTCCGCACGCAAACCGGATAGACGAGTGGCTGCCGCATGGGAACAGGAAAATGTCCAGAGCGCACATCATCACACCCGCATGCCGGCTTCGTCATACACTGTGCAACAGGATGAAAATTGGTTGAACGGAGGCCGGGGTCACAGATAGCCTTTTGTACATAAGGAAACCGAAGGTAGTCAGGAAATTAAATAGTGGTAGAGGAAGGTGGTTTTACAAGTGATAAGCAGAGGTATGGATAAGTGGAGCTGCTGCAGAGCTGACTTTAACTGGGGCGAACAATTCAATAGTCAACTCAATGGGCTGCTTAATACCGACTAGTGTGGAATGCAGGTATACAACAGCATGTGGAAACCAGCTATATACTTTCGCCTCGTACTCGTAATGGCGAGTGTGTTATCTCCGCATGGATATTTGTGGTTAGCAGCAGGATACATTGCAGGAAGTTGTCGTTTTCGTTTAAACGGCAAATAAGAATGCCGGAAGATGAAGTTTTTGGTCAATGTTGCCACGTACTACCCACATATCTTCTTTATATATTACAGTTGCTATATGAAAAATGCATTGTTCTTGTACCTGATGTTCTTGTTGTTGTTGTTGCTGTTGACTTATAGAACTTGTTAGCTGCTGTAGTGAAGCGGAAAGGAATTTAACAGGAAAATTGTATTCAAACCTATTGTGGCATTAAGTGTGTATATGTGCGTATGTGTGTGTGTGTGTTATCATACAGGTAGTTATTTCCGTATTGTACGCATATTTTACTAAGGTTATACCTAAACCATGGTACCAGCTTGTTAACTTTTGTTCATGTCCTTGCCAGGATGTGTGTGTGTGGGTGGTGTTATATATATGTGTAAATATTCGGTATATCTTGCCTTACTGCGTCCTGGTTTGCCGTTTTATTGCAAAAATGCCTGCAATAGTTCACTTTTTGTTGCTATTGTTGTTGCTTTTTTCTGTGTTTTGAGTACTTTCTTTGCGATTTTGTCTAAATTTTTTGCTTTCCAGCTTTTTCTAGTCACCTGCTTCAGTTGATTGTAGTCAAGGTTATCTCAAATTGCTATGTCACTTACTTTTTTTTCTACTTTTGGTCCCTGACGCTCCGGGCTGTGGGTGTGGCCTTCTGATATGCGGTTAAAATATGCGCTTGAATAGACATGTGGGTTTGCGTGTGTCTGTGTTTGTGCAGTTATCTCGCTTGGTCAAAATTTATTAGCTGACCAAAATGTTTTCGACAAAATACCCTTGTCTTTGTTGGCTAAGCGTTTAGGCGTTTTGAGCCGGTTGAGTTGAAGTTATGCAGTTTTAAAAGCTTTTTTCAATGAGTTTGATAGTAAAAAGCCACATTGAAGGAAATTAAGAATAATGTTTTTCCAATTCGTTCTTCTCCGTAGTTTACAATATACAAGTATCCTTCAATGTACCTTCAATGATAAAGTCTGAAATCTACACATTGTCCCATGAGTCTTGGAGCATGTATCCTTAGCTTCATTTCCAATGAATATATATTTGAAGTAGGCTTTATAAATATTTCAAGGGCGGGTTCGAAGAATTCCTAATGAAGAACTTTAATTTGCAAATAGACTTGGCAGGATATATTGACTTTCGGATACCAGGTACATCGACGTAAAAGTGCAACTGCGATCCATTAATGGTGGTCATCTTATAATAAAGAGTAGGAGAATTACAAATTTCAAATAATTGACATCCCGCAGATTTTCCTGTAGAAAAAACTATTTCCCGAGGTAACAATAAAACAAATTGACTAAATTTTTCAAGATTCCAAAAAAATTCTTCCGAGGCTCTGTACCGGTACTTGTGGTAATTCATGGGTAACTAATCCCATTTTGACATTTTATATGGCTCATTCATAAGCTTTACTTAGAGCGCAATACAGCAAATAAGGGTTGGTTATAGTAAAATAAGGTACATTTCGTAATTTATGGATGTAAGTGTGATTTTGAGGCTGTTTTCGTCGCTTTGAATTTGTCTCAGTTATTCCACCTGTCTTCGTATGAGAACTGTTTTGAAATTAATACCATATAACTTCTCTTCTGTTGGGTTCTATTCTAAGGGTTGAATTTTGGTTACCATTTGTCAGCTATACATTTTCCTCAAGATCTCGCATGTCATCTGACTCATGCCACTAATTAGTTTCCTTTTTCTGCACTATTCGAATAAAAAATTATCTTGCATAGTCTTTTGGTAGTAACTCAACGTGCTCCGCATGCCTTCCTTAGAAGTAGCTTTGAGACGCTGGCTGCGACCAGTTCACCATTTTTAAACACAATATGTGAAGTCCATACAGGGAGGAGATGGGTGTATAGTACATTAATTGAAAGATAGAAAAATTTTCATTCTGACCCACAAAAGCGCATTTTCCATCTTACTTTCTCGGGAGGATTCGAGTATAATTAAGCTGATGATAATGGGTTCCCATTCAGTTCACATATTTCTTGAAAGAATTTTGCGTTCGAGTGAATAGACGGACAAGTGAACCCATTTTGACTTGCTTATCTTCTTCCTTTGGAACCAGGGTTCAATTAGATTTATATGATTAGTCTATTCGAGACCACTCCATAGGGTTTGTTCAACGTTTTTTAAGTAGTGATTGCATTACCGTTTGTTAGTGCTTCTTGAACAGGATCAAGTTATTTCTCCTAACGAATTCTCGAATTAATTTCTCTAGACCGAAGGGGCATTTGTAGTACCATAAGTGATGTCAGTAGCAGGGATCTAATATTCGATGGGTTTGTGAATAAGTTTATTTTGGTTTTCTTTCGATGAAATTTAGGGGTCGAGTTGGAGCATTGGGTTTGAAATTGATACGGCAACTTCTTCGCCTAGTTCACTTATGATACTTTAATGAGGAAAATTCCTTCGGTTCAGAAAGGTATGCACTTAGCAAGAAAATTAATTTGAATGCGCTTTGCAGTGGAAGAGAACTTCCTTTTCTGTGTTCTAAATTTTCACTGAAAACTGTATCTCAACTTTTTTGCATCGACTGAACCGTAGCGAACGGCGTGAAATGTTTGCATGACGAAACCAGTCTTAAGCGCAGATTTTGTCATTGTTTAAACTTTTTTTACGAGCGTACATACTGGCATACGTAGTTTCGATTCTCTTTTAAACCGATAAATGAACAGAACAAGCTGTGAACACAACACAAACTTTCTACCGAAAATCGTTGCTGCAACAAAACTGCAATTGCCGCACCACCGCAGACTGCACTAACTAGCCGTCTGGACACTGCGACTCTCAAGTACTGACAGAAAAGCAAAATTTTGCATGGTTAATAATGAAATTCGTTAAGTTCCATCAATATTGACCCCTATTGTGCAACACGACGAGCAGCGACCGTTGCAAAAACAACAGTTATGTCACGCTTCGTCTTTAGAGTGAATTGAGAGATTTCCGCACACACTTTGGCACAATATTTGCCAGGTCAGCAGCATAGAAGTTGCCTGTCGCATGCTTAATCCTTGCTTCTGCCAGTCCAGCTTTGTTACTTCAGCTGCCTGCTGGTTTATGCAGGCAGATCAGTCCGTACCCAGCCACCTCTATTAGTACAAACTTTGCTCCATTTGGCCGTGGTACGTCTAGCTTTGGGTTATAAATAATATTCAGCAGACAATTGAGTTTGTGAATGAACGTAGTTGCATCGTGGATGTCCCGATGTCCTGCTGCACCACTTCTTTGCAACGGGAGTCGCCAGTGGGGTTGTCGGGAACTCGTGCCACTACACGTATGTGGCACAGAAATTAATCGTCCCTCCGCTTAATACTGGCTGCTGCGAGCTGCTTTTGTTTCCGCCTTTACCACTCTGCGTTGCGCGGCGTTTTCCTACCAAGTATGTATATGCTATGTGCTGGAGCGCTGTCATAGCGGCCGAACGAAATCCTGTATGCTCTTAACTTTGCCCCGCATTGAATGATTTTATGTGAGCAGGTCAATTTTAATAGCTCATGCATGCCATAGCAGTTAAGTCTATTCTGTGGCACCCTCCAATTTTCAATATAAGTTGCTTGGTGATGCTGCTTTGCTTCCGCGTCCTTAGCGCAACCTTGCTTAGCCGATTTCTACCCTTTCAATCATAATAGCTGTCATCCTTTGCTTTCACCTGCAGCTGTGACTTTGCTTTTTCAAGCTTTTCCAGTGTTTACTTTCTCGTTCACTTATTCCCCTTCGTTATGCAGTTTGATCCTTGTGGCATGGCCGCATTGCAAGGACAAGTTCGGATATTGTCGTCCAATCTGCGATGGCATTTTTTTCCTGCATACTTTTACAGCGTTTTCATTGTGGTTAAATTCAGCAAATATTTATTTGTGTTGGATAATTCGTGTGAAAAATGGTTCAATGTTTATTTTAGGGAATATTATAATTAATATGTTTTAGGATGTTCTTCATATTTCAGTAGCCGTAGGGCGAAATAAGTGGACTTAGGTTAAGGTAGGTAATGATGATGTACCCAAAGTGCTGCGCTTAGATATGGGAATTTCTTTCTGATTGACGTAAATTCAGATAGGGGATATAACATAGTAGGAAAGTTAGAAAGTACCAGAGTACCGATAGTACTCAATGTGGTAAAAATACGTTTACCAAGAGCTATGAGCTAACCGTTGAAGAAATTTATGCAGCTGTTTTTTAGTATGAATATTTTTCAATTGGAACATGTTATTGGATTTTGAAATTAGCGGCCACTGACGGTATATTTTGGTCTTCTGATTACTATTGGGCCGGTTGAAATTCCGAACGGGGTATACCCGAAGATTATAGAAAGGGTACGTTAGCCCGCTATAGAAAAGGCCAACATTTTACTCTTCCTTTCTTTCAGAAGATTGTTGTTTATTGCTATTTTCGGGTTACCGTATCCGTGTACTCCGTAACCATAACTGAGTTGATTGCGTGAATTAAGCATATATCGTCTCACTGAAGTTACAGCCTATGTCCTTTGAAAGGAACGCTAGTTCTTCATGTTCTAGTGGGGTTGCTTTCTATGAACATCAATGGAAGAGATATACTGAGTCTTTGTCCGGGTTTCTGTCAGAACGGCGGTTCGCAGAATTTTCTTGAACAATTTTACTCGGTTCTCGAAGACTTATCCATAAAATCAATTGACATGATATGATTGCTTGGTGGAGGAACGATCAAAATCTTCTTTGGATATGCATCTTCCGAATTCAGTAAATTTTTTAAGTATCTTAAATATATTAAATTGGGTAACATGAAATTGTTAGTGAACAGAAATTGGATCTCTATAACGGGTAATGAAGAATAGTATCGGAAGAATGTAGTTCAAGTTCAAGTTTGAATGCTAAGCCGACAACTAGAATCCCTTCCACAAGAGCTAGTGTTCTAAATACATCAAGCCTTGCAGTCCCGGAGATACCCTTACCGGATGGTTCGCTCGCCTCTTTACGAAATATGACATAGGTTTCACTCAGGTATGAATACTTGTGATGAAGAATATAGTCTCGGAAGCCCTTTAAAGTTTTTGATACCTTCCTGTTTCTCGACCTTATCTGAAGTGGGATACTTAGGGTGCTTTCATATCCTTAAATCAATTCAAAGCGGGGGTTGAGGTTCAGAAGGAAAGTTTGTTGCAAAGGGCCTCTCTATTACTATAAATGTAAGCAATATTTTTTACACTAGTTTCCACGTCTCTGGATCAGCTCAGTATTTTATCAGCTCAGAAAACTGTAGAATATGCTTCAAAACCGACTTTGATTGCGAAATAGAGGCCCTCTAGTTGAAAAGTGCCATGCCGCATAAGTGTTCCCATGCCCACTATTAGCATATTATGTCTGCCTTATATGTTGTTATATGAAAATTAATCTCATTTTTAATTACTCTACGAACAAGAAAATCTAATTAAGGGTCGCATTGTTACGACACTCGAAATGGCAAGTTAATAATATTTAACGACAATTGCAGCTAAGTGATTGAATTACAAAATGCTGGAAACGGTCGAAAAAGAGTTAAACGCTGCATGAGGAGCACGAAAGTAATATGAGTAGCTAGACAGAAGAAAAAGAAACACAAAAACAGAAACATCGTAAACGCGACAAATAACACTGCGCTGAAAAGCGACAACTAATTATATGCGCCAGTGAAAAAGTGGAAGCCAGTAGTAATAAAAGTGAATGGCGAGAAATGAGCAACAGCTTATAAGTATGACCCCTGAAGGCGTTGAGTATGTTGAATGTGCCTAAATGTGTTTCAGTGACTGCGACTGTTGTTTGTTCGAATGGTTGCAGGTGGAAGTGCCTGGTAAGAAAAATTTAACTGTCTACTTGATATTCAAATTGGAATCTGGTAGACTAAACGAATATCTAAGAGCCATTTGTTAAGAATTTAAGAACTCTAGTCTAAAGTATACAGAGCTTACTTCTTCTTTATATAGTACTGATTATACCTGTCTCACTATATCGTTAAATTATAGGTGCCCCCAAAAAAAAAGTTCATTGAAGACCTTTTATGAATGAATGCTAATTAAGCCATATTAGCCACTCGTACTAGAATTAGAGGTTTGCTCTTTCTCCAGTCTACTTGACTGTTGTTTTAAGAAATTTCGGTGTATATAATGTTTTCAAAGTCATTAATTTCTAAAAGCTTTTGGAATATAAAAAGATTATTTTTGACTATATTGAATCTGAGTCTCTTTGCAGCAACTGTTCTTCTAATATGGTATTCTTCCTTTTGATACATCGTGATTTATGGCTTTGTATTAACTTTTTACTCTCGGCGTTCATTGGGGTTCATATTGGTGGGCTTGGAGATTTCTAATTGAAGGCCTTCGTTAAACTCAAGTTGTAGCCAATTAAGGAATCTATGCCAAATCCTATTCAATTTGTAGTATCCAGATCTACAGAGTATATCGAAATCTTAAACTAAAATTCTTACAGCTTACCAGTGAAGTCTAAATGTTCACAAATTTATGGGGAATTTATCTACACAAGGGCTCCCAATGGGATATTGTTAATTATTTGGATAACAATAATATCTTGGAGGATTCAGATGAGGCATTGGCTGACTAAGCATTAATTTTATTTGTCGAGAACAGTGAAGCTTCTCCTTTTTTGATCGGTCCCAAAGAACTTTAGTTGGTAACAAAAAATAAAGCAAAGATGATAATCGGCTGTAACTGGACAGGGAGAAACCGAAATTGGCTAAAGAAATCGCTTTTCTTACCATGCAATCTACAGAGTTCTACATAGTCTTAAACCCATGACAAGCAGACCTTTGATTATTAGGACCTAATGTGCGTTTTTTTGTGGACTTATATCGTGTTAGCTTTGATGAGTAACTAATAATGAGGTTGAGTCAAGGAATGGGCTCATCCATTCTACATGTGATTCTCTAACAATTTTCTCCACGAATTTGATACCTGAACTTAAAAGGCTTCTGGTTGAATAAATAGAAACTTTTTATTGTCCCCGTGCTCTGTGTTGGGGTTTTCCTTTGACTGCGGACATTTCACTATTTCATCCGTTCAACATAATTAGTAACTGATTGCTCCATTAAAATGCTATGCTCTCCGCAACTTTCGTGGGGCTTCCTTACATAATATTCTTACAAAGATCCAAAGGACTTCAAGCAGACGACTAACATTTTAGATAAATTAATTCTCGATATTCTCAGGAAACTTCTTTGAAAATTGATGAAAGGACGGTCCGAAAAGCGTTTTGAGTTGCCATATGTCCACTAATGAATAACTGTTTCAATAAGGCGATGTCTAATTGGGCAACAACTGCTAACGGGTATTACAAAAATATATTTACATATATGCAGAGTAATAAAGCAGACATAAATGCTGTCAACAAGGCGAAATAAATGCCGCAAACAATGACAATACATATGCCACATGCAATATGCAACATACAGCATACTGCATACCATAGCAAACATATTTATGAGTAGGCAATGCGGCAGCTAACAAATGCGTAATTAACGATGCTGGCGAAACTAATAAAAAGAGGTGCAAGAAACAGAACACGAAGCGGAAAAAGAAGGCAAAGAAGTGTGTAACAGAACTACAAACTTGCCTGCAATGCTGTTGCAGTGTGTCATAAACTAGCAACCAACTAGTAATAAACGGCAGCGCTTAATGGTCAGTGACAACAGCAACAACAACAACAACAACAATAGTAACAGCAACAACACTAGTAAGAACAAAAGATAATAACATCTATAACCAAAAGAGAATACAACAAAAACAACAATGTTTTACAATAACAATAGCAACAACAATAAGAAAACTTAAATACAACAAAAACAATTGTGTTATATAGTAAATATATATATATAACAACAAAAAATGCAACAAATATCGCAACTTTGACCAAAGCATTCAGCAAATTGTTGCCACACTGCATGTTGCATGTTGCATTCTTTCTTTTTTCTTTGTTTAGCAAGCTGCCCCACACTTCACATCGCTGCCTTAATAAGCGTTGACTTAAACGTCATTACTTTGACGGAACTTATGACTCTATTTCACCACACAAAGACATGCAAACCAATGTCGCCTCGAGTGCAAAATGTTGCATGCAACACAAATATCAAGTGATCACTATGTTCGCTGCTGCTACTCCTGTCCAACACACACGCTTCGAGCGTAAATACATAAATATTTGCGCATTTTAATGTTGCGCGCCTTCAGGCCACTTTCAAGTCCACCGCACGCCGCCTGCTCCCCTATCTAGTATGGTATAAAATAAATTAAAAATTTGCAACTTCTCATTTGCCGCAAAGTGTTGCATATTTGCATATTTGGATTTTTCGGATTTTTATTTTTCTCCTCACTCGCTTGCCACACGAATTCGCTTCATTTGCACCGAGCAACCATATAATGTGTTGTTGTTCGTATTGCAGTTGTTGTTGTGATGTTTGTTTGTAGTGAAAAGTGTCGATTGCCTTACCAGTGGGTAGCGGTTTATGACCGCCAGTTTTACAGTTTATAATTTATAATTGTTGTTATTTTTGTTATAGCAGTTTTTGAGTTTTGTTGGCACAGCGCGAGGAGAGTAGGCGATGCAGAGCGAATACATAGCCGCTGGTGGCATTCAGCGCTAAAAGTGATACATAAATTTGGTTAGCTTTTATGATTGGTGTTCATGAGCCTCACTTTTCTAATTTAATAAGCGATAAAGACATTCGGATTTACTCATTCTTATTTTTGCTGTAATTTAATAAAAAAAATTAAGAGAATTGCTTGAATTTTTACTTGAAATCGTATGCCAATGTTTGTTTAAGTTATTCTCATTGGTGGATTTGCCAATATGAAGCACTTTAACCCTCGTCTGTTCAGTTGAAGCTTCTTAAATGTTTTCATTTGTAGAGAGTATCAGACTGTTTCTCAAGTCCTTTGAGTCTCGCGTCTCAGCTTTGCCAAGTTTTCTAATTTGCCCAACTGAGGAGTCCCCCAAAACCGATTTTCCACTCGAATCTATACCTTTTCGTTCTTCGTAAAAGTCTGTATTGTAAGATGGCAGGAATTTTCGGGTACTCCCATAATTAATATAATGTACTTGTAACATTAGAGGGAGTAATTGTACTTGTCCTTGGTTTACATAGTCTTCGTAGATAGTCAAGTAAACAGATAAATCGTGGTTATAGCTTCTTCATTGTAGCTTCATCAAACTGCTAATCAGTGATGTTTGTTCTATCCTATATACATAAAAGTTTCTTAGTTAAGATCTCATGCCCTTTTCATAACTTTTCACACATATTTTTCCTTTTACAGCGTAGTAGAATTTATGAAATCATCCTTTTTAGTTGAAATCACCTTTTTTCTAGCTGACCTTCAGTCATATGATTCTTATTCCGGTAGAAATATTCGCGAGGAGCTCAGTAGTACGCATTTGTTCACAATATTTTTTGTAGTGATGTCTTTACGGGTTTTGTAGATTGGAACCTAGCTTAGTAATTAAGTTTTGCGAAGGTATTAACTGCAAGCATTTAGAGACTCAGGGTTTTAGGGAATGTTGTGTATTCAAAGCCATCGATGAGAGTGTGAATTCACTGCTAGTTAGAGTTTAGGTAGAGGTTTATATAGAATTTGTTGTAAACTAGCTGACTACGCTCGATATACCCTTGACAATGTTCCAATCAGCGAGAAGTCAAACGGTTTCTGTAAATTCTCTGCTCGGTTCCGTACTTGGTTTACCGTTAACTTAATACTAGAGCTGGGAAATATCTTAGAACTAGACACCTGTGAGTTACTAACTCTAAGCAAAACAGCTTCCAGGTCTGGTCATGATATTAATATTTTAAATTAGTTTTTCAAAATTAAACCAGTTGAGAATTTTACACACTTCATACAAATCCAATGGAAAAAATACATGAACATCCTTGACTTGCTATTATATATTCGATATTATAACGAATGCGCTACTTTTGGAAACCCTTCTGCATTCTCATTACATTCAAAGTGGTTGATCGCTTCAAAGCCAACAACAACACCACTGTACATTGTAATACACAAGTTGCACTTCTGTGCGCCGGAGGTATTTTTTTTTAACTCTTCCAATAATGCAAGCTGACCTTTTATGAGCGTAATCAATTGGCGCCCAAGCAAATTTACCACAAAAATTGCAAAATTTTCACTTTTCATTTGCATAAATCGATAAAAGGCAATCATCATAAATATATTCGAATAGCGCGATGAATATGGGGTTGTGTGTGAGTGTTTGCGACTATTTCGCTTAATATCTTTTGCAGACTTGGTGAAACGGGCTTTCATTATCCGCGTGGAAGCGCAGCTGAGCGCACAGTGGTATGTATAGGGTTTCGCAATTTGGTCGAATATAGGCTGTGGGTGAGATATTACCACGCAAGGTCAAAGTTCAAAGTATTTGGTTCAGAGCATCCCTCCGAATCTCAGTGGCTTCTCTTGAAATGACTTTGTCTGATAAATACGGACATGTTTGGTCTTGAAAGATTAAATACAAGTAACATTGAGTTTAGAGCGCTCGTTCTTAGTGGTATTAGTACAGAAGCCATGGAGGCAACTGACCGTTCCGATTGCAATTCGTCTCATGACGACTGATATCTTGTTGGTTTGGGTTAGCTTTTGGTGGTTATACGTCTTAAGACATTGTAGCAGAGTCGGATTTATACATGAACCGTCCGGTTAATAAATGACTTCCGATTTATGATTTTTGTTGAGTCTTACGGAGTGTTAATAATTCCGCTTCAGTTTCTTGAGTCGTATAAAATTATTTAACGTTCTTTAGTTCGAGTGTCGCTTTGAAGTGCACGAAATCACAATCAGTTCCGGAAGTCATATGAACAAATCATAACTTCGTTCAAAATTCTTGCGTCACGCTTATAAAATCACCCAATTCAACAATTTTGTAGCTGTTCCCACTAAAAATGGATCTAACTAACCGGAACGGTTAGTAATGTTCTTCCGATCAAGGACTGTCAACTCGGCCGCATTCTTCAAAGTTATTTTGGGAATATTTTCTACACCTACAACAATAACCACTACTTTCCAGCTAATGGGCCTCGGTGGCCGCTAACTTCTCGTTATTGGATCATAGCCGAATCTTAATTAGGTGAACTCGCTAGTCTAGGAGCATGCAAAGCACCTTAGAGACATCGGAAAACTCTTCTACTAGAGTTTCTTCTGCAGCATTTTACATAATCTAGGAGGTGATGTAACGATATTTTAGTTTAAGAGAAGTAGCTGATTCTTTATCAAACTTGGTGCTGAAAAACTTTGCTATATTAGACCGTTACGTCGGCCAGAAAGATGCGATCTCATCCGAATATAATTCGATTCAAGTTCTAGACTTCAGCTGCCATTCAAAGCATATGACCGCATGAAGTTCCGCAACAACCTTCCGTTCCCATTGAGACACCCTATATAAATTTTTGTAGGTTTGCTAGCAAATATTGCAATAACGCTGTAAAATATGCCATAAAGTGCATACATTTCACACGCCCCATTCAGCTGGTCAATAGCTGGACAATTACAACAAATTCATTGGTAGCCTTGAAGTAGCAAAAGTATGTAAAGTACTTCAACAGCGCTCACATTGTTGCAGGCTGTACCAAATTCAAGTTGTTGTTGCTGTTTCATTTTTGTTTTCAACTACGCTGCTTGATTTGCTGCCACACTGACTGCCTTGCAACATAACCAATGTTTAATTCATGCGATTTTAATATTTTTCGCGCGCATAAATTAAACATTCAAGAGTCAAAAGGCGAAAAGGCGAAAAGTCCAAAAGCAAAGTCAACCAAAGGACCAAAGCGCCGCCAGCAACGCTGTTGCAAGTAGCGAGGATAGAACACGCAGATGTAATCAGCACAGCACAGCAACAACAACAACAACAACAACAACAACAACAACAACAACAACAACAATAAACAAAGTTTGCAACAGACAGACAATGCAGAGGGGCAGTAGCCTCTTGTTTGCTTTATTGCCATTGTTGTTGTTGTTATTGGACTTTGGTGGCTGGTGACTGTGGTGGACCGCGTTATTGTGCCGTCGCGGGTGGCGCACTCCTAAAGTAACAATCTGGAATTGTAGCCTATTGTTGCTACTACGTAGTGGTTGTAGCTATATTGCTGTTGTTGTAATTTTGTTGTTGTTGTTGTTGTTGTTGTTCTAACGGTAGTGGTACTTGCAGCGGCTGCTGCTGAATTTGTGGCTCCCTTTTGTTGCGGCAACACCGCTGTCACAGCTGCGGTGTACCGAACGCATACACACATACACATTCACACGAAGGCCCATATATTCACACATATCTACATAGACTTTTCGGCGTCTTCTCCGGCGACTCCGTTCTCGGCCATCGACAGCCTCAACTTCAAATGAGTTTATGATTTGGCGAGAAGTGTGCGCGCACAAAGTTTCGACGCGTTATGCATAAACAATACAATAAAGTGCAAACTACAACAGCAACAACAACAATAGTAAAACACTTTATAATCGCGAATTTGTTGAGCAATGTAAATTTCAAGCGCGCCACGCCTCTGCCACTTCTTATCGGCGACAACTGGAGGGCCGCAAGTCAGTCTCTCGTTGTGTTTTATTATTGCAAATATTATTGCACATTGTCAGCTATGCTTTATTACTTTTGAATTGTTGCTATTGTTACTGTTGTTATTGCTTGAACTTTTGCCGCTGTGGTCTGCCGTTTATTGCGCTTTCGTTGTGATTGTTTGCTTTGTTCTTTGGCGATTTGCGAAATTCGCTCGCTGCTGCAGCGGATGTGGCCGGCGCTGTCGGGCGGTTGTGTGGTGGTGGGCGTGGTCGCCAAAAGTTGTAGCGCCGCATTGGCAAGTTGTTAAGAGCAAATACAATAATAAATAGTGCAATGTTGCAGTGGTAAAATAAAACAAAAATAAATAAAAAAGGTTTCAAATAATAATAATACGAGTCAACAATGTATGCGGCGCTCTCGTGTTTGCATATCGACAGCTGTCATAACGGTAAAGGCACACACAGTCATGTAAAACAACAAATAGTGAGTGACAAAGTGACACAAGTCAAATACGCGTAAGTAAACAGTGTTGCAACTTTTGTGCTACGAAGTGTCAACAACAACAACACAGCAATGATAAAACTTAAAATTACAACAACCAGCAACAAACTTTGCAAATATAATATATCATTTGTAATAACAAAGAGTTATAGGGTGTTATAAATGTAGCAAAGGGTATTTTTTTCATAGGTATTGCAATTTTATTTCGAATATATCACCAAAAAGTATATATATTATGTAACCACCGCCATATTCCATAGGTCAAACTTACAGTTAGATGGATTAACTGATATAGCGTCTTTTAAATTTTAGTGTTCCACTTGTTCAACTCGTCCAAAACGAAAACAAAAACAAAATCGAAACGAAATATTTTAATGACCTATAATGTGGCTGCTCAATATTTTATCCTCCGAATTCCGGACTACCAGCTCGATGAACTAACTCTCGACCTTTATTCATCGGTATCCAGCAGAATCAGGTTGATTCTGCATGCAAGTAGGTTGGAGAGCACGAGGAAGCGAATTCCGTAAAATTTTTTCGTACACATTAATTGGACTTGTTGATGCATATAGTCCATTTCAATCCACGAGCTCTAAATGATTTACTACAAATGGCTTCATCTATGCTTCGAAACGTTTCGTGGAAAACATCCCAAAAAAATTTCTCCAAAAGTAAAAGTTTTAAATGAATGAATTCGTAGTCTATATGTTGTTACTAGAAGTGGAAGAAGCAAGTAGGGTACCAAAGGTTTAGAATTTAATGATAATTTTGAGCTCAAGGCATTTCGATGGGTGCACTGTTTGAACATTAAAGAAGTGACGAAGGACAGCTGTGGTCATGTATTGGACGTAAGGTCCTTAATTTTGACATCAGATCTGTGCACATTCCGTGTGAACCGAAGGGGTTCAAGCTTCGCTGGATCTATATAAAAGTGTCATTGAGATTACACTGTACATTGGCAGCATGGAATGTTTATAAAAAGTTTTCGGAATTTTCTTTATGGCCATTCATTTGAAAAAGTCTTTGGATCTGATTTTTTCTTCAATTTTTGGCCAGCGTCCCTTCATTGAACTTGAATTACTGAACATTGAACTTGAATTACTGAACTTCAACTAAAACCTCGAGCTCGGATGGGTCTCTAGAACTTCGAGTCAATACAATTATCTCTGCCTGGTAGAGGCAGTGAGAAGTATTTTTGATATCCTAAATTAAACTGAAGTTCTGCAAATCTATTGAGCTAAATTGGCTCTTACTTAAGTTTGATCTCAGACGATAGCTTGAAGTATGTCTAGAGACGACGCTGGTGAATCTATTTAATTTTTTTTTGTTGTGAATGTTTGAAGTTGTGAAACTACGTTTCAATGCGAGTCCGCCATAAATCTCAAAATGTTTAAAATTTTAATTAGTTACGACCAGATTAAAATCTGGAAGCAACACGTTATCTTGTATCGAGCAAACGGACATTAAAGTGTTAGGCTCACAAGTGTAGTGCTTTGCTGTCAGTATGTTCTACAGTAGATTAAAGGATGAATTAAACCGAGGTGGGTTCTCGAAGGTCTCGAATATCTGCGATCAGTTAAATAATGTTTGTGAAAATGATCTCACGAATGAAGGAAGTTGTAAAGCGTAAGTAGTTGGCCATTCGGCATCACTTGGGGTTGTCCTCTGGCAGAGTGGTGGTACTTCGGTGGGCTTTAGTAACAGCTAAGAAGAACATAGTTGGTATCCCCATAATGTAAGTCGATTTGTTAAATTCACTGGCTGTTAAATAAACTCCGTATCAGGCAAGCAATGGCTGTATGAATCTCACACGACTCCTACTTTACTACCAATCTCGCTTCAAGTTCTGAATTAATTAGTCGCTTGAGCTTTTCTAATTACTTTTCTTTTAGCGTAGAGAAATCTGTTGATGAAAATCACCACTCACTATATCCTGTCATCCAGCACTCAAAGTTCCATTGCAAACCGAAAGCATTTAAATCATCGCGCGTCCATTTTCTAACACAGCAGCATTTGTCTTCCGTCATCTTTAGCACTCAGCTGTGCTTCGATAAAACTGAACAAGCGAAATTTAATTTTTCTACTTTAGAGCGGCAAATATTTGCTGCTTTAAGTCCGCCGCCACCGGCGCTAGTCAGCCACAACTACACACGTCAGTCCGCCGCCCCTTTTATCCAGCAGTTTAGCCAGTCAATTGCTGTGCCAAAAATGAGTGCGTGAAGCGTGAAATTAAATTTGGAGTGTTTTATGTTGCGGTCAAACAGCAAAACCACAAGCAAAAAACAGAAAAAGCGGAAGATAAAAAAGCGTTAGTGCTGCTGTTGCTTGGGTGGTGAAAATATGATGAGACCGCCATTGTCCTTTGTGGCCAACACCCACGTTGCATTGCATTACGCAATCAGCGCCCTCCTCCTTTCGGTGGTTTATCTTACGTAATAACTGTCATTTCCGTTTGGTTTATTTTCTGAGTTAGGCCACGCTTGCTGTGTGTCGCAACGGTTTTCCTCTGCCCTGCCTGAAAACCTAATTGGGCTATTGGCCTTAGTGGCTTCTATTTGCCACCAGACTCTGATAGCTGATAGCTGCTTGTCGGCTAGTTTTTAATTGAGTTGCTACTGCAAACTATTCACAGGGAAAATATTACGTGGGCGGCGAACTGTTCAGACATGAATTTGCCAAAGGGTGCCAGAGAGGCGCTGTGGGATGTGCATTGATAGAGAGGGTTTTTTTTGGGAAAAATATGAATAAAATACAAAAGTTTACTGAAAGGACTTCATTAAAAAGTGTTGCTGTAAAGAAACCTTCCGCAATCAGCGAACATAACATTCAAGTCCGTATGAAGCATCGAGTGGTGAAATAAAGCCATCAACTTTATGAAAACTCATAACACTTCACTTTATTTAGAATATAAAAAACACTCTTTCTTAAGGAGCTCTCGGTTTGTAAGTCTATACCTTAAGATATTAAAAGGAGAAAATTGTTCTTATTCTAACTAAATAATCTGTAAAGGGATCCGGTATAAATGAACTGAAGTTCCATATTCTCCATTGTCGTAAATCTTAGTTATTGAAAACCTTTAGAACTGCTAAGCGTTTCAAAAGTGGCATGATATAACCAGGTGTAAAGAACATCAAAGCTGTTAAAGTATGGTAGGATGGGTCTAAATTTAGTATGAATATTTCTTGGTGCGACTATGGAAAAGGTCAATTAGTAAGACTTTAAAAAAATATATGTTATAGATTTTAACGTCAGCTTCGGCAGCAGCTAGAGATGAACCTCTCAATTATAAAGCAAAAATATTTCACCTAATTTGAATATTTGTTTTCATTTTATTTCCATTTTCTGTTAAGCTCATTGGATTTTGGTTTCGAGATTATATGAACATATCAAAAGCTCTCAATATTTAGAAATATTGCCCAAATTATTTGTTGATATATCTAACGAACTAACTTTTCAACATCTTTGGACTGAATAGAGAAAGTTGCTTAATTATGAACTGGATCTGTAGAATTTCAATTAGAAAACTAATCCACACTTCTTCTGCTGAAATCATTACTTTTTAAAAAATATCCATTATAGTAATCATTACATTTGACAATATTCATTACAGCAATTATTACATTTAAAAATAATTATTGCAGTAATCCTTACATTTAACTATAGTCATTATAGTAATCATTACATTAAAATATAATCATTATTTCATAGTTCTGTCAAAAATAGAGCTTCAAATGCTTGATATAAGTTGTTTACGTCGTTACTCGGGTCCATCGTAGTCGGATGTATACAAGCGAACTTGTCGAACATGCTACATCTTCCGTTGAAGACAGAATTTAAAATTACTCCTCACGCCAGGCAATTTCAAAAATATAGAAACCTTTGTTTGTCTGTTAATATCTACACCGACCTAAAAAGGAAAGGAAATTTAGGTTTCTCAAACTATTCGCCTGATATTGATGGTGGTTCGACTCCGATAACGGTGTGTATTAAAAGAAAGAACTTGGATGTGGTTATGTTCTATTAATGAATGTCTCAAAAGGTATTTCAATAGAATCTTACTTAAGCCTCTTACCTAAATTTACAATATTTAAATTAAAGAGAATACTGTGAAAACAGATCTTATCTTATCTCGAGGAAAAACCTCTCATGCTTGCTGTATCTAGCAGAAATTGGTTGATTCATAGAAAGCAAAAGTTCAACTCAATTAAATTCTAGAAACTTTAGACACTGGACCCTCCGAAATGAGTTTTCAATGTTAAAAAATTGCTTTTGTTGAGTTTTCTGTCCTATATTAATAACTACCTACTCAGTGACTTCGACGAACGTCCACTCAGTACTACTTTCAATATAAATTTGAGCTTAAATAAAGCACAATATTCTCTATCGCTAGCGCTAAACTATAATCCCAGCTACTCGCAAAATTGTAGTTAAAAGCATGTTAGAGAACAACATATGCTCCCTACTCTCTTAACCTTTATTATTATTCCTATTAACATTTTCTCTTTCTCTTTAATATATTCCGTTATTTCCCCTTTTTTTTTTGTAGTAACGCAAATCGAATTAATTCCTCACTTTTCCATTTCATTTGTCGCTTGGTTTATTGTCCTTTTTATCCACCTAACCTCTCTTCGGGCAATTTTTCATCCAAAGTATTCATCTGTGGTCGCACCTTTGTCACACGGACATACCTTTGACCGCCGCAAAAAATAAAAAAATGTAAGGACATCGTCTGTGTTCGGCGACTTTGTAAATAAATGAAAGTAATAAATTTTTAAATCTCATTTTCTGTGTTTTAATTTGTTATCCGTTGCTTCGCTTTCGCTTGTGAGCAAAGTGTGGGGTGCTTGAGGTTGCTTTAACTGCACTTCGTGCTTTTTAATTGCTCAAAAGAACTTTTAAGCAGTTTGTTATTTAAGCTAGATTTAGGTTTTCGGAAGTTTTGGGTTTAAACGATAGAAGGTTTGTCTTGGATTATAAAATAAGAGTTTTGGCGGTGTCTCCAAAAAAGACCTACATGCTACTGGAATGCGTTTAAAAAACAGAAGCAGAAGGTATGTATATTCTTTATAACTTAGGCTTTGTGTTCTCGGTATTTCTTATTCTAAGTTCAGCAATGATTTCTGAAAGTCTCTTTGAAATGGAATATACTTTTTATCATATAACTGGATACAAGAAAAATGTTGGCTTCATAGTTAGTTCTCACCGACCTCCCACGATTAATCAAGTGGTTTCCAAGTTAGAATTTATGGAATAATACGACCACTTTATACGAGGACCCACTCAGCATGATTATTAGTCTTTTAATAAGTGCCGATTTTGAATTATTTTAGGCTCCCTCCAAAACCCTCAGCTCCAAAACCTCTTAGATATTTGGGAGATATACACTTTTTAAATCTAAAAAGCGCAGTTTAATGAATGGATGTCAGAGAAATGGAAATGAAGGAAGGTGAATTAGTACGTAGGCATCTAAACTGAGCAGGCATGGATAGTATAGATAGTCCAGAGCTGAAATTTGAAGGCATTTTGAACCATGTTGAGGACTTGCTATGATATAATTTTTCCAGGCGAAGCATAGAATCATCACAAAGTTTACTGGAGGTAGTAAATTTTTACAGGCATACGTACTCAAAATTATGCCTATGTGGATTAGTGCGCCAATGATTTCATGGCGCTGGTTTTTCTTGAATACCGAGATCGCATTCGAAGCATTTTCCCTGAGGCAAGTTGTTACAAAGCTATTTGAATAAACATGTCTGGCAAGTGCTGTCGGTAGCAGGTAACCTTAGCCAAATATGCTGCTTTAGTTTCTGAAAAAGTTTTCATAATTCGGGGTCCCGAATGATATAGTTCGGGATCCCGAAAATTATCAATCTTTCTATTTATCACTAGTTAACATATTTAGCTCGTTTTTGAATGAAAACTCTGAAATTTTTATGTATTACTTAAAACAAAACATTCTTAACATTTTTAAATTACATAAAACTGAAGAGTACAAGCAACTGGTGTTAATTCACTGTACTATATTATATCGTGTATAAATTAAAACCATTTAAACAGAATGTTTTAATGCGAAAACTTTCTGGTCGAGGTCGAAGTTATGACTTGATTCTTCTAATTCTTCCAATTTTTTTTATTTTTAGTTTTTTGTTTAATATTTATTTTCAAAGCATTCTGCTTTAAGCATTTTTGTAAACACTTCTTCAGAGCATCTTAATATTTTGCTTGCAATACCAGCTCCCTTCAAAAGCACATATTTGCATCTGGCAGCTACTTGAATGCGCATATTCACTCGTAAGCGCCTAAAGGCGTGCTACAATACTTGAAAACATCAGCTTCTTCATTCACTACCGCAAATTAACTCAACTTAAAGATGAATGAAATTACACCCATGGTGCTGTTTACGCCACCTTACACATCCTCCCTCCTCGCGTCATTTTCGCAAACTTTTCCCGCCACACACACACACATGCACACATGAACGGAGGTGTAAAGAAGAATTTGTAACGACCACGGGGAAGTCGAAGATAAAGAAAAAGAAGCCAAACTTGCACCTGTCAACACTCCCACAACGGCAATATGCTTTTCGAAGAGCAAAATTAGAGCTGTAAAACTGAACAAGTTTAAGCAAGTCAATGAAAGCAAGGCGCTTCAGTGGGTAATGCGAGAAATGACGCCACTTGCAGCGGTTTGTGGCAAACGCGTTAAAGTCAAATAAAGTAAGTGGAACGCAGGCAAACGCTTAACTCACGTCTATAAGTTGTTAAAGCAAATGAAGTAGTGAGGTTAAAGATGCTCTTCACGCACACACCCACACACATTCGACCAACAGTAGCTGTGGCAACGAAAGTCAGCAAGTCAGCGGAGCAGCGAGCCTTGAAGGTGAGCAGCAAAGCAATTGGAGCAATGCGTTGAAATTAGAGCAAAGCGTTGAAAGTCGCAGCGTGTTGTAAGCGAAGAACGTGTGTTGGTGATAGAGGCAACAAAAACAACAACGGTGGTAATTTTTGTTTTGAAACGTCGATATTAAAGCAAGCATGAAATTAAAGAAGCCAACGGGGCAAGACCGATGGTAGTTGAAGACTGAGGGAGGGGATTTGAAGAGCAGGGGGGCTCTGAAGAAAGCTAGTATTCGACGCTATGTTATCTGCTCATTATTTGAGGGTGCGCCGCGATGCTATGGCATGCATATGCCCCAACTCATTTGATGGGAGCAAAAACAAACACAAAAAAACACAGTAAATGAGATTTCGCGAAACAAATTAGCGAAAGCTGCGGCAGACACTTCGCATAAACGCGCTGCTTCACCTTTGAGAATGGCAAAAAAATTTGGGAAAAAATTCGCACGCCAAGAGGTTATGTTGCAGGGGTTGCATTACAATGCAAAGCATTTTTCCTCATCTAGTTATTTGTTGCGGTAATCTACCCTAGCTGTTGTTTTGTTTTTTCCATCGTTATTTTTGTTTTGTTTTCTTCGGCGCATTCCGTTAGAATTACAACACCCAAAGGTGTAATTGAATCAAATGAGCAGAAATTCGAGATTACTTGAGCAATGTGGCGCACAGCAACCCAGCGCACGTGCACACACACACATCTCCACAATCACAAAATTCTAAATTAACAAAGCTGTTGCCAGTTGCAACATGCTGCAATCGGCGTTGAATGGCGACTGCTGTTGCAAAGGGCGCTGCTGGAAAATAGCGTGCGGTTTCGGGCTATTTTCTGTACACAGCGGTCTATGAGTTTTTGCCGTTTACAACAATTTTCTAACTTCGGGATGCCGAATGTTTAGTATCGGGCTCCCGAAAAATTTTAATACACAATTAATTTATTTTCATGGCAGATAATTCTGAATGTTTTTTAAAGTGAAATCAAGAGAAAAGTTAGTTATTTCATTAAGATGTATACTATAACGATTAATTTTCCTAATTGGAATTAAAATTCGAATTGTTGGAAATTGGAATGAAAATTTGGAATTGAAAAAAACTTTTCAAAATTGATTAAAGATTCTAAATTCTAATTCAATGTGTAAAAACTTAACAACACATAATTTAAATTTGTTTTAACTTAGATATATAATTTTAAGGAAACCTTTTTTTTTATTTTTTAAGTAAAAAGTAAAGTAGATACACAATGGCCTACTAAAACATACTGCGACTGGAAAAATTTTTAACTGAAATGAAAATGAAAAAATAAAAATAATTAAAAAATTTCAGTACAGGCCAGTCAGAAAATCTTTCTGTTAAATAGTGAAAAAATTCCAAATCCCGAAATTTCGGGGTTTATACTTTTGTTGCCACCTACCTTTGCATTTATTTCGTGGCCTTTATACTATTCGGAAGCTTCCAAGCACAGCTGTTGCTTCACAAGGCGCAACAGACAGATTTACGTTGGCCCACACACACACAGACACACACACATTTATATATACAATTTTGTCTTTCGTTGTTTTTATCATTTGCTGCTGGTGTTTATTAGCTTCACTCTTCTAACGTAATCAACAGCACCAAGTTGCACACCAACTTCGTCACCTCCATCACCCTCACTAAATTGGTCATTCAACCTTATTCCGGTGAAGTTGTTTTTGCTTGCCATCGCTGTGGTGTTGTGACGGTTGAATTGTTGTATAGCTTAAGTACTTTGCTATTTGGGCTTTAATTTAATTTATTGCAGTAAACAAGTATGCGACTTTAATCACTTATTTAGTTGTTTTTGTTTTGATTTCGGTTAAGTTAACTTTTTTCACTATGGAGTCCGGAAAAAACAATTTTTGAAAAAATAAAAAAATGATAAAAAATAAATATAAAAAAATTCAAAAGTAATAAAACAAAAATTTCTAAAATATTGTAAAAAAAAAATTTTTGAAAAAAGTTAAAAAAAAATTTTATTTGAGTGTCATACAAAATATTTTATTTAATTTTAACTCATGTTGTTTATTAATTTTTATTATTTTTTATGTTTTTTTGTTACCGATTAACAAATATTTATTCGTTTGATGTTTGTAGTGCTCCTTTATTCTTTTCCTTTTTATTTTTATTCAGTAAAAGCTTTTTACAATTTCGAAAGAAAATTATATGTAGTTATTCCATCCATAATATTTTTTTTATACGTCTGTTTATTAAATATGTAAAATATAATATACAAAAAAAAAATATATATGTGTAAAAAAATTTTAAATAAAGTTTTATATTTTTATTTTACTATTTTCTTTGTTCTCTGTTAATATTATTGTAATAAAAATCAATTTTGTATTTTTATATAATTTTCCGTATTCAAAATAACAACTTTTTAATTTTAGAAAAAGCGTATACTATTTATTTGAATAGGCACGTAATTAAAAAAATTATATATTTTGGTATTAGGCAAAAATTTTATTGAAAAACTGGTCTATTAGTATTTGAAATTATAATACAAAAAAAATAATTGTGAAAATTTAAATAATAAAAAATTTAAAAGAACAAATAACTAAATGACACAATGAAGGTGATTTTAAATATAATGGTTTAATAAAAAAAATTAAAATTCAGAATTAAAGAAAATATGTTAGGAATTTTATTTTGGCTTTTTTTTACAATTTCTTAATTTCAATTTTGGGTTTTCCAGTGTTTTCTTTAATTCAATTTAAATTTATTTTGTTTTGAAATTTTTTTATTAAATTTTTTCCAATTTTTTTTTGTTTTTAATTTTTCCCAATTTTTTTTTTATTTCCCTTCTTACAGCAGTCTTTTTATAGAGTCTTGACATTATTTAGAATTGTAAGTAATATTTTAATATCTTTTACAGTGTTGTAAGAATTGTTTGCAGAAAAAAACGCAATATTTGTGCTTAAAAAATTTCATTTTCGCCCTGCAGACCCACTTACCCATAAAATCACTCATACGCCGTGTGATACACAACCCTTGCAAAAAGCAAATATTTCGTTTACTTAGCTCATGAATTTGTTTGCCGTCGTAATATGAAATTATAATTTGATTATTATTTATTTTGCTCTGCGTTATTTACATCTTTTTTTAAACACCCTTGTTATCCATATTTACTTTTACCAATTCATTCGTTTACCGCTTCATTCCACACACTTGAGGCACTAAATTTTGCACAAATTTCTCCATCTCACTGCGCTTCACCGCACCACAACTGACCGCCATAGAGTGAAAGCTAATTTCGGCGGGCACACACTTGAAAAAGAAAGTCAGAGAGGAGAGCGTAACTTTGTAGCTCCTTGCTTACGGCACACATATATTAACACATGGCAAACTCTCGACATTTTTTCAACGGTGTGTCATATAAATCTTTCTACGCCTAGTGAAGCGCGCTAGCACTTTTTCGTACTTTTTCAGGGGGGTGGCGGAAGAATATCAAAAACTTGATGGCACAGAAAATTACTTTCACTTAAATAGAAATTTATGGGCCTAAAAAGTTGGTCCAATTATGCGAAGCGATAGCACGAAGGGTTGAAGTAGGTTCATTCTACAAATATGTATGTCTATATAACTTCAAAGAGCGTCAATATATATTGGATTAAGAGCGCACGAGAGAAACGGTTGCGATTACTTGCAGTTTAGGTGCATGCAAAGTAAGGTTAGGTTTAATCAGGACAAATTACGGAAGACTTAGTAAGCTTTTAGTCACGAGGTCGAATATAAACTATAAGGGAAATTCGGAAAAAAGTACGTGCCATTGTATATATATATATATATATCGTAGAGATAACACAAAAACTCCATTAATCTTGATCTGGAAGTCCATTTTTGATCAAAAGTCAGTAACTCCATTTTCGACCACCTCGGTATAGCGATTATTTCGGAAAGAATTTCAGCTTGAGCTCGTCAATGATCCGAGAATAGCTGGTGCTCACAAAAAATGAGTCCAGAGTCGTCAAATTTGAAAATATGGAGAACTTCTTTTTGACATCAAACGTTGAAAACTGTTCATCCACACTACATCTTAATTGAAACTCCTACGAGAAGTAATGAAATTGGCTTTACTGAGTCATAACCTCGAGGTTGTAACATTTATATTGATATAACCCTTGTTTGTAACACCACGATCTGTATATGAAAAAGTCTATGGCATCATATCTGGTGTGCCTTCTGTATTTTTGTCGGAATTCCAGCCAGATACTCTCGATCGACATTTAATATTGTGGTCTTATGTTCTTCTTAAGACAGGTTTATAGGTCAAAAATAGGTATAAACAGGTTCAAAAATATTTGCTATGGTAATTTCAAAGAATATAGAATATCCAACTATCACTGAAGAAAGGGAAATACGACCCTGTCTACATTCCAGTTTAGAGTATTTTGCTTTCCTCATGTCTGACAAAATCTGATTTAGGAAAAATAATAATAGAGAGAAGGAGCTAAAACCCAATTTGATTCGAAATTAGACCTCTTCTTCTAGATACATTTCTGCATTCTTTATACTCGGGCAATTCATAACTTTAATAAAAATTTAGTTATCTTGATGATATTTATTAATCACCCATTTTTGAGTGAAATCCCTCAATTTAGCTACTGCTCAACCAATTTCAACCCAATTTGTTACGTAAATTTAGCTTGGAATCTTTATGTTACGGTTTTGAAATGGACGAAATCGGAATATCGAAGATCGGACCACAACAACGCCTATATCTCATATATTACAATTCTAAGCTCCCTCTGATTCTTTCACCTTACAATATGAAATCAAACAACACAAAAATGTCGGAATAAAATTTGGGCAAATCGTGCCTTTAAGGCCGAAATTGGACTATAACTTTCTAAGCCCCCAGATACCAAATTTGAGGACCCAGTTCCTATGGCTGACTTTTTAACGAAAATATCGGTCAACCTGTGAGAAGTCTTAGTGAAATTAAGTTACTATTTCCAAATAATAATGTACGTTGGTGGTAAAAATGTATAAAATGGGTTCAGTAATGCTCCTAGCCTTATATACCTATAATAAAAACATTTATACTTCTCCTTGACTTTAAACCGTATATACTGGTCAATATATAGGACATCTTAACAAAATTTGGTAAACTTACCTATAACATAACCTTGGATATACTATAGTTTGGTGGCGAAAATGTATGCAATCGGTTCACTAAGCTCCCATATGCTATATATAATGATTTTCGTTAATCTAGTGAACTAGCTAGAACAGATTAGCTAGCCAAAATATATCCAATATCGGGATTTTCCGGTTGACTTTATACCACTTATCGTCTTTCATTATTCCAAATCGCGAGACTGTAATATGTTTGGTTAGACCCGAATTTACTCCTTCCATACATATTTTTAAATAAGTAAATAAAATGTCAGAGTTGCCAAACCCTTCCACAGTGGACCATTAATTGAATAACAACAACGATACAAAGCCAAAAATTAAACATCATTCAGCCAGCAGGTAACATCAAAGGTTTGGTAAATTATTGATGAAGAAAATATTTCCATATTTTATTTAAGAAAGTAGGGAAAGCGAAAGTAGAGGGCTAACACAAAGGTAAGTATCGAACTTCAAAAGGCAACCGCAGCCAATTAAGTTAAGAAATTATTACCGAAATTCCGCTCGAATATGGGAGGAAAGCCTTCAGGCGCAAAATTCAAGCAAATAAACCGAAATTAAATTAAATGAAACAAATAAATAAATGAGAAATGACAGAAAGTGAAACCAGCGATGGTGAAATGTTGAGGAGAAGCGCTGGCAGACGATGTAACGGCATTCATTTCATTACAATTTGATTTATACACACTTAAGGTGGACAGCTGCTGCCTTCCTGCCCGCCAAGCGCTCGCGCACAGTCTCAAGCTCCCAGCTTCTTCCTGGGGTTAAGCATTCTACAGAGACTATGTTTTGTCTGTCTTTTTTTGTCTCTTCGCGCCGAGGGTTGGCGGCCGGGGTGATCCACGCAATCAACACAAATTAATTGCCGTTCTTACGCTTGATGTATCGCACGCTCGCGCAAGGTGAACGTGAAGGTAGCAAAAAAGAAGCTACAAAGTGGCAGAAAGAAACTTAAAGGTGTTGTAGAAACAAAAAAAAAGAAAACAGAAAAATTACCTGTTTGAAAATTTATCAGCAGCGCTTCCCTGCTACACCTCTCGCCAGCTATCTGCAATTAATGCGGCCACACTTGGTCTGCGGCAGCCGAAAGTAAATTCACTGTGTTGTTGCTGAGAAGTTTTTGTTCCAAATATTTTTCGCTTTTTTAAGGCAATAAATAAAATTAAATAAGCTGAGCGAGAAATTATTTCCCTTTTTGCAAATCATCTGCGCACCGACACCAAGGATTGCTGAAAAGGATACTTTTCGGGTCGGAATGCAGCGTTACAGGTGGTGGCTTTGGGCAGCGAGCTACTACTTCTATTAAATATGCGTGGAATTGGCAGCAAATGATGACCCTCGCGTAACTAGAAGGGGTACGCTTGGGAAACAGCGAACTGAGTTGTTTACGATTACATCTCGCCAGATGTTCTGAGACGTCATGACAGACATTCGGTCGGAGCTTTTGCTTCGATCAGCTATATACTACTTCTCCAACAGCAAGAAACTTCTTCAAAGTTCAACGCTATCTAACTTTCAGATAAATCTCTAGGTGCAATTTCTCATGCTAAATGGATCGGTTGTTCATAATTATTTACTGGGCTTTAAAAAGGTACATTTGCTACAATTTTAACAAAAGACCCACTGATTGGATATATGATAGCGATTTGGCTACATGTTTCAATTGATAGACATGAACTGATTAAAAAGACTGTCCATAGTTGACTCAGATAATTTAGATTTATTTCCTTAGCTGATATTTCAAGAGACTTCAAGGGAAGTCGGTTTCAATACTTACTTAATTATGACATTAATACCTACATAGTCCCATCCTTATAGTTCATTAAAAACCGTTTGATGAAATGAAGCCCATGTGACATTCTTCACTTTAAGCTGGGAATGGCAGGGAAATCGGAAATTGGTTTCATGTCTGGGAAAAGATAAAGTCCACAAGTGGACAAGTTGTCTCAATTTTAAAGAATCCCAAAGTCTGTTTCGGGATTGAGTTCGAGGAAAATTAGGTTGTTGAGGTCTTAAGTTTAAGCTTCTCGTTAGAAATCCGTTGAGCTCTATGTATAAGTTCTTGAAGGTGGAGAATATTATATTTTGACATTATGTGGCGAGTCTCCTCTGAGAGTGAGGTCAAAGAAACCCAATATCAGTGAGTAGAGGGATCACTTTCATTAACCTTGGCTTACAGTTATCGCCAAGTATCACATAAAAAGAGAAAATCCAGCGCAACAGAGGACTGCGAAGGCTTTAGAACATAACGAGATTACTTCGAACGGTCTGGGAGCAAGTTCAGACGGATGTAGTTGATGGGCACTGAGTTTAAGGTGTATTTTTGATTTTTTGAGTTTTCATTATTTATAATCAAGTTTACTTGGATTTTTTGATAGAAGATATGACGAAGTGTTTTGTGCTTTGAGGCATATACTTCAAGCAGTAATTTATTTCAAATTGTAGATAATTAGGTCTACTTTGGTTACACGATTTATATACCGATATCCGACAAACGAAAATGTCTGTCACCAGCACAATACAGACCCCATCTTTGTTTTCTTTTACGTGCTACTCTGAACAGACGTCCTTAATAGATGTGACGGCAGCCAATGTTTTTCCAACTCTATTTATCAGAAGGCACGGAATAACTTAATCAGTCTCTCTAAATCTCTAAAAACTGGATTCCAACAAAGACATGGAAATCACCGTAACGTAGAATCTTATATTGTGGATACTCAATTTGTTTTGAATCCATTTATTTACCGAACGGTTTGCTCTAAGGCAGTTGTTTTGCTTCATATTCATATTGAATAACTTTGTTTCTCTGGTTAATACTACCGTTTTTATGGGTTCGCCCGACAACGCTCAAGAGACTTTGAAATCAATCAAATGGTTAAACATTTGAACTCAAAACCGAAGCGATTTTCTAGATTTATACAATTGGACTATCAGCTACCGATTTCCTGCTGGGTTGCTATACGGATGTATGATAATTTAAGAATTGTTTGCATTTATTTCAACAAAGTGGAAAAGTTTTGCAACAAGCTTGTTTGCTGCTGCTGCTAGCCCTGCTTTCACACTTTTTCATTTAATTTGGCAGTCGAAGATAGCACAAAGATATTTTAACAATTTGTTGTTAGCGAGAAGTTCTTCGTAACGTTGCTGTTGTATGCAATGTTCTAGCTGCTTGTTCATTGTTATTGTTACTTATTGCTACTTTTTAAGAATTATTTGAAAATACTTAGTTGTTGTTGTTAAGTTATGTAAAAAAATGTTATTGAAAGTAATTTATGGAAGTTATGCCAAGCACAAAGTACCAATAAGTACAAAGAAAGGATAGAAGAAAAGAATAAATATATTTGAAGAGAGTGGAAAGGGGGTACTGTAGGTATTATAAAGGTTGGTTAGGGCTTTAAAGTGATAACTGAATACAAAAGAGGTATTGAAATTCTAAGAGTTGATAGAAGAATGAGTAGAACCAGGAGAAAGACAAGTATTTTAAAGCACAAGAGCGAGGAGAGAAAGACAAAGAGGAAGCGTAGAAGGTAAGAGAAACGAGAGGGTTAATAAGTAGGGAGAAGTCAACAGCTCAGTAACAGTTTGACACATTGCGCTTAATAAAAGCAAAAAAAAAAAATCTCACACAGAACAACAACAAACAGTTAGCTCATACAAACAAGGCTCAACTTCGGCCACAAAGTGTGGAAGCAAGAAGAAGAAATACCGCAGTTGGAAAAAATTGATATACTTTCGAAATTAATGCCAGTTGGGGGCACACCAGCTTTGCGGAAGTATCGAGGCAGCGGCAGGTGCCAGCTGTTGCAACTTCTTTTTCTTCTTCTTCAGCGGCTTTCTTGGTGAGAACTCTAACTTTTATTCACCACTTTTTTGCAATCTTATTACGCTTTTTGCTCGCTATACTCAATATTGCTTTGAATTTATTTCTTTAGCAGTTTTTTCGCAATCACCCTCCCACCATCCCGGCGTCTTGACATTTTTCTTAATTTGTTTTGCATAGCAAAGAAGGTGGTGAGATGAAGTAGCGCGCGGAACAGGAAATATAATTTTCCGCTTTATTTTGCTATTATTTTTCACAACATCATCTCCCGTGCACATAACTTCCGCGAAACGTCCAAGCCTAAGCAGATTGTGTCAGCTAAGTAGACAAAGCGTAGCGTGACTGGAACTCTGCGCTGAGAGAGGAGGCGACGACAAGAAAAAATGCACTGCCGCGTGTAGACTTTAGCACAACGAGAGGCTTAACGGTTGTTTGAACGCATAACGGTGCATATAATTCACAGTGTTACAGCAACTTTCAGTTAGTCTTAGAAAAATATCAGTGAAATAAAGAAAGAAGTTTTAGAAAAGTAAAGCAAACTGTTAAAGTAAAAGAAATTGTAATCAGACGGAAAGAAATGTATAAAAGAAACTTAACTGCAAACTGAGGAAAATAGAAAACAATAAAAGAAAGTTATTTTGTCCTCTTTTCATATTTCAAATACAAAGTATATGCTTGAAGTTGACCACAGTGTTATATTGTTAGTTGCTTTAGGTTACAATAAAGTGTAGAAACTACCGGGAAGAGGTATACCTTCCTGTTTTCAGTTATGTTCTACTAACCCTTTTCTTATTTAATTTTTTTTCTCCTTATTCGACCGCTTAAGCTTAGTATCGCAGTTGTGAGCTTGATAAGGCGACATTTCCATATTTCTATGGACAATTCCCTTATGGAAACCTCAATGAAGTTGAAAGACCGATACTTTTCGAGCACAAAAAAACTTATTAGGCAATTTACTTTAAATTTTTCTTAAAACCTTCAGAGTTTCCTCAAAGTAGATGATAAAAATTTGGATCTTGCAGTGATTATCGGATCTGTCCATAGTTGAAGTAAGCGTCTAAAGTCTTTCTAGGTAGACTTCAGTAGCTTATTCGATCTCTATGCTTCCAGAAATTTCGTTAACATCTCGACGGTATATATCGTTTTAAACACACCTCATAAAAACATGTTTCTTCTAATATATATTTTATACTTTAGGTCCTTCCAATACTAAGTGAAGACAATATCTGTTACATATTTCCAATAATCCGATATTTCCAAGTGGTTTATAATACTGGGAGACATCTAGGCAAAACCTTCACGGAAGCCTCTATTCGTACTCGAAACTAACTGGACTCCTTATTGATGGGTGTCCGATTGAAAGATGATCTCGGTTCGACTTTAATTTTTTGAAGTAGTGTAAAGGGATGCAACTAATTTCTTTCAAGTAATTTTGATCCCTCTTTTTAACATTGATCTTGCCGATAGGTGTATAATTAACTTAGCATTTTTTTAATTTCGTGTGTAAGATGCGTAAGAATACATTTGGAGGAAATTCCGTCAGAATTCTTTAACTAATATGGTTCTAATATAGGATCTACCTTGCCCTTGGATTGATTTTTTTCTCACTTATAGATTGTTCCTTTGCTAATTGCTACTCCTTTCATATTAGTTCCCCCCTAAAGTCTTGCTTGAGAAAAGATTATCACCTAAAGGTTGTCATATGACTTATCAACGGTGACACCTTAAACTTTCAGATCCTCAACTTTTATCTGTAAGTTCAGCTCTTTTTGTCAGACCAAAACTTTTACACAAGTTAATCCTCCTTTTGTTGTTTATAAATTAAAAGTCTTGTCCGTTGTCATAGGTCATTTTTATCTTCTCACTTGTCATTGTCACTTACAATGCTTAATATTTTTAAATTAGTTCGTTTTTTTTAACACCTATTTTTCAACGATTACTGACAATTGGTTAGTTGTCACTTTTCACTTGTCACTTGACATTTCTTAGTTATTAGCTTCAATTCATAATATATTAATTTTTATTTCCATTTTTACTTGTCACTATGACTACTCTCTGTCAGCTGCAAAAAGTCACTTATAATTGAATATTTATATTTTATAATATAAGCCTCTCCCTTTGAAACAAATTTATTTCAACTAATATGCAACTGCTGTTTTTTTATCAGTTGTCACCTCTTGCTTGTCACTTATCGTATGACCTCTGCTATCTTAATACTTTTTGTGATACCTACTGAAATATTCGCGCTCATATTAATCTTTCTTTCATTTCGAATTTTTGTATAAATCATTTTCTTTACTCATCATATGATTCACTAAGCTTATGAGTTCGTTTTTACTTCTTGCCAGTCTACTTTGTTTCAAAGTCGCACAGCCCCTTACAGCCCTTCCTTTTCTCTTACTTAAGTCCATAACTAAAAGTATTTTCAGGCATGATCCACCTACCGCGTCGCCTGCTGCCGCTTGTATTGTAAATTTTTCACATCGCTGCAACTTATTGCAACTATAATTCTTCGCAATTGCACTTTGTGCTCTACACTAAACATCACCAGTCACATACTTTGTACTCGCTGCCGCTCGACACTAGCCGCTCTTAGCTGTGTTCACATTTTTTATGAATTATGTACAAAATACTTTTGTATGCAGCGAAGCAACGAAGCGCCAAATGGCAGGACGCGGCGCAATGGCGGCTGCTCCTAGCTGTCGGCGTTCTCCAGCTACCTCTCAGCCCATAACCTAGAGTCCAAAGCTCACAAGTACAAATGCACACGCATTACCAGTGTCAGCGAGCAAGTAGTCGACGGCGTTTCGACTGGACGCAGGCAAACGGAAATGACAAATGCGCTGACAGTTGCATTAAGCGATATACTTAAGGCGCGTGGAATTGCTCGTCGCTAGCCTTTCGCCTCAGCTCGCTCACAAAGCAAATCGTTGTTGTTAAAGTAAACTTTTTTTCTCTGTCACTCTTTGTTTCATTTGTTTTATTTTCTTCCTTGAGCGGAAATACTTTTATACTTTGTAGGGATTTCTTTCGATTACAAAAGTCCAATTTGTTCTCTGTTGGCATTAAAGTTGCTCAAAAGAATGCTTTGCCATGAATTTGGCAGCGTGGCAACTAGCGAAATGTATAAGTAATTTTTTACTATGCGTTGCTTAGAGAGCTTTTCGGATGAGTTTCATAAAAATTAAACGCATATTCGGTTGACAAACCGAGCTAATGATATTTTACACTCTAGCATGTGAAACAATTTCATTAACCTCAATTGCAGATAGTTTCAGAAGACCGAAGGAGAAAATTTTTAAAGAAATGCTAACTAATATTCTGTTATAGAATATAAATATATATATAAATATATTCTAACACTTTTCAATCCAATCTATGCAGTTGTGATACTTGAAACTCCAAATACAGTAGGCTCTTTTCAGCTCCACATTGCGTAAGAGTATTTATAAATTATCAGCTTATTTACGTTATAGCTCCAATTTTGCACGCCCGTAACTCAATAACGTCTTCTTAATTTCGCACATCGCTATATAATTTCTAACAACAAACAACTAGCTAGTGAACAAGTAATTTCGACGCCTTACCAACTGCTTGTCCATTTTCTGGCTGGCTGCCACTCAGCTTGTTGGGGACTTTAGTGGTGCTGGCTGGTTATCAAAGCTTTGATCTCTTCATTCGATGCTATAAAAATGCAAAGCAATAATTTAAAATAACAACAAACTAATAATTAAAACTAAATGATTGCTTTGCTGTAAAAATATTAAGGAGAATAAGCGAACGGAGTCCGTGGCTTTCAGAGATGAAATGATAACGAATTGTGGATAAAGTCATCAGCTCTACCATAGCAACTCGTTAAATATGTATGAAAATTTGCTGAAACCAAAACTGGAATAAAATCATACATGTATCGCTGAAGCTTGTTTAAAGAAAAATAAGAGGAGTGCGATTTCATGTGGAATATTTTGGCGGTTAGTACTAGTACTAGTTCATAGCGGAATTTGTAAGCGAAACCTGATTCCAGCTATACTTTGGACATACGGATAAAAGTTTAATGCTGAAATCATTCTGTCTCCAATTGATCTTGCTAGGTTTAATTAGTGACCAATGACCAATTAGTGACTGTTCGCCAAAACCTTTGCCTTGCTGCTAAAGGTGTTTTTTGGTTCAAATCGGGGTCCTCTTCAGAATTTCCTTCAAAGGAAGCGATCTTTGGATCTATGCGGATACTAACTTTGAGTTTGGTTGGAAAATTCTACTCAAAGTGTACACAGATGTCGATGAGTGTTCTGGTAGATTTTTGAAGAGATCAGGTTTGACTCAGTCGATCTACTCTTTCATGCTTATAATTTGTCAGTGTTGACGTATTGCCAATCCTTGTCTCTAATTTTTTCGCTAAAAAATCGAAGTCGTGGTTGAAGCAGCATAAGAAATGCCATGTGGTGGAAAAAAATCAGCAGTAACTCTTTAATATTTCTTAGTAGAGTAGGATTCTTTTTCAGCTGCCACTGCTCAGCATTGATACTCAGTCAATATCAATTCCTCCCAATCACGAAACCTGTTTCATCGAACACCGAATGGCAAAAGAATTCCACCACAACAAAATAACTTTAAATAAAAAGAAAACGAAATCAAAATAAAATATTCCAGGGGCGCAACCACGCAAATAGCTTTGGCTAATAAAGTGACCACAGTAGTGGCGACAGAGTTACAGAAAGCACACAGCTACAGAAGGTGCAATCACGCAACAGTCGAACAAGTTCATTTGTGCGCTGAAAAGTATGTATAAATAGGGTGATGGATAAAACATGTTCATTGCTTTTCCTTTACAATGTCTCTAGCTTATTCGATCATGAGCACGACAGCCCATCTTGTCACTTCTAGAATGTCTAGTGAAGCCGAGTTATCAAAATTTTGGCAATGTTGTTACGGACATTTTAATCTCTGATTTGGTAACTTTTTTATATGAAGTAATGGCTTCTGACGATATCTCGCAAAGGTTTTACCTAACACGTGTCCGAAGGTTTGAATCACTCTGAATGGTTATGTTAGAATTGGTCCAACCGCATCCAGTCCGACCTTCCAAACGCCTAACTGACATCGCCGAGTCGGCTGGCGATACGACTACCAAATTCGGCAAGATCTGCGTAGCTCCATGCGCCGTCCAAACAAAATCTTTTTCATTCATTCCTTATCGTGATGATTTTTGTTACAAATTAGTATGACACTTAAATTATATACGAAAACTTGCTGAGCTTAATGGCATATTCCGAAATCCATAACCTTCAGTACGCCCCTTAAAACGGTGTGGAATCGCTAATCCTCGCCTGGTTTCATGAAATTCGTGTATAAACCTTCATTTTTAAACAAAATATATTAATTTCTTAAGCTTCCACGCAGTTCCGCCATAGATTTTCTGGACCACCCTTCATAAATTTACTGTATATATACACATACTTTTCCACTTACATGTAACTTCACAACCCTGCAGCATGCGATAGCATCTACCGGCACAGCCACACGAGACACACCTCCAATATTTGCTTAGGCAAAGCGGCAGGAAAATTCCACGTCCAGTCCCAGCTAATACAACAACAACACCAAAGTAGTGGGCGTTTTGTATAATCTTTGCCAAGTTTACAGCCGTTGCATAGATATCGTTGCTGATTTTCTAATTTCAAGCTCGCTGACGCCTCGCTTCGACCACTTGTTGCTGAGCTACGTTGCGAAACGTTGCCAGTAACTTCATTCTATTGCGTACTGCCGCCAACATAGATTTATTTATTTAGCAACGATTGTGTACATAAATAAGTAATTAGCTAGACTAATAACTCAGTTACCGGGACGGCGGCGGTCAGTTTGAGACGGCGTGCTGAGGCAGTGTGATTGATGCCGCTGGAAATTCGATAGGATATTAATACTTTAAGAGGCTGGTCACAGCGAAATTGGAGATTATTAGTTGGGAGATAAGAGCGTTGCTGGCGCCTGTGCTGTATGTATGAGATTTCTTGAGTTATTTGCATTGCCCTAGTCGTATATAAAAAGCTTGTGGCAGGTCATTGTGCTTTTTCTGTGCAGCTGTGCCACATGCCAAGCGCATTGGTAATCTGTTCGCATTATCATCTCAGAAACAGATATAAGGAATTAAAAATAAATAAAAAGTTTTCTTAAGTGTTACTTTATTCAAACGGAAATTTCCATATTTCCTAGTCACGCTGGAGCAAAGCGCTTCCATAATATTTGATTGGCACAGGAAATGCGTCCTTTTCATTTACGTTTCTGTGCTTGTGTAGTTCGTTCTTCACTGGTTTTATTTGCTATTTAATATTCTTCGCAGCCATTCTGGCGTCTATTTCTATTATGTTGCCGTTTTGCTGTTGTTGGCTTTGACACTCATTGGCAGCGAGCCAATTATGCATTACTCTGCAACTTAAGCGACCTAGTGTAAAGGTCAAGAGCCTCCAAAAGGCAAGGGAGTTTTTTCTCCGAAATAGTTTGGAATATTCCATGCTATGCTAGCGACTGTCGGTCCTTAATATAATCATTTAGTGAGAGTTTCTTAAAACTTATTGGATCCAATATGGTGCTGAAATCTGAAAGCCATTTTTTTTCTGAAAGATACAATAATTTTCCCTTAGTTTTTGGTGAATGCCAAAGTTCTCTGTCCAAACCTGAGTGAGGATTTCTTTGAGGACCCCAAAATCAAAATTGAAGATCTAGGCCTAAGCAACTTCTATCTCATAAGAACTCCAATTTCAAGAAAAGCTTAAGACGACTGAACCTATCAGGAGGACGTAATAGCAAAAATATATATAGAGTACGCACTTTATAAAAGGCTGTTCATAAAACCCTTAAGAATCTTGACCGGATTACCAAATCCTTTAGGGTGCTCTTCTACAAATATTTTGCTTACATGGAAATTATAAGCCCCACGAAGACTTAAAATGAGCTGGTTTCATTAAGAAATTATAGTGCATCAGATTTAAGAAGAGTAAAGCTAAGATCATAAAATATAACGAAATATCATAAAATAATCACGAAAGAAGTCTTGAAAATATTGTTTATCTAAACAATCAAATCATTATATAACAATCAAAATGGTCAGTGTTTTAATCCTGTCATTAGTTTTTCAGCTGAAGTCGCTCGGATTGTGACAAAGAATATGCTTTGAGTTTGAAAAGCCATAAACTGACTTATCTGAGTGTTTTGCAAATAATATCTAATAAACGTAATTTTCTGCGATCTCCTACATCCCTGACCTACTATTAGAAGACTTAAAGGTTTAAATTGAGCTTTTTGGAACTCATGTGGTAATTTGAGTTTATTTTAGTTAGAGAAAGTTGCCAAGAATCATCTGATATCATACCTCTCTTAGCTTTGCCAGCGCATACTGAATATGAGCTTTGACAGTCACCTCAAGGTAAAGATTCGTACTTATTGCAGAGAATATGGACTCTAAAAGCTTTCCATATTGCAACTTTTGTGAAACCGTATTATTAACTAAATCATCAGAGATATTAAAGAATTCGTATCAGATATGCCTCATGCATGCCGCCAAACAAGTAGCTTTTGACCGTCCTAAGAGAACCTCTCGAAAACTGTATATCTCTTTCAAAGATATGATATAAGATATTAATTGTGCTGGAGTTCGCCTAATTTCATATCTGTACTCATAATTTCTAAGGTAGTTCCGTTACCGATTATGTAGTTTTGATCAAAAAACTAAAGGTAAATTTTAAAGCAAGTTTCGTCTCGGATTATATAACTCATACCGCTCGTATAGTAGATCTCTTTCAAGACAAGAAAGCCATTCGTTAGCTTGCCTTTTCTTTCCCAGTAGTTTCGTTGAATAGTAAGAATCGATGGATGATTTTATGATTTTCATCCGACGAGATTTTAACCCACAACCCATTCAAGATTTTACTGCAGAGTCCGCCCTACCGGGATAAAGCATGGTAAGAGTTAATGAGCTCAGCTTACCTAGTTATTCATTTCCTTTTCGGGGTTCGACGTGCTCAGAGCTACCACGTACATCAAATTGTGCCAATAATCACAAATGGTAGAGCTTTGAGGTTGGCAACATATACTTGGACATTTGGCTAAGTTGTATGAGAGAAACGCATTAAATAACAAAGCAAAGGTTGGTCTCTCCTTCTTTCCTCATTTTTCTGTGAGAAAAGATCTTACCCCCGGTAGCTAGCATATTTCCCTTGGCTGTATAATGTGGTCGCCGTTATTGCATTGGCAGGCCGCCTTTGTGACACTTGAGGTCAGCCAAGAACCCGAGCGTTCAGCAACTGTCGTATAGCCGCATAGCCGCCTCGCTGCTACAACATCATCAGCAGTCGTCGAAGCAGCTTTGCGCCGCATGTTAACAACCTACTCAATGTAGAATAGCGTTGCACAACAACAACAATTGTGGAAATAGTAAAGAATTTAGTGTTGCCCGCCTATGCGAAGTTCTCAGCTGCCTGCCAAGTTCAAAAGGTCTTCGCTCTCTAAAGTTGGCAAATAGTTTTAATTTAACTTGGACTTTTAGTGTGCGTGCCGAGCAGCCGCGTGCAAAAATAGTTGGCTCTTAGCTGTAAATACTTACCTATATATATTTTTCAATTATATAGCTTTCAGTGTTATTCCTTGTCCTTTATATTATTTCATTTACGCCACTGATTTTGTATTGATTCGAATGCAAATTAGTTGGGTTAACAATCTAGATTGTCTGAAGTGGAATGTCATGTCTGACCGCACAGCTTGTAGATGAGATTTCTTCTAGTTTTTAAATATATACGTGCGTGAAAAATTCAAAATATGTGAACAAAAAAGAAACACAGCATTCGGAGCTGATATGGCGAGTCCTCTGTAATTAAAAGTTATCCGTAACATAAGAAGTAAGATTTCGATTTTTGCGGGATCCGTCGTCTGAACTACCGCAACTCAGATACCGACACATCGATGCTCGATCATGGATCAGAGACCGGAGAGGACAAATTGTTATAGGGAGAGTCAATTTTCGTGAAGCCGAACCCGATTATATGAGATTACTGGTTCATGGGTTCATCACGAACTACTGAAACTAACTAAACTAAAAGAAGAAAAAACAATGACCTGTCAAAGAAAAAATCAGCTACTTGTCAACTTGCAGAGTAACCAACAACCCATCTGTTCAGAAACCAACCCATCGGTCACAAACGGTAATCACAGGAATGTACTTGTACTCCAGTTTTTAACCACCGATGGTATTAAACGTCTTCTTTACAATTCACAACTTCTGATAGAGGTCAAATTACTAAAAAAGCAACTAATTTTGTGATTTTGACGTTTATCAGATAAAAGGAAATCGCGTCTGCTAGGGGCTCATTATCTACGCAGCTACTGAAGGTATTCTTCTCTCTAATACCTCTAATCCTTAACCGTGAAGCGAAGTGAGTAAAGTGTCTTGATTGTGGCACAAATTTCGAACTTCTTCATCTCTATTCATTCTCTATTTTTACTGTGTCAATAATAATTTAATTTGCACATGTTTTGTTGTACCGTATCAGAGAAAAATATATATTTCATGAGAACCCATTAAAAGAGATTGTCTTTGGTACCATAATAATTCAAGGGGAATGGGAGGGAGACCCTATCGTCTTGGAAACGACACGATTTTCGAATGAAGTATACAATTTCCTTACCAAACAAGCTAAACATTCGCTCTCTAGTATGGGTGCCATGGATATTTAAACTGTATTTCTACAGCGAAAGTTAAGGCAAAATTATTTTTGGGAGCCCAATTGAGCTAAGAGAGTTCGCTAAGAAGGATAGAGAAATAGGGAGATTGAAAGAGAGAGTGAGAAAGAAAAACTCTCTCTTTGGCACTGTTAAGCAAGTGATATACAAAAAGACAAACCGACTTATTAGTCGAAGGGAAAATTAGTTATCACACGGTTGAAGCAAATATCGCGAGGATAAGGCAAGAATATAATATATATAAGAATATAATTAATTCGTGGTATTCTAGTTTAAAAATAAATAAAAAATGTGCAAATTTTTGAAAATTTTTTTTTGTGAACTCTTCTTACGTCGAACTCCTTTGATGTTGCAACATTTCAATGCGCGTCAATAGCTTGCCTCACATTTTGGTATGCGGCTGTCACTAACGAAGAGCAGCCTGTGAGCGATACACATACATACGCCCCACCATATGGCAAGTTCAATGCAATGCTCCTTCGGCTTCGCTGTCTACCCGGCGGTTATTTCCAAAAATTTTTACATCAACCGAGCCGAGCGGTACCGATCAAAGCGGCTGCTTGCGTGAAATTCCGTCACCGGCGTCGCGCGAAGAACGCATACCAGACACCAATGAAACGAAATGCAGCAGTGGCAACAACAACAATAGTCGCTTCAGTGAGCCTACTGCGGCTACGACGCTTTCAACGTTGCTGCTGTTGTTGTCGTTGCAATGAAATGCTCCATGCAAGAGACTCATAAATTATGCGCTTGCAAAGTTGCAACGCTGCCTTCGCGGCCGAAAAGTGCAATGGAAAGTGTCGACGAGGACTACAATGACAACAACAATGGTGCACACGACGACAGCGGCAAAATCTGGCGATGGCAAATGTCTCGATGCGCCCTCCTCGTCTTTGCTTGCGTTGCATTTTGCCATCTCAGTCGACCAAATAGCTTATGCTGTTGTCGTTGCTTGTCTCCCGTTTTGTCTGCCTGGCGGCGAATGCATTTTTTTTTTAAATTTCTTCTTCTTCTACAACCTCAACTTCTAAGTAGTAAATGAAAAATCGCTTAGGTTAAATATAAAACTGCTTTTACTTACTTTTACAACTGCAACAACAGCAATTGCTGTAGCATTTGCCTTGTGTACGCGCCTAACTAGACATTGACTTATGTGCCGCAACGCAGACATTGGCCGCTGGCGGTCTCATTTGTTGCATGCTGCTTTGCGTTGTTGCTGATTTTTTTTCTCTTCATAGCGACTGCTGCTCCCAGGTGGCATGCTTTTGGTGTGATATGAAAGATTGCGGTATAAATTGAATAACGGTTCGATAGAAGAAATAAATTACCAGTAAAATACATTAAAAGGTGGCAACTTACTCGTAAATACCGCGGTTTTGGTTAGTATGTAGAAAATTATATTCCTATAATAATTCCGGTCGACGTTCATATTCCATTTGTTGATGTCAACAGCTTCTTCTTTAGGCCTGCACCCCGTTTTATCTCGAATTAACCCATACTAACATCCCGCAAGCTTTGGTTGTGTCTTTAAAACAAAAAGTAAGACCGTTTCGTCTCGTTACAATACATTACTTAGGCGACATCGAACTAATCTCATAAAAATTCCTGAAGACCGATACCTTTCAATTTTTCTTTCTTCCATTCTCGTTGTGCGGACGTTGTAATCCATTAAGCCTTGGGTATACTTGTGTTGATTGTTCTTGATTGTGTGTGGTGTTCTTGATTCGAGAATTCGGGCTTAAAGTTACCCTAGAGTTTCGGAAATACTGAAGTCACAATGTTCGAATTGTGACATAAAATTTGTCTGGGCTTGAACTCCGACATTCTTTTCCAATTTATGATAGAAGAGCGTTTTACGAGTTAAAAAAACTGAACCGACTTGAAGGTAACTTTCTATGTTATCTTAGGCATAGATTCGACATTGACCGCTTTTAGAATGAATTTTTTAACGCAATTTAATTATTTTGCAAGTGGAATTCAACTCATTAGTCTTCGGCCTCAATGCAGATTCTTAGAATAACACATTTGAGTGAATTGCGAGAGTAGGTAGATGTGAGCTTTGCGTCCCACACAAGATTATCCCAAAGCCAATTACGTCTTAAGCAGATCGGAATGCAAACTTTTTCTAACCTAAGATTTTATAAAGGAAGTTTAACGGTAATCACAGAATTCCTCTATTATATTACACTTCAAGTGGAATATATTCATTCTATTGAAGTATTTGGTCAAAATATTTTAAGTTAAAGTGTCGAGAGTGTTCTTAATATGTTCTGTCCGAATTGCTTCAGATATTATAGCAGAAAATGAAGGCCACCGTTGTATTGAAGAAATTATTTGCATGAGGTGTTCATAAACTTTGTCTGCTGTAAGTAAGTGTTCTTATTTATTTAAGTACAAATCTGGATTTTTTGGAGGTGGAAGGAAGATCAAAGTCCGTACCGACTTCGAAGAACTAGTTTTAAATGTTCTCCGGTATTTTGGAGGAACTTCAACAACAACTTTATTTTTTTCTCCAACTTTTCTCCAACAACTTTATAGCTTAGAGTTCTGTCTAGGCTACAGATAGCGAAAATAAATTCATTTTGGAAGGGTCAGTAAGAAGTAATAATATCTTTAATAATCTATTTAAGAAGTACAGTACCTTGAAGTAATGATCTGTAATTATTATTAGTAATTAATGTGATTCATATCAACATAATCATGTTCAATTCATATCAATCATAAAACACCCTTAGCTTTTACTATTGCTGCAACATATTTGGCCATAACTTGCTTAACACTTCGAACAACTTATCTTATGGCAACACTTGGGTCTTACACTAAGGTATTTAAATACTTTATGTATGATATATATATTATAGTTCTTTGCATATACTAATTTATAAACTAATACTTTTTTGTATTTATATCTTCTTTCAGGTTATGTTATCCCGCCAGCGATAATCGCCATAACACATTCAGCGTAAATGCAGCGAGTTGTCAACGTAAAGTGTTTGCGATTACAACAATAAATCCGTCAAATGCTTCGCTGCAGGCGAGGCATAACACAAAGTAAAAACTTGAAACAAGAGCAAATACAAAACTAGTTATTTACCATGATTGACTGGATTGAGATGAATGCACGGGCGAAAAGTGGTATGCAGCTAAATTTATGGCCAAGTGTCGAGAAAAAAATTTGTTGGCCGAACGGCAGAGAAGATGGAAAAATTTAGTGAAATTAAAAGTGGTTTTCGTTTGAATGTGAGTTTTTTTTTTTTTTTTGTGCTACGAAATTGTTAATAATGTCAAGCAATTTACAATGATAAGTCAATGATGTTTCTAAGTGGTTGAGAAAATGTTGTAGTGTGATATTTTTATCCATAAGTTTTATATATACCTGTAACTAAGAAAATTGGAATCCAGAACTGTTAACCAATTAACTTAATGAAGTAATAGAAAAGATGTTTATATATGGTCAAGTATCATGTGTTTGTTGTAGATAGGAACCTTATCACAAATTGATAAATAAATTTTCGAAAGGTTTCCATTTAGTGCACCTATTCCTAAGTGCTATGCTTCCATACTTTTACTCTCTCATTCTTGATGTATTATAACAGAGTTTAAGCTTTGATAAGAACACATTATTATAGTTTCTATGCTTAACAATAACAATAAACATTGAAAAGTTTTTGGTGTAATATGGAAATCCATCTAGAAGTATTTACATTTGATTTTAAGATTTGATTATCCTATTCGAAATATTATCATGGTATACTACTATAGCTGAGTGAGTTCAGGGCTTCCCAGTGTTTTGACAAAGCTTCTTTAATATTAAATAAATATATGCTCCATCGCATATCTACATGGAAGAGAATGGTTAAGGAAACAAAGATACACTTTCGTTGACAGAGAGACAAAGGATTAGAAAACAAAGGCAGAGGGATAGAAAGAGATAGAGAAAAAGAGAGAGAGATAGAAAGTGGAAGACAGAGAGATAGTAGAGTAAGACAGATACACAAAAATAGGGAAGCGACAGACACAGCGAGACAGAGAGACAGGTATATAGAAATAGACACACAGAGAGACAGAGAGAGAGTGAGTGAATAATATGGCTGACTTCGACCATGAAAAGCTTAAATAAATTGGAGAAAACAGTTTCTAAGTGAACTAAACAAAATTTCCTACCTTGAAGGTACAAGAAAGAAGAGATACAATGAAATAAAATTTATGAGTACCTTATCTGGGTTAGAGATAGGGTTTTTGTGAGCCTATTGAAATGAAGGTTTTTTCGATGGTTAGCGCGTTGAAGCAACATATTCGATTATGTACAGCGAACTTTGCATCTTTCATCAATTATTTCATTTCTCATGTACTAAGGAAATAACCGGAAAGGTGGTAGAATATCTCAAGAGATATAAAGATATGCTGTAGCAACTTTGTTGCAATTCCTCTTTTCCGAAAGAGGCTAAGTACTTTAGTCTTCAGAGTCCTGGGTTTTCATGTTAAGAAGACTCTCTGAATTTCTGTGGTGTGAACAGAAGAATCCAGATTTTAATCACAGAAGGGTTTACAGAAGCCTGATGAATACCGTTAAGTGGCGGCAACTCTACAGGAAAACGAAAAGTTGCTCCCATGAAATAAAACAAAAAGATTCCAAAACTTCAAATATACCAAACTCGATACCCCAAAGCATACTGGCAGCCTAAATCACGAGAATGCCCTAAATGCGATAGCCGAGCAAACTTTTTTATCTCAAATGTCTGCACTCAACAGCCGAAAGATGCACCGAATTCCACCTTCACCAAGACTGAACAAAGACAATGTGGCAAAACAAAAGCGCAAAGTAAAGCAGAGAAGCGGGAAAAGTCAAATAAAAAGAACTCGTAAAGTAAAGTTTGAAGTTCAAAGAATTGTTGAACACACGCCAGCTTACACGAGTGCAGATGCGATTAGGTGTGAGCGGGTTTGTGCGGAGAGTACGTGCACATATGCGCAACGTGTTCGGAATGCTGTTGTGGGAGGCGTGTTGATAGCTGCTGAAGCCATTTATGGACGAAGTGCATAAAGTACTGCCAAGGCGCTAAACGACTGTGCAATTGTGATTTCAACTGCGATTTGGACTTGGCGCTCTCGTGAATACCAACGATTGTGTGCAGGCATGTGTAGGCAGTGGCGCCTAACGATAAAATAACAGGCGAATATGCAAAGTCAGCGGCGAAGGAGGCGCGAAGAGAACGCTAAACAAGGCGATGCACGAACAGTGGGCTCTTGAATAGAAAAAGTCAAGAAAAATGGTGATGTATGGCCTCGAGACAAGTTTCACACATCTTGTTTGACGCTACAGGCGTGCTTGGTTCACTGCGGGTCAGTTGATTTATAGATTTTCAAATTCTATGGAAACTTATTTATTTTTCGGAGAATCTGAGAACTACTTCGGCTCTTGGCCGGAAAACCATGGAAACTCTTGTTTCGGTCGCCATTTTTAAATATCAGCTCCCAAGTAGCTAAGGTCATTGTTCTTACAGTTCATTGTTCTTTGTAGACGTCAGTCGTGAGGGAAATCATGCTACCAATGTGACTTTCATTCATTCAGATGCAGATATAGGAGTATTGAAGGTCTCATTTCGATAAGATTGCTAAGGAGAAACCCTTTGCCTGCTTCCTGGAAAAACGTAGTCTCTCTACATAAAGTTCAACAGTTAACAGTTCAACATTCTTTTCCTCAGGAGCAGGAGCAAGAGCAGGATCACTGTTTCTTTTTATTTTTGCCTCAATTTACTAGTAACTACTCCACTGTACTTCGTTCTGCTGCATTATCTGGATATTGCATGCATTGCCTTATTGAATTAGCTAAAGCAGTTGAAGGTTTTATTTCATGCTTGGCTTCCTTTCAGTTCACATTATCTCTTTTCGGTATTCAAATTCTCGGAGCTGAAATTATGGCGCCTTGAAATGCAAGCCAATGGGAGGTATGAACGATAAAATACATATGTGGGTATTTGTAGGCGCGGCTTTTCACATAACGTGTGAATGATTTAAGATTGTACGGCAGCAGAACCTTTCGTTATGGAATATCAGCGGAAGCGAGCAACTGTTGCACATCACATACCGGCAGCTCAAACTTTCTTCTACTTTAGGTTTGAACATCAAAGCGATTGTGGGTGGAATTTTTTCTTTTGGAGGAAAGTTTCGTAGGTATTCTTTTATTCTCAAGTTTGCTACAAAGCTATCGGTGTAGCTAAATTCCTCAGGAGGTGATATATTCGCTCATTAATTGGTAACGATGAGACTTAGGCACAAACTAAGCAACTTGCCTCTCTTTCAATTTAAGCCGGATATAATTTGTAGTACTTTTGGGGTTTCCATAACATGAATGTTCTTAGAAAAAGAATATTTACGATTCCTGGCATTAATAATATTGGTGGGAGTATACGACTCGCCCTCTTATTCGCTGCAATATAAGTATGATAAAAGACAAAAACGACTAGAAGTTCAAGAACGATCCTGTATAGTTCCTACTTTCTTAGGTGAACCGAGACTCCTACCGTAACCCCTTGCGGCAGGTTTCTCCGGTGATTCCGTGGCCCGGTAAAATATTCAACTCTTCTTCACGCCTCTACTGTTGTTTGCTTCCCCAAGCTCGTGTGGAGGTGATACTTCTACCATCATCCTATATCCGACACGTTTATTTCTAGGTTATGTTAGCCAGTACTTGCATGATTATCCCGAGAGAAGAACAATCTTCTATGGGTAATCGGTCGTTCCTCTCCTGAAAGATCATTAAAACTACTTTATGCAACCGAATTGTCTTTAGCTGATTATCTGGAGACATATTTTCTTTGGTTAAGTTTCAACTTATCCTTCAATATTATAGTAATAGAATTCCCCCCATATTGTCCTACTTGACTTTCAATTTTAATATAATCTTCCTTTGGATCTGTGAAAGAAAATAGGCCACCTTATATCTTAAGTATATAGTATTAAGTATTAGGATTCTTGTTGGAGGGTCCTCAGCATCTATACGAACGGCATCGATTTCCATATGTGGCAATGTATTTAAGTGGATTTTCTACTAGTAAACCTACTAGCTTTTGAGACGCATTAAAAGTATTACGTGAACTTTTCTATATGTGACTAATAGCAAAACCTGATTAGAATCCAAAATCGTAAAACTTAAACATTAATAAAATAAGAAATCTATACAAGATATCTGGTTCTAGTTACTGAGCTCCAAAATTCGTCTTTAGCAAAAAATGTTTTCTATTTAGTTATTACACATTGATCTAAAGGGTGTATTCTAGACTGGGAATACCTTCGGATATTTCTTTCTTAGAGGCTTGCTCAGTCTTCAGAAGTCAACCAATATGAATTAAAATATAATATTTATGAATGAAACTCCTCTGAGATTAGCGCGAGTGATTACTTTATGCCTTCTCAATATCTCACAGATTTTGGCAACTGTATGTTCAAATACTTAAAGTTTAAAAGAAGCTCAGATGAATTGAATCCAAATTAAGGTAATCAATTAAAAATCACGAAATGTAAGCACTCAGTTTTTCTTTTTAATAACAATAAAAGTATGGGGGGAGACCCCCATTAAAAGCAAAGGCGTCAACAACCCTAGAGCGGTGCAAGAGGTTAAAAGCAACCCTTGCCAAACTTTGACTGAGCGGGGGGAAACAACTGAAATACATTTAACATCTCATATTAATTTCAAAGTGTTGCAATGTTTAAAAAGGGTTGAGAAATGGAGGTACATTTGCGTACGTACATTTGCCACAAGCGCTACATAACATTTGGGGGTTTCTTATATTCCAGTGCAAGGGAGTAGAACTCAAACAGTGCGAATTGCGGCAGACAATTTTCAAAGCTAATGCTTCATTTAACTTGGCTAAGTAATTCCCGGCGCAACGAGCTAAAAATTACTTACCTAATTCATTTAGTTTACGTAAAGCTGGAAAAAGTGCTGAATATTCGAACGGAGCATACGTTCTAGGTGAGGTGAAAGCTAAACTTGCAGAAATGTGTCTGCTTAAGTGTTGTTTACCATACTAGAAGTAGGTCGATACGCACGCAAGAAAAAGTGGGAAAAGTGGGGGTATGAAATATTTTCCGATCATTGCTTTTCTCAGCATCGACGCAGTTTTTTTTTAGAAACTTTGGTATTTCGGACTGCAGCTTAGGTTGGGTTTAACTGTAGGGATTGTCACAAACATCATTGTTTGATTATAACCTTCTACTAAAAAGTTACTCTACTAAAATAAAAAAGAGAATGAGGTAGGTGAGAAAGAGGAGATATGAGTTCTTCCTCTTGTGTTTTCACCTGAACATTCTTATTAGTGCCCATACCTAAAACGTCTTCAAGATACTCACCGGTGTCAGCAGATCAGATTGTCTTCTAAACCTTCGATAATTTTATACAGCTGCGGTGCTTATAACTCTTTGGTAGTAAAAAATCCGAAAGGCAAACAGGTGTGGAATATTATTTCCTAATACAGGTTTTTCCTATTCCTATTCCTTGAGTTCCAACATCTTCTAATTACGGTTTCTTTATTTCAAGTGGACTTACTCCATCCAAGTTATATTCTTTTTGAGAAGAATCACAGAGATGTTTTGAGCTATTGGTGACGCAGACCCATTTAATGTACCTAAGCGAATATATCCCAAGGAAGTTTTCCTTAGTTTACTTCTACTCATTTAGGAGTTCTTTACATAGCTCTGGACTGCTTATTTTCCATCACATTCGACCAATCTGCGACCGCTTCTGAGACGGCTTCTGTTGTTTTTAAAGTGACCTGACTAACTACAGATTCACCATCCCTTTTAATGAACTTTCGGTTTGTTTTCTAAGTGGCCCTTAGAGCAGAGATGATTTCACAGTTCATCACCAAAGTTCATTCACTACAAATACGGCAACAGCTGTGTCGCGCTCACAGTCTCTCACTCTCGTGGTCTCCGCAACTTAAAGTTTTCTATTTACTTTAAAATTTTGAGTATGGCGCTTGTTGTGGCAGAAGCACGTGTAGTAATAGCAGTAAACTTTTCGGAGAGCAGAAGGATAAATAACTGCACGCCAGCCATGTAAAGAGTCGTCATGTAAACGCTCCCACTCCTTAAGGCAATGTTTTCACAGACAACGAAATCACTTACGCGCATCGGGGAGCTTTACCAAAAATCCTCGCTAAGTCAACAAGCTCTCGGTTTCTTGTATATGTAAATTTTAGCCTTTGTCATTGTTGTTGTTGCTACATTTGCAGCAATTAATGAATTCAAAATAATGTTTTCTTCGGGCTGATGGGAGGGCTGCATCCCTGCCGGATTGTAAATGGCTAGCTTCAAAATACAGGAATAATTAATGTCCCGTCGTTTGTATGTATTTGCATGCGAGTATATTTGTTCGTTACCAGAAAAAGGATGAACGCGAAAGCTGCCACCCATTCGTTGTTTGCGCCACAGAACGCGGCAATTGTAACGATTACTTTGGCTTCTCGTTGTTGTTGCACTCACTCATTTCCATTGTTATGGCTATAATGTAGCTATTGCTTTCATTCTTGTCAAGAGCTCATTGCCGTAACGGGTTTATTGCCGCGCCTCGAGTGTTAAGCGTCCTTTGGCTGTGCTAGACATACTTGCTACCCCTTTACACTCTGCCCATTCGGTTTCATAATGCCTCATGCTTCGTTCCATTTTAATTAACGCTCAACTATTTTCGCGCTGCCATCTCCTTGTAACTACACATCCTATAACGCCTGGTACATGTATGGAGTTTTGTATGTTCTTGCTAATTTGAATGCCTTTGAACTGAAAAAACTGCGCTATTGGTAACTACCTTGGTCGCGTTTGCCGAAATCAGGAAATTAAACTCAAACGGATGTTGCATCGAAAGACAAGCCCGCCTGCCAAGCAGTAATTGATAATGAGCTACTTGTTAATGGGTCACAAACGGAAGCCAAACAATGTACGTACGGAGACTAGGGCTTAATTCAACCGCAGTGAAAATACTTCACATCGACTGCATTTAGCCGACTTTCACGAGTGATATTTGGTCGCTACTTTTTGCAAGACCCCGGTTCACATCTGTCTGGAATTGCAATCCCATTCATATGTGAAACAAGATTTTTACTCAAGATATTTTTTACATCTTCGGATTTTAAACAATGCTCAGTTTTTTCTCCAAGATCGGTATAGGGAAACACTAAGTTAAGTGATAGTGTTTCATTGAATTGCTGAAACGAGGTTATGCATTTGTCAATTTTGTATGAAAGTCTAGTTTTTCCACTATTTAGCTTGTTGCAAGGAAGTTTGGTATGGAATCGAAAAAAAACACTATGTACACACCTCGGCTATCGATCTCTCTTCCCTTTTTATTCTACATCTAGATGTTTCCCGTTCTAACTGTATCTTTCCTCCAGCACAATCTACATCTAAGTTCCAGTAACTGGTGGTATTCGAGAAATTAAGGGATATGTCGATTTAAGGATCGGCGCTCAGTCTATATCTATCTAAAATTTCGAATTGGAATGTTTGCACCTTGAGTCAACCTAGCCATAGTATCGACATATTTGCGAGGCGACAAAAAGTCCAGAAAGTATACAAGAGAACAATCTTTTCAACTAGTCAAACATATCCAAATTCATTGCTCTCAGACTCTCATCTCTTATGACCATTATGAATTACATAGACTTGAATTAGAAGTCGCTGAACTAGAAGCTCAAGTACCGTATTTTCCACTCGGAAGAAGTAAGGCTGAAACCGAAATAACTTCCACATGGTAGTGGTTGACTACTGAGCTGATCTCGCTCTGATATAAATAAAAATAAAAACTGCTGATGAATTTCTGCATAAGTCAAGATGAAACGGACTAATAGTTTTCGCAACGAACTCTTAGCAAACATAGATATTTTAAATAAGAGATGTTGAAGAAGTTGTAATCCAAAGGACACGATTTCTTGAGATAGCGTACGGAATTAAATATAATGTTAATACGGTATGAAACTGATAAACGCTTTCATCAAAACCAACTATTATACTGAGTCCTTAACTTCCATTTAAAGTACCGTGGGTCCGGAACCCGATCACATGATCAGTCTCCAACTTGATCAGTGAAATGAAAATGTTTCTTATACCATCCATAAGTTCTTTGGAAGTAATTCGACAATCGCGCTATATAGAATCTATCAATCACCATAAATTATTGAACTTCAACAGGATATTATAACCTTCACAATAACAACAATGTAATAAAAACAATGAAAGCCTAGACATTGCAGCATCAGTTGTGGTCTAATAAAAATAATGCCAACAAAAAATCAAGACAAATTTAATAGTTTTTTAACTATGCATTGAATATTTAAGTGGAATTGCCAACAGCAGCGAGAGCAGCAATAGTAGTTGACAACACCAGTCGCCATAGGTTGTCGCTAGCAGCTACCTTAGTTACGGTAAGCTTCAACAAGAACAACAATGCAGCTGACATATTCGCGGTCTCAGCCGCAGCAATCATGAGCCAATTATGCAGATTTTATGCAAAACTTCATTGAAATGACAAAAGTAATTTGCAAATAAATTTTTTACTTAGCAAACCGAAGCAACAGCCACCATTGGCCACCGGTCGGCAAATGTTCAGCGTCAGCGTATTGGAGTAGCATTGATATTGGTGGCAGTTAACAACATCGAGTTGTCGTTGTAGACGCATACTGTTGGCTTGCAACGAGGGTGGTTTGATAAGAGCGGCCTTCTTTTGGACTAGAGTTTTAATTTTCTCTGTGTTCTCAAAGTAGCAACTTGTTTTTCATCAGATCTCTTCTTTCGATCTAATAGTTGCCTAGTCAGAATCAGTTCAAAACAGATTTGTTAAGTTCCTAGGATAATATCTCTGATCGTTTACTTTCGTCTATATCTATATCCCGACGAAGAAGGTGTCCCCAGAGCCTTCGAAACTGCTATTTGTTTTAAGGCACTCCATATTTTAGAATTCTTAGGAATTTCTTAGAGATCCATAGTCGGAACGGGAGAAGAATGTTCAGTTCCCCGGAAAATGGAATTGATAATGCGCTGTTGTAGATTTGGAATACTTCATTAATATGGAGAAGGCTATATCAATATGCTCTAATTAGCTTCAACACTGTCTCAAAAATGTAAATTTTGGAACAAACTGTAATGACGCTGAGCTTCTTTTTGCAAGTCGATAGTAGGAGTTCGATTCACATACTTTGACTCGCGTTTTGCTGAGAGTACAATGATCATTTCTTAATCTTCTTAATGTTCTTAATTTTTTAATCTCTTCGGTACTGTTATACCACATGGTATGGTGTTATGTCTAAACTCATCTACTTTATGGTTGAAAACACCCAAAGCTCTTTTGAAGAGGCCTATTTTGGGTAACTGAAAACCTCTAGTGCAGTTATTTATTTCACAATCACCTTTTGACGAGTGTTGTACCAAGATCAATACGATCTCAGGCAATTGACAAAGTTTTATTAGCCGGGATTTCATTCCCAAAGATATAGTATGTTGACAGCTGTCGCTGTTTCTTTGGTTAAGTTTCGGCGATCCTTAAAGGACTCATCTAGAATGTTTCTTTACACCACCTAAAGTTAAGGTTGAGTGTGGGGAGGCCAGATCCTTTGGATCTTTTTATAAGGTGTCGTACTTAATACTTGACACTTTAACAGAGCTGTGATACTTGATTCGCTGATTTAAGATAACTACAGCCTCAACTAACTGAGACACTTTCATCTTCCGACCGTCCAGCACTGTTCTATCCGCACTGAAATGTCACACTGCCCTCGTTGAAAATTTTACGATAAAGAGAATAAAACGAAGCCTAAAATCCTCGCGCAATAAGGAAGCTACGCAGTCTGTAACGCGGCTCACAGCTACTTGCATTACTTTGCCACATCTTGAACATACAACTGTTGCTCAGTTCGTTAGTTACTCGGCTCATTGGATGCACCTGTAGTTTGCTTTTTATATTTAGTAGGGAAATTTGCACAATTTCTTACATTTTTACCTCACTGCCGTGTAGTTGGTAGCTGCGCAGCTTTGATTACTAACTATAAATTCATTTTATGCTAAGTAAAGTGAAAAAATGTTTAATGAACGCACATAAATTAGTGCGGAAGTTATTCGAGTCGTTAAATTAAATGGCTGAAATAGCAAAGTCTAGGCTAGCATTCGGCGAACACTGACTGGATGCATTCTGCAGCTTACGGAATTACACAATTAGAGAAGAGATATATTTTTGTAAAATAAAAAATCTAAATTAAATAAAAAACTCGTTATAGGCCTATAAATTACTTCTTCAAGTGGCTCAAGAAAGATTAAGGCAAATTGAGTGAAGAACTACTACGAAACCTTGCATCAACAGCTTCCAAGGGGAGGTGATGGGTTGAGGCAAATTTATCGAAAGGTCGTCAAGTTTGATTACCATGACATACATTGGATATCGAATTAGACAACTTCGTGTGGTTACGGGAGCCAAGACATTTAACTGTGACAGGAGGAATATAGCTTCAATCTTTTCAACAACTACCCATCCAGACTAAGGCTTCATTCATTCATCATTCATAAAATATTCCTTTCCATATAGACTTCGCTGAATTCGAGTATGAAACGATCTGGAAGATGCTTTATTTAAAGTCTTCAGCAGGTTTAGTCTTTTAGTCGCAAACCAATTTTGGAAATTTCAACAGAAAATCACTACTTTTGTGGAGGTCTAAGACAGCTATGTCGGTTTGATGAAGGTTGTTTTCGAATAAGTACAGTCTGATGACTTTTTAAGTTATGAACTCTATTAATTGATACATTTTGGAGAATCTTTTATTGTCGCGTCATAATTAAGAAGTTGGTGATATCAATCGTGATTTGCTATATTCCTATATCTCATTTCTCATTTCGCCTCAATTATGAATTTTCGACAAAGATGTATATTTGACAACCAAAACTCTAGTTACTGTTCAGATGATTCATGCAGTTCATTTGGAGAACAGCGGATTACCTTTAATTTTCCGAAGCAGTCGGAACCTGAGCAGTCGTAGGCTGTATTTTAATACAAAGTTTGACATCATTAGATCTTCCAAGAACAGTCACTGTATCTTCAACCAAGCTAGACTCTCTGGATTGCCTAAGAAATATCGAAGAGTCTAGTTTTAACTTATGCAGCTAGTTGAAAATTGCACGATCATAGGTATATATTCTACGCCTAGTTGAAGCACACAAAAGATCGAGGTCTTACAAGGACTCGACTGCTGTGGAATATTCCCTCAAGAAAGGTGAGGTATTTTGAGCCGAACTAGGGTTCAAGTGTATGGGGTTGTTGACTGACCCATATCATAACGTATGCCTCAATTTTCGTCACGAATGTTGACTATTATGAAATACCATCTTTTCTGAGATAAGTTCGCATAACCGATGCCACGTATGGAAATGTGTGCGAGATATAAATTGACTAGTCGGACAGCAGATATCGTCGTGACTGAATAATAGATTATCTATAATGCGGCGACTTATATAAACACGTTTTGAAGTCAAACGTCTGGGATTTTTGTGCAGTCAGGTGTGTCACTGTCATAAACACGCGTATATCAATCCACTTGAATATTGTTAGTCCCATCGAAGTGAATTATTGGACCGCACACACACTGACAGGTTAGATGAAATCACTTTGTCGTGAGTTGGTGCTGAAGGCCGCATTGACAACGGCAGCAGAATCAACGAAGCGGAGCAATCAAATTAAGCCACAGGCAATAGACAATGACAGGTTAGAAGAAGCTGCGGCTTAGTGGAGCTCCCAGAAGCGTCGCGAAGCTCTTAACCCGGGTGTGCGGCTATTATAACACAACGCTGATATATGTGAGTGAAATTACAATAAATTTAAGCTGAGGAGAGATTCTTAACAAAAGTGGATTTATTCCAATTGTGGAATGAAGCGGGGGCGGGGTAAAGTGATCATTGGCGTATTACATACGCAATCGACTACCTGAGAGACACATGCAACTTGTCTCAATGACATGTGCAAGCGCATGTTATTACACGCAGCTTAGTGGCATGCCACATGGAGTTGTGGAAAATTGTTGCACGCACACATACATATGGAGATACAAAATTAGAAAATATTACAGGCAATTTGCAATTTACATTCGAAACCAATTTGTGGCGCATAACAGGCGGCGAAAAGAAATTGTGGCCAGCGGCAAAGTCGTGTTTGCACAGTGATTGCTGTGGCATCATTAGTGGTAGAAGTGGCTGCAGTGGTGACTAGCGGACCTCAACTGGCCACAAGTAGGCAACCAGGACAATTTGGCCGCACATGGGCGAGAGTGTCTCTGCTACAAACGCGCGTAATTGCGTAACAGCGGCAACAACAACAACAACAACAACATTCAAAGCACTACACGCAGCGTTGTCACTCAGCCGACTTGAAAATTGTCTTGAAATTGTAAGCGCTGCATTTAACTGTTTACCATGCTGCAGGCAAGCGAAACACAGCAGCAGCCGCAAATAGTATGTGGCATGCAACAGTCATCAAACAGTAAATTTTCCATTGCTAGCTCCACCACTACAGGGTACATGCATAGACTTGCCTGGCATTTGCCGTTTGGCGTTTGTCTCTTGGCAATAGCGAAATTACAAGGCTGCTGTTGCAAGTTAAGGCATATTGCATGCAGCAATTTCAATGTGCCGCGGTACGCACTAACGAAGTCTATGATGGCGACAAGTCGTTGCGAGCGCAAAAGTTGCTAGTGAAATTGTAATTGATTGTGAAATTGTTGTATGTAATGGCGGCCAGCATCAACGACAACAATAACAATAATACAACAACAATAAAAATGTGGCACATAGTGGCAACTTAGACCAAAAAAAGCGGGATGGGACTCATGGTCGCCAAATCGTGCACAGGTAATCACACAGCCTCTTTGTTGCTTTTTCTTGTGGCTACAGTGGAACCTGCTTAAGTGGAGCAAAACACCTCTTGTGTACTTATTTAAGCGCCTTGAAGTTTATTTCCAACATTGCAAAAATTTCAGTTGCTCAATAAGAAATTAAAGAGACATCAATTTCGTACCGTATCCTCAAGCGTTTCAGTCCCAACTTAATAACTGAATACATCTTTATATATAGACTTAATTAGATTGGTGTTTCTCTGGAAAAATAATGAGAAATAAATATAATTGAGTATAAGTGTATAGAGAGAGAGAGAGAGAGAGACAGATTGAGATCAATGATATAAGTCGTTCACTCGCTGAATCTTGTTGTCCACTGCAGTTGTATTTCACTGTATTTATAAATCTATATTTACTTGGTCTAACATTTGGTCACTAAGCAAAAATTGCCTTTCATCTGGCATTGTAAAACATTCACCTCTCTCTCCCCCACCCTAGTTTACCTCTTCTTTGTTGATTTCGCGCTTGTCGCCGCCAATGAAGATGGAGTGCGGATTAAGTGGCGACAATTACAATTCCTCCTTATCGGTTCCTTTGCTTTACCAGTTTGCCGCATCTGCTACTGTCACTGCTGCTGCCGACTCTTATGATTGCTTAGAAGTGGTCGCGTGTACCAGCTCTGGTTGTTGTCCTGAAATTAAAGTCGTTATTGCTTCTAGCATTGCAGAGATTCTTAACTAAACTGCGCGCGTTCATGCCCATCAATTATCGCATAAAACAAAAACGGGGATTATTTAGTTAAGCAATGTGAGCGATTTGCGAAACCTTTTGTGCGAAAAGAAAAGATTTCGAAAGAAATAGCGGCTTAGAATGGACTTTAGATATTACAGTGCCTACAGAACTAAGATGTTGGCAGTGTCGGTTATATTAAGTTATGCCAACTAAATAAGAGATTTATTATTATTTAATAAAATACTGAATAAAGCATGATCTCAGAAATTTAGGCGACCGATTGCATAACAAAATAGTCTTCGTTAGGTAAACCGACCCATCCGTATTAAATTTCACATTGTACTGTTCTACCAACGATACCTTGAAATCTAGCTTTTAAGTGCATTCTAAAATCAAAATCTAATTTCTGGTCCTTCCATTGAAACAATTCGGATAAATACATTCTAGTAGAGCCTGGTTTAGTATATATATATCACTGGAATCATCACGTACGTCGTTCAGAAGATTAATGCTATCAGCTCATCACCCAGTTCCCAGTTAAAGCCCACCTCTCGTCAAATCTTTAACCGTTTTTACTGATTAAGGCTTCAATCGTCATAAGCACGCAACCATTTTCGGTCAGATTTCAATCTATAATATAAGAGAAATACCTCATATAAGAGAACGAAATTACTAGGTAAGGTGTACTAAATAAATATTAACTTAGTCATACTTTTTGCGGACCAACTAATCCAATGCAGTCATCGAGCTGACGTGAACACCTTCAAATCGCCATATACATGGAATTTTGCTGAAAATATGCAAATGAGTCGAAAGATTCACAAAAGATTATAATTCCTTTAAATTTTGTTGTTGTGTTAGTTGTGTCGCTATAATTTCAATCCACAAGCAGTCGGTTCCTCGTAACTGGAACGTATCCAGCATTGTACCGGTCAAAGGAGGAAAATCACCGCAGTATTCGTCATAACTATTCGAGAAGGCGCGGAGACCGCTATTTAATAAATTTTCATGTTTATCCCCTACCCAAAATTATCGAATGAACCTAATGAAGCCAAAAAGTAATAAGACGCAGCAAACCTAGATTCCAAAACCCGCGGTGCGCCGAAATGGATTTGGTGTTCCAATGCATGAAAACTGCGCACGGGATCTGAACGTCAAAATCTCCGAGATCGTTGAAGATAGCTCAGAAACTACTTCCTTCCGACTGCTGAGATTTATGGAAGCTTCTGAAGCAATTTTCTTTCCAACAACTCTCTCATAATTCATTCAGCATTTTGAGCGCGCTTGAATAAATGGCACTAACACTTTCTCCAAAATCATGCACAAAAAAATCCACCACCTGAGCAACGTACATCTCGTAAATTATGTATTCCTCTCGCAACTGCCAACTTGCAACACTTGAAATTTATTGCATTCAAACAAACAGACGCTGACTCAAAAGTGCTTAGATGTGGCAACACTAATTAAATATGAAATGGATAGCAAGACTCATAGTGGTAGGTAGCAAGCAGACGAAAGTGGGCTTGGAGGAAGAGTACGAAAAAGAAAGTGCGTTCGAGGTTTTTTGGTATATATGAAGTTGAGTTGAGCTCAAGCTTCTTCGACCGTGTTTATGTATATCACACGGCAGGATTTATGAACTTCATACCACATTTGCTTGGCCTTACATTTCTTTGGCTTGCTTTACGTGGCTGCTTCTTCTTGGCAAACATTTTTTTTTATCCTTTTTAGCCATTCGTTCCATGGCTGTCGCTTCATTCAGCCGCCTCCACCATGGTGGGCGTTCACGTTAATGAGTTGTAACGAAAGTGAAATTAAATTAACTGCCAGCTGTAGTCAGACTGTGACTGCATCAACCTTACCGCGAGTTCGTTCTTTTTACTTTGTTGAAGCTTGCAGCGCTCTTCAACTTTCGTTTCATCTAATATCATTTACCTGTGTCTACATTGCTCTCCGTTTTTTCTACTTCTTTAATCGTCTTTTTTTCACTCATTCCTACTCATTTGTTGCCAACTGATTTATGCTCAGTTTCACTCTTTTCTCGCCACTTCTTCTTTTTCGACTTCAGGCCACATTTAGTTACTTCTCGGATTACCAAACTGACAGTCCAACTAACTATGTTAGCTAGTTAGTTAGCACATATCCAGCTTCGCCTGCTGCTTGCCGCTCAGGTTTGACTAGCTGTCAAGTGTTGATGCCGCACAGCGTACGCACCTTTGCCACCAGTCAACTGCTTGTTGGCTGTGCACCACTTGGTCACTTGGTCCGAACAGCTGTCTATCTTGAAGTGACTATTGCTTTGGTCTCGACTGTAATGAATATCTGCAGTTTGCTTTGTAAATTTATTGCTCATTTGTCGTTGCAACATTGTTTGTGTTATTTTATGGATTCATATGTCTTGTCCGCTATACGAAATACGACTTAGAGTTTTCTTTTTGCTCTTCTAACCTTTTGTGTGTTTGCTTTTGTTAGTGTCAAAATGTAGTAATTAATTTGCATTTGAGTGTTCATCGACTACGTCTTTAATTGCAGTTACACATGATACATCTTGTGAATAATTTAACAGCTGGAGGTGAGTACAAAATACAGAAGAACGAATTTCAATTGCATTATTCAAAGCAAATCACTTCCAATAGGAGCCAATTCGAGTCGAAAACATCGTAAACATAAACATCCATTAATAATCGCAACTTCTGCCGTAGACTGTCATAACCGTTAAAGCTGAAGTAATTCGAGGAATCCTGTACTTCATTAAGAAATTTTCAAAGGTCTTGATATAAAAGTTTCAATCACTATTGTCAACCGATATCTACTTCTATACGACATTCTGAGCGATGCAGCTTTTTTATGATCCCGCAACGAAATCAGTAATTAGAGTCAGGGCTCTCGTGCTTCACTCTGTTTATTCTGTAGAGAACGCGAGGGTACTAATGAGGTTAATATAAAGTACTTGACAAACAACTCGTTCATGCAAACTTCACAAAAATCACTCTATCCTTGCTGAAGCAGTGGAACTGAAATATTCCGCAGGTCGATACCTTAATGCCAATTTCGTTGTAGCGCCGAACCCTTAACAGATTATGGGAGAGAAATCATAGCAAAATTACTTTTAAGACATTGTAGCTTCATATATATTACCGCTCGGTAGGATAAATTCCGGAAAAAATTTTCTGGAGGTGATCTTGTCACAAGCTTACTCGAGCTTGCAGAATACGATAACTCTCTATATTATTTAACAAAAATCGGTGGTCCCATAATTTTTGAAGTAGGCAATTTAATTAACTCTGACTAACTCTGATGATCTTGATAATTCAAGTGTATCAAAAGCTAACTATGGTTAAATGAAGCTCTAAGAGTCGCAGTCTTGCGGTCAATGATGAATCTTCGGTTTCATGATGAAGTGACTACCGCTTAAGAAATCTCGGGGCAATTACAGAAACCTTTATGGTTTCGAGGTTTGGTCACACATTAACTAAATTTCAAAAACATTGCAAGGTTTCCGCAGAACTTCGTTTCGCTTGGTTGGAGGTATAACTAAATTGTACTCATGATGTAATGAGGTCAAGTTGTATAACGTGAATTTAGAATATGCTGCCTCTATACTGCAACTTTACTTAGTCTATATAATGTCCAATCTGTGTTAACCGCCTCGTCAATTCAGGATATAATCTAATTTAAGCTCCATTCTGATGGATCCTGTAAAGTGCTTAGAAGAACAGATCTCTATGAGAGTCGCAGTAAATCCTTAAAGGCGGACACTATAATTATACCTGGGCATCTAGGTATTTCTGTTACTCAGCGTTTTTAATCTGACCTGAAATCTTGGTGGTTCTTAACCTAGAACTTCGTATCAGTCTTTTCGATCGCTTTGACATTCAGTGCCTTATTCAGCTATTATTCTCTTAAGATAGTTAAGATTAATTAGTAGATATTAATTAGTCTTAATTTCCATCAGGAAGGTCTGTAAGAATAATTGTGGTCCTTAAGCTAGAACTTCATGCCAGATATTTCAGTCGCTTTATTCAGCTTTGATTCTCTTAATCATATCTTTATATTAATAAGTGCTTGAAGCCAAAAATGCCTGAAAGGCCTTAAGGCCTTCAAGATTTAGTTTTGAACTTCACTTCGAATTGTTTCTTTCTTTGCAGTAGCAGCCTCTCAGAAAAGTCGGTTGCAAGCCACAGCAAAGTAACTTCAAAGCTTAACTTCCGACCAGTCAAATTCCACACCCAAGTACAAGATTCAACACAAACCAAGCATTTAGACTGTAGCAAAGGCCTGGCACAGCACGCATCGGTGACCTAAATATCTTTAAGTAGTATTCAGTGTGCTTACAACAACAATAACTACTTTAACCGGCTGCCTCGTTTCACTTCCCATGAATTACTTTACTTCGATCCATTTGATAGGCTCCACAGATTGGTTGCGGTGAGCTCTCCGTTACTGCAGCTGGTTCTACAATCTTCGTTATCACGTGACCCCTTGCCAGCGCCCACTTGTGTACATGTGTAGTAGTGCACTCAGCTGTTCGACTTATCAGCAAATTGGCTTATCGTATTCATGCCGGCGCAACTTAAAAGCCAATTCGTACACAAAACGATAAGCAAATGCTCGGTTTGCAGCACTTACGCGCGTACAACAACAAGTAGCGCTTGATTTTCGCTATTGCGGCTGGCAAGCCGATTTTACTTCTTATCTTATCTTGCTGTGCAAGCGATAACGCGAAAACAAAAAACATGTTGCATTCATCAGTGAAGTTGAGTGCTGCGCAGCCGAGACTTCCAATTGCAATAACAAGCCAAAGTAGTGCAGCGGCTGTCGGCGAAAAAATATATATGCACATATTACAGAAATATAAACAGATATATATTTTATTCCATTTTTAAGCGAATGAACGGTAACAGCGTTTTAATGCCTAGGTGCGGTGTAGCAGCTGCCACAAGCAGTTGTGGCTCCGACAAAGTTTTTGTGGGGTTTTTCTTCTTTCGTATATATATACTCTTTTACTATATACATACGTGTACATATTTGCTTTTCGAAAAGGTGTAAGTTTTCCAAGTAGTTGGCAAAGAGATCAGCGGGGCTCGTATACCCTTTATATTCTGAAGAGCCTTCGATTATATTGAAAGAAATTCTACCTTATCTCTTGGTTAACTCTTCTATTGTCAATCTTCTTTTTCCTTACATCGTGGACATCTTAAAGTTATCTGATAAATGGAGGAACATACAAATTCTAAACCGACTCCGAGCGGCTAATGGGTTTTATGAACATTTTTTTCATGAAAGAAGTACGGTCAATGGTTTTGGAAACAGGGGTTGAACTCTTCTTCCTGTTAACTCCTCCTCCTCCTTCCTGAACTGTTACTTCTAAATACTATCTAACGGCGGTCGCTTGTTCTTTGAATTAGGTGGATGTTGGCGTGGTATTTATCGTCAGTTCTTTTAATATACTGCCTATGAGCGAGGCTTAGATTAGCTAGCGGGTCAAAAGGATTCTCGGCAATTTCACAAAATTTTGTCACTTTAATCGCTTAGTGTTTAGCTTATAGAAGCGAAGAGAAAAATAGTAACAGAACCCGAAGTAGAAGGAGTCTTACTTAGGTTATTGTAAAGCGGAAGTAGGTAAGTCATTATCTCACCGCTTCCTTCGTCTTCCACAACAGTAACAAACTGCAAAGATTCAGTTCACAACAGATTAAGCATTAAAATTAATTCGCGAAGCAAAGACTAACTCCTGTGGCTCACTGTAGTGGAATCTTAGTTTTAAAGCGTTTCCTAAAGGTGAAAGAAACTAAACATCTTAATGCTAATTAAGTGGACTATATGAATGTATTTAGTCGCTGCCTAAATTAGTTAAGTATCAATCATTAGTACCAGTATCAAACATCAGTAACTTAAGGAATGTTAAAAGCAACACATTTCTCTTACGAATATAAAGACACATAAACTTTTACGAATCTTGATTATTAGGTTTTCGAGACTCATTCTTTTCCTTTATTCTGCCACAAACTGGCCATGGTGGTACTGGTATATGACCAATTGTGTTCCTAGCACATTGAGTTAGTCTCAAGAAACCCCCTATCTCAAAGGTTGCTACATGGCTCTCAAAAAGATGGGAGAATAAGATGAGAGCGAAGCATATTGGTAATACTGCCTTATGTAACTTTGATTCCGGGTGAGTTCAGTAGTATACTTTTAGATTGGCACAGCGCACTTTTTGGAAAACTCAGGGAGTATTTATTGAGTTTTAGTTCTTAGCAAAAGTTGATTCATCTAATATTTTCAAACTTTGTGAATCCCCGCGATATATGTAATGGAATTTTTGCAATACTTTCGTCTTCGCAGTGAGCGGTTTCCTTCTTTATTCTCTGCTTTGTTCTTTTTTGTCTGCGCATCATTTTATCATTCTACCTCAACTGTTGTACATAGATAACGGGTTCCTTAAAGGGAATAGAGATAAATATGTAAGTTCGACAGAACTGTCCTTATTTCATTTCCTTATTTCACATTGAGTTCTTTCGGTTGTTTTCTCTGTTTTGCTACGAAGTTTCTTGAGCTTTTTCACTCTCAATACTGTTGAAGATGTTTAGAAGAGTTTCAAATATATTGTTTGGAAGAGCCGGTGGTTTCAATATTTGGACCATGTTAGCTAAGGTTATTAGCACCCTCTTAGTGTTACATTTAGCACCAGTGTGGAGATTTTCCACTATGTCATTAGCTAATAAGCGTAGATAATATTGTAATTTGAAAATACTCTAGTATCTGAGGGAATGACGGTTCACGTAATGCAGCTCAATGGGGTCCATCGAAAGTTCTTTTCTTACCAGTGACTCTTAGGGTAAATATCGTCTAGATAAGTTATGGTAATCAATTGCCCATTAGTTGAAAAAGAACGAATACTTATCATAAGCTTAGCGGGATGTCATTGTTATACCCATTTCGGATCAGTGGCTGTCTAAATCCATAACTCGAAATTGTCGCTAAAAATTTTATATATTTTTTTTTTTTATATTTTAAGATTATGAGTTTCACAGAAATATTTTTTCATTTAGCGTGACCTTTCTATAAGGAGCTGACCCTCGTCTAGAGGCTCCCTATCTTTTACTATATATACATATTTAATGGTATAGGAGAACCTTTGTAATAATTACACCTGAAGATATTTGAAGCAACATCAAGCGCTTTAAAATTATTTGCTCTATGATTTAAATATTTAACAAAATTATATATTACATGAAGATTCATTAGCAAATTATATATGTCTATATCAAAAGTCAAGCATTTTTAAATACGTAGGAGTATGTGTGATATAAATAATTACATAATGGTATTAACCAATAATTTTTCTGATAAATAATAAATTTTCCCAGATCCACGCACACACATACACATACGTTTGTATGACAAGCATATAAGCGGTTTGACATACTTTATTTATTTATTCATCGTCATAAGTGATGACTTCTATATACAGATAACATCTATGTATATGAACATTACATATCAGTACTCGGGCAAATAGTTGCTATGAGCTAACAATTGAGTCTCTGTGTCAACAAACGTTGGGAAAATCCATTGCATTCGAATTGCTGTGCAAGTTGAACGAATCAATTCATAATTTATTGAATGAAAAACTGACTACCCGCCCAACATAACCTGTACGCCACACTGTCTGTCTGTCCGCCTGCATGCCTTCCCACCCCATGGACTGCTTTCCAACGGAAAGACAGCGGCGTTCGTATCGAGCATAGCGAATTGCAAATTGACCGAGTGGAGCGAACATGCCACCGAAAGCCTTAAAGAGCTTCCTTTTCTGTGCAAAAAACAGTGCGGCATGTGGCTGAGGTGGCTGAGGTGGCGCACACTGCCGGAATTTCCCGCACACACCGTCAGTCATACAGACAATAAAGCCACCCTGCGTACATGCCAACACAAATTATCCGTTATTGTTGTGCTTAATCCTTGGAATTACCGTTGCGATTTAAGGTTGATTGTGAAAAATTTCCCCAACAGAGCGCTGAAAGCGTGGGTAAACCCTTGATAGCGAAGGAAACGAAGTGCAACGAACGTCTGAGTAGGCGAAAAAGAGAAATAACGGGAAGCTACTTAATAGTGGGAAATGTGCAAATGAGTGGCAGAGAGGGTGATGTGAGTGTTAGAAGCATGCGAGAGCGCGAGTATGAAGCATGTGCTTTATTAAATTTGCATGCGAGATAAGAGAAAATGTATCCCATGCGAATTTTTTTTTTGTGGTGAAATGTGTTGAGAGAAAAATCAATTCAATTTTATTAAAACAAACAATATAAATAAAATATAACAAAAACAAGTACAACAAAACAAAATAAAACAAGTAAAGATAAGTTCGGTATAACCGAACATTTTGTACTCTCGCAATTTTTAAAGATCACAGAAATGTTTATTACAAAAATTTTCGACGAAGTTTCAAAATTCATTATTCGTTTGAATTATAATCATTTCTTACTAACTTATATTATAAGTCATAGACTCCGGTAGTTCCATGATTATATTTTGCATCGTGTCCGAAATATTCATTTCAAAATTAACCCAATTAACACAAATGGCTGATGTGATATAAACTCAATCGGGTCAACCAGAGAATCGGAAATTATTATATTAGGGATAAGGGGTTTAGGGTAAGGTCTACACCGATTTACCTTATATTCAGCGCTGAACCATGTTATGTTTAAGAAAGGATGTCCACTTAATTTTAATAAAATGTCACACATGTTGACCTAAATAAACGGTTTAAAGTCAACTGAGATGTCGGAAATCATTATATTAGGTATATGGGAGCTAGGGGAAATACTGAGTCGATTTGATTAATTTTTGGCATCACGACGCATTATTAATGGGAAAAGGGCTTTGTGAATTTCATTAAAATATCACGAATAATGACCGAAATATATGGTATAAAGTCAACCAGAGATTCGAAAATTCTTATATTAGGTATATGGTTGCTGGAAGAAGTATTGACCCGATTTTATTCATTTCTGACACAAGTGCACCTTATCATTCATGAATCAATCAAGAAAAGATTATCTCTCAATTACATTAAAATATCTAACAGATTAGTCAACGTTTTCGATAAAAAGTCAGCCATAGGTACATAGGTACACTGTGGTTCACATATTCGGTGTCTGGGTGCTTGGAAAGTTATTTTAAGATTTCGCATATTTTTGAATGTGAGATGACATAATTTGAAGACACTATTTGTGCATTGTGCTTTACTCCGATATCTTGATAGCTTCTTGATTTATATATTGCAAAGTTAAAGAATCATATGGAATTTATGATTGACTTATATGGGAGGTAGGCGTGTTTGCAATTCGATTGCTGTTGTCCAATTCGCCCATATTGATACTGCGACATTAGAATGTCAGGATATTATGATGCACCGAATTTGGTTGAAATTGGTTAAGTCATTCCTGAGATATCGGATTTCATCTAAAAGTGGCCGGTGCCACACCCATTGTCCAATTTTTACACTCATTCCTGTGCATCCCGACCGATATCTTCACAGCAAATTTTGATGACTCTTTAGTGAGTTATCGCACTTTAAGTAGTTTGCAACATAGCCGTTAGAAGTGGGGTAGGCGTGGTTATTAGCCGATATCAGCCATTCTCACACTGTTTGAGGAGGCGCTAGAAAAACTTCTCGCTAACACACTTGTCTTATTTAAGGCCAAATTCAATTTAATTAAATCTATTTTGATCAAACCACGTTTAAATTATATTCAAAGTGCGAATAAAGTAAAGGCAGCATATGGAGCGCCTTAATCATTGCACGTGCAAAGCTTAAATGCAAGGACCACTTATTTCACCATAAAACTATGCACATTGTAACAAAAGTCAACAAATGAAACGTCCACAAAATGCTCCGATTGCGAGGGTTTCACTTACGTACTACCAACGCTGTTGCAAGTAGCCACATCTATAGGAATATGTACAATGTGGTTACTCTACAAAGGTGAGAGAGTCGGTGCATCAGGACATGCACATGCCCACAATCCCGCTACACTATCTCCCGTTGAAAAAATAAAACAACAACCATTATTTATAGCGCAACATAAAAAGCGCATACTTGCAACAATGGCCGGCAATGAGAGTGGGGATTTAAGAAGAGGGGCTAGCAGTAGCCCAGCGGCCGCAACAAGTTAAAAATACTGCAGGGGTTGCAGAGGTAGACGCCAGAGTTACGCTTCTTCCCCAGCTAATGGCAGCGTTGCATTCATTTCATTGTTGCCCCATTTACATTCTCTTTGCCATGCCATTTTACTTCCCAGCAATTTGAAGTGCGTTTAATTGTTATATCCCTTTTGATACTGAATTTAAAAGTATAAAGTGAGAGCCGTTTTTTATATATATTTACTTTGTCCTGTTTGCTTTGTTGCGTTTACTAGGGTATCCGTTACTTTTTTAAAGGAAACAAATTTTTTCTTTAAGGTTTTTGAAAAGTAACCAAAAAATATACAACCCTGCACTTTCTTGGCATACCTCTTCTAAGTTTTCCACTTAGAGCAAAATAAGAACATGAACTTCTGTGGTGCAAAAAATCTGTGGTTATCTATGCCGGAGGAAGGTTAAATTATGATTACGGCGAGTCTTTATGATTTCGCTTGGTTAGAGCTTACCTGAATCACAAACCTGCTTTTCCTACCATTAGCACCTCTACGACTATATTATTGTCTCGTTAAGTTCTCCCGTTATTTGCCGGAGAGATAACATTTCTGTCAACTAAGTCAGTAAGTAGACTGCAACTTCACTGGAAAGTATAATAAATCTATATAAATAAATGAAAATAATGGCTCATCGGTATCTTAGTTGTCTCAAACCCGATTAGATCAACCATCTGGAATTAAAATAAATCGCCTGTGTAGCTTTGTAATGGGTCATGGTGCTTTGTTGATACATAAAATCAAAATTGAGGATATTTCTGGTATCATCGGACCAATCAAAGTCCTCCTCTATGTTATGATCTATATTGTTCGAAGTTTTCTCTCTTGGCTTCTCTTTCAGGTTCTGCTTTAATTTTAACACTGGTGTTGTAAGAACTCATTAGCATACCAAAGGCGATTGCCGCATTTTTTTTTAGCAGAGAGAGTCGTAAATAAAACACTGAAAGTGCACCCAAGTCAGCGTAAATCAACAATCTCGAAGTAATTTTTCCTCTTTTGCTTCTATTAGCTTCATAAGGCCAGTCGGTGCCAATGACCTTTCACCACTTGTTTGTTTTTGTTATTTTAACAGCTTTGAAGCCTATTTTCATGTTGCTGGAATGAATTTCAACTCGTCTCCTTCTTTGTACAAAAAACAATACAGCTTTATTGTTTGTATTTCTGGCTTCCGTCGCCCCAGAAAGGTGTGAACTCAATTAAACTCACTGGAAAAAATGAGCGAAAAGAAAATAAAAGGAAAATAAAAAGCGGCCGTTGGTTAAATAAAAAGGCCAACAATATGTCGCGTTTGCATGCGCATTTCCGGTGGATAAAGTGCTTGTCCTTGCCTAGGTGGTATGTGGCATAACAAAAATAATAGAGCACGGTTTTAAAGCATACCACAGTCTGGTTTATGAACTTGACTGCTGGCGAAACGTACCATTTTGGCATTGAAACCCCCAACTACGACCAGTATACCCACGTCGAGTTATATTTGTATTCATGTGTTTGTGCAAGGCCAGCCTATAGGCGGATATATATCTATTGTATATAGGAAATCTAGTTAAACTTTGCATATTCCGACTTCTAATGACTTGTGAGACGTTTGCTATGAACTAAGGCGTTAGGCGTTGGTTTATATCTTCATATATATTTAAATTTTTATCTATATCTTTATATTTATCTGTATCTGCATTTGTATTTGTATCTGTTTCTGTATCTCTATCTTTATCTTTATCTTGAATTTATCTTGAAATTTACCCATTAGGCATTTAAGAACCTTTCAAGCATAGTATACTCAGCGATTATACTGCGATTTCTGCTTCCCACCAAGCCTCTTTTGTTTTTATCTAGAGATTACTCATTTGTAATGTAATCAGTCCGACAGTTCTTGAGACAATTCCCAATGTCTTATCGCTTCTCATTACATGCACACTTAACTCTCGAACTTCAGCGCTTTTGCAAGGCGAAACTTTTGTATTGACGCTTTGAAGCTTGCCATGCCAACTCACTCACCATTGCGATGTCACACCAATTAAACATTTAATATAATACCAACAGTCATACAATGCGGCTTTCAACATTAGCTGCTTTTTGTTGCTTCTAACTGTGTCCTTATAAGCCTTCCGCTTTTGGGCAGAAGTACAATGAGTCCGACTCCTGTCTGTTGTGTAATTCAACCTAGTCATTTACTGTCTTCGTACAAATTTCTCACACCTCCTTTCATCGGTTGTTCGCACCTTTGCTCCTAGTGTCATGCATTCGCGTTACTCATTTTCATTTCCGCTATGCTAACCCATTCTCCTGTTATCTACATAGTCATTTATTTCAATTCTTTAGCTCGTGTTGTTTTACTTTTATTTTTATTTTTGTAATTGTTTCTACCCTCCAGTGGCCGTACTTGACATTGACAATGGTTGGCTCGTTGGCTCGTTGGCTGAGAAATGCATTTTTCATGTTTCATTTATTGTATTCTCTTATGCTTTGTGTTGGTTCTCTTTCCCCGGTTTCATTTATTTTGGTATGAAAAGAACTGCGACTGCTCCTCCTTTGGAATCTATAAAGAAAAATGCTACGTTGGTCAAAAGGTAATTATGAAGGTCCTTGCCATGCTCTAACTATTGTTCCTTCGTACATCTGAAAGAGACTTTTAATTCGATAATCTTAGCACAACTTTTGCAATGGTTTCTCTTTAAAGCCGACCGTCTCTACTGACTCTACTTCATCTCTACTCTCCACTTGAAGAACTTTTCTGATTTTAAGACTTCTGAAAGTGTATTCTAAGTTTGTCGTCCATTTCACTAGTTTTACACAGGAGGATTCATATCCTCTGATTAATTTCAATCACTCAATATATTTTCCACTTATGGTTACGCCAGAGAACCTTCCTCTAAAACATATTAATCAAAAAACCACCCAAAAGAAATATGTATCTGTAGGAATTATCTGAGTGAGGGCACTTAAAAATCAAGGCCGATAATATGTCGCCGACATAATTTCAGATATTTCTTTCAGATATGGAACTTCTTAAGGTATTATGAGGAGTCTTTCTAATGCGAAGATTCTTTAATACTGGCTGTAAAGAACCGCCTGAGGAAAAACTTGGCTTAGGGATCTCTGCGTAATCTGTGAAGCTCTCAATGGATTCAACTGCAATAATTGCAAGTAATTAAATGTAGCATGTATAGTTAGATCAGGGAGAAGATTCTCGTGAACATTGGACCACAGACACACGAATCTTAGGATGCCATCTTTCTAGGTATAATTTCCACAGGAAGAGAGGGATGATGATAATTGGGTTACAGCTTCTTAGAGATTCGCTCCCGACATCCTTAAAGCTAATCTAGCTTACTTTTCACATCCAGATCTAAACATTTTACAATTCTTCAGTATTTTATGAGCTCCCATATCTTCCATAACATTGATAATACTTAACTGAATGAGTTAGCAACTAAGAGAACTTTCTACTTGTTTAAAAAAGAAGAAAGCACGTTGTTCACATAACAATTTTTGAAGATTCAACTGAGCGAAACCCACTCCATTTTATATTTCAACTGTTAAAATGTTTGCAAGTTAATTAAAAATTCTTCATACACTTTCAGAACACCTCCAAACCCCAAAACCAATGAAACATTCCCTTGTTAGCTCCATGCAACAAACTCATATGACATTCAGTGCTGACACATTACTTCCGCCTAACCCTTTCCATAACGGAAATGTCAAAAACTAAGTAGTCACTAATTTTATACAAACAACTGTTGCTCTCACCACTTACGAACAGAACCAATAAACCGTTAGCGTGCTCCTCGTACACCCTTCTCTTGCAATGTGCCATCCAGCGTGCATAGCCACTATTTGCGGCAATCGCTTTATTGTCTCTTTTAATATCCTTTTGACATGAAATATGATGTCTGGCTTTTGTAATCACACAAAAATGACTAAACTATGTTAAAAAGCATTTTAGATAAGGCTAAAGATGGGTAATAAATTTCAAGCGCAATGTGCACGATAACAGTGGCTAAAAGAGCACACTTTGTGGCGTGCCGTGGTGCGAGTATTGGGTGTTGAGTGAGTTGAGTTAGTTAGTTTTTATTTCGATTACATGAGCTGTGACATGGCAGACGGATTATTGGCGAATTAATATGGAGGATTATGTTTATAATGGCGGCGCACGAATTTGTCGCGCTACTGTAGATAATTGGCTTTGCGGTTATTTGAATTTTGTGGTCGAGCGTAGGTGTTGGAGGCAAATGAGTTGAGTTTGAGTGTTTTGTAGGTGGAGCGCACAATTTTGTATTGAGTATAAAATAAAGTGTAAGAGCAGTGTAGTGGAGTGGAATTTAGAGACTGTAAAGGCTTTTTGGATTGAATTGTTTATACTGAGCAATATTTCAGTAATTTTATTGGGTGTGGATGATTAATGCAAAGACGTAAGATAATCGACGCTGTGAGGGCTTGAGAGCTAGTTCTTGAGAAATATTTATGATTACATCCAAGTTAGTTTCAGAAAATATTTCAAATATTCCATTTAGAGGCTCGAGGATAAATACTGTAGTTTCGCTGTTGGCCATACATCCGTAATGCATAACCAAAGTACTTCGAGGTTTTCAACTGGATCCCTGCTGTAAATACTGCTAAGTCCTCATGTTATATAAAGTGTTATTAGCTTTGTCTTCAAGGTGATGCGATGAACTAAACAAAGGATCAAATGTTTTGTGTTTTTTGACAATTTGGTAATCGTCCTACAAGTATTTCCAAGAACAAACTAGAAACAAACTAGAGAATGCAAATGATCTTAAAGGTCGCTGTATACTTCTTAAAGTTTCTCGCTTAGTTATATGATACGATCATCGAAGCTCCAAGATAAGATCATCTAAGTTTATATTGTTCTCTATATTTACTTTAAAGTCAAGTTCCCTGAAAGTTCTCATGTCTATACTACGACATGAACATTCTCATAAAGTTCTCTGTAATCCGTTTACTCAAACTTAGGTCCGGTAAGATGTTAAGAACTTCATTGTTTTGGAACTTTAATATTAAGTTTATAAAAATGATAAAAAATCCAGCAATCCGGTACAATTGTTTTGCTGAGTGCGAAGGTGGAGAAGTTCTTAACTGGTATTTCATATAAGTGACTTGGAGACCCTGTTAAGTGACTAACTGAACATCTCTCTCTAACCAAAAGCTTGGAATTATACTAACTTAGAATGGCTCAAACGCAACAAGTCAGAAATTGCAATCTTTTGAGTCTTTTTGGAACTTTACTCTCAAAATTACTCTCTAGAAATTTTAAATGAATTTCAATAAAAATCAGATTCTGAATAGAGTTAAATAGCACCTCCTTATACCAGAGAACTTATAAGCAGTTTATAAACAACTTATAAACAGTTTATAAGTTCTCTGCTTATACTTAGAGTAGAAGTCGACCATGGATACAAGTATTGTCGAGTATTGTACCAAACTTGCTGAACTTCCTAAAGTTTTGGAAATGAGCAAATTGTAAGTATTGAATTGTACTGATTGAGTGACTTTTTGAAATGAGCAAAGAAACCTTAAGGATCTCTTGAGAATTCAATTAATGAAGGAACTAAAAGGATTTAAAAATACCTTTATTACTTTAATAAATGATTATGCAAGATATACTCGTGATTTCGTGAGAATACGACCCCTTTTAATAAACTGTAAAGTTAAATAAGTCGTTAATTGGTACTGAAAGAGCGTGAATATATAAGTATAGTAATAAGTTAGTAGCAGAATTTGGTATCATGTGTGGTACTATTGAAAATGTGTAATTTTTCTGTATTTTATTTGTAATTAAATTATAATATGCCTACTTTACTTTCACACACTCTCTCTCTATTCTCTCTCTTCACACTCTTTCACTCATAACTCATTGCAAATGGAAACCAATTCAGCAAAGCCATAAACCATTTCAAAAAACACTGTTAAACAATTTAGTGCAAAAACCGCTAACGGTTGTTTTAGAATGCCTATAACTTGATTAGTGTTGCCACTATAGCAGCGTTTTAATGCCCGCAGGCGAGACAAAGTAATTTTAATATTTATTTGCTACACACTTTTACGGCCGTCGACTTTTATGTGAAATTAGCCGCGGCAGTAGCAGAAACGAGCGCCTTGTTAGTTGGGTTAACTAGTTGCCACTCGTTGGTAGTCACACATGCCACATGCCACCAATACCACCGCCGTTGGCGAAATTAATTGCGCCGCTTCAGTGCGTAGTTTGGTAGTTAATTGTATTAGACGCGGCTTTGCGTTCAACTTTGTTTGCATCCTCAGGCGCTATACTATATATATATATACATATATGTGTGTGTGTTTGTGGATATGTGGGTATGTGGCATGTGGAATTTTTAATTTCCGTCATCAAAATTTAATATTCATGTACCACTAACTGGTATACTGTATGTACAGTGGCATGTTTTTGCAACCTGAAGTTGCAAGTGGCAGCCACAAAGAAAAACCCGAATGCTGTCCGCGCCATCAATACTCTTAACCCGTAACAATGAAAATCTGTTTATGACTTGATGCAATTATGACTTTTCGAATTCTACAATGTATGTGTGCATGTGTGTGTGTGTGTGTGTGTGTGTGTGTGTGTGTGGTGTGTGTGCGTTGGTATTGTAGCTTTGCATTTTTGGCCTTAATACTTTAATACCTTCAGTACAGTTAGTCGTGCCACAATGTGGCACCTTTGTTGCATGCAACTTATATCGCAGTGTTTGAGTTACGGTTGTTGGAACGGTTCACTTGAATTTTATGCCATAATTTAGTACTATTTTTATGCGTGGCGATGCCATTTCGTTTGTGGCACTTGCCAAAATCAATTGGCTTATCATGAATTTTTATGCGGCTCATCGATATGTAAATTTGACGTCTGAAGTGGCTCTCTGGGTGCGGCTTTGGACGCCGTTATTTGCTTTTTGTTACAGGCTTTAAAATTTATGATCGCATTTTGAATACTTGGAGATATAGAGAAGGCATTCGACAGAATTTCAGCTTTTGGAAGCGTATTGATATTTGGAGGCCAATTTTGGTCTGCTTTCCAGTTGGAATTTACCTTCACACCTTCATTTCATATTCACATTGCTGGTGGTTTAGTCGCATAACCTTAGTTATCAATTGGTTAGAGTTCGTCTCGTACATTTTAGTTCACTCTTAGGCCTTTGAAGTAAGTTTCGAACGTTTTACAGCATCCATTAAGCAATCTAGATCTCATGGTCTGATACTTTCTTAAAACAATTTATGATAAGACGTCCTTCTCATTTTTCTAGAATTCGTTGGATATCGAATTGAAGATCTCGAGTTCTAGACCTTTTACTTCTGTTGTAAAGATTTGAGGAAAGATTAAGTTATCTTTATCTTTTCTTTCTATATTTCTATCTTTTTAGTTATCTTTCTTTTTATAACTTTTAAATTCGACGAATATTAATTTGAAGACCTGAAGGTCTCCTACATATTGTAAGGGGTTTTTTGTGGATTTGTCCATCTTAAGATCTGCGGGTCTGAATGTCACAAGGTTGATTGCAGAAGCTGTGCTAAAATTGCTAGTTTATCTTGGAAATTTTATCGACTTTTGTTTATGCTTTTAAGGTGGTACATTTTTTAGAAAGTTTTGTACCCCTGATCTTCGTTAAAAACTCTGACAGACGACCAACATTTTAAGAATATGGGTGTATTAGCTTGTTTAAAACCAGTCTTGTTTCATAGACTTCCACCATCTTGGAGCCTATCCAACTATAGTAAGTATATAAGTAAGCTCTTTGAATTTTTGACTCAACGGTACAATATTCCTGTGGAAGATCAGCGGTCATTGAGTTCATATGTCGCAGACACGAAAAAGCGTATAACTATGGATCTTATGTGTTTAATAGACCTTTAGATAAAGCTTCCGGGAAGTACTTTTGATCATCTTGGAATAATCGACCTTTCAGAATAAAATAGAAATTCGTGGTGAATAAGAACTATATAGGGTAGACAACTGAAAAGGGTTTCTCAGTGCTGCTGTAGGAGTCTCGACGGACGAATATATGTAATGCAGTTCGAAGTCAAGTCGAGTTTTGGTAACTGTACACATGCAGTTTCGTTGGATTATAAGATTAACCATGATTTTTCCCTGTGCATTAAAGAAGTCCAAGCTTCAAAGGGCATGAACAAAAGATCCTTCGCATTCTCTCAGATAAAAAAGAAAATATTCTTTAACATTAAATACCATGATATGTGTATTGCAATGAGCTTGTTTGCCATTGAAGCATAGAAAAAGCAAATCATTGTATAAACTTTAAATAGGGTTACCAGATAAGAGAAATTTGAAAATAAAAAACTTAAAAAGCGATTATGAGTCTTGGGATATTATTTTAATCAAAAACCCTTATTTCAAAGTCGGTTTCCTTAGAGTCCAGTTGACTATTTCAAAAACGGGTCCAAAGAGAATATTGGTATAGAGCTTCTCAAAGCTTTCGAATTAAAACCAGAGAAAATAAATTAGGGCTCTCCTCCATAACTTCAATCTCCTGAATCACGCTTTGTAATGTAATGTTAAGGTTAAGGTATTGAAAACCCCTATGACTTTGCCTTAAGACTAAAGAATATGGGCACAGAGCTAAGGAGAGGCTACCAGAATTCAGATCTCTTACGATGTTTATATATATATATTAACCAGGCTTTTCAGAAACACACACTCGTAATTTCGTCTACCAGAACAAAGGTCCTAATTTAATCTCTTATAAAATTGGTCCCAAAACCGAAAACAGAATAAATTTAAGTATACTCTTTGCCGATGTTTTCAGCTGATTAACGAAGTAAAAATATTTTGTGCAACTGCTTCGAAACTCTCAGCTCTGTTGGCCCTTGAAACCATGCAGCAGTAACGAAATATTATATTTGCTATCTGGACACCCCATACAAAGTGAATGCCTGTAGAGTCATGCCGGGTTCCCTGACATTTAGCACATTCATACAAATTAAAATTCCTGCTTAATCATTGCCACTGCCAGGACATTTGACTTTGCGGGCTGGCTGCCCACGTTTCATACACACACACACACACACACATATTCTTGCTCATTGACAGGGTTGATTTTTGTAGTTTTCTCTTTCGCTCTGCCTTTCTCTCTTGCGCCAAATGTCATTTGCATTTAAATTTGTAGGAACGAAAAGTGAAGCAGAAGTCGAGGAAGTCGGAAAAGAAGCTGAAGGAGAAGCTCTTTTCAAGAACGCGAAAAATGCCCGACGTATTTAACAAACTCATTAAAAACTTTTACTTTTCTTAAGCGAAAAATTTGTGAAACTGCTAGGGAAAAACTGTAAATACATTACTGGGTAGTTAAAGCAAGAGGTAGGTAAAGTTAAATACATGCATAAATACCTTAATTACAAGCAAACCCGTGGGACGGTCTGCAACGGAACCGAAGCTATTAACTCACATCGCAGCGCGTACCAGGATATGCCAGCTAGTCGGCGCATTTAAATATTTAAACTTTATCGATTAACTTTTTGTTTAATGCATTCTGCGAATAAGAAGAAGAAGACGAAGCCAAAAACATTTATGTTGTCTTACACCAATCACCCCCTGCCTTCCCACCCTTCTTTGCGACGTCTTAGCGCTGCAGCGTGTAACGGGAACGAGGCGGCCTGCATGCTGGACGCTGAGGGCTTGCGGATAAGCGACAAAGCGGCTAAGCGTAAGTTGAAGACAAAAATAATCTGCGCGTATGACAGCAGCAGCAACAGCCGCCTCAGCTTCATCTAACAATGCTTCTTCAACTTTCAACTTATACTCCGCTTAATGGCCTTGTCTATATGTCTTCGGTGTTTGCATGCTGGTTGGTGCGAGAAAAAATTATTAAAGCGCATTTAATTAATTAGTCATAAAGTTTTAAAAAGCTCACCGTCATCACCGTGATCATCATCATCAGCGGCAGCAGCAGAGCAGAATCAGCAACAACGTAAGCATTGTAGCGCATAGTGTTGATAAATTAAAGTATAAGAAAACACGCTGTATAATTTTCAGCCTCAAGGATATCTAGCGAAATCCGCAAAATCATCTCCGTGTCCGCTATCACCGTCATCAGCGTGTGCGGCTCCTTGTACCTAAGCTGCCTTTAAACGCTTTCAATATCTTGCTTCTTCATTTATATATATTATCCATTCTCTTACATTTTACTTCCTTAACCCTTACGTGGTGTTTTTGTGAGTACCTTTGGCAAATGGCGGACGCGTACTTGACACTGGAAAATCCAAACAAGCTTCTTACATTGAAATGCTATTAACGTTAATATCACAAAGCTTTCCTCCGCCTTCGAAGATTTCGCCTAGCATAAGTAGCCTTAAGAGGCGGTTTTGAACCTCTAACTGAGGCACCATCAGAGCTAACTGAATTCAACGGGTAATATTTGCCTCTGAATCCATACGAATTTTCGAAATATTCTCAATGGCACTTGGTTTTCCATTCATATAAAACTTTTAGGTTTCGAAAAAAATTCATCCGTACGAGATATATTGCACAGTTTACCGTTCGTCTAGCTAATGTTGAATTCGTACTCCTCTCAGATGTTTTTATCGGCATTTTCTCACTTTCACTTTCAAGGTCACTGATTTCCAAAATCCGTTCAAAGTGAATGGGTATTTTCACTTTTTCAAGATGATGTCTTCTGATTAAATGAAAACATTCCAGGAGTGAAAGTTTCCGACATGATCCCACAGAATCCATTTCCTGTTGGCTGGAATGTAGAATGACTACATTGGATTTAGTATTTTCTATTGGAGAATTCGAATGAAATAGAGGTTTATTTTCAGCTTTGCAGGGAAGCTTTTTCAATACTGGAAGGCTTAACAACTTTGTTCTCACACTAGAACTGCAGGGATGTTATTACGGTTATCTGATCTGTTACAATGCCTAACCTACCCTATAACCCTAACCCTTAACCCTATAACTTGAAGAATCCAGACGCTTAATACAAATGGATTTTCACTTCAGCTTGATTGACATTCTAAACAATCACTAAAATCTCTCGTCTTCAAAGGTCCTACAGTCTCGCCGAAAGGCCTTTATGTTTATACACCTCCCTCTCAATTCTCGTTCTCCGAGAAATTTGTGAGAAAATAATACGAATTCATTGTTTTTGTTAGTTTATTTTTATTTTCCATCCAAAATGAAGATTCGTGAACATTACCCTCGGATGTGTGGTTTTATGCGGAACTTATCATTCTAGGCACTCAGAGGTTTGAAATTTTATGCAAACAAACGACTTCCAGAACATAACTTTCATGAGTGCGAGATTCATCACGTCCGGATTTTGGACCCTCGGCCCACCATGCGGTATTCACACACTTAACTCTGTGAACCGTGTTCGTCTTCTAAGAAATCTTCATCAATACATTATTCCAAATGACAACCGAAAGGTTAACGTTCGTCGGCATCAGTCTTTTCCACATCACAGCAATAATTTTTCCTCTTTCTCCTCGCACATTCGCTTTGCATACTTCATTCATGCCTTATTATCCTTCCGCCAGGTTGACGCTGGCAAACAGCCGGGTAATAAAGCTTTCGAAGGCATTTTATTCGCAGCTGTGAGCGCGGCGCAAGTTCATCTACCAACAACGCCACCGCAGACAGGCGACAGCGAAGGAGTAAGTTTGTGTTGTTGATTTTATGCGGCGAAGTTATGTTCATTTTCTTCACAGCAGCCGCGCGTTCGCAACCCTCCTACACAAGCGCGCTCCGCTTGCACCGCTACATCTAATAATTGAGTATTTTTTTCGCAGTAAAATTTCATGCCCGCTCCAGCTAAGGTGTGTGCGCGTTCTTGCATTCCGGCCGGCAGTCGGCAGTCGGCAGCATCATAATAATTTTATGTGCCAACTTTTAGACGCTGCGCCACATACATACTTACTTTATTCTGTCTCGCTAGTAGCACTTTCTAGTTTCTACTTGCTGAGCGCTTACTGACTTTCGGCGAAGCATGGTGCTGCTGGGGCATGTTGTAGCTGGTCCCAGCATGTTTTTTGTCTCCACTTACTTGGACTGCTGTAATGCCGCTGTTGTCATCATCAGTCATATGCTCTTTAGTTATGAATATTATACGGTATTCCTACATTTCAAATATGAAAATTCCTTTTCCACTTTCTTATTGCTGCTATTGTTGTTGTTTGATCACACCGACACGTGGTGCGAAGCCTAGCGCTAAGCGCTGGGCGACTAGAAATTTTCATTAAATTTTAATTAATTGATTAATGGCTCAGAAAGTATGGTAATAATAAATAAATTATCAGTGCGCCAAGCATAAGTTGGCGCAGTTATCGAACAGGGTTGCATTTTTATTGTGCAAATTAGTGAATTACAAATTTTTTAAATTACTCTATAGCCATTAAGCGCCTCTGAGTGGCACAAACTGCCAAAAAATAATATGAAGCAGGCTAAGCGAAAGCTCTGCTCACCTCACCCCCTTTCTTCTTCACCACCACTACAGTGTGGCACAAAGTTATGTATCCTAACTGCTAACTAATGCCATCAATAAATAATTTATTAAATGATTGAAAGGGTTAATAAGCTAATAACGAGCGGAAAATGACTGTCGTATATTCTTAGAAAGAGCCACCGAGCTGCTTGTTTTACCCCAGTCGTGGTGTCTTTGGAAGTGCGCGTGGCAACGCCTCCTCTTTCATACACCGCTGACCTAATTCCTTTGAGAATTTTGCTCAAAATTTTCCACTAAGCATTTCGGAGTGGCACACACACGCATACGCCACGATGCATAGGTGAATTGAAATATGCTTGGAAGTTTTTCAAGTGGAGTTTGTTGAATGCCGATGTAGCCTATGAAAATTTAGACTTTTAAATTGGACAAGGCGTTCAATTATTTATTTATGCATTGGCCTTTTATGTGCGCAGAAAGTATTCCAAAACCATAAATGTTAATTAATTACAAATTCTCGTTAGCTTCCTTATTTACTTTGCTTCAAAGTGGAGGCAATTTTTATAAGTTAGCGGCATTTGTAAGTGAAGTTGGTCTTTATCGTTAAACAAAAAGTTTGTTTCTCAATATTTCTACTTCCTACACCTCATCCTTGCTCTTCTTGTAGACCGAGTCTTTTAGTTTTAGGTCGGTTATATCCGCTTTAAGCTCCATACCGGGACTATGCTGAACGAGGAATCAATTCGAAATTTCCTTGCTTTGGAAGTCATTTCGTTTGAGATTTTTACTGATAGTGAGCATCAAAATAATTTTGGGGATTGTTGCCCATTTGGCAGTTGACAGTTGATAGAACCGTGTGTCATGGGAACGGATGGGGATCGTCCCTCGAGGACAGTGCCTAAACTCAGTGTGTAATGCGATTAATAATTCTAATGCGCAAACCTGCCCGCAAACTCTATTAGGCGTTCGTAGATGGATGGAAAATGTATAAAAAGAGTTGATGATGTTTTAAAAATATTTAGCAAAATAGTAGGTTTACCCATAGCACTTTGAAACAAGTGGTGATCGGGAGTTCTTATGATTTCTTAATATTGAGCGGGAGACATTGAAATAGTCAACTTTTTCTCATTAACAAAGCTTGGACTCTTAGATGCTCATAAATCGGTAATTATTCATTTTCGGTCTTGCAATAAGAAGTATAAGAAAGGTAGTAGATCACGAGGGAGTTCGCAGGCAAAGAGCTTTAGCCTTTTGAGTTAAGAATCTCTAGGAAGTATTATGTGATTTTGGCTCAATGATCTATATTCAGTAACGATCTTGACTTAAACCGTGTTGTTATCGGGCTTAATTTCGATTCTAACATAAAGAGATGTGAGAAGATGTTATCTGAGAACAACTAACATCATACAATGTGCCAATATCCATTTCATGAAGTGTAAAATTACATGTATAATCGCAAATCAAATATGATATGTTAATGTAAGATTTGGAGAGAATTGATGATACATAATGTACAATAATCTCATGCACATAAAACCAGTGTTTAAACGGTATATATTTTTAAATGTAACCTGAAAGTGATGAATGAATGAGATGAGTCCATGTAACTTGAAACCGAGAAAACTAGTCAGATGCAATGTTGTGTAATCTATATAATTTGCGAGGAATTGTTTTAATATAAGGTGATAATATGATTTCTATAAAATAGTAAAATAAAAAAATTAAAAAAATATTTATGATGATATTCAATATGATGTGATGCGAAGTGATGTTATTTGATTAAATATGATATTAAATGATATGATCATGTGCGGCGATGTGATTTCATTTAATATGATAGGACGACGTGGTGTGATTTAATAATGATAGGATGATGTGATGTAATTTAGTATGATATGATGATGTGATGTGATTCAATATGGTACTTTGGAATGTGATGTGAAGTGATATGATGCGATAAAATATGTAGTGATGTGATGATGTGGTTTAATATGTTATGATTTATTATGTAGCATGACATACAATGATGTGATGTGATACGAGGTGTGATTTATGATATGATATGATTAGACAAAAATTCTTCCGTGTGACCTGTTCTATGTGATATGATGATTTAATATGAAATGTGTTCCATGTGGGAAGATTTGAACCGCATGATGTATAATTAAATGATGGCATGTGATATGATGATGTGACGCGCTAAAATATCACTTGATCAAATAATAATTACGTTTAATAGACTTGATTTTTATATAAGATCATTAATATGATCATAAAAGCTGATGTACCGGCAAGGAAGCTCAAGCTTTTGTGTTGCGCTAGGTTAGATTATGTGTGCTATACTGTGCTACAAAAGACAATAACAACAAAAAAAAAAGAAAAAAAAAACAAGTCGAATAATAATAAAAATTTAGCATATTGTTGTGTGAGTTAAATTATAACAGCAAAAGCAACAACTAAAGTGGAAGCATTAAACTAAGAGAACGAAGGAATAGTGAATGCCGACACGCAATATGATAACAACAACAAAAATGTTGAAAAAATGAAAAAAGAAAATAAGTACAAAAGGTGAGCTGACGCCGGCCGAAGGATGTGTGAAAAGGTGAAGATGTTAGTGGAAGTGAAAGCATTAAAAGCAAATTGACAAGCAAAGAGGAAAATAAGCAAAGAGGTGGGAATAGAGCTTTGATGGACTGCGGGCAGTTTGGAGCGATGTGGCACAATGTGCTGCGTGACCGTCTCGAAGGGGCATAATGGGCGTTTAACGGTTATAAGAATGCAGATGTGTTTGTAGTTGTAGCTAGCACACGGCAGTTGACCCATATGTCACGAACGTTAACGGTTCATTGCAATGAAAGTGCGTGTAAGGGCAGAAAATTACATCGAGCAGGGGTAGAAACTACACAGACCTGCGTTATGGGTACATTGTGTAGACAACAAAAGAAAAGGGGGACGCTACGTGTGTGGTCAGCTAAGAATGAACTCAGTGGAGCAGAATCAGAATGAATGATGTGGACGTAAACACTTGTGTGAAAGCGGCATTTGACGATTGAAAGCGTGGTAATAGTTATTGTTGCTTTGCACAGCTTTGTTGTTGTTGTCAGTAAGGCATACTGTAATTGTTTGCATGTTAGTTGAGGCTTAAGAAAGTCAGCAAACGGAAGAAAAAACAGAGAAAAGTTGGAAGCAGCAGTAGAACAAGTGAAGTTCGAATGTCACGCGCACGCTAAGCGCCAAACGCGCACCCTTGCCGCGTCACTCCTCCACCTACATTAGACCCCAAATGCAATTTGTTGCTGCCACTTGCATGCAGAAGCGAAGTTTCATGTCAAATGCATGTAGGCTTGTTCGTTGGCGTCTTGCTTTCAACACTTCACAAGTATAGCATCCTTGTTAACATATGATATATGTATGCGTCGTTGTTGTTGTGAATGCCACATGCGTGTTATTTCACTGTTGTTTTGTTTTGCATTGGCGCTTGTTTTGCTTGCCGCCAATTACACGCTTATGATCGAGTGCGTATGTATGTTTATATGTACTTGTGCCACTAACTGTACATTGCTGCACATCATATCAGCATGAGTTCGGAAATAACAAGAAATTCAACAGTGATTAGTTGCGATAACAACAACAACAAGTAAAAAGATATATTTGTATGTGTTTGATTAGAAAAGCGAAGGTTGGAAAAGCAATAGCCTGCGAAACGGTACACGCGACGCCCGAGGGCGATGGCTGTTGTAGTGGCACATAGTGTGTATGCCATATTACGAATTTGTGTATGCAGCACGTTGTGCATCCTATTGGGATCTATTGTGGATTGTAAAGGAAAAACGTAATATAAACAAGTATTTATTTTCAGTTTTACTATACATTACTATCAAAACTTTAAACATGTTTCTTAATTTAGGCAATTTATGTATACAGGAAATAATTTGCGTCGTCCAAAACTGTTCCCACTTTTTAACAAAACTGTTCCTAACCTACAATTCTCCCTCAAAAATACCTCACTAACCTTATAATAACGCATGAAAGTATTATTAGCGCAATATTAAAACTGTTCCCACTTTAAAAATAGACTGCTCCCAGCCAGTTTTAAAACACTGCTAGTTAGAAAATATGCCTTAATAAACGTATAATAAAGAAATAATATTTTACAAGGAACCGTTCCGAGTATAATATTTTTATGACATTTTTTGTTGTCATGTGTTCAAAATAAATAAAATGTGCTGCAAGTAAAGCTGCAATAAAAATAATTTCGATTATGTTACAAAAAGGAAAATTAACCACAACTGTAACTTCAAAAGTAACATACGACTTAATATAATAACTTCTATGTCTGATATCTAACAACGTTTTGAAATTAAGTACAATTGTCTGCGTGTATGCATATATTCCATATAAAAATATAAATGTATTGGCATTACTAATGTTAGTTGATGATTGCAAACTGTTCCCACTGAAATAAAAATCGTTCTCAACCAAATTAATGCTACCTTATTTAAATTGTTAACAATGTAAAACTGATTCGAAGTGCAATTATAAACTGTTCTCAACCAAAAAAAAAAATTGTTCCTTCTCGATTTTTGAACAATTCACAAAAAATTAGTGCAAACTTTTTTATTTTTAATTTTATAAAACTTATCAAGAGGAAAATAAAATTTTATTCCGATACGTAAGATAAAAGGAAATAATTAACTGTTTCCAATGAACAATTAACTCGGAAAATTATATTATATAATATATATACATATATGTAATTTTCAACGAAAAGTCTCCCCCTTAGGGCAAATCACTTTCTCCGAGCGCTAACCTACTTTCTAACCCCAACCACCATTTCACTTCCTCAAAGGCTTATCACCGTCATCCGCCAAACCATACATACGAGTAACCGCAAAAGTAAATTGTAATAAAAGTTTGTAATTGACATTGTGTACAATTCCAACGAAGCAATAAAAATTGCAATAACAACTGGAGAAAAACAATAATAAATCGGAAGAACCGCAAACACAGGCAAACAATGGCGAAAACAATTACAAAGCAGCAACACGAACTCGCAGAATACTACAATCTAAACGCTTGACAATATTACTTTTGGGCTTTCCATACGACAAGCACATTGACCTCATCAACGAGGTTATGCCCTGTTGGGATTAAGTCTAATGTTGGAAATTGCTAGATGTTTTCAACTGAATATTATTTTATCTTAAAAAAAATGTGCTTTTGAATTTCAGCAGAACCTCAATATATTGTTTATAATTTCGAAAGACTTCTTCCCTTTTCTCGTGAAAAGTTTCTCTTTCTCCACCAGAACAGGCTTTGGTTACTGCAGAAAACTAATTGTATAGGTCTAAAGTTGATGGAAAGATAGTTTTTCGAAAACTAATACATTCCAGCTCGAAGTATTGCCGTGTTAGAAGGTCTTTTAGTAAACACAATAGAGTTCCTTCAATTCGAAAATCTTCTTTGCACATTTATTTATCATTGGGATCTTCAACTAGATCTTAATCCGAAGTAGTAAAACTCTATCCCCAATACGACAAATTCGTGGGAGAGCACTTCAGGAAGGAACCTATTCGATCTGAAATAAAAAAAATATTTTTTCATTTCGATAAAGTGTGTCGACTTTAGATTCCACCCTGAGCTCTCTGAGCTAGAACATTATTTGAAGAGTAATACAACGAAGAACTACTTTAGGAAACATTTTTTCTTGAGAACTCCAGTGAAATTGGTACGGGTTCTGATTGAATCAACTGAGTCAAATCCCTATCCAAGGACTTGTAGACTACTTGCGACAAAATATTTCTGCAAGAGCTTGTAAAATAGAGTATGTATAATCAATTAGCGAGTTTGGAAAACATAATAAAGACTTTACATTTTGTTTAGTGCCTTCGAACATTATTTTTATCTTGATTTCTCTGAGCATTGATTGACTATACTTCGACGAATTCAGTGCGGCATAAATGAATATTTTTCGTTGCCTCAGATAGTCTTCCATCTTGGAGATTTTAATCATACAAATGAGTATTTTGGCTTCTTCGACAGTAATTTTCTTAAAATCACTTACTTTCAAGAAATCCCCCTCAAATGGTAAAAAGTTTGTCGTAGGAACAATACCCGTCAGTCGATATATCTAAGGACCTTACGTAAAAGTTCAGCCAGCGTGGCTTAAAGCACTTGCTTCTCAAGATTCGAATCATAAATTAGTTCCGGGCCATCAACCATGGGATTTGTAACATTCATATATGGTATAAGGTTTCGAGCTTCTGCGTACCTTTTAAGATTTCCATCGAGAGTAGTGGGCCTAATAACTCAGCACACAATTCTTTCATTTCTCATTGGGTTTTTGTATGTCAATACCACCAGCTTCGAATCGTAATTTAACTCACTCAAAATCCAATATAAAACTTTTCGCCCAATACCGTTATTTTTTGACATAGGCCCTACACTGCTTACTCTCATTCCCCCGAATTCCGAACTTCCCTTTGTTGGAGCTTACAACCGCCTGGCATACAAGAGGCAGCAACAGCAACTCTGGAGCCAGGAATACCAGTTAGCAGTAGCGTATAACGGCTGGATCTCCGTTGGCCAGTGGTCTACGCCATAGAATTGTGGTTAGCAGCAAAATTTTTGGTTGGATTAAATAAAAAGCGAGTTTGGGCAACCGGATCCAACTAAATCTGTTTGTGACTGCGGCGGGCTGAAGTTGGCGTTGGGCGCGGGTACAATCTATATGTGTGGTTCCATAGTGGGTGCATGTAGCTTGTATGTGGACATGACTCAGCCACCATAAACTGACCAGCTGCAGACTGTTGGTCACACGAAGGCACATTGGTAAGAGGGGCTTGCCGTCATTGTTTATCGACAAACAAAGCGATGCGTTGATGTCGCGTCGCAATATACCGACTGCGAGAGAATGGGTAGATTAAAGGACTATAAAAGCGGAACTCGGTTTGGTGGGTGCGTATGAAAAAGCATGGTCGACAAACAAACTAAAGAGGGGAACTACGCAGCAACCACCAGGCTCACAGCTTCTGTAGCGAGCCCTGCGAGTGTGTTGGTGGGGAGGAGAGTTGGACTATACAGGAGTTTCATAATTTTTTCCAATTTGATTTTGAATTGCCGCACAGGGTTTAAAGGAACGGTTGGATCAATGCGTACGTCCACATACTCAGACATCTGTGGCAGAAAGCCGTGCTTCCATTTTACTTTTGAGGTGGCAGTGGAGTCATTTTAAATTGTGCCACATTGCGCCATAAAACAGTTGGATATCCAATGGCAGTTCAGGTATTTTAATGCCAGCAGCGTATTCGATTGCTTTTTTGTTTATTGTTGTTATTGTTACAAGCGCTTTTGTGTACCCAGTAATACTACAGCTGCGCGCCAACTATACTTCTTCCAGTATGGCAAGTGGAGTTCAGTCGAACTCAAGCGCAGTTGCCGCATTTACTTCAATTGAAATGAGTGTGGCAAGACTGCTGGTTGTCGGTTTGTATTGACATGACATTACCTTCTGCATTCCTCTGTATTTGTCGTTTTCGTTGTGGTACAATTTCAATGAATTTCAGTAACCCCACACATTAATGGTCAATTTCATTTCGATTTGATGATTGTCTGCATCTGCTTTCGACTGCAATTATCGCTGTGACGCCAACTCCCAGCAGGCCTAAGGTACACAGCCGCTGGTCACAGAACATTTTCTGTGCTCACACTTAATATACTTAGTGTGCAAGGTGGTCGGAATGTAAGTTTCCATTTTCAGACTTTTCATAAGGCTTTGCTGTCTCACTTTATTTTTGCAATTAGACCCGAAGGCTCTCAACGATAAATTTTTCACTATCCTTCCATTCAAGAGAACTTCGCTTCATACTTACCGAGTTCGTAATTTTCTGTTAGTCGTCTTATTTTTTCCGATACCACAGAATTCCTAACATCAATTCATACTATTTCTTCATTAAAAAAAATTGTGCCTTGATCAGACCACATCTGAATCATCTAGTTAGTCATCTTTGAGAAAAAGTCGACATTTAATCGCAGAGCAGGATGGAGCAACTGAATTCATGTGAGACCGTATAAAATTCAATCCGGCCAGTAAATCAGTAAGTGCTGAAGGTTATCAGGAATAAAATTCATATATCTTCAAAGAACAGGTAAGCTCTGCCCTCGCCTATTTTGGGCATTTTTCTATTTGGCTATTTTACATTGAAAGTCTATCTTTCACTGATTAGGATAAAAGCGGGTTCTCTTAATGTTCGTAAAAGTTTGCTCTGTCCCGTCATTTCTCTGAGATGACATCAGTTCCTTGTATATCTAGTAAGCAGGGTCAACGCTTTCAAGTAAGTGTAATGGACCTTAGTACTTCTGGAGTACTCCAACGTCATTACGCAATATTGTTTCGACCCCTTTATGGTAAACTTATTTGGCCTAATCAATTAAATCATTTGCTTTGTCTGTTGTCGCCTAATTAAAAGGTTTCTCGATGCTAAAACCGTAGTTGCAAACAGTGTCGAAAGGTGGTTTTTCATGGGTCCGGTTTTATTTTTTCGATCAACAGCATAAAACTTCCCTTAACAATCCTAGGGTCATTAGAAAATTGGTGTTCCACTTGTTCATATTTTGATTTTCTCTTCAATATGGTTTATCTTTCTTTTGGTCTTCCCGTTAAAAAATTCTTTTACACCATTGTCGGAATTTTTTTTAAGTTTATATTGCAAAAATTAGAAAAATGTATTTACCAAACAACCCAACTTGGAAGCTATTTTAAAATACTAGTATAGACTTTCCTTCGCGATTCTTCTCCCGTGTCGTAGGTAATCGCGGTCTCTCTACAAATTCTGTAATAAATATCCCTTTTTATTTAAGAGGCGAACTACCTTACTGCATCAGATATCGGTTTTCAAACCACCCATTAACGATTTAGAAGTTCAGTCTATCCGTTATGAAGTTTGTTTGCTTTGTTATTCACAGTTTCGAAGATGTTTGGATCACACATTACAATGGCAGGCAATTCGATTTGTCTTGATTCGGTAATTGTACTGTTTTATTGTTTCTGTCCTTACAGGGACACACACAGTTTGACTCCTCCATCTCTACTCATTGCTCCTTTCTACCTGTGGTGAATAACATGCGTGTGATGAGCTCAATTCCATGATGTGCCCTAAACTTGCTGCGCAATTGTGCGCTTGTTTTTGGCATCACTTGACCGGGGTTGTTTGTTTTGTTTTTGTGGTTATTGGAAGTTATTGTTAGTTAGTGCTGCTTTCCTTGTTTACATGATTTCCTTCGATTTACCAAAGGCGGTCGTCCATATTTTTTATTTAGTAACTAGTGATAAGCTCTTAAACTAATTTCTTTGTTATCCAGATGATTAAATTTCCCTGTGATTAAATTTCCACATAGCATATAGTAAGGCATGGTTCATTATATTAGAATATCTCATCATTTTTGATTTATATAAGACAATTATTTTTCGTGAAAGTAAAAAGTTAAGGTATCACCATATAATCGAAGTAATAGAGTTCGTAGAACTCCGAAACGGGGATTACTCTTTTAGACAATTCGCCTTGAACCCATCGCAAATTTATTTGTTTCGTCCCTAGCCTCTCCCCTGATTTTTTGCTGGGTAGTGATTAGGATACCCTTTTCGTAACGACAGTAAGAGGCAATAAGAATTTATACTATCTGAAGGACTACGAAGATTCAGTGATGATTCCTTGCTCCCTAAGTTGAATAAGTGGGAACTATCTGGAAACAAAACATACCAGGTCAAAAAGAGTCAAGTTTTGCTCTGATTTCTTTAAAGGGAGTATAAATAGTTGGAAACTGTCTTGATCCGGATCTTATCAGATCTCATATTGATCTTTGTATCACAAACTCTTTAATCTCAACAGGTAAAGTGGTAAAGGAAAATCCTGAGCAGTGAGCCATCAATATTTTATTTTGTATTGAAACCATAAACTCCGGTACAACAACCTTTCCAATCATCGCCAAGAGGATAGATAACAGCAAAAGTGCCATGATAAGACTTTGTATGGCCATAGCGAAATCGTTGGAAACTTTAAAGCTAATGAGCTTCCAAGGAAGGATATTCTCATCAAAATATCAAACTGGTCTGAACTTGCACGACAGCAAGGTCGTTCTAGTTATTATATGTTTCGCTCCAATGTCCTACTCCTCTCAAGAAGGTTCAACTTACCCTGGTTATTGATATTCTAACTGAGTATCACCCAATGCACATCCATCCCATTCTTAAGTATGCATGTATAACGGTCCAGTTTTTGCTAGACTAAGTTCTAAGTGTCTCTGATGTCATAGTAATTCAATTGAATTGGCTGAAATCGAAGTCAACCGCCTCAACACATTTTTGATAGGCTCAAAGCACTTTGCGGTTATGTTATGGTTTTGATCCACATATAGGAAATTTTCTGGTATCAGAAAAAAACCGGGTTTCAACCTTCAAAGTGTGATACTCGTAATTTTTTTTCCGCGTATCAGCCTCAACACCTAACCTTACCAAAGAATGGTACTGGGTAAGTATTGACTTATGAGTCGACAGTTATGTTTATTGAATTTGTCAATCCATAAGCTTCAGGTATTGTGGCTTCTCTTCTCTGGGGTTAAGAATTTCTGAATTTTAACCAGGCATTCCAACAACCAGACCATCCAACTAGCAAAAGCTACTTTCCGGTTTTCTTAAGAAAGAAATATGGTATATTAAGATACCAAAAAGAGCGAAACATAAACCCAGCTCTGCTAGCGATTTATTCGGCAGAGGTCTTAACATTTGAGTGCAAACTGATCCACTATATTTTAATTCAGTTATCGAATGATGCATATGTTTCCACAGAATAACTCTAGCACGACAATCGATATTTAAGGCATTTTTGATTCGACAACTCTTCGTACTGCCCAAGACGAATTTTGGCGCACCTCCTACTAAAGTGTGAAACTCTGAGCTGCGCTTTAATTATGGTTATATACTATAATATTATCAGAGTTTTCTTCTAAATTTTTTTGGGGCTTGAATCCTGATGTACCCTTATAAATCCTTAATTCTTTGATAGCTAAATTTTCAATTTAGTTTGCAAGTTTTTATAGACCACAAAAGACTGACAACTATACGCTAAGAAATATCGGCTTGAATTACGTATGCAGCAAAGCATGTTAAATATCAATTACAAATTCTGAACCCAAATTTTCATGCGCATTTCTTGTTTAAAAAATGTAGATGAATATAGATTTACATATCAGGGCGAACTAGTAAATAGCTGAGGAATTAAGCATGCCTTGCATCTTGCATGTCGCCTATTGTGAAGTCTACTTTTGCACTTGAACCCAACTCCGTTACACATTGCGCACGACATTCAGTCAGCCACTCAGTCAACGACGAGCATGTGAGAGCATTCAGCTCGACCGCCTGATTAGTATGCGCTAACTGATGTGAAGTACATTAATTGGGCGTTACCAGTGATTTGAATATGGCCAAGCTAGCCAGGCAAGGATACGAAACTCCTCCGAATAGCAGGATAGAGGCAGCCAGGGGAGCACCAACTGAACGAGCGGTCATGTACATTGCTGTGAGTATATTAAGCTGGAGTACAATTTCTAGGAAGGGTCTTTTGTATGGAACCAGTTGCTTTTCTTCTCACTTCACTCACTCACGCTCGCTTGATTTACTTGCGTGTAGCAACGGCCCCAACGCCGCTTTTAATTGCCAGTTCCGAATAATTTAATTTTCTCTGTCGGTTGTTGTTGCTTGTGAAAAACGCCAACAATGAGCAGCTGTTGTTTTCTGCCTTTCTCACTCCGCCTTGTTCGTTTGACTTATGCAAATTTACTGGGAGTTTTCGGTTAATACCGCGTACGTGTGCAGCATCTTAATTTCCAGCAGCATGCGCAGTAATGCAGCTAAGCGCTGTTTGGTCCAAGCTGTGCACCAACTTCTACTTCGAGTGGCCGGTGTGTGCCCTCACAATGAATAAATTGAAAACGAATACCATTGACTGAATGACTTATTTCGTCGCATCGCCGTCGGATTGGTATATTTATGCATAGCTCTTAATTGAGTAGTAGTATAGATGATTAATTCGCATATTTTTCCGATCATAAAATTTGTCATAACTTTATAAGCAATACGGTCACTTCCATATCGATGTGAGGAAACATCTGTCCACTTCAATGAAGCGGAGTCTTCATCTCCCCTAGGCCGATTAGATATTCCATTTCTGAAATATGTCCAGCGACTTGAAGACAATTCTCATTTCATAATTTGTATGGGCAGAAAGATCTACCAGCTGGTATGAGTTCTTCCACTTTTTTTTTGGAACTTCTACCAGTTTGAACGCAGGGTAAATATCTGATCGATATACAATAAAAAAGAGTTTTTGTTTTATCCAATATACTGAGAGAACTTCGCACATGATACAATCTTCCGTGAATTTAGGACCGTCCAATTCGTGTTCGCATATCGGTCTATAAATGGAACTTTGTAATTCGTTCCCCTTGTATGTATATTCCTTAGAGGTGTCTACTAGCGTATTTCTCAAGACGTAGTCTATTTGTGGCACTAACAGTAGGCTATTTGTGGCACCTTGTTCCTGACCTAGATGATTGGCTGAGCTCCTTTTTCTATTTGCTGTTTGAAACTGATCGACTGTAGAAGAGGAGGTTTCTGTTCTACAGTCTATATTTCAAGTGAATTGATGTCCGTTGGAAATCACTTTTAAGGGTTTTACGTTTACGTTCATTGCTTTAAATGAGAGTAATAATTTAGTCTGGCTACTTGGTCTTAGAAAGGTCCTTTGAAGGTATTTGAGCCAGTTCGAGCCTGAAGTAGGGCCAAGTCACCATAAGACATTCGAGAACTTCCCGAAGGCAAAGTTGCTCCTGTCAAGCAATGGATTGATGGAAATAGTTAATATGTATATACTCCAACATGCAGCGCTTCAAATCTCATGAATGCGCGGGCGTTCTTCTGACGAGTCGATATGCGTCTATAATTTGCGAATTTCACCAAGACATATTGAAGATTCGCCCCTGAAATAATTACGTCTACTACACTAAGTTTCTCAGAATGTTTCTGGAACTCTGAAAAAGAATCTGGACTATAGGCATTTAAACCCTAACAAAGTTTTGCCCCATATTTTCTTGATCAAATGCGACCTGTAGCACATTAAATTTGAACTTGCTAAAATTAAAACTCAACATACAAAAATAATATTTGTACATTTGAAAGTTCGTAATACTTACTCGCGCCATTAACCTTCATTATTCTGCCTAATTAGAAGCGACCTTCCACATTTCGCACCGAAAAGAATTTGAACTACTAACTTCCAATTGACCTATTTAATCCAATGCTTGCAGTGTTGCCGCTTCAAATTCGCTTGACAAAAGTTTCACCATAACAACTGAAAGCTCATCAATATCGATGAAATTGGCAATCGAAAAGTTTAAAAAATAAGTGTTCGTTATTTCTACAAGTATCCTTTGCCATTAAGCTTAATTGTAGCTGTAAGGAGTGTGAAGAAATAGCGGTGAATCAGCAAGCAAACGAGAGTATTTAGAAAGTTATCAGAATGAGTGGATGAGAGGAAAAGATTTAGAGGGCGTTAGAGGACAATAAAATAATCTTGGGAGGTGTTAAGTAGAGCTGCTTTATTTACACAATTCCTTCATACGATTAGTAGAATACACCAACAATTCTGAAATGGTCACTGAAGAGTTCCTCTTTCTATTTATAGGTTCATATGATTTCGTATCTGAACAGTTAGTAGATTTTTATAATATGGTTTGATTGCTGATCATATCTTATGTTTTTAGCCGAATGTCATTAAGAACATTTTTCAATCGAACATCCAAAGATGTCCATGTATCAACCTGATATGAGGGCCCCTTATGTGCTGGTATATCCATGAATGTTTAAGTTCGTGCATATTGACTATTGACTTAAAATATATATATATATATATATATTATATATATTATTTTATATATATATATGTTATACGGAGCCTCAGCTCTGGTTCGGGGTTTGCTTTTACCGCGTAGTAAACCAGTTAAGCAATGTATACAAATTAACAATTCAAGCTGTAGTAGAAGACTGCGAAGCGGGTTCGAAGTTCACCATTTCTACAGTTCTATCATTGTCGTGAACTTGTTTCTGGTAAGAATTTATCTAATTCGTTATCTCAGCGGAAGGTTCACTAGTGGGGCAGTCTAGCAAGCACTTGCTATCATTCCCTTTATAATGGGAAGTCACAACCCTTTGTATATCAACATAGCTCTGGATAGGTATCAAAGTTCGGTACTGGTCTCTAGTTAGTTGTACAGAGAGAAAGATTCTCTAACTATTCCGGTCAGTTATTCCGGTATGCGATTGTGTTTTAGAATTCAAATCTGTCTCGTAAAGCATTACTTTCAATGCATAGATTAATGAAGTTACGGGATATAAACTTTTCACATATGCGTAAAAGATTCACCAGAATAGATCTCTTAAAATATGCTTTAGGTATTATTTTAAAACGCAGGAACTTCGAAGGTCTAATGAGAGTGAAAAAAGAAGAGATCACAGCCATGAAGTCTGAAACGGTGTTTTTGGTACAATCTCACTTGTAATTCGTCGAGACTTCAACTCTAGTAGGAGTAAGATAGAAATAGTTGGTCCAATGTACGAAAAATACGCGCTGTGAGAAGTATGAATTACTAAATTTGAATCTTGAATCAGATTAGTCGATTTAGGTTAGTCGAGAATTAGATAGAGTTAGGGCAAGCGAAGAGACAGGACACGGCGAAGTTATGGACTCAGTCACGTCTCAGTAGCATAACGTCGTCTTTAAAAAGCTTTTACATGAAATTCTTTAACCGTTAGCAAGCGGCATAAATTTAAACGAATTTTCATCTACTAAGAAATCTAAATCTAAAAGAAATACTAAAGTCCTCGTCCTCTATCTCAGCTATTCAATACGCATATTTTACGCAGCTGCATAAAAACCCCGTTAAGCAGAGCCAATTTCATATTTGGGTCATCATAAAGTAAATTAGAAATTGTGAAATATCTCAGCACTTGTAAACTCAATAAGGTGGCAATAATGTCACACAGCGATTTATAAAGCCAACTGAAATGAGAAAAGGTTCAATAGGGAAAAAAGTGGATTTTAAGTAGATGAGTAAACAGAAAGGGAAATTACAATAACGGCTAATAGCCCTGAACGAATAAAGGAAACTGAAGCTTAGCAGAGGTGAAGTAGAACGCATGCAAGGAAGGAAGAGCAAAAGAGAATGCTGAGAAGACAGAGAGAAAGACTTAAATTAATTGAGAGCTGCTGCATGTGTGGCCTATAGTGGTAAAGTTAATTGATGTATATGGAAGTATTGGCTTGTGGTTTAAATACTCACACACAGAGCTACATCTGTGCCGCCTTGTATCTGTAAGCTGAGTGGCTACTGTGGAAAGAATTATAGAATTGGGGATGGGATGGTGAACTTCATCAAGGCATAAAACTTCATTAGTGCTTGTGAGTGTGTGTTATGTAATCATGTGTGCTTACCTACTGGTGTTCAGAGTGCAATCAAGCCTCTTGGCTTCGTTCAATAGGGTTGTTGAACAAAATTTTTGTAAATGACGTCAAAGTTTTGCGTACCAGAATTGATGAACTATTGCGTGCAGCCGCAGTGAAGTGCACTCCAGAAACCACACGAAGGTCACTTGAACTATTTGGGTTAAAAATTATTAAATTTCCTACAATAGGGTTGGGTAAAATGTGGCAAGGGTTGGAAGAAGGTGCTTGCTGTGAGTATTGCGTTTCGAGAAAAGAAATATAAAAAGCACTATAATACAACTTTTGGTATATAAATAAGAATATTTAAAATATTAAAAATATCTCCGATCACTATTTCAGGTTAAGGTTTTGGAAGAAATGCTTTGACTGATCGGTTGTCAAATGGATTTATTCTATTTCGTTTACCATCTGGTACTATAAAATAAAATAAGGACCTAAGTGTTCTGTTTTCTTTGGTGCTTAAGCTAACCTTGAGTTTTTAAAAAATTGGAGACCTCAAAACAAACCCGGCGTCTTACAAGTTCTTTTTTGCCGAAATTGGAGGACCTTATACTCGTACTCTTAAGGATTTTAAAGCTTTTTAGATAATGGTAATCTCTTATATCAATATCAAAGTTACAGTTCTTAAAAACTTGATTTTTCATTTTGATTTCTAATTATACTGGATCCTATGAACTATGTTAACACATAGCATTGGTTTTGTCTAACATTTTTATCTCATGTATTATGGCTTCTGAAGTATGTTCTTCTTTATTTTTTCTTCTTTTTAGCTTAGGTTTATAGGAAAAACTTTTTTTAATTCTTCCTTTACCTCAAACTAGTATCTGAATTGAGCAGATTCAAGCGCATTTTTTCCGGTGTTTCTTTGATACCGTTTCTCCCTCTTTCTATATCCCTCTCTTTCTATTTCTCAGTTTTTCTCCTTCTTTCTCGTTCTTTCAATCTTTCTATCTATTTCTCTCTCCCTCTCTCTTTATTTTTCTCACTCTCTCTCCTCCTGTTCAATTCTATTGAATGTTCGGTTAAGCCTCTTATCCACTTCGGGATATTGTGGCTGTCTGCAGGTTTTCTCTTGAGTGAACAACACTGTCATAAGTATAGACCTTGATTATTTTAAGAATGTGAGCAGAGAATTGATATTGGAATTTAAATGATTTCTCATTTGCTTTGAGAAACTTTGAGTTCGTTTTCAATGCTTTGCGAATTTTTTTTGCACATTCAAAGTTTTGGGTGCCGGGCTCCTGCTGACTCAGTAGTTGTAAATAAAATTCTGACTAACACTCTAGGAGTACATATGCCTCATGTTCTCAGAAAGTCTTCAATAAAATGTATTAAAGTTATAATAAATACATAAATAATAAATACATAATAAAAAATTTAATAAAATCTTAATCTTAAGGCTACCTACTTTTAAAATAGTTTCAAAGTCTTAAAACTTTGGTCCTATTCAGACAACGAGTTCTTCTACACTGCAGATGGACATTTTTAATGTAGAAAAGTAGATCTCTGCCACCACATCTGAGAATCTCTTAAATAATAAAAAATAAATAAATATTATAAATTTTCTAAGAAAGTAGAAATATTAGTGAAGGCACTAATATTTAATTATTGCCTTCGAATCCATTTGGAACTAAATATAATTGCTTGCAAATATAATCATATTAAATCGTCTTCTATTATATAAAATTTGTCATCAAAACGCGCTTCGTAATCATAGTTAAAGCATTAGATATAATAAACAGCGACAGCTTTGTAGATATCGCATAACACATGCTAAGCGCCTAAAAGTATGTCACATTGAAAATCAATATTATAGATGCAGACACAATTACGGATCTTATATCAACACAAACAAGCAAACAAATAAGTACACATACTAAAGCCGTTGCAAGTACGCACACCAAAACAATACTACAAACACACACATACACACACGCACAAAGCTTGCGCACCCAGCCGTTGATGAAGCCAAACAAGCATGTCAGCCAAAGCTTAGATGCATATTTTTTCTGTCTATTTATGCTTTCAGTGCGCAGCATCACGTGCCGACAGCATATGCTTTAACTGAACACACACACACACACGCATATACATATATATATTGTGCAATATAAATTATCTGTAGCCTCGTACGTGCGATTTCAGCCAACTTTGCAACTGCCACTAATGACTACTGCTGCTACGACAGGCACTATTTGATTTGTTTTTGTAACTGCAAGTTGTTGTTGTTGTTGCCACCAACGCCGAGTGTTTATACAGCAAAACTGAAGTGTTTGTTGTTGAGTGAGTGAAAAGCAAAAGAAAAAGTGAATATATTGAACTATTGGAAAATAATAATAAATTGCAGCAAATATTGTCAGATACTAGGTATACATTTGTGTGTGTGTGTGTGTGTGTATGTGTGTGCATTCAATAAATCAGCGCAATGAGTGCGCTAGTCAATAAAGCGGCGCGCAGACAGTCGGCAGAGAGTCGGTGAGCAGTATGATATAATGTTTGTGTGTGTGAGTGCATTTAAATGCGCCCACTCATTTGAAAAGTTCGCTAAGCGCGCTGACGTTCAATTGGCTGCTTTGAATAACTCTTTGGCAGCACTCGAAATGAAAGTGTTTGCGATATGTCTCAGCGGAACGTGTTGCTCGTTGTGACTTGGAGAGTTTATTTGAATAACGGTATTAGAAAGATTTTTTTATATTAATTGTGTGTGTCTCATTTACATGAAATCTCCAGTGCTACATAGTTTACATTTAGAGATTTGAAAGTTGTCTTACTTTTTATCAGAGAAACAATCACTCGTATAGAAATTAGCATACTCATTGACTGTCAAGGAAAAATAAGGGCCGATTATACACAGGTTTTATACATATTTGCCTCATTCTTAGCGTACTCACTTAGTTATATTGAGACATCTTACATTATGACAGTATGTTATAAGGTCGGTAATTGAGGTTATGGACCAATTCCCTGCCATCGGAATCCTCTTGCGCTCTTATCTCAATTCACCTACCATATATTATTTTATTAAAATACACCAGTATTTCATCGATGTATGCGGTCTAAATTCAACCGAAGATGGGAATGTGAGGTAGGGAAAGATTTGAACCGATTCCATTAATTTTCAGTACCAAATATAGGTCTACTATGCTCACCTAAACTCTTTAAGATATCTTATATATTGATGAAGACACAAGGATCTGATAGAAATCAATATATTCGCATTTTCCGTGTTAACGAAAGTGGACCGATTTCATCACTTTTTTCTACACAATCTTCAGATACAAAGTTTTTTTTTTATCTTATACCAGTTTTCTTAGGATATCCTATATTCTGAATGATATTAAAATTACAAGTAAAGCACAAGTAAGACAAATCCATATATTGCCAATAAGGAAGTTAGGTGAAGATATAAACCAATGTAACTCGTTTATGGTTCCAAATCATCATTTGCTTTGCGTTTTGTAATGAGATAATTCGATAAAATATCATGAAAAGCAACTGATATATGTCAGTTGACAAAAATATATATGACTGAGAATATATATTCGTCATATACATGACAAAACTAATTAGAGTTCTAGGAATCATTATACTCGATCTATGGCGGCAAAGAGTAGATTTGTATATAATGAATTTAATCGGTGTGACGAACGTTTTATTTCTTATTTGAAGGCTAAAGTAAAATAAATAAAATAAGTAATATAAAAAAAAAATAATAAAATAAAAACAAAGCTGCCACGTATCACTGTTAGCTTGCATATCAAGTTTTGTTCTGATCTTTGTAGTAAGAGTTCACATTTTTCTTTTAAATAAATTAAATCACCCGGATATTTTGTGTAGTAGATGTAATTACTTTATCGTACCTAATTATGACAGTTACCATTTCATTACCATGAGAAACTGGTTCTTGTTGGAATGGTTCAAAATATTCTCCAAATGTTTCGGAGCAATGCTGCTAATTTGCCCGTACATGGCCGCATAAAAACCGGGTCTGTTCCCAGTTCTTGTAGTCAAACGTATTATTGTCAAAGGCTGTTCTCTGGAGACTGCTGTTTGGCAGGATCTCGGTCCGTCTTTTGGATATTCGTACCATAAATTTGTAAAATGACCAAATATCTCTTCATATAGATCATTTTAGATGTCCTGTCTAATGAGATTATACTACTTATTTTCAATGCCTAAGGAAGTGATTATATCCCTTAATGTATTACTTTATCTTGTCAATACCTAGAGAAATTAGCTTTTCTGTTAAGATCTTTCCCTAATAAAAAAAGGTTGATCCACCAATCTGCCGGAAAGGAAGCTATGTTTGTATCAGCTGCTTGCACTTTGACTAGGTTCAAAGAGCTAACACTGCCTTCTTTAATTATATATTTTTAGCTCTAAAGAAACAAATAAAAACATCTGTTCTCGGATATATGCTGTACAGCTAAAGATTTCTTATTTTATCCAAAATTGCTTTGCTTTACCTTTCATCTCGAATTAATGACTAAGCTACAACACTAAATACATTAAACTCCGACCTTCACAAAACTTCCTAAACGAAAATGCGCATAATTAAAAGTTTTTCTGCATTTTCACACAACGCTCTTATTATCTTCGCTCTTTCAATGCAAACAATACGTATTTGTTGCTCTTAAAACTCCTCACTATTCGTGGTGAAAATCATTTTTTATTTCAAAAAGTGTGAAAGTAAGGAAAGGAAGGAAGGAAGATTTTTTTACCTTTATTCCAGTTTGTTGTCAAATTCTAGAAAATCCTTATTTATAAATTTTTATATTTTTCGAATTTTTCGGTGGCACAATTTAAAGACACTAGCTCTGTTTTATATTGGTCAAATCTATTTTGCTTTTTCCGTTTCACATTTTTACTTCCCTTTCACATTTGTCTATGAATGAATTTTACATTTGAATAAATCCAACACTAAAATTTATTTACATTTCATAATTTAAACTTTACAACTACAACAAAAGCGAAGTTTCAATGCAAATCTCATTTCAAGCTTGCCTCCAATGTTAACAGTATACTCACGTATGTACAACCACATATTTATACAAGATATATATATGTAAAGAACCGTTCTACTAGGAAATTCATTGCATTCTGTGTGTGTTTCAGGCCCCAAAATTAAACAATTGCATCATATTAACATAGTACTTAATTTTGTTCCAAATTTTTAACCAAATCTGAACTTGTAAATTCTAGCAGCTTCTCTTGTGAAACTTTCCTGAAGAAGAAATTTCGGTTTTGCAAGGAATATATACAGTTTCTTAGAACCGATTTTAATATAATATTATTCGGCTCTTCATCTAAAGTTGTTTGTATTCCTCTTTCAAATTTTTGAGTACATAAAGATAATATAAGTATACCATATTCGTGAAGACTGCTATTGAAAGCATAATTAAGCACAAAATATCTACTAGCGCCCTGAAGCTGTAACCTCGTACTCGACTTTCTAGGGGTCAGTATTACAGGTAAATGAATAATGCCTCGGGGAAGTTCATTAGGAAATGTTTTCTCTAGCATAATCTTTTCAGTCCCGGTTCCGAAAATATTCAAACCAGTTCGGCAATTTTTTGTTTTCTTTCCCGATGGCTCGAAGTAGTCAACTCTCGACAATTCTATGGAACATTTAGTTGGAGAATTCGTAAGCAAAAATAGAGAGAACCTGGCCTATGCGGACGAGTAGATTGGCAGTTTGCAGTGCGAGATTATTATTTTGGACTTACTTTTACCACCAACTTGTTAATGCTTCGAGAAAATTAATATTACTGAGAACTTGGTTCATTAGAGGAACTGTAAATTGTAGAATGAATGAATAATCCTTTTCTATTTAACTTAGAGACTATAATAACTTCGGCGCTTTCGCTGATGTACACATATCAGAGGCAGCGTATTGACTTGAGATGCTTGCAGTCCTACCGACTATGGACCATTACTTACAATACAGATCTGAGGAACGAGTAAGATCATCACCTGGAACCCGATTTAAATAAACCGTAAAGAATCTTAGCAAGCTAGTTCTTCCTTTATCTCCTTTTTGACCACCGAAAACTCAATATTCAAAAATAGAATGATAATTTTATTCGTTGCAAAATGAAACTCAGAAACCAGCCAATTTCTCAACATAAACGCCTAACTGTGGTTATGAAAATAAATTTAAGAAGAATAGGCTTATAAGATTGTTTTGTGAAGAAGAATATAAAGAACCGATGAAGCACATCAAAAGTGATGTCTCAGATGATTATTAATTGAGCTTATATATATAGCGTTTTAAACATTCGGGTCCGTTCAAGTTACGTGATCCGTACCCGACTAACATGGAAACGAAAAGAGAAATATCCTTAAGAGAATTTGATCGAGCTCAATTGTTACATAAGCCCCCAGTAAGACAGGAGGAGTTTGACGTACGTACTTAGATTGAGAATGAGTGAGGATGCTGTGTTATATTCTTTATCTATCATTGAGAATTTTGAATGAGGAGTTCCAATATTTCTTACAGGGTACGTTTTGCCATAAAATCCATATAGGGAATAAACTGCGGTGACAGTGACAATAGTAGACCCGCATTCAATTATAAACCTTAATCTGGTATGATTTTAAATAACTCAAATGAATGGGGAAATTTTTTCACTGTTTCACTGGCAACTGCATACCTCCAACTGCACCGTTATACACCCGCACAACACTCAAATACACACTCGTAATATAACCGAAAAGTCCATGTACATATATATGAAAGGAAGAAAACCTTTCACTATCAGCCCGGGCTGCTATCCACAGTCGTATGCTCAGCCCCAACTGTTTGCGCGCCACTCTCTCTCCCTTTCTTTCGCTCTCTCTGCCTCTCTATCTCTCCGCCTATGGTGTAGCCTTCCTCGCATACTTCATCGCCTTAATTTTACACAGAGTCCCGCCTATACTCAGCTGGTTTATATTCGGTCCTTTTTTGTACCATTTTTGGGACTCATTGTTGCATGCGTAACTAGTTTGGCGAAAGTTTGAATTAAAATGCAACAGATATACCTCGTAAATTTACAATGAAATTGTAAATTGTAAATTGTGAAATTCATGCATTTAAAACAATTTCATTCCGTACAATTGTACAACTCAGGCGATAAAGTGACGCTGCTAACGCTGACTGCACAACAAAAGCGAAACAAAAAACTACAACAAAAGAGGAGAATAAAAACGCCAAAACAAATCAGTGACAACAATGCCGACAACAATGCCTGGTAAACATGCGAGACAAACGACAATAACAACAATCAACACAGAAAAAAGAAATTGAAATGAAGTTGAAAACTGTTTCTTCCTTGCAAATGTAACACCAACAATATAGTAGCAACAACAATATGAGTTTGTTGTACTCAGAAATTCACTCAACATTTAACGGTACAAATTTGTTGAGAAAAAAGTGGCGTAAATAAGTTGAGTTATTTTGTTCTTGCTTTTCTGTGGTTAACGGTGATTTTTTGTTGTTAGTGCAGATGAGATAAGTTATATAATTATAAGGAAGAATACCCCAATCAGTGGAAAATAAATTCAAATATTCCTTTTATGGAAGATTGCTACATTGACATGAGTGTCTCTCGGGACTACATAGGTTTGTACAAGTTATTTGCCTTCTCGAGAGCCCTGCGAATAAACTAGTAAACTATGATTATCACGACAACCTATTTTCTGTAAGCTATTTTGGCAAAGTCCTATGATGTTGCAACAACAAACTTCACTCGAAGCATCTTACTAGCACTAATTAAGCTCTCTCTTTTGTTCTGGAATAAGAAATAATCTACTAAAGCTTGGTTAAGATCTGATCAATGGGCTGGATGATGTGAAATTATTTAATAAAACTCTGCTCAATGATCTTCCATGGGATTTTCTGGCCGGTTTTAAATAATCGGTAAGGTCTTCAATTGCCCTACTCTTCTCCTTTCAATCACTTTGACTTGAATCATGTGGCCACCCAAAAATTAGCAGTCCTTGCTTACGCTTATCGTTCCCCAAAGAGACTTATTCTTTTCTTCTCTCAATTCAATACGGCCTATTCTATTCTAATGTCTCTCCAGAATTTTCAAAGATTGAAGACATCACGAGCTTTTGAATTTTCTAACCTTGAATCACACATGAAATAAACCAATTTGCTTTTTGTGTTAGAATTTCATAATTAATGCTCTCGCATTTTGGAATCCAATTCTTTACCTGGGAAATATTTTTGGAGAGATAGATAAATATTCTCCACTTACCATATTACTTCCGACTAACAGCTGAGACTTTAATGACAGATTTGTTTGTTGGCGTAGAGATACTTCAGACCATAAGTTGGAAATCTTCAAATCATTTTCTTGTCTATCAAAGGGAACACAGTCTCTCCGCTCCGTTAGGCAACGGAAGGAAAAGCAACTGCGAATTAATGAGTCGTTTGTCATAATAGATGTCAGGACTGCTACAAAAAAAGTGAGCGAGAAAGAATATTAGAGATAGATATGTAAAAAGAAGGAGAGTAATAAAATGGAGAAATCGAGCGAGGGAGAGGAAATAATATAAGTAGTAGTAGAAAGTTAGAGAGGCAGAATGAACGAGGTGAGCTTCATATATTAATACTGCTGAAATATTTATAACCTTGATCCTATAGGGCTGCCCAATTTGGTGGGTATACGTGGATACTTGCAATGTTTTAAGCCAGCGGTACCTAGATATAAGTAAATTATACGTAGAATCACGCTCAAATTGTAAAGTTCCTTCAGTGTCTGGAAACATAAATATATTGTTATATTGTTGTATTGTAAATGCCATAAACATTTTCATTTCTCCCGGCGGCATCTGAACTTTTTTTGCTTCTTTCATGTTTGTCTTCTCTTTGCCTTCGAATTTTGAAAGTGTGATTCTGCCGACCACCTTTTTGTGACCCAATCAATTTGCAGTCACCCTCAAGCCCACCAATATCTTTTATCCCCAATTTCTTATGCATTTAATTTAACTTGAAAGTTTTTCTATTATTTCGATGCATATTTTTAAAAGCCCAAGCATTAGTTTTAGCATTATCGTGCCTATTTGGGTTCATGTGAACGTGTGATTGTATCTGAGTCCCTTTTTTTTAGATCTGGCTGAGTTTGTTTACAAGAGGACATTCCAACTGTTGTGTCTCAGTGGGCTACCCAATCATTGTTGCTTGTTTTTTTTTGTTGTGGTTTTTTGAGAAGCAATACGCGTTGTCAGCGGCAAAACTAAAAAAAAAAGTAGCATACATGCAGGCGCAACTGCGTGTGAGTATTTGTTTTGCGGTGCGGTCGCAAATATAGCTATATGCTTGCCGGAAAACAAATTTAACAAACCGGAAAATATGCAAATTTATACAACTACAGAATGACCAAGTCCGTGTATTTCCGGGTATGGCGGCAACCAACACTGCTGTGAATCTCGCTTGTGTGTCGCTCTCGTGGGTCTATGCGTGCGGTCGCCAGCTTACGCGCCCCCGCGGACATTTGTAGGCTGTGTCTATCTATTTCTGTGCATTTCTGGCATTGTCTGTCTATCTGCAACTCCGCCAGAGTGTCCGTCGCTTTGTCCTCTTGTATATATTCCTCTCTGCTTGCCCATCTATACGCCTCAGCGCAGATCATTCATATGCAGCTTTTATTTTATTTTTGTTTTATATTTTACATTTGTTTTAAGTGACATCACCCTCTGATTGGCTTCCTTCCCCGCCCATCACCCTTCTTCGAGCACCTGCTTCTGCTCTCTCACGTCCTTCAAATCCCATTTTATCTCTGCTCACTTTTGTACTTCACTTTGCTTCAAATTTGTATCGTTTTGCTGCCATTTCCATGAATTTGTTGTAGTTTGTTGTTGTGTGTGCCTTAAAATTCCGCCGTATTTGTATTTGTGCAACACGAACCGTCGCCACTATTTACATATGTAGACACATAACTGTATTTGTTTTCGAGTATTTTCTGCATGAAAATATTAAAACTTTTTCAGTGCAAAAAAAAAAAAACATACAACAACAAAATGGTATAAACAGAAAACAGCGCTCCCAAAAATTATCTCGCTCATAAAATATATTTTTTAAGCCGCTTTAGGCTCATGGCTGTGTCTCGCTGGTTGCAGCCTCTTCTTTTTCTCTCATTTTCACACCAATTTTTTCCTGCTTTTGTTCATCATGTTATTTTATTCGGTCGCCTCGCTTGTATTTAGTGTTCTTTCCCTTTAAACTGTTATTTTTCGCTTGTCGTTATTTTTATTTTTGTTACATTGCTGTTGTTATTTTTTGTGTAAGCAAATTGGGTTCAATGTTTTTTCAGTTTTTCTGCTTTTATTTTTATATTTGCTGATTGCGTTGATAATAATTGAATTTGTATGGTGTAAGCCCATTTAAGTGAGTGACCCTGTAGGAAATCGAACCTATTTATTTTAGGTTAATGTGCAACTTTTGTTGTTGTGATTTCGATAGATGTGACCATAAGGCAAGTTATTCTAGGTAAAGTTAAGTATGGTAGAGATATTCAAATACCGTTATAATTTTTGTTGTCAGAATCGTTATTTTATAACCCCATAAATCAAATTGGTATGTTGGGCGTTGTCGTGGGAAGTTTTAAAATTTCAAAAAATTCTTCTATTTAATATAGTCTATATAATCTAGTCATCTAAAGATGACTCCTACGACTATATATTAGATTTATAAGGGTTCTTAAAATACAATTAACTCAGTTTTGAAAAAGTGCCGTTATATATGGAATGTTCATCAATAATGCTTCTCAATTTTTTCCTCTCCATAAACGAATCCTGTTAAGGACTAACCGCAATAATCCGGACAATGGATTTAAATATTTTTTGTAAAGCCAAATATGCAATTTTTTCAAAACCTTCTATGACTAAGTCCTTTTCGAATATAAAAATTGCAACATTTAAATGAATTTCAATTCTTTTCACGGTACTTATTCTATTGCTTATATATATCTAAGTGCGATATATTCCATATATATTAATTTTGCTTAAATCTATTTATTGTTACTCTATTTTTGAAGTTTAAGCCTTTAGAAAAATTTCTTCATGATATCATAATATTTATTTCTATCATTGTTTTCTAAAACTGTTAAATAAATGCACTTCATCGCTTTATTTCCGCGTTTCAGTATCAAATATTGAGTTCCAAAGACTTCGGAGAGGTATAGTGTATAGGGTTCTATAAAGTTCAATAAAGAAGGCCTGCCTAGAAGATAGTTCAAAGAATCGGGTATTGAGTTCCAAAGAGTTCGGATAGGTATAGTGTATAGGGTTCCATAAAGTTCAATAAGGAAGGCCTGCCTAGCCGATAGTTCAAAGGATCGGGTATTGAGTTTCAAAGGTCCATTGGTGTAGACTGGTTCAAACGAACACACGAAGAGCTGGATAATGGGTTCTAAGAAGTCGATAGGTAGAGACTGTATAGATAGAGTAGTCATAGCATCGCATATTGCATTCCAAATAGTGTGGAGAGGCATAATGTATGAGGTTCAATGAGCAAGATCAGGCTTATCGAACGTTCAAAGCAAAACGTATTGAGTTTCCAAGAGTTGGGAAAGGAATAATATATTGGGAATGCTCACATTAATTTTCTTTAGGTGCCACAACGAACGCTGAATCAGCTGGACGATACAAAATGACACCACCAAAGCAGCTAGGCATTGGAAAAGGGTAAAAATCAAATTTGAAGCATCCTTGTGATATGCATAACTTCGACTGATTATATTTCCGACTTTTTCAATAAAAACATGTACTTTAGTATAGCTGGTGCCAACACACTGCGTTCTATAATGATGAAGAACGCGAAGCAGCCTTGAAGGAAATCTCGACTAAATTTCGTACAGTGCAGTAATTCCTACTAGGTCTCATCGCCTTAGGCCTAACATGCTCAATTGGTGTTTTTTTGTTTTTCAAGTCCCACTCATAACAACTTTAGCGCTTCGCACGTTTTTTTTTTTTCAAGTTATCCCTCGTTGGCTAAAGTATTTATATTGTTGTTATTGCTTTGGCATATATTTATTAGTAAATCGCTGTAAATGCGTCTGCATTCGTTGGCATTTGCGTATTTCATTTGTTAGTGTGTATTCGCTTGAACGCCGCTATTATATAGTGTTGCACTGTGGCCGGGAGGCAGAGCGCGGGCCATGCTCGCATTGTTTGAAAATAGAAATTGTGTAATTTCGCCTATCACCGGAAGCGGAAATTGCATTTTCTTTATTGGTTTTATAATTCAATTTGTACGCCGTGGCTCAGTGATTGCGCGCTAGGATAGGAAAGCAAGCGGACACATACATATACGCATGGAGTTGGAGGCAAAAAGGGTTGCCGATGTAATTTGAATAATATCTAAATGCATACAAATGCTGAATGAGTTAAAAAAATTCCAACGCAGCATTTATAATACAAAGAAATGAAATGATATTTATGCGCAACTTATTATAATAAAAGTTTGTCTTTAATAGTCGCAAATAATTGAAAAGTTTTCAACAAAATTTTATATAATTTTTATTAAAACACATACATAAGAATATTTACATTATTATAACTAAATTGTTTTAGTATGTTTTTAATATTAAATCTTCATTTAAAATATTTGCCCTTTAAGAAAATTGTTACGGTAGTGAAAGGTTTCAAATTTATCTAAAATTTTTAATTTTTCAATAATATAACCTGTTTGTTTGTTTGAATGTTTTCCAAAAAAATTTAATTTTTTTAATTTATTATTTAAAACAAAAATTATACTAACAATTTAAAAAATTTGGTAATAAACTAATATTTTATTACAGAACAAATACATTACTACATACATATTACATTACAAAAGACATTATTCTTTTTAAACATTATTTTTACGTAGAAATAAAAAAAAAATTTGCGGAAACATGGAAAAACAAATTATTAATCTTGCGGAATTCCACTAAAAAAATTATTTACTAATTTACTAAATTTGTAATGTTTTATTTAAATTTATAAAAAAATTTTTTTTTCATAAAATAAAATGTTAATTCCATATTACATGCATATTTGATATATTATTCCATTTTCGGTAACCAGAAGAATATTTTTTTTTATATAATATATGAAAATATTTATAATTCATATATATATATGTATCTAATATTTATCTTAAGATCTTTTAAGATAGAAAATTATAATATTTTTTTATCGGTTATGGAAGTTTAATATTTTCTAACAAACTTCAAAAACTTTATATATCGCATTTTTATTTTTCTTATTTCTGAAATGAAAAGTCCCCATTTAAGTTTTTATTGTAAATCTTTTTTTATGGAGAATAAAGCTCTTTGAAAACATTTATTAAAACATATGTATTTGTGTTCTTTTTGTGAAAATATAAAGCTTTCTGCCGATGAAATATTTTATATAAAACGTTTGCGTTGAACTTTTTTTTTTCCAAAAAAAATAATTTCTTTTCTTAAATTCTTATAATTTCGCAAAATGTTGCACGGAGTATAATAGTTTTGTTCACTTAACGGTTGTTTGCAACACCTAAAAACAATCACGATAGATATGGAGTTATGTATATGTAAAAAAGCAAGATGACCAGACGAGTTGAAATCCGAGTGACTGTGACTGTGACTGACTGTGACTTTCACAACTTTCAGAACAGATTGGCATTGCGAAATCGGCCCACTGCCACAAAATACCGTTAAGCTATACCGTTAATCTTTAAAATTGTAATTTGTAACAGAGGATCATAGTGGAGAGTGACATCTGTAGTAAACATTTTTTGAAAATGAACGAGACTTTCAATTTTACAGTAAAGATGGTACGCAAAGGATGCATTGGAATCAGTGTAAAAATTGAGCAAAGGGATGACACCATCCAGTTTTAGGAGTTTTCCCATATCTCAGCAAAAACTCCACCAATTTATTATTTAACAATTTAGAATTATCTTAAAATCGTTATGTTACAGTTTGAAAATGGGCGAAATATGGTCCGATTACCACACCACGTATCCATATAACACAACTTTGCATTCCATCTGATTCTTGCACTATGCAATATATAATTCAAGTAGCAAAAAAGATACCGGATTAAAACTGTGAACAAATAGTGACTTTCAGGTAGGCTACCTAGCATCTAGAGTGAACGAAATGACATATTAGCTTTTCACGCCCTCCGTTATCAAGCATGAGAACCTCAGAGCAGCTGTCTGACTTTTTACAAAAATATCGGTAAATTTGCGATATACCTGAATGAAGTTAATAACGGTTGTTAAAAATTGATGAAATCACGCCAATATTTCGCATAGTCACCATATACCAAATATTAGAATTTTTTAATTTCTTGTTAACTTTATGCCAAATATGTCGGTCATTATGTAAAATATTCAGCACCCATATGCTATACACCCTAATTATCGTTATTCTAGTGGCCTCTGTAGGAATATTAATATCTCGGGCATGAAGTAAAATGTAGTACTGATACTAAGTGAGTGACTATGGGTCATATAACATAATTTAAGATGATGTCGAAAAACGGATGTTGAATTTATTTGCAAATGAGAACATATATTCTCTTTGGTTTTGATATTTGGAAATTGCGAGAGTATAACATTTTCAGTTACAGCCGAACATTGCACTTCCCTACTTACTTGTTTTTATATATTTTTATATAATATGTATTATGCCGAAGTGGACGAAGTAGTTGCGTTAGTATATTTTACTAAGCTTTTCTCAACTTAAATCTTTTTAAAATGATTTTTACTAAATTACCGCTCAAATAAATTTTTGAAAATACTCGTATTTATTTTATCAAATTTACATTTTATCATTTGCTCATTGCTTTCACAACATACCTTTTTCGTTCCGAAAATTTTCCAAATATTTCTCCATAATTACTTTCTCAAACTTTAACAACGCATTCATTATGCTCGCGAAACTGTTTTAGCGCCTCCACAGTTGTCAAATGGCTGGAGCTAGCAGCTCCCACAGCCGCCTCCGTGCAATCATTTCGTTTTGTTTGTGAATGCATCATTAAAATTTTATGTAAATCGCTTTACGTGCATTACGAAAAACGGGTCAAAAGTGTGCGCCCCTACCTAACATCTGATTTACATACACACACACATACACCCACACCCACACTTACCCACATACGTATGCCTGACAGAATAACATATCAAGTGTCAAAGTGACTACTCGGTATTTACATTGTAAAACTACGTCAAATACATCGCTCATTCCACAAATGTAAAGGAATTCATTTAATGCTTTGCATATTTGTGTCTTTTGCTTTTCGCACACGCACACACACGCACACACATACACACAGAGGCATGCACGCACAGCGTTTGCTCTCGCTCACCTGTCATTTGCGTGCTCTTCGCATTTATTACGCACGATGTGACAGCACATATACACACACACACATATTTGCATGTGTGGAACGTGTGTGGCATTCCAAAGCGTCCAATTTTTCGATATAAAAACGCTTACAACAACAGCAATTGTATTTTTGCGTTTGGTGTTTGTGTTTAACGCTAATAAAGTGATCTAGATTGCTTGCAGCTTGGAATAGATTTTTTTTTTTTATGTTTCTCTTCGCTTGTTGCTTTCGCACGGCGTTAAAAGATATTCGCGAATTGGCAGCATGACACGTGTTAAATAAAGGGTGCGCGTGAGCAAGTTAGCATGGATAAAGTTATAAGTTAAAGGCATATGTATAAATTGGTTATAGGCTTTCGAAGGCAGTTGTTTTTTCAAGCATTCAACACTTACTGCTAATGTGTACTGTGAGTGCTGCAGTGTTTCACAACTTAACCATAACTTTAACTATCGGTTAAATTTCTCAATCGGTTGTTGAGAAATGCTTCAATACATGTCGTCACTTTAACTGAGTGTTACAAATTCTCAATCGATTATTCGAGAAAGGCCCAAGGAAGGATTATACAAGTTTACACCCTCAGGAAGTGACACATGTTTTAGAAATGTAGTTAGTGTTATTCGGAAAGGTATAGCGAATCGGTATTTCACTGAATATATATAGCGTGTTTTGTCGAATTCGGGGATCGCCAAACCTGCACTTGGTTGTTATGAAGCTTCAGTTACAGAGAGTAACTTTAATTTTTTAGTTTACTCCTTTTAGATCTGCTATCTGAGTCATGCCAACGATGCAACGACCAAATGTTTTAAATATAGGTGTGAGCAAGTGCTAGAAGTATACCATGAACCATATCAATCCATTAAACAACGACCAATATTTAGAGCTTGAAGATTGATGATTGTGTCATCAGTTCCTGCAATTATAACATATGACAGTTTCTTTCTGACATCCATTTGAGAGGTGTCATCTAACATCCATCTAATGTCCATCTCACAACTGCCTTTCGACAAACATCTGGCCTCCTTTCACAGCTGGCATCTGACATTCGTTTGACAGCTGCCATCTAACACCTGTCAGATATCAGTTTAGATAAATCTCTACATCCTCGTCCGGCGGAAGTACTACTAAAAACCTTTATATTTACCAAAGTATTTGTACGAATGCTTTTATGAATTTCAGTTCCGTTCGAAGTTAAAGCTTTGTGATAAAACTTGCTGTTCTCCTACACAAATTTCTTCCGCGCATTTATTTGATTTATGACACTTGAAGTTGCATTGATTCCATTTGACTTCTGCACACATGCTCCTCCGAAGCCACACACCCCTTCTCGCACAATCAATTGGTGAAACTGTGGCGAATGCCTGCGAAAACTTTTTACGCATACGTCGAAATCAACTTCGATTTCAATTTGATTTTTATTTTCATACTTGAAACTTCTTACCTGAGTAAAATTGACTTTCTCCGACTTTTCAAAAGTCGAAAGTTATAGAAGACATAAAGTTTCTTACGCCACGCGTAGTCGTACGTCGCACGTTTGCTAGCTGCGTACGTGTAAGTTTTGCGTCTAGACGTTGGCGGAACTTCAACGCTTTATCAAATTGTCGCTTCATCATAAGCGATGACTGGTCTCAGGAAGCCTTGGGGTGAGTAAAATATTCGAAATAACTAGAATATTATTGTTTTAAAGGAATTACGAAATTGTAAAGCTTCGAAATCGCTCAGCTCATACATTTTTCTCATGGAATTAATCAGAAATACTCTTCGTAAGAGCGTTGCCTTCGTTACAGCTTGAAAGTTGGAAAAGCCAGCAGTTCTTCAAAGTGCTCGGCAAAATAAACTGACCTACAATAGTATAGTTCGACATTACAGTATTTTTTGGCGTAAAATAGGGAAGTTTTCTTCCTTTCAGTAAAATCTTTCAAACTTTCATTGCAACCGAACTTTCGCTTAACCTGTCTTACTCGGTTAGATACTCTTCCTTTACTCTTCCTACGTTTAATTTTTTTACTTTCGGGAAAACAATCTTGTTTTAGAGTATTTTGAAACCACTTTTAGATAAAGTGCCAAAAAAAGAGCATTTTTCTCCTTATACTATAGACTTTATCAGTACAATCGATCAGAACTGCTCATTACGTTTCTGTTGATTGAACTTTGGTGGGGAAGACTGCTTACGGTATGATCCAGAAGGTGAAGGGGTGTTTGAAAACATTACAGTGTAGAAAGTTTTATTGATGGGTGCTGACAGTAATCTTCTAGAATTATAAAATTTTAGTAGAAACAGTTGACGCAATTCTTGGACTCGATGGCCCAACTGGAGACATCAGCTTCTGTAACTTGCTTGCTCTGCAACTAGCTCGTACTTATATATTGAGATAACATTAATTGAAATGAAATAATCGTGGTTAGAAAAGAATAAGGGATAATCGTGGTGGACCTGCACTCAATCGCTCGAGGAAATCAACTTAACTTAAACCTTACTCAACCAAAGCATCTACCGCGGCCTCGCGTTTCTATATAATCCATGACCACTGCACCATAACTTTTTATTAAGCGCTCTTTACTAATAGACTAATAGTAGACTAATAATAACAACAGATTGGTTTTGACCGATTTGGACTTGGGTTTGAATGATTCCAGGAAGAAAGAAGACTGTTATCCAATAAAAGTAATTGCTGGACTTGATAGAATTGAGGGTATACTAAGCTTTCTGAGAAAAAACGAGAAACAATTTCCAAACCTTTTTTTCGACCCTTCTATACCCGAATTTTTCCAGGTAATTGGGTGTGGTTTTAGAAATGGAACTAACACAAATCATGTCGACTTCCGAAGTGTCTTAAATAAAGACGTTCTATAGAGATAAGACAAGAGTATTGAATTCTGGAGGCGATTAAAAAAATTGTATATGTTGTTATTGTTGTTATCTCTCAATCAGCCCAAAGTGATACTTATGAACTTATGGCTGTGAAGTCAATAGCACTGTTCAGTATCCATCCACTCAAGTTATTGCAAATATGTGCAAATTAATTCAAATTACTTGTGGCATGCAACATTAAATTATGCGTCAAATTGTCAAACATTTCAAGTGGCCAATCAGCATGTAGGCGCTGCAACGGTAATTGTGCGCGTACAACAACAACGCCACCGAAGAGTGCAACAACAACAATAGTGTAATTGTAATTAAAATACCAATTAAATGGTAAAGTTTTTATGCTATGTGATGCAAGAGCAAAGGCAAGTGTTGCGCGTGGCATGTTGCAAGTAATCAAACGAAATTAGCATAAAATTAAATTGTAATGCCACATGTAGACGAAGAAGAAGAAAAAAAAAAGCACAGGAGAAAACAACAACACGCACAAGGTTGCATTGCACGTAACGGGTGTAAGTGTGGCTGTGTGTGTGTGCATTGAGAGGAATTACCGTTAACTGGGAGAGTGGACGAATGAGTGAGTGAGTGATTTAGTGAGTGTTTTTGTGAGCGTTTGCATGAAAACTTGCTACATTAATGATTTTGCAGCGCAATTATTGCGTGCGTTTGTGTGTGCATATTTCTTTCAGTGTGCGTGAGTAATTAAATAATATAATTATGATGAATGACACGAGCGTGAGGCATATTGCCATATACATATGTTCCGGCTCATTTTATACAGTTTGCTTTAATGGGCTTGTTAAAAGTTATTTGTGGCATATGGCAGAGGTGGTAAGTGTGGCAGTTTACACTTTAGCGGCTGACGCCCCAGCAGAATGGCGAAATTTGGTCGTAAATGTCTTCATAGCTGCAGAATATTGATGGGATATGAAGTAAATACACTCCGGTATCAATTTTCCAACATGGGAAGATTCAAAAAGTTTTTGCTTCACTCGCCACAGCTCCCCCGATTTAAGATCCTGAACCACTTCTGCCAACTGTAGTCTCAAACATGCTACAGAGAAAATTGCTCCTACAAATGTCCATGTAAGGGTTTTCCATACTTGCGTCAAAAGTCTCAAACATCATTAAGCAAATATCGATCTTATTTGAGGTATCTGTCGTGTCCATGCTTTATAAAAATCAGCCTTTTATATATACTACTGCAAATAGAAAAAAATGTCAGTCCTTTACTCCGGAATTACCGGAGACGCAAAAACATAGATATCCTTAATCAAGCCTATCTATTAAAACCCTTGTGTTATGCACTAGCTGGGGACTCATTACCTTCAGAGAGAATCAAGACTCGCAAAAACCTTAATATTTTACCGAAATAATTGCAATATCTTCATTTTTTTTTTTATTAAATCGAAAAACACTTCGTATTGGCCTTTAGTTGGTTCTTTAAGAACTTGAGGGCCATTGGATTAACTGCGTGGATATCATGATGACTAATAAAGTCGAGAGAGTTTAGCGCCTCTATAGAGGTTGTGGGTTCGAAACCTGACCACACAAAAATTCACATAAAGTGCACTCAATGAAGAGCAATACAAAATCTCTGCATGTGTATCTGATACAAAAGGACTTCCCTGAGCTAATTGGAGGTTTATTAGGCCTTAAAGCTCAATTTTTTTGTATCACAAATACAATAAACTTAAACTAACAAAGTACTACTTTCTATTAGCATCTCGTGTGGACGCCTTTTGGAATTTCAAGAGAGTATAAAGAGAGTTTCAACCAAGTTGAGAAGTACTAATGCTTAGATAACCACAAGACGAAGGTGACAGCAGATCTCTTAAGCAATGAATTGAAGAAGGAGACACATTTATGACCGCTAATAAAAAAAGAAAAAAGATGTTCCATTTCAAATCTAATTGCAAGTTAAACTGAAGAAGACTTCGATGGAAGATGTTCTCGTAAAAGGGTGTGCTTTATAAAGGACCGTAATCGACGTAATTAGAACTTCAAAGTATGATATACCTTCTTTACACCCCTTAATCCATTTCGACGTATCAGTCTGGTCTATTGTCTTTGTTATTCTTTCCCTTCTAAGAATCCCTAATCTCCACTCCTTACCCTTCTCTAAGCCATATTTAAATATATTTTTTTAGTGTAAGTTTATTTCATGCTTTCATTCGCCATTTCATGCTCAGCACTTTTACAATAAACACGCTTTCCAAAACCCAAACTACCGAACAAAGGCGACACACACACACAAAGAGTAAAGCCGCCGCTTTTCACATGAAAAATCAAAGCTTCATTTTACTTAAATGCCACTTTTGTGACTCTTCACCCTTTGCGGTTTGCGTCGAGTGCCGAGCTTTTGCTCACTTGTCGCGCTCCTCACACGACATCCCTCCCCGACAGCGCTCACAGGGGGCGCTCACACAGTTTTCGGTTGCTTTGTGCGCCTTTTTGCTTTTTGCTTTTCACTTTTCTATTCAATTGCAGTGCTTTGGCATTTTGTTACTACTTTTTTCTTACCTTCACTGTGAGTTAGAATTTGCATATACTTATGCAGCATACCACACACATAAAATGAATTTTCACATAAGTTAATGCGTATGCGGTTAAATAAGTACGTATGTGGTCACCCTGTAATGGGATGTGAATAAATTTTGTGTTGCATTTGTGGTAACTTTACAAGTTGAAATTAAATTGAATTAAATTGAAGTACACATTTCGTAATTTGCATAAAATTTCGTGAAAGAGTTGAAGTCGCCGTAAAGAAGTTTCTTTCGTGCAATTAATTTGAATGCATTAGTCGCTAACGGAGGAGAGTCAAACTTCAAAGCTCCAAACTTCGCTGTGGTTCGGAGGTTTTAAAGAAAGCAAAGCAGTCCATTACTTTGATTATAATAAACTGCGATAAAATGGGATGGGTATATATGACTGTCCAATGCGTACTCTCACATCGAAGCTGCGTTGAGCATTTCGGGCATCTTTATGAAAGTCTAAGTAATATTTATATTCTATAGAAGGCAAAAGAAAAAAATATTCACACGAGAATACATTGGATGTGCAGAAAGCAAAATAGTTTAGTAGTGGATATAATCGGTAGATCTATTCCTCCCTTGTATAGGGTCTTATTTCGGATGATAAATCCGATGTAAACCTATCATGAATTTGGTAATATTTTTAGTCAGGTTGAAAAGGTCTTGAAAGAAATTTCTCATTTGGAGTACCAAAATCTCAGTTCATTGAGACATCAAGCAAACCGCAATGGGTATTACGCTGAATGCAAAAAACAGCTTATCACGTGGTTACAGGCCCCATCAAATCGTGTCCCATGGGTGCGCTAAATATGAATCTAAATCGAAAGATGGTAGGTGAGACTAAGAATCAGACTAAGAAATTCAAAATAAAATTAGATTGTATCTCACGTCAGCACTTTCACTACGTCAGGATATGTGTTCCCGATATTGGACTTCAAAAGGTGCTTTCAGGTAAGGTTTATCTCTAGAAAGAGTAAAGCAATAGGACACTGTCTTAATCTATACCGCAGTATTCGAAATAGGTTGCGCGAGACTTTATACTTACTCAATTTTGCTTGCATCTTCTAAGCAAGAGTACCAGGTATAGCAAAAGCCTCCAGGGCACTAAAAAATAGCTGTAAAAAGGCATATCAAGCAACTTTTTATTCGGATAATTTACAGTGGTGTGGATCTTCCCATGACAATGGTTAACTGCAGCACCATTAGTAGTTCCAAAACTGTTTTCAGTGAGCGAACAACTCAACAGCTCCTATATCAAGGTTCCCGACCACGAATATAAAAATAATAATTGAAACTCTAACAAGTTGCCTACGTCCGGGAAATCTTCTTAGGAATAAAAATCAGAGTTGATGTAATACCCATTAAAGAGAGCCGGCTCCCAAGAAAAGAGCTCTCAAGATTAAAAAAGATGGAGTTCCATATCCAACTCTAAATTAATTAAGTTGATTTAACTCTACACAGAGTTCCAGAAAAAAATATGAAGGCTTATAAGTGGTCGCTAGTCTCCTGAGGACCATATTCCAAATTTAATGGGGCTATTTGGGTTCCAATTGATAAACTCTGGACAACACTTTAAGCAGCCGACCACCAGTAAAATAATAGTGCCCTCCTCAACCTCAGAAAAGCTCAACACTCTGTCGGACAAACGTTTGCTTAGCTTCTTCAGCGGCACGGGTCGATGATTTCGAGTTGCCTCGGCAGGTACGTCTCACAAGCCATGCAGTTGTCAGTAAGTCGGAGTGTCCAACTTTTAAATTCCGCTTGGATTTGGTGGACCATTTGGTATCACTAACAACTTCAGATAATGAATACTAAGGCTTTCATTAACACGGAGGTCCATATATGTAGGTCTATACTTCTCTTTCCAGGTCGAAAATTTGTTTGATAATCATTACGAATGATCTAATCTATAACAGGGAAATTCTCTCGTAACAGTTTTTGTGCACGAGATTCAATCCTTTTGATATATGAAGTTGATATATTGGTTTAGTGAAGACAATATAGTATTTTCATGGCGCATTGTGCAGTGCCTTAAAATACTTAGTTTGGAGAACTCTATCGATGCGACTACCAGCCGGAAAGGCTGAAATATAGCTCATTTATAGCTTCGTAAGGGACGGCATCTGTAATTTGGGAATAATTTTTTCAAAGGTGACAACATTCGACAAGCAATTTCAGAGCTCTAAAAATACTTTGGAAATAAAAAAAGCATATTATAAAAACCTTCAGCTCTTTGAGGGATGCTTGAAATGTATTGGACTGCTCATTTTATGCATATAAAGAAAAAAGGTGCTCATCACAAATATCATCGAAAAATCGGTTATGCTTCTTCTGGTGGTAGAAAAAGTGGAGCAACCCTGTATATGCAAATGAGCTACTAGTTCTACGGCATTTCCATGAACTCTCCAATAATAAATACATATTTTATGCTAACGGTAAATAAAGAAACCAATAACACTAATAATAATGAACGCCGGCAGCGATCTATTTGCAGCACATCAATGTGAGGCACAATAATGGCTGACTAGGAGTCTCAGCAGAGAAGCGGCCAACTAATATCTATGAGTAGCAGTTCGCAAAGCCTTCATGCCACCACGCTTGAGTGATTGTGGCAAGTATTTTCCATGCCATTAAGTTGCAATAAAATGCTCGTTTGCATGTAAATGGAATAGAATCTCGCTTATTATTCAAACATATACAGCATAGTGAGAGCGAAAGTGATATTATCATTTTAATATACTATTATTTTTGCATATAAATCTATAAGCATTTAATATGTGTGATAGTTGTGGGTGTTAAAGGCATTTTTATATACTCCCAGTGGCGCCACCCCTGCGCGAGTTGGCAAGCATGCCACACCACACCACACCGCGCTATGTTGCAAGCAGCATTTTAACAAATTGCTATGAAAATGAATGTGAAGCAATGAGGAAAATGGCGAAATATATTTATTATGATGGAGAAGAAGGCGCTGTATTTGCGCGTGTGTGTGTATTTAATACAAATAGAGGCATCTGAGTAAATACTGTTATATATGTATATGTAGATAGATGCTATAGTTTTGCGCCACACAAAATTATGTCTGATGCCAGCATAAAGAACCACTGCGCAAAAACAATAACACACCACATAAATGATGTAGTCTCGAGCGCCTCAAATTAGGCAAAGCGAAAGTGAAAGGCCGCTAGCGTTGACCGTGTGTGCGTGTATGCATGTGAGTTGGTACTTGTGGCTGTTGGCACTTGTGGTATGTAAATAATAATTCATAGAAAACCCACGACATTGTCAACATGGGGCGCACAAATACTGAGGCAAAAACAAAACTAACATTGTATGTGGACACACCCACAATAAATGAATGAATATGCCACAACAAATGTTGCCAACACACAGCACTGGCAGGCACATACACACACGCACAAACTTGGCTGGTCGCCTCGGTGAACGGCTGAAATGCGGCAAATCAAAACGCTAGTGATAGTGGTGTGATCAGCAGCCACATCAACACTTGTGCCTCGAGGCTTCGGCTGTGGGCAACAAGCGAGCAGATAAGCGTTGAGTAATCGCTGTATGCGTGTAGTTGTGGTCATTTGATTGGCGTAAAACCGCAAAAACAACATTATAAATTATATCCCATAGTTGTAGTGTTGTTGTTGGGTTATTACGAAATTGACAATGTTTGAGGGTATGTATTTTTTTCTTCTTTCTTTCCAACTCTTTCGGTGAGAGATTAAGAGGAATTGGAAATAGAGATTGTTTGCTAATTGTAATAGTTTTTATGGCTGAAACTAGTCTAGTTTATATAAATATATATTAGTGAATCGAAAATAAGATCGACCCTCTTGCTACGATCTAAAGGCTCTTCACCAAGTTTTGACTTTTGTTTGAGTTTTGTTTACCAAGTTTGACTGTCGTGTTTCTTCGACCGAGTGATTTTTTGGCAGTATTGTTGTACTTCCAACACCTTTTATAAATCTTTCTTGCACTTTTGTATATACTTTCTTCTTTTTATATCACTTTCTCGCTTTGTTTTTTATTCTAATTTATCCAGCAATGAATAGCGAAGTCTGAAGAATTATAGAAACTCTAAAAACTCTAAAAACTCAAAATCATAAATTCTTTAAAAAATTCTATTTTTATTGCTTTGCCAAGAATCTTACCACACCTCATAGGAATAAAATGTGGATCTGGTGTTTATTTGTTAATTAATACTATATAGACTAACTAGATTAGTGTAAAAAATAAAATAATAATAATTCCATTAATTTCGGCCCCAAAGAATAAAACTACCGGACGTAATTTTTAATAATGTTTATCTCTTTAAAACGAGAATATAGCTTCACTAACCCGTGCATCACCATCACATGCCTGTAAAATGAGGGAAAAGCGTCAGGACAGATCGCTGCAACTCTCCTAGCTTTGAAAATGTTCATAGTAGCAGATTAAATCAATTTCCATTGGAGGTTAAATTATATATTCGAGATAAGTACTTCTCTGATAACTATCCACTGGAAGGTGTGGTCAGTCTTCGCCGATTATTTTTCAAGATGGCTGAAAGTGTTACAAAATGACGAGATCCGAAGTGAAATCCACCAGAGGAAATGATGCGAGAAATGACGAAATGGAGAAATCCACAAGAGGATCCGATGAAATATGTTACATAAACAGAGTAGTTGAAATATGAATATGGAAAGAAAGAAATTTCTAGTACCGACTTCAAACCTCCCGAAATCAATTAACTGAAATCTGCGTATTGCCCTATAGCAACTTCACCTTAACTCAAATAAAGTTCAAAGTACCTTAGTCTCGACTAATAAAATAATCTTATAACCAAATAAAAAACATCCCAGCAAACTGCAAAAGCGAAGTTTTTACTTTACAAATATTTAGAGAAAAGACAATAGACACTTTTAATGAGTTCTGAAGTATTTAATTAAATGAATGGCAAGGATAGGTAAGAGTCACATTTATAAAACCAGCGCGCCTGATTCTTGCTTCACGTTGTTCTGATAAAATCTTCTCTTCAAGCTCTCACCAGGATCAAATAATGATTGTGGATACAACAGTATGTTCAGGATATAGAATACAGGATGATAAACTCCACTTCAACCAAATTCGATCAGATTTTGAGACATACCTCAGACAAACTTTCAGACAGGAAAATTCTTTTCGACCTGATATTTCCGAACCTGAATAGAGATCAAATACCGAAACAGATAGTAACAGAAAAAATGTTGAAGCAGATTGGCGAGATGAGAGAGATGAAAAACCAGTGGAAGCAAAGTAGATGTGTTCCAAACTTCAACTTCTATAAACTTGTTTTCTTAAAGTTCGCCAGCTCTTCTCTCAGTGAAGACCATCAGTTTCTACTGATCAGTAGGCACAATTGGAAAGCTACTTCCACAGTTCATTTAAAGTGACTACAGACACTTCCCTGAGCTTGTTCGAAATACGACGAAACAGTTCGAAGTTTGCGGACGTATACTTTGCTTTTCAAATGACCCTACAAAAAAAAATCAGGAGAGCCAATGTCATCTCTTTTTGACATCAGAAGTCCATTCAACTTTTTTTTTAATATTGTATCTTTCTATTTTAATATTTTTGATCGGGAATGGAATAGAAGGCTTTTTCGGGACCACTCATTGGCGCGGTTACTCTTCGTTGGTCCGCTCGGTATCAACTTGAAACAGCGAAGGGCCCATAATGTGTGTTCAGATTCTCATTAGACACATTCTTACATACTTTCTCTAACTTCCTGGTATGTGTTCTGAAACTGGAGCACTTGTAAATCCTGAAACTCTCTTCGTTGTTTAGTGAATGTTGAATCCATAAAGTCTGTGTAAAAGGGGAGCTCCCATAACTGACACTCTTATATACATATAGAAGCATTAAACCAATAACTTTATAAAACATTTATTGTCTTAACACATATGCATATAAAATGAAAGGAAACTCATACAAATTAAATGAAAATCTGTAATATGTAGAGTATGCCGAGGCAGGCAAAGTTGCAACCAGCGCGCTCCCTTAAAATTGACTTCAAGGCTTACGAGCGGACTACAAGACAAATCTACGATTTTCGCTTTCCATTGGCAGCTCGGCTTGCTACCACACCACGGCGTTGGTGAGGACCGAAAAATTGATAAACACCGTCTGCGGCGTGTTGTTGCTTTCAGCGGGTGGCTCACGCTGGTTTTTTGGCGAGCAACCGAATTGTGGGGTTTCCTTTGCTTTGCTGCTGCTTTTACTCGCCTATTTTTACACAATTCCCGTCTGTTACCAGATTTCAGCATGACTGCCTTTCCATGCATCCTTCTTGTTATCCTGGCAATCTGGCACATTCTCGGCGACATCCCACAACGCAATACACTCGAGTTTAAAATTATTATGCAGGTCACGCTTTCGCCGGAACAGTTTATGAATTCTGTGTCGTTGTTTTGTTTTTTTTTGTTTGCTTTTATTTGGCAGGGACCACGCGCATAGCAGCGTCAAAATTATTCATCATGGGTTGGGTCCTTCGCGCGTATGTGTGTGTGGGTATGTGAGTGCTTGGGGGCTGTGGGTGTATGTGTCCTTAATACCCGGTCCTCTGATATGCCGTGCCCTTTCACAAGACATTGTCGAGTGTGTCGATTGCCTGCGATGCCACTTCAGTGCTCGCCTTTACTTCTCTGCTCCCTCAATATCAGCCAGCGTCCTGGCAGCCTGTCGTGTCCTTCCTCTCACTCTCACTCGCACTCGCCCTCACATTTACTTTTTAAAGTTTATTTGATTTGCACTGCTCAATGTTTGCTAAAATTAATGAATATTTCTGTGTCTCGCTTTTTAATGCACAAGTGACTGTGCGCCCTTGGTCTCCGTAGGTCCTTTTTGTAATCTCTGTGGCATCAACCGTATATTATATACGTCTGTATGTGCGGCATAATTTTGCATGCGCCCATTGATTTTCTGCGTCACTTGACTTTATCAATCCTTAGTTCAATGAAAAATAAAATCAAGTAAACAGTATGATCCTTGCCGGTTTGTGGTTGTGTGGCGAAAGCCCTGGCACGTGTTTTATCTTTGCTTCAACTTTTTAGATTTATTTCAAGTTTTATTTCTTCATATGTTTGACCTAAGCTGCGGATTGCATAAAATAAGAGAGGTGAAGGAGGGAGCCTATGATCCAATATTCGATTTTTTGTCATACCAAATAGTCCCGTGGGTCAGTAGATAACATAATTTTTACATTGAACCTTTAAGAGGAATACAGCTACCTCTACACAAGAATTTACATCTTTGACCAACAGTTGTGTATCACGTTTTTTTATAGGTTCCTCACAGTCATGTATACAAATTTAAACACGCATCCCAAAGTATAATTCTATAAATATTCTGGTTTAAGTGCTCTTCTAATAGAGAGCTTAGCATTTGTTCTGTAAAGGCTAAACATGCCCAAATAGTTTTGGAAAATTGCTGCTATGCTGCTTGGCAGAGAGGTTTGATTCCGTATGGTTCGTCTAGATAGCAAGTTCGGAGGCACCATTAACGCACTCTTAACTTAGAAAATATCTTAAGGAACCCTTTACGTTATAGTTGAACGGCATCTATATTACATTGGGGGCCCGGAGGTTCGTAGGTCTCTTACTACTTAATTACTTGCACCTACTAAAGCCAATATTATTTTTACCTCCTTAAATAAATGCTTTTTTTGTTTGGTTTTCTTGATCCACACCAAGAAATCCATACATGAGCAACTCCATCTCCGTACTACCGAATCTCTGCCGAAAAGTTTAAATGTTAGATTTCTGAGTTTACGCCATTATTTTAGTTACATTTTATTTATTTTAAACCCAAACTCTACCTTATCTAGTACGCTCTTAGGGTTCATTGCTTTCGTTTACGCAATTGCATTTTCAGAAGATAACAAAGCTCTTAAATGCAAAGGTGACAGAATTGGCAGTCAGTTCTCGAATTTCCTTTATAAAAATTATTGTTTTGGGAGTACAGCTCCCAGATCCTTTGATTTATGTATATCGTATCTTAAATCTGATTACCAATTTAATTTCCATCTTCCTTTCCATTTCACCTATGGTCCAGCGTGCTCATTTTCAAGCCTTCTAGCGCGCCGGTCTGGATACTATGCTCTGAAAAACTCTCTCTCGGTGAGCTTACTTTGCTGTCCCCATCAGGAGGTTGGTGATTATAATAGGCTACGTCTCATTGAGCTGAAGGTAACAGAGAGTTGTAGTATAGAAGCTCGCATCCATTTTAGACATGCTCTGCCAAACACCTAGTTAAAGTTTTACTTTCTTTTTTCGTCTGCCTTTTAGTATCCAAAATGCGTCATAAAATTATAGCCAGCCATATTTTTTTTCATCTGCAGTTCACTGGCAGTTGACATTTTTATTAAAAGATTTAAAGTCAACTCGTTTAAAATGACGACAGCGAGTATTTGGTGAATGAAAAGCTCATATAAATCATGAAGAGTAGAGCAAAAGGGTTCTAAGGGTGAATGGCAAATAAAAAATGCGACACTACCGATCAAATATGAGGTTAGCTCGATATGGCAGTAACTTTTTAATATTTTTTTTTGAGAGAATTATTCCATTGCTGAAAGAAAGTTGGTACCTAGACTTATGGCTAAGATCAAACGGGATTACCCTCTTTTGGAATTCCTCTTTTTCTGGCGCTCTCTCGGTTACCACTGTTATTAAGTGGGAGCGAGAGCTTCCGCAAAGTAATATGGCCAAGCTCGGCTAGGACTGTCTATAAAATCATCACATATGCTCAGAATTGTGACAACTGTTGATGTTTGGAACGTCGCAAGTACTCTGGCGTCTTTGTTTAACATCCACTTGTTTAAGTCCGCTCCTTTGGCAGTACTTTAATATCATAACCATAATCTCAACAAACTTTAGTTGACTGGGACTGATTGGTTGAAGCTGGCAATTCGAGAACACGATTGATCGCAGGAGGTTTAGTCAAGCTTGGACATCTTCTGATTGGGAATATAATAGCATCCTACATATTTTCTCTGAAATTCTCTGCTTGAGAAGAAGAAACTTTCATTATGGACCATCTTTTCCGTAATATGTTCAGTCTAGCCTGATTTCCATAATTCTATTGCTCAATTTTGATGATCTTCCAAATATAAAATTATAAAGCCTACGATTTTGAGGCAATATTTCACTTGGATGGTAACTGTTCCGGGTATAAGCAGAATTCTACGAATCTGACTGCAGAAATATGCAGAATATTATCGGTTGAACACATTTGCGCCGAAGTGACTATAACAGTATTTCCAATGACTTATCGGCTGGTCCCTGTGACTTATATGCTTGTAGCAGCGTCTGTATTTCTGAAGCCGGCGAATGTCTTGTCTAAAAGAGAATAAGAAAACTCAGTAGAATTGCAGTCTACATCATCCCTTCTACACTTCATTGAACTGCTTGCGTCTTCTATATTTCTTTTACCTCAGACATTATTTTACAGACATTATTAAGGAGAAAGACTCACATTCAGTCGTGCATGCATCCAACTGTATCTACATATGCCATGTATGTTTTTCACATTCAACACATTTCACAGCACAACAGTTCATACAAGAGCAGATCTCTTTGCATTTTACACATTATTTCTCGCACTCATTGCTTGCCCTTGTGGGGAAGTAATTCCTCTGCGACGGCGCATTATGCTCCCGGATGCGTCCTTGGGGTTTAGCTTAGACGCTTCCGTATTATACTCATTTTTTATTAATTCCCTCGGTATTCTATTTTTTCTCGCCCACTTTCTCTTCGGCGAGAGAGTTTGCTACTTTCTTAGCGCTACAACAAAAGAACCGGGGAAATTTCAGCTGTGCAAAAATTATGATGATTCATTTATAATTTGTCTGTAATAAGTACAAGTAATAAGAAGTTAAAAGGAGAACGGAAAAAACTGTTAAATAAAAAAGCAAAGCTCAAAAACAGACCAAACACTTGGGCTATCAGGCCAAGGTGTTAAAATAAGATGTTCCGGTTTTTGACTTTGTGATGAAACTTAAGTGTGGATACGCCTGCTCATAGCTAACTACAAAGCAGCTAAAGAATGGCCAAAGTTTAGCCAGTAAAGCATTATAAAACTAAGAAATTTATTTGGAAGACTAACAAATCCTCTGGGCATACGGTTATCCCGAATAGTGCTTACCTTGGAAAATCGTATAGACTCAGTTTTCATCTTACAACTTTGTTGGAAAAATCTGAACAGAACACCATCATACTGATTTTGAACTCCAGATTTTTAGAAACCTAACGATATGTTTTGTTCAACGGTATCCTCGAAGACAGAACAGGGAAGTCTCAATAGTAATTGCGTACGCTAAGCCTGAATACAAAATCCACATTCCGTGAAAGCATTTTACGTCCATGCATCTAAAGATACAAATTCAAAAATATATTTTTCCTCTTAAATTGTAGGCCATAAATATTGGAGCTACAAAGTTAGGAGTAATTAAGCATAATGTTAGGCTACCCTAAATCGGGGTAGAGTTAGAAGTCACCTTTGACCAATAACGAGTTTCCATATCACCCAGCAAAAATTACTGTAATATTGCTTTCACAATTTTTTTCGTATTTGATATGATTTTCTCTTTAGATTTCGATACTCTACTTTCATTTTGACTGTGCGCTTAAAGGTATGCTACACGACAAACAGAGTTTATATGAATGGCCCAAGGTAAGCTTCCAAAACTTTGATATAATAAAAGCAGTTGGAGAAATTAAAAGAAAATTTGCGTAGAGAATTTCTCACACTTTAAAGTAACATAACAATTTTCTGTATATTTGCTGCTCAGAAAGTATTGAAGCGCCTGAAAGCATGCTACATGCCAATCAATTCGTAGCTGGAAAATAATAACGTGAAGGTTTGGAAAAAAACTGTCAAGCTGGAGAGTTGAAGTTTTAATAATTTTTTAATTAATACATACATTAAAATAAAATAAAATAAAATAAATTATTAAACAAATTTAAAAAATTAGAAATAACTTAGAAAAAGGGTAGGTATTTGCTAAAAAGTAAGAAAAATTTTTAATATTTAAAATCAATTCTGAAATATGATTGAAAAATATAAAATAATAAATGTAAAAGTTACCTTCTAAAGGAAAAATAATGTCGACATAGAAAGGTATTATAGAAAAAATGCATTCAAACATGTCGAAAAGTTCAATTTTTTCCAAAAACTTTTAAAACGCTGAATTTTATTTTATATTTTGTTTATTTTTTTTTTTTGCCCTTTTCCGAAACATTTTACTTTCGTTTACCATGTCAAAACGAACAGTAACTAACGATGCTTGTGGGGGTTGCCATTGTTGCCGCTACTGCTGCGCTGACTTTGTGCAACTCACTTTTAACCGTTATCAATGTTATCGTAACTGCTGTTATTGCATTCACTGCCATTGTTGTCGTACAGTGTTACCTACAAATTGGTGTTGTTGCACAACTACAATCACCAATTGCTATGAGTTTTAACTACTGTCGAATATCTTGCGGCGCATTTGCCAAAAGTTGCACATTTGAAATGGAACTTCACAAGTGCCAAAAATGCACAAAAATAAAGACGGAAAATATAAAAAAATTATGCAATCACTAACAAGAGTTTTAAACTGCTTTAGTTTGAATGCTGCAACAACAACATAAAATGAATGTGGGTCAAATGCAACCAAAAGCCAATAGTTTGTTGCATGCAATATATATGAATTGCATAAATTGTTATAAAAATATCTTTAGCTGCATGTATGGTACAGAAATAGATAAAAAAAGAATTATAAAAAATGTCGAAAAAAAAATATTTTAAAACAATTAAAAATATAAAGTAAAAGAGCAAAATAAAGTTAATTCTGTAACAACAACTTTAAAGGAAAACTGAGCACTTACAAGCGTCTGTTAGAAAGAGTTAAGCTTTTCACATATACTTTAAATATATATTTTTTATACATTTTGCTTCTTCATATTTATATAAATGCACACACACACACACGCACACACATATACACATATACACTTTCAAGTCATATCAAGTTTAGCAAATAATAACTTTTCCGAGTTCAACTTTGCATAGCAAATCCATCATTTCATTGCTTTTGGCAAAATTACGCTTTAGCTCCCTGAAGTATACTACACTTAAGCGTAATACTTGCAGAACTAAAAGTAACGTTTTGATTATTCTTCTATTTTGCAGAAAATATATTACATTTGTACGAGTAACATCCAATAAAGTTGGTTCTTCAGTTCGTTATACCGTTATTTGTGTTTGTAAGCGGTGTGCGCCTGCTTGTGTGCAACAAAGACAAGTTATTTGTAGTATTTGTAACTTAATCGTACGACTCGTTTTGGTTTGGCAAAAAAGCGCAACTTTTCGTTGGCAATTATTGCTGAAGTTAAGTATTTTTGAATAATTGCTTGTAAAAGTGTGCGTGTGTATGTATTTTTGATATTATATTGTAAAGTAAAACTTGGAACCACACACTTTTTACAAATTTAAAATAAGAAAAAAATTACAAAATAATATATTGCGAGATATTTGCTTGCTAGAGTTGCAATAAATAGTTTATTTAAAAAGCTCTACTTTCTTGATCCTGGATTCCGTGTAAAGCCATTGATTTGGTAGATAGTTCCTTTTATTCAACCTTTTTTGTTTGTTTCATCGTTTCTGCCGTCTTTCAAATGCAGGCTCTCTCAATACATATGTTTTCGGGTTTGGTCTTCCCTTAGAGCTAATTTTTACTTCACCCACTTTTGAGAGTTTAAAATTGGCTCTGAGACTCAGCAATGAAACCGAGTTCCGTTTCTGAGCTAGTTTCAATAAGTAAATGGATACGATTTTTTTCCATATTCCGATCCCAGCGAAGCCGTCAAAGGCAACACCATCCTCAAAAAAATAATCTGAAATTTCAATATAAGCCGAGTACTCGTAACCCTTTAAAACAACGTAGTATTCATCGAAGGCTTCAGCCTTTCACCCGCTCCACAGTTTTTAGTTTTTGTTTGTATCGATGACTTTGAAGTAGTAATAAAATCTGTGCTTGTAGGATTGAGGAAGCCTAATCAGAGTCAGCGCTAAAAGATAGGTCATCCGTAGCTTTAATTCTATAGAATATGGTATGATATGAAACTTCTGGTCAGAATTAGCAAAAGCAGTTTCCAAGCAGAAACACGACACTTTTTTTCAGTTAACTGAAGCATATCGCTCTTCAAGATTGAGAACACCTTTGTATACTTTCTTGTTTGTTTTTTAAAGCTTTGATGGCTTAGACTTAAAAAGTCTGTTTTAAATGCTAGAAAAAACATCTGATTCTTTCACTCTATGGTATAAAACTCAAGTAGCAATGAAGATACCGGAATAAGACTTTGCACAAATAGTGCTTACAAGGTATGTCATCTCATTTTCAAAAATGGTCGAAGTCAAACTAAAAATTTTCAAGCCCCCCGGATAACAAATATGAGCACCACATTACTTATGGCTAACTTTTTATGGAAAATATCCGTCAATGCAGGAGTTATCTTAATGAAATTCAGAGGGCATCTTTTCATGATAATATTCTGGTTCTGGTGCCAAAAATTCCCAAGATCGGGTTAATAGTTCCTCTAGCCTCCATATACATACTACAATATTTTTCATACTTGTGGCTGATTTTACACCGTTTATATCGGTTAATGTGTTAGATATCTTAACAAACAATATCAATAGGTGTACTTATAACATTGAACACTCTACAGTTTGGTGTCGAAATTGGGTGAAATCGGCTTACGAATTATATATATTGGGTTGTTCGGAAAGTCATTTCGTTTTTTTTGGGGAACATGAAAGACAGTTTTCGTATAATGAATAAATATTTTATTAAATTATATATTGGCCATTCTGGTCCAACACCTTTTGCCATCTTTCTGGCAGTAACATAATTCCCCTCTCATAAAAGTTTTGGTCCTTGCTGGCAAAAAACTCGTCCAGGTGGTTTTTGACATCTTCATTTGAGGTAAAGGTTTTGCCATCCAAAAAATTTTGCAGGGACCGGAACAAAAAGGTATATTTAAATATACAATATTTAATATAAAAATGGTGCCATATTTAAAAAGGCACCAACCAAAAACTACTGGGTAGAATTAATAGAACTTTTTCACACACAAGCCTTGCAATATCAGCTCTCATGACATATAATGGTTATGGGGCTTAAGTGTGAAGTTAGTTTCGAAAAAACGTAATTAAGTCCTCTGGCGGGAAAAAACGAAATGACTTTCCGAACAACCCAATAGTATTGGGAGGATGGGATGGATGGGAGGACGGAGAGCAATAAGCAGCATTTTCGTCATATTTTACTTTTTAACTTCAGAAAAGGTAAAAATGCTGTCCAAGCGAGAAAAAAATTGACGGATGTGTATGGAGAAGGCGTGTTAACAGTACGCCAGTGCCAGAACTGGTTTGCAAAATTTCGATCCGGCAATTTTGATGTCGAAGAAGCACCACGGTCTGGAAGGCCGGTCGAAGCTGACAAAGATGCGATAAAGGCATTAGTTGATGCAAATCGGCGAATCACCACACGAGAGATCGGTGAGAGGTTAAATTTGTCGAATTCAACTGTTTATGGCCATTTGAAAGGCATGGACTTAACCTCGAAGCTCGATGTGTGGGTGCCCCATGTCCTTACCGAGCGAAATTTGTGTCGTCGTGTTGACGCGTGTGATTCGCTCCTCAAACGTCTAGAAAATGATCCATTTTTGAAGCAGATTATTACTGGGGACGAAAAATGGGTTGTATACAACAATGTTAAACGCAAGAGGTCATGGAGCAGAAAAGATGAACCGGCTCAAAGCGTGTCAAAAGCCAACATTCACCAAAAAAAGGTGATGCTCTCCGTTTGGTGGGATGTCAAAGGAATCGTTTTTTTTGAGCTTTTGCCGGACAATACAACGATTAATTCAGAAGTCTATTGTCATCAGCTGGACAAATTGAATGATTCACTTAAAGAGAAGAGGCCCGAATTAATCAACAGGAAGGGTGTAGTGTTCCACCAGGATAATGCGAGACCTCACACAAGTTTGGTCACTCGCCAAAAACTTTTACAGCTTGAATGGGACGTACTGCAACATCCACCATATTCTCCAGATCTGGCGCCTTCCGACTACTATTTGTTCCGGTCCCTGCAAAATTTTTTGGATGGCAAAACCTTTACCTCAAATGAAGATGTCAAAAACCACCTGGACGAGTTTTTTGCCAGCAAGGACCAAAACTTTTATGAGAGGGGAATTATGTTACTGCCAGAAAGATGGCAAAAGGTGTTGGACCAGAATGGCCAATATATAATTTAATAAAATATTTATTCATTATACGAAAACTGTCTTTCACGTTCCCCAAAAAAAACGAAATGACTTTCCGAACAACCCAATATTTAATTTGGGGCTGCGATAAACTACCGGTTTTCGTTATTCTAGAGATATTTGTGTGGAAAATATTGGTCATATTGCGAGTCATTTGAACAAAATTGAGTGGTCATATAATATATAGTCAATGTATTAAATTTCGTCTCTCTTGGTTGGAAACACACTCAAATGTTTTCAGGTCTTTGATCCTCGTGTTATTACGAGAATATGGAATGTTCGGCTGTACCCGAACTTAGCCCTTTTATTTATTTTTGTTTATTTTCTTACTTATTTCAATGTCTTCAATCGGCACAGATCGGTTTTCTCAAACTATTTTCCAGTTTAAGAATCGGGAAAAGGCTTAAAAGTCTTAGAAGTATAACTATTATAATCTTATTCATAGCATATCTATTCCGATCGGTGGCACGTGTATATTAATGAAGGCTGAATTTTCGAATCATATGGAGTAGCTGAGAGAAGTAATTAAAATTTATTCAGCACAAATAGATGCGCTTCAATTTTGTGGCAATTGCATCACAACTTGCAACTGCGAACGCTTAGCAATCACTGCCATGCAACGGTAATTTCACTTTAGCGTAACGCTTGCAATTGACGCCTATGAAAATTCGTGTGATAACACTCACATTAATATGTTGGTGCGCTAAAGTTGTGAGAAGTTTGGGAAAGTTGTCGGAGGCAGGCAGCGAGTTGCCACAAGCATGGAAGTGTATATAGCTTACTGTTATATATTACATATGTGTAAGGTGAGGATATGAGTAATGTTTGCGTATACCAGAGGTGTATGTACCGTTATATATATGAGTCATATCTATGTATATGTGTAGAATATGTAATCTATGTACTTGCCACAAAGTAAAGGCGCATCAGCGTTTCGCTCATCCATGAGTTAAGAAAATGCTTTAAGCGCCGCTAACTGTCACACACATGCGCCACTAACTCACACTCACACATAACACACTCACACATAAACACTTCGGAGTTGGTGGTTTATGTGCGCATGTTCGTCTAGTTGTGCCACAAATCTACCATTGAAGCAATTAAAAGCGTATTAAATGTTTGTCGCTGACACTGCCGCTGATAAGACCTAACAATTTTATGTCTCTGTAATATAATTTTCTTCTTTCCTACGCTCACACACACACTCACACATACACACAAATACATGTATACACACACTTCGGTTCGTTAATGTTTGTGGCAGCTCAAATTGCACATTTTGTGGCAATTAAGTAATGCAAACGATCTTGATAATGTCAAGTTGTGGGTTTACAAAGTTTCCTTAAGACGCCAGTTTGATTTAAATAGTTGCTTTCGGTGAGTGGTAGCTACGATGTAACTGATTAAAAGACGACGATGTCGGTGGCAGATATACCTGGGCGGGTCTCACGAGCTGATGTGGGTTTCAGAAAGTATTAGTGAATTGTTGAAGAAATAGCAGTTAGTTATTAGTGGAGGGCCCACCTTGAATTTTCGAAAAAGAGCTCATGGACTTAGAGTTAAATTATAACTGTTAAGTAAAGCCAAGTAATTCGCGTTCTAAGTTAGCAGAACGCATTGCAGAAGAATAACCCTGCTAAGATGTTCGACCGAACTAGCTCCCAGCTGCTTCTTCGCGTTCGATTTTGTGTTAGGCACTGGCAATTTGAGGCTATCTTGGGCACCTCTGAAGATGTTGTGGATTTTCATTAGAAATGTGCTCCATTTCAGAAATACTCTCGCAGATTTAGCTGTAAAAACCGAAAAATAACTGATTTTCTAAAATGCCTCGATTATAATTTTAAATTTCAGCTCGGTATTGACTTGAACTCACCAACTAACTATAGCTAGTAGAGCGCTCTAAGGAAATATATACTATTGCTAGCCATTGGTTGTAGAAGAAGGCGTTTTCCAAATGTCCATTGCAGCCTCCAGTAGGGGCATGTCACCGATTGATCGAAATTTCAATGAATGTGTGTCTATTCGTCTGAGCTCGGTTATTCCTGCGTTTTCCACCAACCCTTACTTCAACTCTTGCGGTGTCCAGAAAATTAATATTTTTCGACATTCATCATCTCTGCCGTGAACTAACCCATCTATGGACTGCTAATTCATGATATCCATCAATAATTCACTGTGTAAACGATATCAGTTACAAAACTTCGCTAAGCGAATTTCCGACCGAAACTTCTATTCTCGGACGAGAACTTGGAAGATGAATCAGCGATCCTACTCGTTACTATTTGACAGACTATTAGTAGCTGATATTATTTTGTAAGTCCTCGCGCGGTTTAGGTAATAATAAGACATTGTTCTCAAGCTTCAGTTCCGATCCTCAGGATAGAGATGGACGACTATGTAATCCGTTGAAGAGCCAGTCCAACTCATGCAGCTGACTATTTACTAAAACGTTGACTACTGATTGTCGTCTATTGTGATGACGTCCGGCTCTATTCCTGAAAACTCTGCTATCTCTCTAACCTGCGTAGATGAAACGTTCTGCAATTTCCGACAAAAAGTTCACAGCTAAAGCCGTCTATAATCCTATTGAGTGAAATGTGTTTCCGAGAACTTCTTTTCTGCATTTTCATTAGCAGTAATACCAGCTCGAAGGGCGGCTTTGTCAATTCTATGATCAAATACTTGTTATTTTTCACTACTCTTCCAGACCCTCAAGTTTTGCTTCTTCAATCATTTCAAAAAAGATTAAGGCGGACCCAAAGAAGCTCGGTAGCACGTTATCTAATGCAGCTGTTATTATTGTTTAGGTTTAGCGTTGCCTTCTAGCAACAAGGAATTATGGGGACGAAATCTACTCTTCACCTAGGCTTGCTAAGCTTGTATTTGGAAATAGCGTGGACTAAGTTTCAACCTTTATAATTTTCGAATTTCAGGCCATTGGCTGTTGCAAGTCCAAGTGTGGAGCTTCACTTGAATAAAGGAGGACAATGGTGGTTGTTCCCACTGCAGTCGAGTTGGTAAGCTCAGAAGAGATTGGTATTTATACCTCGCCAAGAATAGTGAACTCGCCAGTATTCCTCAAACCAATGAGTGGACTATTTGTGTCGCAAAATAAATGAGAAATCCACAACTTTCTTAAAGCTCAAACACTTTTATGAGCGACTTGGTCCTGCCAGCAAAGCATTCGGTAGTTTCTTGCAAACAAGACCTCCGACATATATTTAAACAACTTCAAAATACATACAATGAATATGCGTCTACTTCTGTATTTGTGACTCTTTCGTGACAGAGGCGAGTATGAAATTCTGCACCATTTCTTCACTAAATACTTTGACTGTCTGCAGCGGTGTTGTTGTTGCTTTCACTAACTTCCGGCGGCGCCATTAAACTTTCATTAGTTGTTAAGAGTCCACAGACCTCCAACAACACAAACATATACAAACAACAACTACTACACTTGGTATGTGTGCATGTGTGGGCAGTTTTCCTCTCTCACACCTAACTTTCCAGCTGAATAGTCAGCGTGCAGACAATGAGGAAGCTGAATGGAGTAGTTTCGCTCGAATGCTGTTAATGATGATGGGCTCTTTGTTGGGCTTGCTCGTACATGTCTTTATTACTACTTTGTAGTTGTAAACTATTGCGAGTTATTTGCGCAGTTTTTACTATTGGCTATTAAATTTTCCTCTTGCTTCTTCTGTTTAATGCGTTTCTTATAGCTTTCTTCGTGTTACTTGTGTTGCTGTTTATTTCTATATATTTGTTTAATGTTTGGTGTAATTAAGTTTTTATAAGCAGACTCTTTTTCGCTTTGACTCTTCTGCAATTCAATATGAGTGCGTTTCTTTCGAGTCAAGTAGGTCGCTGAAGAAAACTTATTTTTTATAACAGTAATTACTAGGAATCTTATTCGTTTTCAAAAAGTTAAGGCAAGTAGCTTCCGAGGCCCAGTTACACCCCTATTGGTACACTATGAAGGTATCTCTCACTTCTTTTACTTTGAAATGCCCTCAGCTGAAGATGTCTGACATCGTAAGGCACCTTCGAAGTAAATTTTTAAATATAAAGTATGGAAATATTTAAAAGAACAGCCGTCATTTGTCTATGAGTTAATCTAACTTGGTCTCAAAATTAACCTAGTCAGCCTTTTCACAACCCTTTAAGCATTTCTACGGGTTATTGCTGACAGCATGCTGTCGAGACTTTGACTACACTCGCGCTTTATCATTTCAGTTTTGTATACACGTTCTTGATTATAGGCGGAAGGGAATATTTCTGTGTTCCTTTCCTGTTCAAAAAGAAATATGAAAAAAAGATAGTCCACAAACCGCTGGCAAACATTTTTTTAAGTTCGCATTCTCCTCTTATATTTGCTTACTCTTACTTTCGCTGAAGTATTGTTCTTGCTCCCTTGACTAGCTTCTCGGAACACAAGCCCAAAGTACCGGAAGTTCACAAATCTAGGTTCTGAAGCCACAAAATCGCTTTGAACAACCTAATGTGACACGGTTAAAATCCAGCTATCGTATATGAGTTACAAAAACGGCTCCAAAATTAAAGTCTTCAGCGATATTAAAATGGAGTTTTCAGTTCACATTTTCAACTCCGAAGAAACATTTATGCGTCTTGTCCTGTTGAGCTTTCAAATTTTTGAACGGCGAAAAGATGGTTGATCTGAATTTGTTCAGTCCAGGCAGTTATTTATGAACCTGTCCGTAAAAAGGAACTGATGTTAGATCGAATAAGTTACAGGTCCTCAAAGTCTCTACTTAGCTTAACTTTTTTAACTTTTGACTCGGTTTGAGCTGCCTCTAAAAGTTTTTGACTTAGGTAATACCTATCTACTTGCAGTTGAAGTGTTTGCACAGTTTAAGGAGCCCGTCTAAAACCTTCGCCTTTGCAATAAATTCCATCGCTCTGGCAGAAAATAGTCCTTTTGAGTTGCTCTAGCATCACGTTGACCAACGACCCTCCGTCGTCGCTGTTCATGAGCTATATAAATAAATGCCAGCCATGCAAGATAGATATATGTAGAGCTATAAATTTAGACTCCGACACCCTGTCATGTTGTCTTAATGTTCCAACAAGGCTTTCTAAATTTTGACACGAAGTTGGTTGTGGTTTCAAAATCCTTTGGCAAACGTCCTTTGAAGAATTAAGCAAACTTTGACAAGAGTCTATGGACTCAAAATTTGCAAATCGTCTTCCTATGGTTCATGGTGTTCTCTATTCGAAACAAAAGGTCACACATGAAGGTCGAATAACGACGGAAATTTTGCCAAAATTATGGATATAAGATGACGTGGTGTACTTCAAGTCATAAACCACTGAATCGGAACCTCTTCGGCTGCGTTAACCGGCTTGGCTATCGTCCTATTACCATATACTCTTCACCTGCAGACTAAGTTCATAGAATTCTTAATACGATAGCAAGTTCGGAGATCGAGAACAGCGAACCGAAACCGACCGAAAAACAACTTCAACATTTTCACCGAACTTCGCCTTCCAGGGACTTCATGAATAGGCGCGCACTATGGACGCCAAGGGTCTCCACGGAATCTTCTTTCTTTTGTCACTCAAGCATCCGTTGCATTTAGAGATATAGTATCTCATTTTCAGATATAAAATTCTATGTCATGTATGTGATCGTCACATTACTGTACATTATTACAAGGTAACGGCCTGGCGCAAAATTTTAAGCTCGGTCATCAACAAACCCCAAAAGCACCAAAATATCAAAAGCATTGGTCATTTAATTTCTGTTTGTACTCACAAAACTGCATTTGAAACCGTTGTTGTTGTTGTAATTTGGCGCACTTGGCAATACGAGGGCTTAAAAGTCCAGTGAGTGTCGCTTTGGACTTTGTTTATGCCGTAAACACACACTTTTATGTACGTGTGTGTGTGTGTGTGTGTGTGTGTTCACACATTTCAATGCGCTCGCAATCATTAAAAGGCGCACTGCAGCTTCCATATAATTAAAATGCGCAATTCATGGCTACCAAATGCCGATACACATACCAACATGTACACACACACACACACACACAACAACGCAACGAAAAATAGCAGGAAAATTCCCACAAATGCGTACGTTTAGGCATCCAATGCGTCCGCAGCGCAGTAATCGTCATGCACATGACACTCACCAAAACCAGCGTGCTACATGTGTGCTTGTATGTGTGTATCGCGTTGCATCAACAATTTGCTTATTTATTATCAAACTCTAGAGGTCACCGCAGCAGCGCATTTAATGCGAATGCGTGTGTGTGTGTGTGTGTGTGTGTGTGTGTGTGGTGTGTGTGTGTGTGTGGTGGCGTGTTAGTGGTTGCCACAGAACACCATTTGCATCGCTAAATAGTCCAAATTGAATACCGAACATAAACAATAACTACAAAAACCATTACATATGCACACATATACACGCACATTCGCGCGAAGGTCTCATTTGACAGCTGTTGACAACATTTGTGGCGTGGTGTTGCCTCGCAACCCTGTCAACACTTGCGTTAAATCCATCAATTATAGTCAGCGCTGCTGATTACTAGATGCTCGTTTGTTGCATGCCACAAAATCAATGCTTGCCAAAATAGTGCTATATATACATATTAGTTTATATGGAATTCTAAAAATGGTTGCCGCCGCGTCGGAAAATGTTGCAATTAAGTTAAATAGGGTAGGCATAATTAAGTGCAGAAATTCCAGCACAAAATTCAGAATTCCATTTTTACTAAATATGATATATATATATAAAATGTGAACACTTTGGTAACTAGTTCATATATTTTTGGTCAAAGAGGGTTGCCAACTATTTCAAAAATACACACAAATTTCGTTGAAACGTAAGTTGCTTTCTTTAGGAAAATAAAATGTACTTTAATTTGATGAAATTAAAAATTAATGGGGTTGCCATATCTTCCATATCTTATAATGACTTAAGGTAACAAAATATATGAAGTAAAAATTAATAGTTAAAATTTTAAAATAAATAAACCTGTCATTCGTTTTATATGGCTACATTCAATGATTACTAAATAAAGTGCATAATTGTCATATCTCTTACATACATTTTTAATAAAATAGGGTTGCCTGTTTTTTGATGAATTACTTTAATAATTACAAATTAAATAATTACACACAGATGAATTACTTTAAATATATATATATATATAGAGTAGCCACATGTATGAAAATTCTTTAGTATTTGGAATAATTTGTTGAAATGAAAAACAGAGTGTCTTGTCATATATTATCCATAAATTTTATATTAGTAGAGTCGCTAAACTAAATTGACTTATCAAGTGGTGGCATAAGTGTTGCCCAGTATGACACTGTGCACTTTTCTCTTTTTGCTACTAAGTCGGGTTACCTGCTATTTGCATACAGCAGTTTAATTTCTAAAAAATAAAAAACAGCTTAGCCAACCATTGAATATTTTGTTGATATAAAAAATGTTTTGTGAGATAAATAATGTTGCCAACTGTTTGAAAAAACATAAAATAATGGAAACTCGCACGTCAAATCTCCAACTGGTGATGCTTGGTAAAATTTTGTTGCCACATGTTTAAAAATTTTAGTTCCATTTATTAAATATTTTATAGTGGTGAAAGTTATGAGTTATTCAACAAAAAATTTTAGGTTGGCTAAATGAAAATTAATCAGAAGGTAAATATTATACTTTAACCATAAAAAATATTACTAAAAAGTAGTGTTAAGAGTCACAAGAAAACTGCTTAAAATATTACTTAAGAAAACAAAATTGCTCTAAATTAATATAGATGCTTTGTACTCAATATTATTCTCAATAGGGTTGCCAATCTGTAAAATAACTTTTTATATAGAATTCATTTTCTTGGGTGTGCGTCGTTAGTCGTTAAGAAATTTGGTCTTTGTTTTCAGTAACTTAATTTTATGTTGTTATTATAAGCTTGGTTCAGGTCTTGAGGCTCTTTTAGAGCCATTACTTTTTAGAGCGTGTCAACTGATAAATGGCAATCATGTGCTGCTGCTTCTTAGAATGTTTTCCTTCGTAAACTTACTCGTCTCCTATTGTTTCAGCCGTCGGTAACCAGTGGAACCATTTTAGTTCGCAGCCAATCGGATCAATTTAACAAAAACATCCTTATATTGTTCGTTATCACTGTGCCCTAATTATCAATAGCAACTCATCGTCCACCTTGAGGTCCAAATATTGGCCTATAAGAGTAACTATCAGCTAAAGACCTAAGTTCCTATTCGCGTGTTAATTTCCGACTTATCATTGTAAATTTTAAACGGAACTTTTAAGCAACTTCTTCGAATATCTGCCTTTGTAGTGACCTTAAGTTACCTTATGGTCGGTGGACACTTAATATTTAAATCGAACTCAAAAGAAGTAATACGAAATGAGCTACTTAAAGTTTCAGAAAGCTGAAGAGATTACTCCTTTCGATTCAAGGATCGAGTTATTAATGGTAGCGGTACCAAAAATAGTGGTTTTCAAAATTTAAAATTGCTGAGAGGCTTCAACGAATTATTTTATATGCCAAAAAGATTCTAGGGCGCTTATTATTATCGATTGAGTTTCTCTGTTAGAAAAAAAAAACATATTTTCAATCTCCTAACATATCAAGTTATACTCCAACCAACCCTCGACTCTTCATGAGACCCAATGCAGCTGAGCTTCGATTGCGCTAATGTCTTCGGCTTCTATTTGTACTGTTTTTAGTTCCTAACTCTCACAACTTCGATCCCTTTGCAGTACATCTTCCAGAGAAAATGAATTACAAGTAGAGCACCAGGTGTTAAACTAACTATTTCTTCCATTTTTATTCCGAAACTGTTCTTCGAATATATGTTCCTACATAGTACCAAATTTTTCACTTGACGAAATCAACTCCTTCTGACTCTCATAAGACTCAGTTAGTTTGTTTCGTTTCACTAATAACAGTTTTGCCGAATTTCACCTAAAATACAGTTAGATTTTACAACTGTCATAGCAATGATTATAACTGAAATTAGTGAAGCATTACCAAATGTAGAGCAAACAACACGTATACGCCCTTTGCGCCACTTGTGTGAAATATACTGAATTTTCGAATGTGACAATAATGTTGCAACAACTGTCCAAACGTTGAATGCACAAACAACTGTAATGCATAATTTATGCGTGTGTGCGCATATATATATATGTGTGTGTGTGTGTGTGTGTGCCCGCACAACATTTCCATAAATTGCATGTGTGCGTGTATGTCTGATATTATTATTACACAAATTCAGTTTAGTTGCCACAAACATTAACGCAAATGACACACAAGCTTATGTGGCACGCACGCACGCACTCCTGCACATCGTGTGGCATAAACGCATACAATCACGTGAATGCACGCACATTCACGAGTTATGTTTGCAATGACAGTAGGCGCGTGTTTATTGTCTCTCTGTTGCGTGTTGCACAAACGACAGTTGTTTTGATCGTGCGCACACGGCCGCTGTTGTGTTTGTTGTTGCTTGTTTATGCAATCTTGTTATTGTTTGCGCGCATGTTGGTGTGCGTGTGTGCGTGCGTTGGTCCACCGTAAGCTTTATGCCATGCATTTCAATAATATTAAATTCGTGTGGAATTGCAGCTGTTGCAAGAATCCCTGAAAAGCTTTAATGCGAAGCTGGCGCGTAAAATGATTGGCCGGATACGTGCAGTTAGAGTCCTATTACTTTTCTTAAAATTTTGTTGAGCCATGTCCAAGATATTTTAGAGTCTCATAAGTATCAAGCAGGACCCCGGTAGTATGTTTAAACAGCCGCAATCAACTACAGAACTGACAGAGAAAATGTTAAGACAAAAACTATTTGAGTAGACAGTGAAGAATCCAACGAGAAACTGTCATTAATAAGTATTTAACATGCTTTTTAAGTCGCAACATTAGGCCGAAACTCTAGAGCGAACCGAAATAAGTAAACCATAGAAAATAGTTAAGATGCCGAATCAGTAGTTGAGGTGTGAAAACATGTTTAAAATTACCTTAAGGGCCCTCCTGTGGTATGATTGGGTCTATATTCAAACCGAAGAGAAAGTCTACGCTAAATATTACATAATTCGGATCTGTTGACGCACAGATAGTTGCAGCTAGAGACTCAGTATTGCTGCTCTTGCAAGTCTAACTGTACTAGAAGTTTTGTAAAGGGAAAGCGTGATCTCACCGAACAATCAAATATAAAAGCCATAATGGTGGCGCACTATTACATCCTTGAAATCATTTAATATTAAGGGAATAGAAAAAAAACATGGTTCACCACAATTGTATCCAAACCGCGTTTTACTCCGACTTCGACCCGAAATATTGTATATTGTTCCATAAGCCGGGTATAGATACTCCATGTACTCCTCATTCCTTCAAAATCAGATTACAAGTGACTAACAAAATATTCATGTGCCTCCTAACCTTCCTCCAAGATCGATCTCACTGCGTGGGTCTGTAATATACTCTTCACAAATACCAAGCTCCCGAACTTAAAATATTGATTTAAAGAAGGATTATAGGTCTCAAAAATCAAATCAAAACGTCTATTTGATTAATAGTTTAAGGATCATAGACATCATTGACTCAAGGCAATTGCAGTTTGTTTAAGAAAGTTATATTTGAGCAAGCGTATTCCATTAATAAATAACAAGCCCTAGCATCTTCATAGCTTCAGATAGTGTCTTATGTCAAGCCTTGGAATGCTTAGAAGAACTTACCGTATTGAATTATTTATAGAGCAACTGAGAAACTATATATAATAATAGTCTCCAGTCAAAGTCTCCAGTCAAAGGAGCCAAACTATCAGAGAGCGCTGTCCGCTATCCTCAACGAGCTCCGAACTAAGAGCAAATTCAGTTCAGAATAATCAGGGTATCGTATGATTTCAAGAGATTTTTACAGAATTTAACCTTAACTGACTACCTGCAGGGGCAGTGGATGTCATTGGTATCCAGCTCTGTATGCGATTAGTAAAAAAAGTATGTATCTTTTGCTTCAGCACTTAAAACCATAATCTTTCCCTTCCTTTAGTGCCCCACTACAGAGTTCTTTAGGCATTCAAACCTCAAAACTTTCCACCGCATGGAAACACATTTAACTCATGACCGTCTTAGAATGAATAAACTAGAGACGGAATTGGTCAAAAAACTCTATTTTGGCTTTTCATACGCTAACATAAGATTTCGCACAACCACATACAATTTCTTGCACATATTTAAATGCCCGTATGTGTATAAAAGCTATCAAATCACATATAACGAACTCCAAGCTACTAACTTCTCGAGTGAATTTTTGGGACTTTTCGTATGTGACCGACTGAAGACTTTCTTCTAAATCTTTTGCATGCACCGTTACTACAAACAAACAAATAGCTGAAATCCAGAAAGTGATTACCGCATATTACTTTTCTGATTACTTCCTGAACTTTTAGTTGTTTAAAGTACATGTGTTATATATATTTACAATTTCGTATAAATATAAATATTAAACTTATTAATATAAGTAAAGTTTTTGGTAAACATTTTTCATTGATTTACTTTTGATGATTTCGAAACTGATACTTCCGCATATAATCTCGCATAATTCTCTATCCTTGATGAATTTTGGGTAATCCGAGAATTTTCTCCCACTTCACCACTTTTTAATCTCTTCTCTATTTTCCATCTCCACTAAGGAATTTTATCACGAATGAGGGGCGTTGTTTTTATACCCGACACAAGTTGAGATAAGTATTTGCCTTTTTCCATTTTCAATTTAAGTTTTTCAAATAATCGCATGTCATTTTTATACCCTTATATAAGCTCTTTGGGTTCAGTGGTGTGTTTATAGCATCTACTGTTAACTATATTCAGCAGATTGGAGAAGTTTTTCGCAAATAAATTATATAAGGAAGTATGGAGCCTTAATTACCAAGCCTCTGTGTTCATTATTACACGGCTTAGCCTGTATTTATAATTCTTGTGTGAGTCTTCGTAACTTCTGCAAACTATACATTCGCTTTGTTTCTTATATAACTTTTCGTAGGTCTTTCTCTAAAAGTTCGTTTTGTAATATTCGACTTTTACACTTCACTTCTGCATATTTATGCCAGCCTTGCGGAATTTCCATAAGCTTGTATTTTTGTGTTGAACTTTGAATTTTCTCGCCAACTTTCGTGTGTGTCTACACAAAATTGTGCACTGTTTCACTTTATTATTTTGAGTTAATATTTGACTTTTGTGACCAGGTAACCGCCAAATGGAAACTTCTTGTTAGATATGAACGGTACGTATGCTATATAAATTCTTCAGCCTCCCCATCATGACAATGCGCTGTGTGCAAGATAAAATATAACTGTTGAGGGAACTGGATCGCTGAGCATCTGAGCATTGAAAAATTAACCTATAAACGATTTATGTTGGCAACTTGTAGTTAGTAAGCTAACTACAGAAGAAAGAACAATTATGGTGCCAACGAGTTAACATTTTTGGTTCCTGAAGTGTCGTTCTACCTCAATCCAAGTAAGATAAGGTATAAGACTCAAAGGCGCTGAGTCTTTAATACATGGACACTGTACCTTTGAGGGCGACCTTCAACTCGTTCTCTCAGACATTTCATGAATGTCAACAGGTCTTTGCATTCTAGTATTAGAAAAAAGCTGGTCTAATTTGTTGAAGTTCTTTCATTTCAAAACATCTCTGAATGTTTTCAAAAATTAAAACATATTTAAACAATTTTCTTTTTTTTTATTTTGCTTTCTTGTTAATGCATATATGTACCAGTATTAGTAACTATACGGCGTTGAAATGCCATAATTAATATGCATTATGTAATATAATTAGCATACATTACATATATACATATTATGTAATATTACATATTATATATTGTAATATAATTAATTATTATTATTATAATAGTAATTAAAAATAAACAGTTTTCGCATTTCCCGTTATATTTGTAATTGTTGTGCTGCACATGAAAGCTTTTGTTGGCGTCAGAGAAGTGTGCTTGAGCGCAATTTGTGTGATTTAATATAAGAATATAATTTCCAAAGTACTCTCAAATGGATAATGGTGATGTCCAAAATGTATTTGAGTGCGATTATGAACTTAATGAAGTGCAATATATTGAAAACGTTGACATGAATTGAATTACAATTGAATGTGAAGTTGCGCATACGCACTGTGGTACCCAAACAGCATTCAAGGCATTAGTTGTTTAGTGAAGATTAGATGTTTTCTATTGGTTTCAAGTATTTAAATTTGACACAGCTGTTGCGTTAATATAGGGAGTTAGAAAAATATGCGTACAATTTTCTATTTATTTCATGAATTTATTTACTCAAGCCGTCTTAAGGGTTGCAAATGGAAATATTGGTACAGGCTGGATTTATCGTATTCATCTATATATTTATATTAAGTTGTATTTTTAGCTCTCGGAGATGTCTATATTGGTATTTTAAATTATCTACTTGAACATTGCACTTTATGGTTAGTCCCGCTAATTTACATTACTTAAATATATAAAAACTGTGTTAAATTAATCCAAATTGCTACATTAACCTAAGTATAAAGAAAAAAAACAAAAAAAGAAGAAGAAAACAGCCTATTACAAATGAAATAAGCTGAGGCAATTCATTGAATGGAAACTTATCTGGAGTTACTGGGAGAGAAAATCAAAGTACTTTTATTTGTGTAAAAAAATCCAATAGGTAATTGAAACCTTGTAATATTCGAGTTCCAGCAATTTAAAATACACTACCATGCTAGGGATCTGTTGTAGCATAATGCATATATTTCTGAGCATTTTCATTAAAAAATTTTGGAAAACCATTGATTTAAAAAAAAGAAAAAATATTTGTAGCGAGGTTATCTCTGCTTTTAAGATAAAAAATTACTCTCCAATACACTTTCAAAAAACTCTTCCTTAAAAATTTCGTAAGAGTCCCTCAATTCAGACCTAAGCAGGCCGCATATTTATGAACTAAAGGAAACACTGTCCTTACTTACACAATTTCAAATCCCTTTACCTTGGAAAAATAATTACTAAAAATTCCTTTTGTCGACAGAGAATTATATTTCGGAATGAAGAAAGAAAAATAAAAAATACTGTCATGCATTCTCATGCTGCTTTAATCCTAGTAAAACTCAGAAAAACTCACAAAGAAATAATTAAAACTCGTGTCACACTTGATACTTGCGAAAGAAGTAAAATTATAGACAAAAAGTTGGACAATACAAGCTTACCAAAAAGGAATGTATATAATTAAGTTATGCTTAAATACAAATAAGCTCATCCAGTTACATACACATGAACCTATCTGTATATATCACGTATATAAGTGTTATATAAACCAAGTAGCCGATTGTGTAATATTTTGAGCAAATAGCAATTGTTTATTGGGTGCCACAAATTTACTAAAGAAAATAAAAATAACTAGTAAGCAAGGGCCAAGTTTAGCGCGGTCGAAATTTTATACTTTTATACTACTGGCGGGGGAATGTTTTTAGTTATTGGCAAAACTTTGTATTCAAAAATGTTGCAAATAAATTCAACATGCATTCATTAATCGACAAAATTTTTCACCGAAATTTTTGGTATATATTATTATTATTAGGCACTAAGGTCTTCATATTTGGTATATGATTGCTTGATAAGTTATGACCTGATTACGAACATTTTTAGCCGGAAGTTGAGAAAACTTTGAAGGTAACATTTGTGCAAAGTTTTCATGGCATTTAAGATACTGTCGTATGACATAGGAAGTAGGCGTGGTTGTAAGCCGATTTCCTTTATTTTCAAACTGTAATACAAGGTTGTCAAGATGCACTAAATTTCAATGAAATTGGTTGAGCAGTTGCTGAGATATGAGATTTCAGCTAAAAGAGGGCGGTGTTACGCCCATTTAAAAATTTTTGTAACGCACAATTTTAAAATATTATACGAAAGACTCCATGTGGAAAACTGTTGTGATGGAACGCCTTTATTTATTATTAGTGTTTATGGACACCCGTTACCGTTTTGTTAATACGTTTACCGTTAAGTTAATAGCCAAATCATTCGTGTAAATTATAATGACCTGAGTACTGCTACTAATGTTCCATACCTTCTTAACCGTATCTCTTGCCGATAAAGGAACCCAGGACGATTTTTTATCGGAGTTGAGATCGAGATCGTGGATATTGGACATGACTATGTTTGTACTTCACTTCTGTCGTTCACAGCGGGTAATCTCTTTGATCTTTTGGTCATCTAAATTGTGTTGAACAAGTAGATTCATGCCATTCCTTAACACATGTTAGACCTGAGCGAGGTCGGTCTGTATTACTTTTATCACAGCTTCCTTATTTGCGTTTCATTTCCAGATTGTTCAGCCAGGTTTAACTTATCTAAAAATTTTGGAGGATGTAATGAAATTATCTTAAATATACCATAGTATTCGAGATCATGGACTTGATATAATAAAAAAAGGAAAAGAAAAGAAATAATTTTTTTTATAGCTACGGTGAAGTGAGGGAGAGTTGTGCATAGTGTCGAAGGAGTATTCAAATGTATCTGCCGATACTCAAATGTGCGGACAAGATAGGACTTCGTTGTTTGATCTTTCAAATTAATTCTGTGTAGACCAATAATAACCATTAGATAAACGAATTTGTAATACCCTCTTCAGCAATCCTTCCTTTGGGTGTAAACTTTTTGTAGATGGCTTAGTACTTAATCTTACGAACCTAATTTTGAGCACAGTGGCTGTACACGTATGTTGCACATGTAACATTGTTGTTTTCATTACGACAGTTGTTATTGCTTTGTTTGTTGTCAGCGCTTGTCAACACGTTGTTGTCATGTCTGTTGCTTCTACTTGCTATTTGCCGGCAAGCGAACATATAATTATATGAAAATACTTATGCATTATACCAAAGTATATACATACATACATATGTGTGTATATATATTTATATATATATGTGCATTAATATTAATTATTTGCTTCCAAGTATTACATTTGTTGTCATTGCTACAGTTTCATTTCATCCGGATGTTGCACTGAAGGATTTCCGCTTTAGGTATACAATACACTGTACGCTCGACTAACGGTTACTCGAAACAACAGAGAGAAATGTACATGGATACTGCTTGTTGTTGGTGTTGTCAGTAAGCATTGGTCATTGTGGAAATATATATGCTTATGTAGATACTTAGCTGTTGCCAAGGGGTTAAGTTAGTAATACTCAAACTGTAATGGTGTTCAGTATTGTTAGGACCCCATATATGAGTTTGTGAACTGGGCAGTTTACTCCAGTTTTGGGAACTTCTCTCTTCTGTTAACGACTTTGAATCAACTAGATCCTTGATATTTTCTTCGGAGAAATACTTGTGCTTGTGACCTACATTTTTATTGACCTGTACTGCCTCACCGATGGTCTTGGGACCTCTTTGCAAGCTTCAGTTTCTCAGAGAGCAACAGTGCAAAATTCTTAGGTTGTTTCAAGTCATGAGATTACAGCTTTTTGGATTGTAGTTTCCTATGAATCATAAAACAGGTTTTCAGTTTTAGGCCTTCTTGTTCCGGTACCTCATCTCTATCAGATGACGAAATGGAGCCACTTAGAAACGATTCATATTCTATATTTGTACCTTGGACTAGACTGAAGACATTTAGTGTCAGAATTCTCTTGATGTTCGTACTTTTATATATTTCCAGAGTTATTCTTCGTTGCCTACCTTCCAACAGACAAAAGATATTTCTTATTATTGTTAAACCTGGATTCTTTTTCCTCTTTGTCAACATAATATCTCTTGAAGATAGCCCTCATTTGCGTTCCAAGCGATGTCATATAAAACAATATGCTTTTCGAAGACAAGAAAAGTCTTCACTTTGAGCTCTCGAGTTATCTGCTTTACTCTTTATATGGACGTAGGCAATTGCTACTTTACCCAACCAAATTACGGACATAATTGCTTTAATTACCGTGCGAGATGTCACTAGGCGAAACGTTTGATCAGATATTATCACGCCGTCCTATTAGAATTAATCCACTAAGAAATTTTTTGGAGAGAAGAAAAGCCATGAGGGTAAGTGAGAGAGAGAGATGCAACTGCGTTGAAGATTATCGAAAGCATGGGAGTTCTCAAAGAGTTTCTCTCTTTTTCATATCTCATCCAGAGTTGCCAAAAGCCTAATCTATGAAGTCATATTGATAAATGGAAAGGGCTATCGCTCACGTCCCTTTAAGGAATGTCAGTCACAGATTTTGGCAACTTTTGTGCGATCTCTAATCGGCTCAATGGTTTCGCAGTATAAAATACGCTGCTCTATGACAGCTGTCCGGAGGGCGATGAGCTAATGCTGATATGAATTTCAGTTGTTGGCATTAATGACAAATGCTGGTGGCCAACTCTATTGTTTCCTCCTTCCTTGCTCACTTTCCATCTCTTTTTCTCATAATTTTTCACATTTTTCACATTTTTCCCAAACATTCTGTCAGCTTATCCTTTTGTTTTTAAGCCATAAATGTTTTTGGCGTAACCAAGTAACTGCAACAATAACAGAAATGACAAAACTACCTACTGTTGCTTACTGGCATTCATGCAGCTGATCCTAAGCTTTGCTTGTTTTTGCTGTTGTACGTTTGCTTTCATAATCAGGCTGCTTATCCTGTTATGGTAGCCACGCCGCTAGCATCGCTCCCACCACCCTTACCACCGCTATACTGACGTCACAATACCCACACTTGCCTTCCCTGGATGTATATCAAGCCGCTGGATGTTAACGATGACTGTGAGTTGGTTTCCCACTTGGTTGTTGTGTCCTCATTTTTGTTATGGCAGCTGAATGTTGCATGCTGCATGTTGCCATTGCAGCTTAGCGCGCTTTGAATTTTTTGGAAAAAAAAAACAAAAACAATAACAAAATGGTACATATTATATAATGTTATATACAATATACATACATATGTATTAACTCATGTAACGGTTTTTTGGCGTAACTGTATTCTTTTATGTCGCAAGTTTTTGTTAAAGCATTGCTGATGAGCTTTCCTTAATAAAACTTATATAAAACTTAATGCGGATTAAAGTGTTCTCCAAGGGTGATGAATTGAAAACAGGATTTGAGTACATGCATATATATATATACATATATGAGCACAAATATTCTTCTATATGACTTAGGTGGCTAATTTCGTTATGTCACTAGTCGGTCTGAGGTTTCTTAGTTGCTTTGTTCCAATGGTTCCAAATTTCTTCAATAAAAAACACATACTACCTGGCAATATCTGCAGATTTTGTACATAGAAACTATTACGGGGATTTATAGATAGGGAAGGTGTTTTCAGAGCCATAGTACATCCGTTTGAAATAAAATAAAGAAAAATGAATAAAACTAACTATGTCTTAGCTTTGTCAGGTTGAAAATATTATGGCAATCACTCGCGACTGCCCATTCCGGAGGTATTACCACTTTCTATGCTTTTCTGACGCTGGGTGTTGATTTCGAAATGGTCCGTTGTAGTGGGTTTTTCAGTACAGAACTCTGACTTAACGTACCTCCAAAAACTGTAGTCTAAAAGAGTCAAAGTGCATGACTTAGGTGGCTAATTGATAATTGGCCTTTTCCCAATATGATGAGAAAGTCGTAGCTGTATGACTTGTTGTAAACTATAAACTATCATAGTCGGAGTCCTGAGGCAGAGAAATCTCGTTCTCGGGAATGATTGACAAGAAGAATCTCAAACTAAATGTTCTACTTTAATTAAACTCGCACTGTTGAAGTCTATTTTTTGATGCCGTGATTTCGTGCTGCCTATGTGGCAGCGATAACGTCCTAATTCGACTCTTATTTCGGCCTTGCGTGTAACTTTTTCAAGTTTAGTAACAAAGAGAAGACGCACGGGGCTAAATCTAGAAAATAAAGTGGATGGGGCAGAAGCCTGATTCGTAGCCTGATTCGACCAACTTGGTCTTGGTGATGGCGTAGGTGCAAATCGGTGCATTATCATTGGGAAGAGTATGTTTTCTTCGCCAGATGGGGACATATTTTCTACAATTCGGCTTCGAAACGGCCTTATAGTTCAACATAGTAGAGTCTTGTGACCCTAAGTAGTCGATGTAGGTCACACATTGTGAACCCCAGAAAATGGTAATCATCAACTTTCCTGTCGATAGGAAAGTCTTCTCCTTCTTCGGAGCAGTTTCGCTAAGTGAAGTCTAATGTTTCGACTCTTTCTTGGTTTCTGGTGTGTAGGAGTCTAGAAACAATGCAGAAACTTCATCGGATTGCCATTAAAAAGTGTCGAACGCTGCTGTGAAGTGGTCTCATGGTTGCACTTGTCCTATTCGCCGACAGCTTTCTCATGCTCAATATTCTATGTAGAATGTGACCCATACTCTCTTTCTTTGTTCCTTTTCTACACTCAGAATTAAGATAGTTGATATAAAAATAACTCAACATTTAAATCAATTACCTAACCTTGACAATACGAAAGCTATTCGATAATCCTCCAATAGGTAACTTACAAACTGATTGTCGACTCCGACTTCAACTCGACCGTGGACTATATGAAACACATAAGTGGACTAATACCAGGATAACTGGAACTATTTGTCAATGCAGTCGACAACCGTTGGACTCTTGACAAAGCTACAGTTTGTTCTTCATCAATATCCGTTAACACTAAACGGCAACAAATGGCAATTGAGCATATTGCGGAAATGCAATAGAATTGAGTAAATGATAGAGCAAAATATATTGCAACATACATACATACGTATACCTATTTACAGTTACCGTTATAGTGCTTCACTTCATGTGCGAATGCATTGCTGCGAAGGTGTTGTTGCTTGGTGTTGATGTCCTGTTACTCACCGTCGCACAAGTGACATACATACATACAAAAACACATAAGTTTGTGCTACAATAGGCAGGATGTGCGCCAGGTTGCTGCCTTCTATGACAGGTCATGTATGAGAAGGCACAATAAGTCACAAAGCAGTGACTCGACGTCGGCGAAACTTACTTGCTGTGTTGCAGTATATATATATATATATATATATATATGCGCCCCGCTTCGGACTATGTATTTAAAATATCACTTTGCATTTGGATTTCAATCCGGGTGACAAAGCGAATTTCCTGTTCCCTTTCTCTCTAATTTGAAAGTCATTTTAGGGATTTGGGCGTTGTTAGAAAGTGGATTTACTTTGGTTTGAGTAAAAGAGCTGGTAATGGTGTTGCATTGGTGCTTCTTAGAAATGGATATGCCGTAAATTTCTTGAAGCAAAGAAAATAAAAGACGAAGTCTCTTAACATTACCTCTAAGCGTTCACTTCTTAAATCTCTAGAATATAAGGCGGTAGTTTCCGCTTGCTCTAAGTTCATAGCAGATACTAATCCGAGCTCACACCTTGTCTGGAGCCAATTTTAGATTAATAATTTATAGTATGTTTAGTGGTTCTACTTACTAATGCATGGAGCTCCAAAGTTCAGTCGTCAAATATTCGATCCGTGAAGCATTTTCTTTTTTTTGGCATCAGGTTTTAAGACATTTCTCCAAAAAAGAAAGAAAGAATGCCCAATTAACTAAGGGATAAGACTGGATGTGTTCAGCAGTCTTCTTCCTCATAGGGAAGTATATTTTCGTCTATTGCAAGTTGCTATTCTAACCTCTCATCCAAGGCTAAGCTGAATTAAGTTGAGGACTTATTTTAGAATTGACGGCACATCAGAATACGTTTCTCTCAAACTAATTTGAGACTCACTATCAAAGTATAAAAATATATCATAAAACATACTACTTGAACAGTAAATTAAAAAAATAGTACACGGTACTCACTGTCTCGATCGACTTCGGCTCTACACTTAAAGTAGGTTTCCTAGCTTGTTGTAAAGGCAACTGCTGGATTCGTTAAAAGAATATTTACCATTAGATTTCTGGAAACAATACTCAAAACTAAGAATAAATCTCCGGATACTCTTCCATCCTTTTATTGTGGTGTTTTTAAACATATTTACCAGTACAAAGAGTAATTAATCGATACTGATCGTCGAACTTTTGGTAACCTTGGGATCTTATGACGTAGCGGTGGATTTATTAACCGAGTTAATAAGCGTCATATAGGACAAATGTAAATTGTTCATGGTATCGCACTTAATTTTGTTAAATCCGCATAAGAAAAAAGGGTAATTTGGCAAAATTTGCAACTTTTCTGTTCCAATGTGTATGTATGTCTTCAGTTCTTATTTCGTTATAAGAAAAATCTGGAATACCTGTGGATATTTTAACGAAAATAATGCCGCCACATATTTTTTGCTATGTGGTGCTAGATTAATATATCTTAAATTATAGCTCTCCAAGATGGAACTGGCAAGGTCATTTCGACAAAAAACGAACACGAAGAGGTTAATTGAAAATGTAAGCGTTAATTTCTAGCTAAAACTATTGTTAATCTCATTAGCGTAGAGTTTCTTTGGTTGTAAGTTCACAAGCGTAATAGAAGAAGCGTAAAAAAAACGTGTGTTCTTAGAAAATTTTCGAAAAACTATAGTACGAGTAC